>OY821747.1:4800000-6000000 GCA_963682055.1 Primula veris | reverse complement strand
TAGCATATTAGTTTGGAACTTGTACATATTTATAACATTAATGCTATAGAACCTGACTCAAACAGACTGATTATCATACAGTCTTTTGTATAATTTTTAGAATTTTTTTGACAAACAACCAAAATAAAAATAAAACCTCAAATATAATATTTATGAAACCCTAGTTGAGACTACGTACCCTAAACTTAAATATTAATTACAAATATTTAAAATTTTAATGATTTTAATATATTTTATTTGACGATTCAACAAAATAAAAACTCAAATATAATATTATAGAATCTTATTTGAGACTAGCCTAAACTTAAATATTAATAAAAAATATTTAAAATTTTAATGATTGTAATATATTTTATTTGACGATTCAACAAAATAAAAACCTAAATATAATATTATAGAAACATATTTGAGACTACCCTAAACTTAAATATTAATTAAAAATATTAAATATATGGCTAAATAGGAGACTCTTAAATTTCGGGATGAAAATGAAATTCGAAATTTACATTAAACACTAGTGTGTTGAGAGTATGGTTGAGTCTATTTGACTCATTAACATTCTATTTATAGAAAGAAGAATAGTGTAGCTGACAATCTCCCTAAAATATGCTCTACTGGAATAACTTCTACTTATTATGGAGGTTTTGATCTTCCTAAAATAGGCTCTAATGGAATAATTATGGAGGTTTTGATCTTCCTAATAGCAGCTAGCTAATTATTTAATTGATTTATCAGGAAGCCCTAATTTCAGATTTATGAAATAATATTTGCATTGCCTTAAATTTTCCATTTTTGTATATGAGATTTTCATATCTTATTCCCAATAACGCATGTTTGAGCTTTTCACATGCCGCTCATTTTATGACTATCGTTACCCGATTATCTTTTTTTTTTTTTTGGTTTCTCACGTGTTTTTCTTTTGCAAATGACGAATCCGGATGCAAATGATGTTTTTTATACTAACAATTTTCTGGTTAAGTTACTGAAACTTGTGATTCTTTGTACGAGTTACAAATTTGAACTATCAGTATCCAAGAAGATTTATGGTTTGGGCTAGTTGAAAGATTTGGGTAAAAGTTTTATAGTAGCAGAAAAATATCCAGAAAGCTTATTAAAGTTGTGTACGATACTATTTAAACCTGTTATTATTTTACCCTTTATGTTTAGAATTTTACAGTGATGTTGAGATTGTCTTTCTGAAAGAATCGGGTCTTCTAACGTATTCCTAAAAAACGTCTTATTTCTGGAAAGAGAGTGGACTCTATCTCACTAAAAAAACGTATATTGAAAATCTGTCTTTTCATAGTGATACGAAACATGTTTATATAGACTACATTAGGGACCTGATGGTGACTCTATCTCATTAAAAAAAAACGTATATTGAAAATCTGTCTTTTCATAGTGATACGAAGCATGTTTATATAGGCTACATTAGGGACCTGATAGGCTGAATAATTAAAGAAGAGCTTATCCTAATCAGATTCGAACTTAAACTCATCAATATGAATCTTTTATTATCTGATTAAGTTAGACTTCATTCCACTAAATAAGTCTAACGGAAATCTCTCTCCTATATTCTGAATCTTCTAGGAAATAATTCGTTTCATGTCATTATGTTTAAATTATCCCCACGTTAAGATTAAACACACAATCACTTACCAGTTTAAATCACTGACGATTTATATTTATTAAGCATGTTGTATTCCTTAATAAATACCACTTAACTTAATTAATATATCGGATTAATAAATCCACCTGCAGGGTTTGATACAAAAATACTTATAAGCTTTTAAGGGGGTATAATCAATACCAATACCGAGACATGAATTTCTTTATTTACTAATAAACACTATACTTGAAACGTCACCGTCCAACTCACTGAGTTTATGACTCGTAAAGAATCACACTCTTTTATGAATTAAAACGATTATCATTACTCGTACATGCTTAATTAATAAAATCAGAATTAAGAGTTTAAACAAATTCTATGATCCAAGGCGTTAATTATTTTATCTAGTCAGTATAAAAATAATTGTCTTGTTGCGGTCATGTTTAATTTTTTATATATCGCATTGGGTGATTCCATCGATTAGAATTGAAAAGAAGAGTTACAAAGAGTTTTTCAAACCAGAAGAGGTTTTTATTTTCAAGTATTTTTAACTTTAAATTTTCTTCATTTTTATCTAGATTTTGATCGAGATCTAAACTTGTTTCATAAATTTGTCTATTTTGATAATATGTATTTTTAAGGAATTCCTTTTTATTTTATTTTCTATTCACTCGGATCTCTTCCGTTTCATCGATTTTGTCCGTATCCTCCTTTTCTTCCGAAAAAAGGGAAGGAGAAGGATCTTCTTTGGTGGATCCCTTTTGTTCCTGTTTAGTCCTCTTTGTTTCGACAGACCTACTAAAATTATACACTACAACTATACCGATCACTACAAAATAATATTTGATTTAATGAGAGTCAAAAGCTGTCACAAGCTTGTCACTAATTTAAAAAGCTGTCACAAATCTGTAGCAAATTGACTAAACTGTCACAAAACCGTCACAAAAATCGTCTCTACTAAGCTCGTAACAAAAAATACCGTCACTAATTCCGTCGCTATTTGATTATTTTTTTGTAGTAGATGGTCTGTCAATTTCCATCTAAAGTTGTAAACAATTTACTTATATTATATAAAGACCGATAGTCTAGTTTTTCATATGTAAACCGTACTCTACACACTAGATTATCTACGAATTATAATATTAGATAATTATTTGGCATTTATAAATAAAACAAATAATATATTTCCAGTATAAATTCTCATAAAAATGTAACGTCGTCTGATAAAGAAAATAGTAAATCAGAAACAACATGTATTTTAATCGTATTTCCTATAACATTGGGGACTAGTAATGCATATTTAGCTAGCATGCTTCGAGACTAGTATGGAGTTAGCATGCTTTGAGACTAGTATGGAGTTTTCAATTTGTCTAAACGGACTTATTTTACGAACTAAGTTTTCAGTTGGTGGTTGCTTTGGGTTTAGAATATGTATTTTTGTAATCAAGGTTTTTTTATGCTTTGTAATTTGGGTTAGGTCCCAATTGTTTATTAATGAAATTTTGTGTGTTTGATAAAAAAAAAATATGTCATAAATCTCGTGAAATAACAGAATCCGTCTTCAACATCTGTGACGACTCAGATTTCGCGGAAGGAATTTCTGTGGCACGGTGTTGTGCGTCAGTCTCACATTGCCCAGATACGAGAGTACTCGTGTGGTATATTAGCTTAAAGATCCATTTACTATCAACAAGGTCTTTTAAAGCCGTGCGGCACAATAGCGAGGACGGAACTGCACAGTTAAGCGTGTTTAGCTTGGAGTAGTACCCGGATGGGTGACCCGCCTGGGAAGTTATGCCAAAACGGACAATATTGTTGATACGGCATGGCGGTTCGGTCCGTGGGGCCGGATCGTTACAGGTGGTATCAGAGCCTCTATCTGGCCGGAAATATGGGGACTAGCACGTGTGTGTGAGCCCCTGAAGGACGACGTGCCCGACGAGGACGTCGTGCCTAAATGGAGGGTGATTGTGACGACCCAGATTTTCCGGAAGGAATTTCTGTGGTGCGGTGTTGTGCCTCAGTCCCACATCGCCCAGATACGAGAGTACTCGTGTGGTATATGAGCTTAAAGATCCATTTACTATCAACAAGGCCTTTTAAAGCCGTGCGGCACAATAGCGAGGACGGAACTCCACAGTTAAGCGTGCTTAGCTTGGAGTAGTACTAGGATGGGTGACCCATCTGGGAAGTTATGCCAAAGCGGACAATATTATTGATACGGGCGTGGCAGTTCGGTCCATGGGGTCGGGTTATTACAACATCAAATATTGTAGAGGAATAGTGAACATCAAAGTATCTGAAATTTGTTGAATATGTTAAATATGTTAGTGGAGAGTAGTGAATCTTTATATTTTATTTCACTGTGATTGCTCGTTACTCTCTCCCCATCAATAAACTCCTCATCTTTAGTTAGTTTATAAACAGTAGGAATATTAGTCTATGAAAACCAAGTTATTAGTGTGTTTAAGCTGCGCAATTTGAGTTTCAATAGAATTAGTATTTTGTAAAACTAGTATAAAATCTAAGTAGACTTAGGCTCTTTCCTTTCTGTTTTAAATTACTTGTGAGGTTATATTTATAGCTCTTAAAAAAAATTTCCACCAACAATCATATTATGTTTTTATTTATCTATATTATTGATTTTTTTTTCCAGGACACATATAGTAATTTTTGCTGAAAAAAGTGATTTGGCACGCTCACGCTTACATTATCAGTTTCACTTTACATTATTTTTTATGCAAATTTAGCACCATTTATTTACGATTCCCAAAGTCGTCTATATTTTTCAAGAAAAGATAAATATCAATGTGTTTTAGGGAGACAAAATTACAGGAGATGAAGGATATGGATATAGCATCACGTAAAAGAATCAAAAAACACCAGATTCTTTCTTTTTTTCTCCTCATATTTTTACCAGATAATGTTTTGCAATTTCTTTGCTACAAGAAGAGAAAAAAATATCATAAAGAATTGGATAATGAAAGTTGTTAGAGTTATAAATCATACCATATCGACGTATCGTTGATTCTAGCTTATCATTATATATGATTTACTCACCATTTTTTATTGATACATTTTAATGGTAAATTAATATGTTTTCTAATATGATATCAGAGCGGGCCAAATGATGTTGGGCTCAATTCCGTCCATTTAATATGTCCGTTCGTAGGACCCTTGAAATGCCGGGTCACGAGCGAGAGGGAGTGTTAGACTAATTATCCCATATCGTTTAGATAATAATCGAATTTGTGGTTTATAAAGAGATATACATCATTACCATTACGAAACATGGGCCTTTTGATGAGATTTGATGGACTCTTAACATGGTATCAGAGCGGAATATCGATATGGGGCTCACCTCCCACTCATTCAATATCCGCGCGTCTGTCCTGTCATATCCCGGGTCACGAGCGAGAGAGAGTGTTAAAGTTATAAAACATTGCTCATCCTTATATATGAGTTCCTTTCTATCGTATCTTGAGGCGCTTTGATGGGATTAGATGGACTTTTAACAAAAGTAGAAGTAGATGACTAGTTAAGGAAAGAAATAAAGAGAATTAATCCCATAATAACCAAATCGGCCGGAAAAAAATAGCTGAAAGGAATTAAGTATATACTACTCCTATATATGTACCAACCCAAATCATAGTTCAGTTTCATAGTTTTGTATCTAACATCATATTAAATTATATTCCCCCCCCCCCCCCCCCCAAACTAATTTTGTATCCAAACATGTGAAGCGATATCGTTTACCAGGTAAACATGTTAGTAATATGCAATGCTTTCATAGCTCTTGTTTTTACGATTCACAATGCCTTCATTCTGTTTATCTTTTATGAAAGAAAAAGAAAAATATTACTTATTCTTTTATTACTTCATCCAGGAAGTCAGCAAGGTGGTTACGATGGGAAATTTTATTTGAATTCCACGCGAAGAGGATGAAGATCATTATTATACACAGCCATATATAGGCCGAAAATTCTATAGCAGCACAAGTGCAGGCAAATCTTACAGTAAATATGCAAGTGATTATGGATTTACCGTCAGCAAAGAGGAAGAAAAATGGGAGGAGAATATAGGGAGACAAAGAGCTGCGTGTGACAGTGAAGGTTGCCAAGCAAAAATGTGTATTTCGATGGATGATTGATTCTGTGGGAATGTACAGAGTATTTTTATTTATAAAAGACCATACACATCTTCTTAATCCTAAACAAGAAGTATCCATATCTGAAACAACTGAATTTTATGACGAAATAAACAAGCCAGGAACAGTGTACGAATACATGAAACAGAACAAAGCCTTCGTGCACGAGTACATTAAACAAACCTTATACAGGTAATATTCATAGGATTAGTATTCCTAATTTATTAACTATCGGCATGTAGAAGTATTTGTTGACTTGTGGAGCCAAATAAGATTTGGCCATATTTTCTAATTATCCCACATCGTCTGCAATTTTAATATGACTCACTAAGGGTTCTATTTATAAGCCCCAATATCTTGTATTTTAATCACATCTATACAAACACCTTTATATATATTGTAAAGAGAGAGTTCTATTTGTGAGAGAACCATAGCTTTGTGTTTAGCTATATTACGTTTGTAATCCTCTTAATAATATTAAGTGTCATGTGTAGCGGCCCGGAGACGTAGCCAATTTGGGTGAACTCCGTTATCAAAGAGTGTGTGCTCGGTTTTAATACTTCTGTCTTTCTTTGTGCTCGACTGATTTCCTAACAAGTGGTATCAGAGCCCGAGGTTCGCAGAACCAAGGTCGAAGACCGAGAGGAAGATCAATGGCAAAAGAAGACAGAGTTGCACACGGGATCGAGAAGTTCGATGGGAAGGAATCGCATTCTGAAGAATGCAAATAGAGGACTACCTCTACAGGAGGAAGATGCATCAGCCACTTCTCCTTGAGGAAAGGCCGACCACGACCACCGAGGAGGCGTGGAAACTCTTAGACCGACAAGTGTTGGGAGTGATCCGCCTAACACTATCTAGGAGTGTAGCACATAACGTTGCAAGAGAGACAACGACGATGGGGATGATGAAGGTCATCACAGACATGTATGAGAAACCATCCGTGAACAATAAGGTACATCTCATGCGTAAGTTGTTCAACCTACGCATGGCTGAGGGGACACCTGTCGCAAGTCACGTGAACAAGTTCATTGACACCGTAAATCAGTTGGATACGATGGAGATAACTTTTGAAGACGAAGTGAGAGCCCTTATACTGATGTGAGCAAATCAATTGGAAAGTAAAAACTGACTTACAACGGCATCCGATATCAAATACTCGCTGAGAAACTCAGGAGATTAGACATGGGTGAATGCTCAAATGATGGAGCAGCCTTGAACATGGGTTCAAGAGACCGGGATAAGGCCAGGGTATGGGACGTTAGAGGACGTTCACAATTCCGATGTAGAAGAGGGCAAAGCCGAGGTGGCAAAGATAGCGACCGAAGTAAGAAGAATCTTCGATGCTATAACTGCCAGGGTATGGGACACTTCAGTCATGAGTGCAAGCAGCCGAAGAAGGGTACCGGCCGTGATCACGTGGCTAATGTTGCGAGCGACGAGGATTTAATGCTTGCCGTATAGAGAGATATAGATTCGTGGATTCTAGACTCTGTGGCATCATTTCACACGACCGCTCAGAAGGATTTACTCGAAAATTACATTGCGGGTAATTTCGGTAAAGTGTATCTAGCCGACGGAGAAGTGTTGGATGTTGTTGGAATGGGCGATGTGAAAATTCGCATTCCAAACGGGTCGGTATGGAAGCTAATGAAAGTGAGGCATGTTCTGAGGTTGACCAAGAATCTGATTTCAGTAGGTCAACTCGATGCCGAAAGACACTTCATTTCGTTTAGCTGTGGAGCTTGGAAAGTTTCACGATGAGCTATGGTGATAGCCCGAGGGAGTAATGTCGGTACACTGTACATGACGACCGATGAGGAGTGTACCGTTGCGGCAGTTGCATCGCAAAACTACTCAGAACTGTGGTATCGACGGTTGGGTCACATGAGTGAGAAGGGGATGAAGGTGTTATCGAAGGACAGTAAACTTCTAGGCTTGAAGTCTGTCAACCTCGACATGTGCGAAGGTTGCATCTTCGGGAAACAGAAGAAAGTGAGCTTCCGAAAAGGTGGAAAAGTTCCCAAGGAGGAGAAACTAGCACTGGTCCACTCAGATGTATGGGGACCATCTCCAGTAACCTCACTGGGAGGATCTCAGTACTATGTGACCTTCATCGATGATTCGACAAGAAAAACATGGGTCTATTTCTTGAAACACAAGTCTGAGGTGTTTAAGAAATTCCAAGAATGGAATACCATGGTCGAACTAGAGACCGGGAATAAACTCAAGTGTTTGAGGTCCGATAATAGCGGAGAGTACATTGATGCGAAGTTCATAGAGTTCTGTGCTCAAAGAGGCATTCGAATGGAGAAGACCATCCGAAGAACACCACAGCAGAATGGCGTGGCCGAGCGAATGAACCGAACAATCAATGAGCGTGCTAGGAGTATGAGACTGCAAAGTGGGTTGCCCAAAGCCTTGTGGGCACATGCAGTAAGCACGGCGGTTTACCTCATTAACCGCGGACCCTCAGTGCCAATAGAGAGGAGAATTCCCGAAGAAGAGTGGATAGAAAAGTCTATCTCTTATGAACACTTGCGAGTGTTCGGTTGTCTGTCATATATCCATGTCGACATAAACGAGTGTACCAAGCTTGACTCGAAGTCCAAAGTTTGTTACTTTGTGGGGTACGGTGGAGCTGAGTTCGGATATTGCTTCTGGGATGGTCAAACAAAGAAGATCATTCGCAGTAAGGATGTCATCTTTAACGAAGGCATTTTGTACAAAGATCGACAAAATGCAGTGGTGAAAGAAGATGTGCTCCCGTCCGAGGAAAGTGGTATGGTCGACATGAATGTGTTTCCAAGAGAGTTGGAAAATGACACTGAAGATGAGCCAGTGGTGCTCGACAACCCTCCAACAAGTGCTGAAGAGGACGAGGAGGAGCCCCAAACTCCCCGACCTGAATAGGGCCGAGGTCATCGTGAGAGGAGACCTCATGACCGATACTCACCTTCCCTGCATTACATATTGCTCAGTGATGCAGGCGAGCCCAAAAGTAGAGAAGAAGCTCTGGAGCTAAAAGCCTCGAGCAAGTGGGAGCTCGCGATGAAGGATGAGATGAAGTCACTCGAGAAGAATGTGACTTGGCAGTTAGCCGAGCTGCCCAATGGGAAAAGGGCACTGAGCAACAAATGGGTGTTCCGACTAAAGGAGGAACAAGATGGCTCGAAACGGTATAAGGCATGATTAGTAGTCAAAGGGTTCCAGCAAAAGGCAGGAATTGACTACACCGAGATCTTTTCACCAGTCGTAAAGATGACGACTATTCGGCTATTGTTGAGCATTGTTGTAAATGCGAATCTTCATCTTGAGCAGTTAGATGTGAAAACTGTATTTCTCCATGGAGATCTAAAAGAAGAAATTTACATGCTCCAATCTGAAGGGTTTGCCGAAAAGGGAAAAGAGAAACTGGTCTGCAAACTGAGGAAGAGCTTGTACAGGCTAAAACAAGCACCACGGCAGTGGTATAAGAAGTTTGACAGTTTCATGGTGGATACCGGGTTCGAAAGAAGTGATAGCGATCACTGCTGTTTCGTGAAGAGATTTGCAAAATCTTCGTACGTCATACTACTTTTGTATGTAGATAACATGTTGCTTGTCAGGTCGAGCCTTGTGGAGATTAACAAGGTGAAGCAACAGTTGGCGAAACAGTTTGAGATGAAACAATCACCCTCAGACGAGGAAGGAAAGGATCGTATGTCGAACATACCCTACGCTTCAGCAATTGGTAACTTGATCTACGCTATGGTGTGTACAAGACCGGACATTGCCCATGTAATGGGAGTTGTCAGTCATTACATGAGTAACCCAGGAAAGCACCATTGGGAAGCTGTGAAGTGGATATTGAGATATCTCTCGGGTACCGTGAGTTCGGCATTATGTTTCCGAAAGACCTCGGAAGGCCTGCACGTCTATGTGGATGCTGACATGGCCGGTGATCTGGACAGCCGAAAGAGCACAACGGGATGTGTTTGTACCTACGGTGGTACTGCTATGAGTTGGACATCTAAGTTGCAAAAGATTGTTGCATTGTCGACCACAGAGGCTGAGTACGTCGCGATGACGGAAGCAAGCAAAGAGATGATTTGGTTGCAAGGTTTCTTAAAGGAGCTCGATCAGAAAACCGACAAGGGAGTTCTGCACTGTGATAGTCAAAGTGCAGTTCAGGTAGCTAAGAACCCTGTATTCCATTCACGCACCAAGCACATACAGATTCGTTACCACTTTATCCGGGCTGTTCTAGAAGATGGAATCTTCGCGCTAGAAAGGATTGAGAGCGCTAAGAACCCTGCTGATATGCTAGCGAAGGCTGTTACAATCGACAAACTGAGGCTGTGTGCAACCTCAGTAGGACTCCGAGCTTGAGGCTCAGGGTCGCCGCTACATGAAGAATGAGCAACTCTGAAAATTAATAATTATTATACAAAGATAACGATGGGAGCATTCTGCTCAGTGGAGCACAGTGAGTTCGGTGGTCGGAGATAATTGGAGTTCTTTTGAAGCACTTGATATTTGACTTCAAGTGAGAGATTGTTGAGTTGTGAAGTCAAATGAGTTTTAGCCATGTTTTCTAATTATCACACATTGCCTGGAATTGTAATATGACCCACTAAGGGTTCTATTTATAAGCCCCAATATCTTATATTTTAATCACACCTACACAAACACCTTTATATATATTGTAAAGAGAGAGTTCTTTTTGTGAGAGAACCATAGATTTGTGTTTAGCTAGATTACGTTTGTAATTCTCTTAATAATATTAAGTGCCACGTGTAGCGGCCCGGAGACGTAGTCAATTTGGATGAACTCCGTTATCAAAGAGTATGTGCTTGGTTTTAATAGTTCTGTTTTTCTTTGTGCTCGACTGATTTCCTAACGGTATCTTGATGTAATTTTCTTGGTGCGTCACTCTTCACTAATGCAATTACCATAAGGCCATATATCAAGCCTATAAAGTTTGAATCATTGGCATTAATCTTGTTCCAAAGACGGTTGTTGCAGCTGACAGAGTCCTATGACTGTTTTAATTACTTTTATTTTCCAATATCTAATAACTGTTTTACAAATCACAATGTCATTACCAACTGTAACTGTTTTCTAAAGTACAGTAAGATATATTTCTGCAATTTAGTTACATCCTTTTCGGCGCTTTGTTCACCAAATCAAGATCATATTTGAACTTGAATATCCACGCTGTCACAAAATAAAGAGGCAGCAACTTTTTGTAGTTTTACTACTCCTATCAAGTTTTACAGAAATGCAGGAATTGTAGTACCGCTGAAACTTTAGTGACGTTAACTAAATACCGCATCGTATGATTTCTATTTTCTACTACCGTTATCAACAGGTTTATAGTTGATTAAAGATTCAATAGTTTTTATCTGTATTACAGAAATGAGGTTGACAATGTGGAGAAGAAAAGGGAGATGTCAATCGAAGTTCTTTCCTGGGAGCCCACAGCTATCCTTTATCATAACTTCTTGGTCAGTTAATTCAATTAGAAGTCTTCGTTCTCTTATCTCTTCACAATGTTAAAAGATTTTTTCCTTCTATGATAGCCTTTACATTGGATAGTTCTTGCTAACAAGAAGATCTAGTTGTCGAAGGTTATTAAGGTTATTTTGCTTCTTCACATAGATACTTTGGACGATTATAGTTGACCGTTATGGTTTATCATTTTAAGAGTTCTTAAACATGCATTTAGTCGTCTGTTTTATATACAATTTGATGACAATGTAATATTCTGCAAGCAGAAATGCTCTTGTTCATTTCTTTTTTACACATAACAACCTTATAACCTACACTCATGGCAACTCACGAGAACCAATCACGTAGTTGATTCTTATCCTTAAGCAAATAGTATGTTCATGAGTAGTCCACGTGATGGCACGTAAATGCTTAAAGCTTGCAGGTAACGTCGTAACGTATCATTACTCTACTAAAAGTGTCTTTTTCTCTTTCTTAACCTGAAATAAATCTGCTGAGATGGAAAAAAATGTAGACAAAAATTGATCACTTCACATGCTATTTTCAACAGTCTGAGGACGAATGCAAGCACTTGATTGATATTGCAAATCCTCACATGAAACGGTCATGTGTCACCTGTGCAAAAACGGGTCAGCCTATTGTGAATTGGTTTGTTTTCCAAATCTAGCTGAAGTGAAACCAAATGCATATTTTTTGGTTAAAATTTTATTTCTCATGGGTATTTTTTTTATCGCAGTGCCAGAACGAGCTTTTCGATGTCTGTGCCTCAAGGACATACTAAAATTGTATCCGAAATTGAAAAAAGAATAGCTGAGTTTACATGTGTTCCAAAAGGTACCCTGATAAACTAAGTAGAGCTTGAATGGGTTATACCTTATTGAAATGTTAGTATGGCTCCATATGATAGCTTTAAATTAGAAGCAATACAAGATAATGAAAAACCCAAGCACACATACATATCACTGACATGCTTATAGATTCAATACAGATTATAAATGTGATGATTAATCATAATAGAGCAAAATGAAATTAAAACGATGTTATTGTTTTGCAAGAAAGTTCTCTGGTGATTAAAGGAACCAAATGGTCTTGTACGAAGGTCTTGCATGTTGGCAAAGTCTGAACCAGGTACATATCTAAGTATCTAACCTGTTAATATGCATTCATAGAATCATAGTTTCAGTCTTATGTGATTTGTCTATTCCTTTAAAATGTGTTCGATCTCCGTCGTATTTCGGTCGATTTGCACAGGTTTCTTAATTACCTTTTCATATCATAAATTTCCCAAAATGTTAGCTTAACTAGCATTAGATCAATCATTACACTATATGAATTAGTCATTCGGTTTAATAGAAGCTAATAGGAGCAACTTTTATTCGTCCAGGTTAATATCAAATTTTACAGAAGAAATCAGGCGGTTTGTTCTAAGCGGGACGTAGGTGGTAAACCGGCAATTCGACTAATTGTTCAGCTAATATTTATCATGCATAGATTTGAATTAATTAGATTATCGTAATGGTGTTTTTAATAGTAGTGGTTACACGTGAAAACATGTAATATCATAAAAAAATATTGACTGTTTGTTTATCTTCACTCGTTCGTTTTTATTTATTTTTGAATAACGATTGATCAATGACTCAAAAGCAAGCTAAAGTGTTGAATTACTAGTTGTCTCACGTTGATATATATATGAGTTTGGTTTAGCTTTTTATCATTTAAAAACTTCAAGTCAAATTGAACATCGATAGTACGTAATAAACCTTTAACCATGCATGATATAGTTTAAAATATCCCATTTTAATTTGTTAATTTTCACTTTCTAAATATTTTTTTCTTTAGCGTTACCTATTTTTTCGTTTGATTATTTAATTTTCTATTTTGAATTGGCGTTTTTATTTATTATTCCTTTGATACTTTTTAACAACTACTATAGTTAGTATGACTACTACGTACTTTAATTTAGCTTGGTGCATGCTCTTTGTGGCTTTATAAAATTTATTGATGTTTTTGTTGCTATCTATTTACGTTATATGGCTTTTTTTACTTTGGTACTACAAATGTTAAAACTCTAAGATTGATGTAGGATGCTCTCGGATGCTATGAGATATTAAAAATATTTTTTGTTCCATCTGTGATGATACTAAGAGCAATAAACAATTTAATATACACAACAAATAAGAGCAACTAATATGAATAATAGCAACAACAAAATCAATATTCATAGCAACAAACGGCAACAAATATCAGTGAAATTAATATTTATATCATTTTATAGCAACTAGTATCAATAAGAGCAACATCATCAATTTCTAAATGAAAGAAAACTAAATAATTAAAATCAAACACTAAAAACTCATATTTTTTTACCATCCGTTTGTCCTATATTCCTATGTTTTGTTCGCATTGCTTTTTCATTAAAGCATCAAAAATTATTTAGAGAAACAATATATACATGGATCTTATTTGAAATGAGAAGAAATAAATACGAATAAGTATGGAGAGTAGTCATAGACTCATTAGAGCAACTATAAAGATTTTGTTAGGACCAGATTTCTGGTCTAAATAATATTAGTTGTCTATTGGTTTTTACTAAATAATCATATCTGTCTATAATGAACTAAGACAGTATTGTTAGGTTTCAAGTAATATTGCAACCTCAGTTACAACCTATGCTGACAGGTTTCAAGTAATGTTGCAACCTCAGTTACAACCTTTGCTGACATGTTTCAAGTAATGTTGCAACCTCAGTTGCAACCTCAGTTCCAACCTGCTGTTCAGCAGAATTCTGTCTAGTTCTATTTATCTACATTACTATTCTTTAATAATAATTATTTGTTTTAAAATATGCAGGATATATTCTCAAATGATCTTAAAGGATTAATATGTGTTTATTGAGAATATCAAAGTGGTAAGGAAAGATGTTTCCTAAAAGATATAAGGAGATTAGTTTATAAAGATATGTGTCCTTTCAACTAGGAAATCTATATCTCTATTCTTATGCAAATCTTTATCACTTGTTTCAATCTTTGTTCCTTATCAAAATCAGTATAACACGTTTAAAAGATTGAATGTAATATGGAGTTGAATGTTTCATATGTTTAAGAAAAAATATTATCTTTAAAAGATATTATCTTAATATGTTTCCTTTCAAAGGAAAAGACTAACTCCTACAATCAAACTTGTTATCAAACAGGTATCAACCAATCATGATTGAAGTCTATCCACGCTGAAGAATCACGTAATAAATAGAAAGACTGAAGCCAATCATTAAAGTCAAAAGCAATCACAAAAGACCTTCAAGATAGAAGACTGTTTTTACTTATATAGTTGATAACTTAGCTTGTAAAAGGTGTGTGTTCTAAATTATAAAGAACCCATTCTTGAGAGAATACACGAGAGCTTTACAAAGAAAACAATGGTGGGATGCCATTGATTTATAAGTGATAGTTATAGAGTAGTGGCAATATAGAGATAGGCAGAAAAACCTAGAGGGAGTCTAAGTATTTTTCGTTAAGACTTGAGTCCTATATTGTAAGCTTTTTATAATATCATAATCTGGGTAAGTGCCCCGGAGACGTAGCCTAGTTAGGTGAACTCCGTTGTTAAATGTGCGTGTGATTTAATTCAAGTACATTTAACTTTTTACAGTTCTGTCCATTTATACACTGGGTTCCAACTGTGGTTGCAACCTCACTTAGAACCTAACTGCAAAACTACAACTAGAACAGCGGATAGGAATTTCAATTGGTATCAGAGCTTCACACTAGATCTTACTTAGTGTGGATCCTGTGTTCTAGTAAAGATGGACTTAATGAGAGAAGGAAACGCTTTCAACAAACCTCCATTGCTTGAAGGAGGAGTAAACTATGGAGTATGGAAAATCAGAATGAGGTCCTTCATCAAACAGCAGAATGAACATGCATGGAAAACTGTGATGTATGGATGGGAGGCTCCAACTGCCATTGATAGTGAAGGAGAACTGGTTTTTATACCTGAAGACAGATGGTCTGCTGATGAAGACAGAAAATCAAGTGCCAACTCAACAGCCATAAACTTGATTTTTGCTGGTGTAACTCTCAGTGTATTCAGGTATATTTATCATTGTGAAACTGCCAAAGAGGCATGGGATATTTTGCAAGTTACTTTTGAAGGAACTGTTAAAGTAAAAGCTTTCAAACTTCAACAGTTAACTACTCAATTTGAAAACTTAAGAATGGAGGAAGATGAAAACATTGAACAATTTAATGGTAGAATCTACCACATTGCTCATCAAGCTGGAACCTTATGTGAAAAATACAATGATGCTAAACTTGTTAAGAAAACTCTTAGGTCACTCCCAGAAAGGTTTGAAATTAAGGTTACAGCTATTGAAGAATCAACAGACTTAGATAATCTTAAACTTGAAGAACTTATAGGAAATCTAAGCACTCATGAGCTAAAATTCTTTAAACATAAAAGACCAGAAAAGGGAATAGCATTTCAGGCTAAGAAATCTGAACCTAATGTCTGTGATAAAATGAGTGATGAAGAACAGCTAGGTTTCTTTGCTAAAAAGGTTTACAAAAAGTTTTATAAGAAAAAGGAGGATGATACTGGTTCTTCTAAAAACTTTCAGAAAAGGGATAACCAATTTAAGACAGAATCTAGGTTCAATAATAACTCTACAGGAAAGTGGAATTCTAAAGAGAAGGATAACAAAGATTACAAGCCTAAAGAGATTCAGTGTAGAGAATGTAGAGGATTTTGTCACATTCAGGCTGAGTGTGCAAACACTTTAAAAAGAAACAAAAATTATTATATAACCACTCATAGTGATAGTGATTCTGAGAGCAACAGTGATGAAGAGGATGATTCTAACTTTGTTAATTTTATGGGAATAATCACTGAAAAAGAACCTACTTATGAAAGTGACTGTGAGCATGTTTCAACCATAGTTACAACTGCTCTTGAAACCTATAGCAGTGATGAGGAAGAACCTTCTGATGAAAACATTACTCAGCAATATCTTGTTCTGTATAAAAAGTATAAATGTCTGAGTAAACAATCCTTGATCATAAGCAAACTTAATGTTAATCTAAAGGATGAGGTTAAAAGTCTTACTGAGAAGCTTAACTTACAACTGGCTGAACTTACTGAAACTAGAAAGAAAATAAAACTGTCGAATGTGTCTGCTTCAGATAAATTAGATGACATGTTGTCATATTCTAGAGGCTCTAAAGATATCAGTGGTCTAGGTTACTATGGTGGTAAAAGTACAGGAAAAACTACCTTTATTGAAGCTGTTGCTAAAGCTAAAACTCATGATTTTGACAATAAGGTTAGAAGCTCAGTTGCAACCAGATCTGCAACCAGGAATAAAACTCAGGTTTTTGTAAAGAAGGTTAGAAGCTCAGTTATAACCAAAGTTGCAACCATGAATAAACTGAATAGCTTTAGGGATAAAAATAACTTTAGGTTGAAGCTGTGTAATTTCTGTAAGAAACCTGGTCATTCTGAAATCCAGTGTTATTTAAAAAGAAACATAAAGTATATTTCTCAGAAAACCTGGTTGGCTTCTGTCAATAAAAATTTGAACTGGGTCTGGAAAGTTAAAGAAAAAGCTACCTTAATTGCTAACAACAAAGCTGTCATTAACTCTTTGAATGCTGTTACTTCTAATGATTGGTATTTTGACAGTGGTTGCTCTAAGCACATGACAGGTACTGCAAGTCTCCTAAAAAATGTCACCATTCTTACAGGAAACATTGTTGTGTTTGGAGGTGGAGATACAGGTAAAATTGTTGGTAAAGGTACCTTAAACAAACCTGGAATGCCTGATATTGAAGATGTTTTTCTTGTAGATGGTCTAAAAGCTAATCTTATTAGTATCAGTCAACTCTGTGATAACAAGATGATTGTTAAATTTGACAAAGAATGGTGTCTAATTACTAATCTTAACAATGATTTAATCATGACTGGAGTTAGATCAACCAATAGCTGCTATGTGTTTGAAAAAGCTGAAAAAGAATTGCCTCAAAGTAGGTGTAATCAAGCCATTACTAATAATGTGGATATTTGGCATAAAAGGCTTGGGCATGTGAATTACAAAACTTTAGATAAGCTTGTTAAAAAGGAATTGATAAGAGGAATTCCTAAACTTAGTGCTAAAACTCAAAGTGTCTGTGGTGATTGTGCTATAGGTAAACAAACCAAAAGTATTCACAAAATTACTAGTCAAATCTACACTAAGAGAGTCCTAGAACTTCTTCATATTGACTTGATGGGGCCTATGCAAACTGCTAGTATAGGTGGTAAGAAGTACATTTTGGTAGTTGTAGATGATTTCTCTAGATACTCTTGGGTAGTGTTCTTAAAGGATAAGTCTGAAACTTTTGAACAGTTCAAAACTCTGTGCTTAAAACTGCAACTTGAAAAAGGTTCCACCAGTGGTAATATTGCTAGGATTAGAAGTGATCATAGAACTGAATTTGAAAACATCAAAGTTTAGAGAATTCTGCAACTCCTTAGGTATAAGTCATGAGTTCTCTGCTCCTAAGACTCCACAGCAAAATGGCATAGTTGAAAGAAAAAATAGAACCATTCAGGAAATGGCTAGAGTCATGCTTAACTCTAAGAAACTTGCCAACAGATTTTGGGCTGAAGCTGTTAATACTGCATGTCATATAGTTAATAGAGTTTACATTACTAAAGGCACTTCCATGACAGCTTATGAAATATGGAAAGGTAGAAAACCCAATGTTAAGTACTTTCAAGTCTTTGGGTGTGGTTGCTATATTCTCAGAGATAGAGAACATATTGGTAAATTTGACTCTAAAAGTGATAAAGGGATCTTTCTTGGTTATGCTCAGAATAGTAGAGCATTTAGGGTCTTTAATCAAAGAACAAACTGTGTTATGGAATCTTATAATGTGTTATTTGATGACCTAAAAACTGTTGATGAGATTACAGGTGATGATGAACAGCCTGAGATTGCAGAAAAAGAGAAAGAACAAACTCAACAAACAGGAAGTCCTATAGTGGTTGGAAGTCCGGTTGCAACTGAGGTTGGAACTGAGGTTGGAACCGAAGTTGAAACTCAGAACTCAACAGAATCTGAAGAAGAAGATGGAGGATATGCTATCCCAACTACAAGCAAGCAACTCTATGTAAGGACTCAGAAAACCCACTCTCTTGACAATGTCATAAGAGAAATTACTTCAGGTATGAAAACCAGAGGTAAGAGAAATAATGTTGTTCATTTTTCCTGTTATCTGTCTCAGTTAGAACCTAAGAACATAAAAGAGGCTTTGGAAGACAGTGAATGGATCTTAGCTATGCAAGATGAACTGTCCCAATTTGAAAGGAATGATGTATGGACTTTAGTAACCAGACCTTCTAATAAGAATATTATAGGGACTAAATGGATCTTCAGAAATAAAAGTAATGAAGATGGAGTAATTATCAGAAATAAAGCTAGGTTGGTAGCTCAGGGTTATACACAAATTGAGGGAATTGATTTTGATGAAACCTTTGCTCCTGTAGCTAGAATTGAATCCATTAGAATGTTACTTTCTCTTGCATGTCTGTATGATTTCAAATTGTTTCAACTTGACATAAAGAGTGCTTTTCTAAATGGTGTGATTAATGAAGAAGTTTATGTCTGTCAACCTAAGGGATTTGAAGATCCTAATTTTCCTGAAAATGTCTATTTGTTGAAAAAGGCCTTGTATGGTCTAAAACAAGCTCCTAGAGCTTGGTATGATAGATTAACCAAGTACTTGATTGAAAAAGGTTTTAACAGAGGGGGAGTTGATAAAACTCTGTTTACTAAGAAAACCATAAATGTGACGACCCAGATTTCCAGGAAGGAAATTCTGTGGTGCGGTGTTGTGCGTCAGTTCCACATCGCCCAGATATGAGAATACTCGTGTAGTATATGAGCTTAAAGATCCATTTTCTATCAACAAGGCCTTTTAAAGCCGTGCGGCACAACAGCGAGGACGGAACTCCACAGTTAAGCATGCTTAGCTTGGAGTAGTACCAGGATGGGTGACCCCCCTGGGAAGTTGTGCCAAAGCGGACAATATTGTTGATACGGGCGTGGCGGTTCGGTCCGTGGGGCCGGGTCGTTACAGATGGTATCAGAGCCTCTATCTGACCGGAAATGTGGGGACTAGCATGAGTGTGTGAGGCCCCGGAAGGGCGACGTGCCCGATGAGGACGTCGTGCCTAAAGGGAGGGTGATTGTGACGACCCAGATTTACAGGAAGGAAATTCTGTGGTGCGGTGTTGTGCGTCAGTTCCACATCGCCCAGATATGAGAGTACTCGTGTAGTATATGAGCTTAAAGATCCATTTCCTGTCAACAAGGCCTTTTAAAGCCGTGCGGCACAATAGCGAGGACGGAACTCCACAGTTAAGCGTGCTTAGCTTGGAGTAGTACCAGGATGGGTGACCCCCCTGGAAAGTTGTGCCAAAGCGGACAATATTGTTGATACGGGCGTGACGGTCCGGTCCGTAGGGCCGGGTCGTTACAATAAAGGACATAATAATTGCTCAAATCTATGTTGATGACATTGTTTTTGGCTCTACTTCCAATAAAAGAATAGAAGAATTCATTTCTGATATGAAGAATGAATTTGAAATGAGTGGTGGAGGTGAACTAACTTACTTTCTAGGATTGCAAGTTAAACAGAATGAGAAAGGCATTTTTTTATGCCAAAGTAAGTATGCAGACAATCTTGTTAATAAGTTTGGTCTGAGTGAGAGTAAAGAAAAGAGAACCCCTATGAGTACCACTCTTAAACTGTCTAGAAATGATAAAGGAAAAAGTGTTTGTCCAAGCCTTTATAGATCCATGATTGGAAGTTTGCTGTATTTAACTGCTAGTAGACCAGACCTTTGCTTAAGTGTAGGAGTTTGTGCCAGATATCAGGCAAATCCTTTAGAACCTCATCTTCTAGCTGTCAAGAGAATTCTAAGGTATGTAAAAGGAACACTTCACCTAGGCCTATGGTATTCTAAAGATACAAACCATTTTCTTAGTGGCTACTGTGATGCAGATTGGGCAGGAAACATAGATGATAGAAAGAGTACTTCTGGTGGTTGTTTTTATTTTGGAAACAACCTTGTTTCTTGGTTCAGTAAAAAGCAAAATTGCATATCTTTATCTACTGCTGAGGCAGAATATGTTGCAGCTGGAAGTGGATGCACTCAACTAATTTGGATGAAACAGATGTTAACTGATTATAATGTTAAACAAAAAATATTAACTTTGTTTTGTGACAACAAAAGTGCTATAGATTTAGCTAAAAATCCAGTTCAACATTCCAGAACTAAACATATTGATCTAAGGCATCATTTTATTAGAGAACTAGTTGAAGAAAAGAGCTTAATTTTAGAACATGTTTCAACTGAAAGACAATTAGCAGATATTTTCACAAAGCCCCTTGATACAAACAAGTTTGAATCATTAAGAAGTGACATAGGGGTATGTCATTATCAATCTAATTGAATATTCTTGCTAAATATGTCTGTGTTGAGTACCTTCAATAATTTTTATTTCTAAGGTTAAGTCTTACTTGAGCTATGATGTTTTTGTTTTGAAAAAGCCGCTTTTTTGGTGTCTCAAAAACAGATGTGAGGTAACTTGTCTGTGAAAACCTCTCTGGTAATAGAGTTGCAAGCACAAAGTGCAAATTTTTTTAAGCTGGTTGCAAGTTCAGTTGCAACATCAGTTGAAACCTCAGTCTCTCAATAGCTGGTTGGAAGTTCAGTTGCAACTCCAGTTGAAACCTCGTGTTAAAAATACTGGTTGTAAGCTCAGTTGCAACATCAGTTGAAACCTCAGTCTATATTATACCTGTCAAGAAAAATTCTTGATTTTTTTTTTTTTTTTGACATCACTTATACTCTTTCCTTGCTGAGCTCATCAAACTAGTTTTTGTGTAGAGATAAAAACGGATTTGCTCAATATAAGCTCCTATAATCTAATTTTTATTAAGGCTATTCAATGATAAACATATTTTCTTGGGTAAATTGCTAGATTTTTGTTTTTCAAAAGCTTAAATATCTTTCTAATTGCTATCTTTATCTTGAATCAATTCAAATTTGGTTCTGGAGTAGGACCATGTATAGAAGGTTTAGGTCTTTTGCTGGTAGGGAGATTCACAGTGAAAGAAGACTAAATTTGGTTAGCTATCCACATATTCAAGTACATATTGAAAAACTGCTGTCTACTGTTGGCCTAGATAGAACTATTTCTTATCCTGATTCTTACTATCCTGCTGTTATTAAAGAATTCTATGCCAATCTAAGTAGTAGTGTATTTGCTGAGAGTGATCCTGCCTATGGCAGAGTATTTTTAAGGGGTGTGACTCTAGACTTTACCCCTAAGTTGATCAATGATTATCTAAGTTGTCCTAATCCTACTGAAAATGATATTGAGTATGCAATGGAAGTGATTGCTCTGGTTCTTACAGGGAAGAACAATAGATTTGATGGTTGCTCCATTAAAACATCCTCCCTCACCTTGTGTGCATCTGTGCTGCACAAAATAGCTAGGTTCAATTGGAATCCCACTAAGCAGCCTTCTAAAGTAAGCAAGGATATGGCTGTATTTCTCTATAGGATCATGTCATCTTTGCTAATTAATTTTGGTAATCATGTTTTTAATTTGATTAGAGAATTCAGTGCTGATACCTCATCCTCAATTCTGCTCCCCTTTCCTTGTTTAATCACTGGGGTGATTATGGCTCAAGTCTTACCTATGACTGGATCCAAGCCCATTAGGATAGCCACAGAACCAATCTCAGATTGTCCCTCTACCCTATATATCTCTGCAAAACTGCTCAAAGAAGGGCATGTCAATGACATTTCTGGTGAAAAAGGCAAAGAAAAAGAAGAAGAGACATCCAATGCTCCTTCAGACAAGAAGAGAGGTGTCAGGTGGTATTTAAAGCAAAGGTTGGCTTACAATGCAGAAAGGAGAGCTGAGCTGGATACTGATGACTATCAAATCAAGAAGCTACTGGAGAATCTTATTGAAAGTGAGGATGATAGTGACAGTCATGGTGGTGACAGTCATGGTGATGCTACTCACAGTGATGATGGTTTCTGTGAGGATGAACATGAAGAGGTTGTCAGGGACACACCCCTAAGGGAAAGACCACCCCAGTCAGACATACCTCGTAATTAGTTTGTCAAGGATGTGACAAATAGGGGGAGTAAAAGAAAGTTTATGTGTTTTTGTTTTCTGTTTTTAGTTTAATGTTTAATGTTTCAGTTTCAAGACTTTATTTTGTTTCCAGTTATGCTGTATTGAGACAATTCTGTGCATATTTGGCTTTAATAATTCTGCAATTTCTTTCTAAAAATATCTTGTTGAAGTATGAATGCCTTTAAACTTGAAACAGGTCTGAAAACTTACCGTGTGCATATAAATTGTGCTTATATGATATACCTGCAATTCTAACTTGCAGGGGGAGCTAAAACAGATACCTCAAAAGTATTGATACAATACAAATGCTGTATTGAATTTGCAGATGGATTTATGTGGTTTATAAACTTAGTTGATTTGTCAAAACCAATGACAAAGGGGGAGATTGTTAGGACCAGATTTCTGGTCTAAATAATATTAGTTGTCTATTGGTTTTTACTAAATAATCCTATCTGTCTATAATAAACTAAGACAGTATTGTTAGGTTTCAAGTAATGTTGCAACCTCAGTTACAACCTATGCTGACAGGTTTCAAGTAATGTTGCAACCTCAGTTACAACCTTTGCTGACAGGTTTCAAGTAATGTTGCAACCTCAGTTGCAACCTCAGTTCCAACCTGCTGTTCAGCAGAATTCTGTCTAGTTCTATTTATCTGCATTACTATTCTTTAATAATAATTATTTGTTTTAAAGTATGCAGGATATATTCTCAAATGATCTTAAAGGATTAATATGTGTTTATTGAGAATATCAAAGTGGTAAGTAAAGATGTTTCCTAAAAGATATAAGGAGATTAGTTTATAAAGATATGTGTCCTTTTAACTAGGAAATCTATATCTCTATTCTTATGCAAATCTTTATCACTTGTTTCAATCTTTGTTCCTTATCAAAATCAGTATAACACGTTTAAAAGATTAAATGTAATATGGAGTTGAATGTTTCATATGTTTATGAAAAGATATTATCTTTAAAAGATATTATCTTAATATGTTTCCTTTCAAAGGAAAAGACTAATCCTACAATCAACCTTGTTATCAAACAGGTATCAACCAATCATGATTGAAGTCTATCCACGCTGAAGAATCACGTAATACATGGAAAGACTGAAGCCAATCATTAAAGTCAAAAGCAATCACAAAAGACCTTCAAGATAGAAGACTGTTTTTACTTATATAGTTGATAACTTAGCTTGTAAAAGGTGTGTGTTCTAAATTATAAAGAACCCATTCTTGAGAGAATACACGAGAGCTTTACAAAGAAAACAATGGTGGGATGCCATTGATTTATAAGTGATAGTTATAGAGTATGAGCAATATAGAGATAGGCAAAAAAAACTAGAGGGAGTCTAAGTGTTTTTCGTTAAGACTTGAGTCCTATATTGTAAGCTTTTTATAATATCATAATCTGGGTAAGTGCCCCGGAGACGTAGCCTAGTTAGGTGAACTCCGTTGTTAAATGTGCGTGTGATTTAATTCAAGTACATTTAACTTTTTACAGTTCTGTCCATTTATACACTGGGTTCCAACTGTGGTTGCAACCTCACTTAGAACCTAACTGCAACTAGAACAGCGGATAGGAATTTCAGACTTGAGTATATAAGGTTACAACTAATAAAGGTGTTATGGTAAAATCACGTTTTAAGTGTACTCAACTTTAAACATGAATCTTATTTTTGTGTTTTAGGATATAAAGCTAATAGCATCATACTAAACATGAATGAAGTCAAGTTTCGAACAAATTAAAACGCCTAATAATACAATTCGGAAGTGTGCACCCCTTGTACGATACGATCTTGGTTCCGCTACTATACTAATAGTTTTTACTTTAGGAGAATGCATAATCTGAATAGACTAGTTAGTATTATTGCGATTTAGAAATGAGGAGCGTTCGTAATTACGATCCTAAGTCCTAACCTAAAAGAATCTGCTTATGTACCTTAAATATAACCATGCTTTTGGAAACTGAAATAGGAAAAAATGATAGGATAGCATATACAAAAGTTATAAAAATTGAGAAGGCTGTACATAGCATTTGGTTTTTAACTAAATCATATCCCGACATATGTTAATTTTTTTTATTTGGTATACTGACTAAATCAACAATAAAAGTAAGCTAGTGTATGAAGTAGTTATTTTATATAAATCACTCATATTACTACGTGATATGGGTATATTGAGGTACAGGTACGGTATGCATTAATTTTGAAATAATAACGGTACGAGTATCACTTATACACTAAAAAAAATATCCAAATAACGACGGGATTAGTGACAGTATTTTTTGTTACGAGCTAATTAGCTACGGTTTTTGTGACGGCTTTGTGACAGTTTAATCAATTTGCGACAGATTTGTGACAATTTTTTAAATTAACGACACACTTGTGATAACTTTTGGCTCTCACTAAATCAAATATTATTTTGTAGTGAGAATTAGTGAACTTTCTACGAACTCATGCTCCAACACAACAAAGTTTTAATACAAAATCGTGATTAACCTTAAGGGAGAACATCACCTTGGAAATAAGAAATTACTTGAGATTTCCACTTACTTGAAAAAAACTCAAAAATCATTCCAATAAGAAATTACTTAAGATTTAAGCAAGGGGAAATTACTTGAGATTTGCACTTGCTTAAATTTCCGAAACGTTTCGGAGACGTTTACTCTATAATTTTGAAATAGTACCATCTTAATTCGCATTTCGTGATACGTACCCTAAAACGAGTTTGTGGGTAACTATGACCCAAACTCTGATATCTATATATTAAATAATACACTAGCTACTATATCTGAATTCTAATGTACAACATAACTTATTTATCGATGGTTGTCGCTTTTGTTGGGACCTTATTTTACTCCGTCAAAACCTAATGTTATGAGATATCATAATTACATTACATATTAGGAGATATTTTTAATAATACATTAGGACAATCCATGTTTACAAATTTATTGGTCAAGTTGGGTGTATTTTCTATACATTGTACAATTTGATGGAGGTGTATTAACATTATGTTTTTACGTGTTTTTTTTATCTTGGACTAATTGTATGAAGTTTCAAGTTATACATGAGTTATTTGCAGTTGCGAACTGTTGATTTACTACTCATAAATTAAGAGGACTATTTTGTCATAATATAGTTTTCTGGTAGTAAATGTGTAACTAATTGAAACTTTGTTACCAAGCAGGGGAGTAACTACTTAAAAATGGGCTAAATCACCGTCGTATTAAGAAGATCTAAAAAAAATCCATATATTTTTTCTGAAAATTTCAAAATTATTATATCATTTCAACACCCTATTATTAATTAATTATATAAACATATAGTACAGCCCATCTATCTTAAAATTCTAGTTATGTCAACGTGTCATAGTTTACGTCTTGGTCCAAAAAATATACATTTCCTCAAATTTTAAGCATCAACAAGAGAATGAGATTATACATAACAGTTAACATTTTAACAGCTCACCAACCTCTATTCTTTATAATATTTCCTAAAGTTATAGGACTAGTAAATGCATAACGTTTTCAGTTGTGCATAAAAAAATTCATTATGTAAAACATCAGCTTTGTTATCCAGTTCATTATGCATAAATAGTGATGTGATAATAAGAATGACAAATGATTTTGCTCGTTTTTTTTTAAAAACATTTTTATGTCTTTAATTTTTAGGGTATGGAAATAGACAGTGTTCTAAAAGCCGCAAGCCGGACTTTAGGCGAAATTGACATTTTAACGTCTAATCACCACCACCTAGACGTCGTTTAATTTGCGCTCAATCTGCCTAATCTATTAGGTTTTTAGGTTGCGAGCACATAGACATAGCATAATTTGCGTCTACAAACGTGTTTTAAAACACTGTAAATAAAGTTCTCTCCATTTAACGTTTCATACCAACCTTCAAATTTTGTATATATAGTTGTTATATATATACCAACATGGTACCATTGCATTGTTTTAATACGCTAAATAAGCAAAACCATCATATTTGAGGTATGTTCAAATAATAAAGTCAAAAAAACTGGGGTGAGACTTGATATAGCAGTAGTAACATCATATGACAATTTGTAAGGAAAGTGTTATAGAGAGCACCCGCTGTGTATAATGTATTAAAACGTAAAATTAAGAAAGTTTATCTTATTTCTATAGTTCTTTCAACGTGCTGTCAATTACATAAAAAGTACAAGTTAAAACTACATAAACAGCCCATGAGTAAATGCAAGTAGGGGTGGAAATGAGGTGAAATTTTCGTATTCGTTTCGTTAATAACTCGGTTCAGTTTAATTTATTACTAAATGAAATGATAATAAACGGAAATATACATTTCATTTCGTTTAGTCAATGAGATGATAATGATCACATTCCTTTTCGTTGCCCGACACTTATATATATATATATATATATATATATATATATATATATATATATAATTAGATGTTTGTAATAATAAATTTTAGTATATTATATTAGATAAATGAATTAATAAAATATATATAGTATAAAAAATGGTTTATGAGATGAAACGACATTTTCTGTTTCATTACGAAAACGAAATGATAACGAAAAAGCTTAAAATTAAATGAAACAAAAACAAAATAAACCGTTTTCATTTCGTTTCGCTTCATTCTCGGCCCTAAATGCAGGTGGAGTAAGTAAGAAAAAAAATCAACATTATTGTCCTTTGACCTTGTAGAACTGTGGATCATATGTTTCTTGAGATCGAAATTGATCTACAATTCTACACGGTCTCGGAAAGAAGGTAAAAGAGGGTAAAAACTCACTAGTTTTAAAAGACCGTACAAGTCAATAGCTATATACAGTAACTTTTTTTCTTATTTCCTATCAACTACAGTTTCCCCGGTTTGTATGTGTAATTTCTCATACTTCAAGGGTCATTCTACAATTTCCTCAAATTCAAAAAAAACCTTAATTTAATTTAATCACCATCTTATCCAAACAAGTCTCAAAACAAAATTCACATTTCAAAAACCCCAACAAAACCCCCACCAAAAATGCTAAAAATACTCTCATTATCCCAATCAATTTCCTTTCTCCACCGTCATCGGAGAAGAAATAAGATTTGACAAGAAGAATGTACTGACTCATTTCGTTTTTCAGGACCTCGCTGCTCACAGTATTTATGTAAGTCGTTTTATTAAATTATAAGAAAGTAAAAGATATTAAACATGAAATAATATAGAAAACGGGAAACGAGAAGCAGGAAAGAGAAAACGTGAAACACGTTTTTTTCTAAAAAAACACGTTTTTTTCTAAAAAATCAAACGGGTTTGTATGTGTAATTTCTTATACTTCAAGGATCATACTACAATTTCCCTAAACTTCAATTAAACCCAATTATATCATCTTCTCCAAACAAATTCCCAAATCAAATCCACATTTCTAAAACCCCAACAAAACCCTAACACCAAAAAACCCACCCAAAAAAAAAAATGCTAAAAACACTCTCATTATCCCGATCAATTCTCTCTCTACATTCCCTCTCTAAAACCCTAACTCAAACCTCTCCCCTCTCCACCCTCACCGGAGTAGAAAACCCCGATGAGAGGCCGCCGAGGCTGTTTGTGGTGCAGCCACGTCAGCGTCCCGAGAAGCTACTTAAAGCGAAGCTGGAGGAGGCGCTGAACCTAGCGAACTCGCTCGAGGAGACGAGGGAGGGGGTTTTCGATACGGAAATGAGAGAGAAGGAGGTTCCGCCTCACCTCGTTGTTCAGAACCCCGCTGCTAGGACTATTCACGCAGGTTGGTTGTTTTTTTTTATATCTTTTTAAAATGAATATTTGATTTGGGTTTGTTTTTTGTTGATCATTTAGGTTTATACGCGCAAGTTGTTATATTTTATATAAAAGTTCATTTCTTTGTAAGAATATTTTGATGTTTTTGTTGATAATGGAAGGTAAGAATGCGTGTAAGTTGTTTTATTACATTTTAATAATAAATGAAATATTTGATTTGTTTGTTGGTGAACACTAGATTGAGGTACAACTTTGAAAAATTAATTCAGAAAAAAAAAATGCTCAGTCTTTCCTTCATTTAGGCAATATATGGTAATTTTTTTTTTCAATTATCGGCCAAGTTAATTGCCCATAGTTATCTTTGGCACTAGACTTGCCTAAAATACATTATATTTAGCTAATTTAAAATGCCAAATATAGCTTTTGATCTATAATAAATTAATTATTTGACTGTATATGAAAATAAAATTAGAAACTCACATTATTTGACTTTTAAGTGAAGTGAAGACTGGGAACGTGTGTTTTTGCTAGTTAAGTTTCCCATCTTTTACGTAAGTGAAATTCTGCTTTTTTTGTCATGGAAATTGGGAACTCTACCTAGTTTCTCCCAATACAGTGGCAGAACTGTGAATCGTTTAAGGCTCAAAGTCATGTAAGGAGCTTATTGTTATTATAAGGAGCTAGAATGTTGTGATTAATATATTTTTCGTCTTCAATGAAAAGTGAACACAAATTGTGTATCCATATCGGAGGACTATACTTAATGGTCTCGTTGTGTCACCACCTTGTTGCTCTCCAGATTTGAGGATTCTAGTTGTTTATTTATAGAATGATTTTCATGTGTTTTTTGATAATATAAAACAGTGATTCAATAAAGGTTAAATTGCGGGTCTTTATCATGGGTACCATAATGGTATAATTGGTAGATTTGTTGTGGCTATAACCCTCTTACGTCACTAGCTAGTTACTCTCTTGGCAGTGACAAACTGGTATTTGAAATATGTAAAAGAGGTTTTGGTTACAAGGGGTATACGATGCTGTACTTGAAAATTTTAGACGAAAGTAAGAGGTGGGAAAAGTATTATATATATCCTTATGGGGGATGGATATGATTTCACTGTGTATCCACATATTTATCTTATGGTTGAAGGGATTAAACTACTTTATGAATTTGCTTGCCTGTATATTTCCACGAAATGGTCTGACTTACACCGGTGTTTCAAATCACCTAAAATGAGTTGAAGATGATTAATGATAAAGTGTGCCTCTCAATCTCTTGTTAATGCCTGCCAATTGGAGAATCGGTTTCACTATTAAATCCTGGTAGGAAAACGTATTGCAAGAAGTTATATTCACAATAAGTTATGGATACAAAAACTCTTAGTAACACGAAATGGGATCTGGCGCGGGAATGGCTGATAATAAGAGTACGGGAGCACCATCAGGAACTTCTAGTTAAATTGTAGGTGTTGTCTATTTATAAGTGACATTTAAAAATTATTGTAACTTGGTATATTGGGTTACATAAATATACGTTAACTTTAAGTTAGATCTAAACAATATTAATTAAGTAATCCTGTGCTTTCATAACAAGTACTACTACATAGACCAACATTTATTATTCTTTTATGCTCCACATATGAATATACTACCCCGTATTAGATGTAATAAACATGTTTAATTAGGATGGTTTATTTGATTCTCTAAAAAGTTTTGGTCATTTAGCAATCATATACAGTAACCTTTTCAACCCAATAGCCCAGTCTTTTGATGCGAACAGGTTACTGACAATGAGAACGCGTTCCCGGCTATAAGAAACTCCTAGGGTATGATGCTGTGCTTATGTTTGTTTCTTTCTCGAAAAAAACCTTGCACTAAATGGAGTATAACAGTTCTGTGCTTGTTTTTATCTAGGATATTTTAATCATGTTGTTAGTTTGGGGTTCAGCTGCACATTGGAAATGGTTTCTTTTGAAAATCGGTGTTACATATTGAAATCTTGAACCATTTGCAGGGATTCCTCAGTTACTATTTCGAATGTGGTTTTAGATTAAATTTCAATTGTGTTCTGTAACTGGGCAAAAGTGTTTGGCCTTAATATTTGGGTTCGACAAGAGTTGTCGAAATTAAAGAAACTCACAACATGTTTGGTGTTTATATATTTTGTGTGGAGTTATCAATTCCCTACGGTATTCAGTTGTCTCTTTTTTTTACATAGGAAAGAGTATTTGGTATTTACTATTTAGGTCGGTAGGTCATGTGAAAGAGTTGTCGAAAATGGAGAAACATAGAATTTTATAGTGCATGTTGTGCCATTTAATGTATTTTTACCTGTTTTAAATGAAGAACTTTGAAAGGGTTATTTATCAACTTTTCACATTTTGTTTTGTAACTGGGAAGAAGTGTTTGGTTCTGAGTTGTGTTTTTATTTGAAATGCACAACTTAAAATGCGTTTGAAGTAATACTTTATTTTTTTGCCGTAATGAAAAAATTGAGTGATATGATGCTGGTCCACAAATTGCTGAAAAAAGAGTCTGAGATTTTAGAAACAACGTAGGCTGAATGTTTTCTCAGATTTAAGCTCTTTACCTGCATTGGCACAATGCCCAAATTACGATGGAAATTGCCGTTTACCAGATGATTACGAAGGGAAATTACCATTTAGCAGATGGAAATGTTCAGGAGTACATAACTTTTCATCTTTGAATTGTTTTGTTAGCGAAGTCTTCCAGAAGGATACCTACCGGCTTCAGCAATGGTTTTTATGTTAATCGCATGATATTAGAAATATCACTTTGCTATTGAAGTATATATTTTATTAGCATTATTTGTTATCAGTAATCTATGGAAATTACTTCTTGTGCTGGTAGGTCTTTTGAATCTAATTTTTTTATTTAGGGGTTCTGTTTGATGTTATGTTTAATTTAGTTGCTTAGACCTTGAATAAAAAAACTATTTACATTTTAGAAACGGCTGTGGCTTAGTAGGGAAATCAACTTTCTTTCCAACCTTAAAAAGATCTGTTTCTTTTAGGTGAAAAAGCTAACAACTGTCCTTCAGCCTTCAGGGTAAAAGATTTAGTGTGTTTTTTTTTTCATTTTATTTGCATGCAAGAGTTTCCACTTAAGGAAATGAGGGTGTCTATGAGATATACTTGGCAATGATATGTTCATAGCGTTGAGTGGGAGCATTTAAATGCTTTTAGCATACTGAGCATGCTTATTGAATTTTCTTGTTGAATACTTCTCATTGTGCAAAGTTCAGCTGTGTTGCAAAGAGGACCGAGGCAGCAAATATATAGAAACTGACAATCTCTGATACTAGAAACCTGTGATTTATAAATGGAGTTTTATTAAAATTTGAACTGATTAAAGTCTTCTGTAATTTGGCAGATACATTCTTTGGGGCAGGTACTGTGGATACAGTTAAATCGCACCTCCATACCAAGGATGGTGAGGTAAGGACCAATGCATATATACATGTGGTAGGATCTTATTTGTTGGGATCACATCTTAATTTGCACTAATTAAGTATACCCCATACATTTAGTAGGAGGAAATTGATGCTGTCTTTGTCAACAGCACCCTAACTGGTGTACAGCAGCGAAATTTAGAGGCAAGTTTGTGTAATTTCTCTCTCTTTCCCCCTCTCTCTCAAGGCAAAACCTAGTCAAGCTTTACTTTTTTACAGTACTATCTTCGATAGAACTTGATCTGATAACTTATATTGACAGTTTAGTATTCTGATATTATAATTTGATTAGCAGAAGTTATGGGGAAAACCTGTTCTGGATCGAGTGGGCCTAATTATAGAGATTTTCAATGCACATGCCTACACGAAAGAAGGAAAATTGCAGGTCTTTCTTTCGCGACCATATGATTTGTAGCTCATTTTGGCTTAATGCATTATGTTATTTAACTATCTTTGTGCTTCTTTTATTTGTTTAATTCTCCAGGCAGAATTAGCTGCTCTTATGTATAGGCGTACTGGACTTGTACGTAGTCGTGGTCCCAGTGGGCGCTATACTTTTGGTTCCTCTGGAGAAGCTCAAGTTGTCAGTGCCCGAGGGTCAGTTCTAGTTTTTAATTTTTAGATTACTCGATACAGGTTATAAGAATGTGCATCGAATAATTCGACACCACCACCACCACCCCCCCCCCCCCCCCCCCCCCCCCCCCCCGACACACACATCCTTTTTTTTGAGAGATAAAACCAAAAACATGTCCTCATCAGCCTCCTTATCTACCCACACATTCTCTTCCTCCCTCTTCTAGTTAGAGGAACTGATCTTTCAATTTTTATCTCGAAAAGTGTGAAGAGTAATAAAGGTTTTTCCTAAGAATGGAGATTATGCAACATTATAAATAATTAGAGAGAGAATCATAGAGAGCTTGAGATTTAGTCTAAATGTAAAATGGATCTGCAATATAAAAAATAATGCTTTTACGTTAAATTCAGAAAATAGGAAAGAAAAGCAGGTAGTAGATGCTCGTCTAATATATATATTTTGATAAAGTCTTTCATCTTCTTTCTGTTTTCCCCTTATTTGCAAGCTTACCTCTCGTTAACTATGAACTTTTTCGAACGAAAAATACGATAGGGTTTCAATTTGATTGTCAAATCTAGATGTTGGATCTGTGCTCTTTGTAATGAATATTTTATTTGAAACAGATGTGTTGTGAATTAGTTATTTATTACTGATTTGTTACTTACAGGAAAGGAAGTGGAGGACGTGGTTTTATTGGTGGTGCTGGTGAAACTGAACTTCAGCTACAACGAGGAAGGTTTGCTCCTTAACACCATTCTTCTTCTGATTGAAGACAATTTTTGTTCATCTTCTGTCACAGAAGTTTTAATTTTACTCCGCATGACTTTTCAATTGTTATGGAGATTTGGAAAAGTCTGGACGGGAGGCATTTTGGCAATTTTATTTTATTTATTACTTACTGGACGTTGTTCTTTTTATTGAGTAGAATGATGTTTTTTTCTGCTTGAATGTTAAGCCTCATTAGGTCGTCTTGTAACTATAAAAATGTATATTTATTTTGATAAAAAGTGTATACTTCTAATTTTTTTTAATATTATTTAATAAATCTAAGTGATAACAGTTCAAATTTGGAGAAAGTATTGTTTCTGAAACAAGTTATAAAATATGCTTTTAAAAAAGCATAGTGTTAAGAATATAAAAGGATACTTGATATTTTAACCAAACAACATATGGAGTATTACAGTACAAAATGTCAAAATTACAGGCTTACCCAACACACCCTAACGTGCTTTGTTTGCGATTTTTATTTCAGAATTAGAGAACGAAGAAAGCAGTTGTTATCTGAAATCAAAGAGGTTCGACGGACCAGAGCGCTACAACGTGCTTCTCGCAAGAGGCATGGGAGTGAAGATGGTCAGGCCATGCCCACAGTTGCTGTCGTTGGGTACACTAATGCTGTATGTGACAACAAAGTTATAACAATTTGATTTCATTTGTATGTACAAGCACCCAGTACAACTGCCTATGATATTTTCTAAATTTGTGGTAAAAATATAACTTTTTCAGTTTCACATAACCATTTAATGTTAACATGACAGTATCAGTTTCTCCCCCAATGATTTTAGGAAAGCTGATTAACTAAAGTTTTCTTTCACAAATATAACTATATTAGTTTCTGCACAGAGTAACACATAATTATAAAAGAGAACCATTTTGGGGCCAATTTTGAGTATTGCATGGTTGACCATTAAGAAAAGCTGATTTGACAAAAAAAATTGTGCTCAAAATCTGCAACGTGCTTTAACCTTGGGCTAAATGAGCTTTCTAGAGAAGATGGAGTGGCTATGTATGATCCAATTTGCATAACAGATTCAATTTTTTTCCCAGGGGAAATCAACTCTAGTGAGTACACTGTCAAACAGTGATCTCTACAGTGATGACAGGTATTTTGAATTTGTTCAAGAAGGCTAAAGATTTGACTTAATTTCTCTTCTGTAGCTATTCATTCCATTCACCAAAGCCGTTTTCTTTGTCCATCTTTTGCTTATTATTGCATTTTAGCTTGGGTTTATTATTTTGCAGATTGTTTGCAACGGTTGACCCTAAATTAAGAAGTGTTATTCTTCCTTCTGGGTAATTATGATTAGGAGATTTTGTTTAATAATTTAAAATCACCGTATGTTCAGGTTTAGATATTGATTTGCATTCTAATTAAAGTGCCTTAATATAGGAGGAAAGCACTTTTCAGTGATACAGTTGGATTTATATCAGATTTGCCAATACAGGTAACTGCAAGCTTATATGTACTCATTAATTCTTGTTGGTTACAATTATTTTTATTGATCAGGGTTCCATTTTTCATCTGTAGCTAGTGGAAGCCTTTCATGCGACTTTGGAAGAAGTTGTGGAGGCTGATCTCCTTGTGGTATTTGTCTTTGATTTCTCTTTATTGTGCATAATTAAGGAAAATTAACAGTTTATTAGCATTTTGAAAATTGAAACTACCCGGATAACTCAAATACCTTTTTGTAATTAATTTGCAGCATGTATTGGATGCCAGTGCACCCAATATCGATGAGCACAGAAACACTGTTTTGCAAGTTCTTCAACAGATAGGAGTATCTGAGGAGAAGCTTAGGAGTATGATTGAAGTTTGGAACAAGGTATACTTGCCCTCTCTATTACACACCTTAAGAAAAGAAAAGTGAAGGAAAATAATCGATTCCTACTGTACCTTACATTTTCCTAGACTTAACGTTATCACCTCATTTCGATTTCCTACACCAGCATACACTATTTAGCTATTAATGCACTAATGTTACATTTCTCGGAGATTTGGTACACTAATGCACTAAGAAATCGACTTATTCTTCATACTTCTGTTTCGCTTTTGTACGGTATTTTATTAATCTCTCTTATTTTAGTCGTCTTGCTGTGTTTTTTGTTTGTAGTTAAAAAATGTGGAAGATAGATGTTACGTTTTGGCATTATTTCCTAATTTTTCTAGGTACAAGAATAAAATCCAGTGATACTTTCGTGTACAGCTATGTAATCAACCCAAATTCTTATATTTTCAATCTATAAATTTTGACATTTGAAACAGATTGATCTCCAAGACGAGATGGCTGCCGATACATATGAAGATGATGAAGACGAAAATGATTCAACGTTGGAGAAATCGTCTGTAGAGACTATCATTGACTTTAATGACAATAATGAAGGTAATGATTCTATGGAATTTGTCGATGACGGATTATCAGATGGTTGGAATCTGTCAGAAGACGAGGAAGAAAAGACTTTGAACAAAATGGGATGGCTTACGCCGACTGACCAACAAACTGAATTATCTGAGGATTTGAAGAATAATGAAATCAGCCGTTGTTCTAATGAGCGAATGAGGCCACATGTCAAAACTTCGGCTTTGATGGGTATGGGATTACATGAGTTGCTAGAGCTCATCGATGATAGGCTAAAGGTTGAGAATGTTGTTGAAAGGAATGTGCTTAATCGAAAATGGAGAGCCCCTCGTGTCGAAGAATCTGATGCAGCTGTTGGATAGTAGCTTGCAGTTCTCAGTAAAGTTTTAAATAATATTAGAATCGCTATCAGATCTGTTTGATGTATGTTCCAAGAAAGGCCTTATTTAAGGAGCACTCGAATGTAGATGTGGGCTGGTAAATTTTCCTGAAGCTCTGTTATCTTTTCTCATCAGATGAATAAAAATATACATTTCACCTCTTTTGCCGAATGTAAATTTCAACTTGGGAAACTATATTCCTGCAAAAATAAATTAATGATTGTTCTTGGCACCACAGCTCACATCAACTCGCATCTTGTCATTATGCATTTGTAGACTTCTGTTTTATGGAATAAAAGGGTGTTTTATAGGTTTAGTACACCAAACTATCTGGTTTTAACGATTTGGGTAACCAGGTTTTAAAATTTTCAATTTAGGTACCACACTATAATAACTTTTCAATTTAGGTACCACCGTCTAAATAAATCACGGAATCATGTCACGTAACGTTTGACAAACATTAATTTGAGAGGCTAATTTGACAATTTTGTATAAAAATATGTCATCCTATAAAAATGTTTTTTCCAATTTCACACATAACAAAAATTTGGATTATATGCTAAATTTTTTTATGTGTGAAATTGGGGAAAAAGTTTTTCTAGGATGACATATTTTTGTGTAAAATTGTCAAATTAGCCTTTCAAATTAATGTTTGTCAAATGTCACGTGACATGATTTCGTGATTTATTAAGACGGTGATACCTAAATTAGAAATTTATTATAATGTGATACCTAAATTGAAAATTTTGAAAGAAGAGTATCCAAATCGTTAACCGCAGTAAAGTTTGGGATACTAAATGTATTTTTTTTTTTTAAGTGGATTAATAACAAAGTATTTTAGAAATCACTTGAATAATTGACCCAGATCCAACATAAGTCGCAGTCTTATATTGTATTGGACCTAACCTATGGTGTCCTGCTGCCGACAATTCCCAACTCTGTTTATATTTTAATTGTTACAATAAAAAAATAATACTATGTTAACAATAAAAAATTAAAAAACAATTAAGTATTGTTGACTACAAGTTTAGATTTTTAATTAAATTAATCAAAGGCTAAAATCTACCTTAGAATCAATTGCAATTCTTATTCATGTTTCCGACTTTGTGTCACTCTTTATTCTTGGAATCAAAATTTTCCAATCTAATCACATAGTTTGCTACCTGATATGGTTTTAATTAAAAAAAAAAAAAAAAAGGATTCTCGGCCACTTTATCACAAATTTTTTACAACTCAAACACATGCTTTCGTACTTATAAATTATTTCGAGACGTATGAAATATTAAACAGAAAAGGTTATGTAAAATTTGCTGAATTATCATAACCACCTTTAATTATTGTAATTGCTTAACAACAAAAAACATAAATAAATAAAAAAACTACTTTCTTATATATAATACAGATATAAAAACAACAACTTTACAAAAAAATACAACCTCCTCAAAAAAAAAATATAGATTTCTCCCTCTCTCTCTCTCTCTCTCTCTCTCTCTCTCAGCTCTGCAGGTAGATAAATAGAGATTAAATACATATATATATATATATATATAAATACATAATATACACACAGAACCAAGATCCCGAGTTCCTCTAAGGTTATCTTTTTCGTCCTCATTAATTTCTCTCATTTTCTCGCAAAAAAAAAAACATGTTATTTTTTTAAATTATTTCTGTGACTGAACATTGGATCTTGGTTTATTAATTATACTTTTTTTTTATAATTACAGTGAATTTATTGATTATATTACGTGGGTTCTTCAGATCTGGGCTTATTAATATATCCTCATTGTAAAAATTCCTATTTTCTTTTCTTTTTGAATATCTGTTTGTATTTGTAGCTTGATATTTTGTGATATAGTTTTAGGGTTTAATTGCATTGCATTGATAGCAGTTACTCAATTATGATGATTGGCTTTTATATATTTTGTTTAGTTTTAATGCTCACTCATTGGCTTGAATGACAAATATTTGATGGAAAATGAGAAGTTGTTAAGAATATGATAGTAAGGGAATTTTATGTGAATGTGACGCGTTTTCGATACCATTTAGGCTTGTTTGGATCGGGCTATAAGGCCTTTTTTTTTGGCTTATTGATTCTACCGCATTTGGTTGAATATGTTGAAAGATGGACTTTTTTGCTTAGTAATTGTGTTACCCCATCGGCATTATATAATTTTCCTACTTTCATTTATCTTATCTTTGAAATATGCATTTTTAATCCTTTCTAGCTTAAAATTCTATGTTATCTTTGATTTTATATAGTTATAGATTTAATTGCATTGATAGACTTACCCACCCACTTATCATGCTTGATTGTTGTATATGGTTTAGTTTTACTGCATACTCATTGGCTTGAATGACAAAAAATTGATGGAAAATGAGAAGTTGTTAAGAATATGATAGTAAGGGGTATTTTATGTAAAGGTGACGCCTTTTCCGTGCCGTATAGGCTTGTTTGGATGTAGTTCTAAGGCCTTACTTTTTTTTTTTTTTTTGCTTATTGATTGTACCGCATTTGATTGAACGTGTTGAAAGATGGACTATTTTGCTTAGTAATTGTGTATCCCATCCGCAATATATAATTTCCTACTTTCTTTTTTGTTCTCTCTGAAAAAAATGTATTTTTAATCAATTATAGCTTGAAATACTATGTTATCTTATTTAGTTACAGATTTAATTGCATTGATAGCACCTTCCCGCTTATCATGATTGGTTATTGTATATGGTTTAGTTTTACTGTTTTAGTGCTCACTCATTGGCTCGAAAGACAAAAAAGTGATGGAAATTGAGAAGTTGTTAAAAATATGTTGCTAAATGACGTTTGATATAAAGACGACACATTTTGCGGTGCCATTTAGGCTTGTTTAGCTCACTGTTTTAAAGTGCTCGCTTTGAAGCAAAATAACAAGTTTCAAATCTCAATAAGAGATTGATTCAAAGTTTTTAAAAAGCTGAAAAAGATAGCTTTCCGGCTATTTACGCTGATAAAGCTTACACCTTTTTACACTTTTAGGGTAGCTCTTTCAAAAACCTTTTAGCTAAGTCTTAGCTATTTAACTCACTGTTTGGCTACAGCTGTTAGCCCTTAATTTTATGCTTATTAATTATATCATTTGGTTTAAGATGTTAAGATCTGGCCTTGCTTGGTTTTATTGCCTCAGACAGTTACTAGAAGTCTTAAGCTTCTGAAATCAGCTTTTTGTTAGCTTCAATTTAGCCATCACATTATTCCCTTAAAAGTCTGCAAGTATTTGATATTGAGCTTCTACGACATGTAATATATGTCATTCTTTTATTAACACCAGTCATTTATTTTCTCTGACAGGCCTACGTTTATTTCTAAGGTTTTTGTTTGTAGAAGCTATGTCGAGAAGGCCATCAAATTCGTCACGGCGTGCAGGGGGCACTGGTCTATTCGGAGGGCTTTTCCATCCAAAATCACGTATATCTCCACTAGTATCTGGTCTTCTCATCATTGTGGTACGTTTTCAATCATTTCGAACACCTTTTATATTGCTTATTTCTAGTTTTCTTGTGTTCTTTTCTATACTCCTTTTCTGTTTAGAGAAAGTAAATTGCTAGGAATTTATAATTATGTATTTACATAAGGGAGTGGCATTCATAATCCTGTTTCTGAATGGTAGTTTTGGAATCCGTAGACATTTTCATAGGTGTTTTCTTCCCTTCTCAATGGGTGGATAGATGCTTGTCAACTAAATTGTGTATGGGTAGATATGTAATTGCCACACCAGCATTAAAGATATTAACACGACAAACCATTAAGTGCACCTACCTTGCCAATATCTCACTTACAAAGTTTTAGACTAACCAAAGACACGTGCAGGCTCTAGACTCTGTCCTAATTGTTTTACGCTTTTGGGAATGTGCAGGGCTTAGTTCTTCTTGTCGGACATTTTCGAGGTGGCTCAGGTATTTTATATGCGGTACAAAGACTTATAAAGTATTTTTCCTTTTGGTTCTTGAATGGAATGTTAGGTTAAATTGGTAAAAAGGTAGCCCAAGGGTAGCTTTTATTCTTCTTATGCATCAACCAAGTGATAACTTCTTTTTTTATCTAGGTGTATTGGGAGGAAAGGGAGCTGTAAGCCACGTTGAAGGTAAACATCAGCCTTTTTTTCAAATTTAATCATTCACTGTACTAGTGAGCATGAGGGCATGACCACGTGTGTACTCATTAACATCACTCAAACAAACTTTTTTCTTTTTTGTTTTGATGAGTTTGTTATGCATAGTTTTCTGTTGGGGGAGCCCTTTGGCAAGAATTAACTTTAGATTTAAAGTACTTTTGACAAGGCGAAATTTAAGTACACTACGTGTCCATTTCTTCATTTTACACATTGCAAGGGTTGAAATCAGGATAGGGAAAAAGTAGTTTTTATTAGTTCTTTTATTGCACATAGTCATACCTACTTTTTGCCGTTTTTTATTGTTATTGTTTTACTATGAACTCTGAAGTTTAACATTATCTAGTCATCCCAAATAATGACGAAAAACAAAAACACAGAAGAAAAATCTACTTAGTTTCAGTTAAGATTAAAATTGTACAATGACAAAAATTGATTTTTCCAACATTTCTTCAGTTCTTCAGAAGAACTCTGAAAAAGATTTAACTATACCTGATTTTGTGTGGGCTGCCCCAATCAAAGTTCATTTAAGCAGTGTCAGAAGATCCAAACACAGTTGTAAATCTCAATAAACAAAGAGCCAGTATATGCTATTTGCTTTAGTTACTTACTTTGTTGTACAAGGTTAATTTAATCCTAACTAACAGCTGAACACATGCAGGGGACTTCTCTTGCACATTAGAAGTTCAAAACGCAATACCTGCTTTGAAAAAAGCATATGGTGATAACATGCGTAAAGTTTTGCATGTGGGTCCCGACACTTGCTCTGTTGTTACTAAATTAATGAGAGAACAAGAAACTGAAGCATGGGGTGTAGAACCATATGATATGGAAGATGCTGATAGAGCCTGTAAAACACTTGTTCGTAAAGGCCTTGTACGAGAGGCTGATATCAAATATCCTCTCCCATACAGGGCAAAATCCTTTAATCTCGTGATTATATCTGATGCCTTGGAATATCTTTCACCAAAGTACCTTAATAAGACTCTTCCCGATCTTGCTAGGGTGTCTGCCAATGGTCTCGTGATATTTACAGGTAATTGTCTTGTTTTCAGTTTTGTACATTGACTTATCAGTTGATTCTATTTTGTAGACCAACCTACAAAATTAGTGATTGGTAAACTTAATATTACATTTTCAGCGATTTAGTACACTTAATTGGGGTATTAACTACTAACTATTACTATTTAAATGCACAAACTATTTTAAAACGAAAATTGTTGTTGTACAAAAGTCCATAAAAACTCTCCTATATTAGTCCTCAAACTATGGTATTTGTCCTATACAGTGCGATAATGCGAAAAAAGCCTTTTAGGTTAAGGTAATTGCTAATTTAATAGGTTGAAATAAATTTGACAGATGGGGACTTGTTAGTGTACAAAACCGTATATTAGTTATAGTCCATGTAAGTAAGCATTTCCTGTTTCTTTCTTAAGCAGCTTGATGATATAAAAACTACGGAAAGAGTTAGTTGTTAAAAAGTAATTGTCTTGAGCAACTCTTAATCTTTATCTGTAAGCTTCTTTAGCTTTTACATCTTACTTGAATAAGTGGTAAGTTGAGGTTTCACTCTTTTTTAAAATTATTGTTCTAGCTTCTCTAGTTCTAAGATCTTACTGAAACAACTGGTAGTGGAAGTTGAGGTTTCACTCTTTTTCGAATTCACTGTTCAGGTTTTCCTGGTAAGCAAAGGGCTAAAGTTGCAGAGCTATCTAAATTTGGGCGCCCGGTATGTACTTTTGACATTTTTTTTTGTTTTCTTCTATTTTACAAAAGATTTAGTAAATACTAGATCGTATAGCTATTTTCTGTGTTTTAAGATCTTTTCTGATATGTTCTAGCGAACTCTAGACCCTGTAACATTTTCTTGTGTTTCTATTTTCTACGACATATTACATGAATATGAATGAAGTTTAGGAAACCATGTCCAGGTTTGTTCAAATACTATATATGAGAGATCGAAAGTGAAACGTTTTAGCTTACAACCTTTTGTAAGATCAGTAGTTATAACCGACATAAACAACTGAACTTCAGAGGAAGGATTTTCTTCGAAAATAACGTTATGGTTATATTTTCTATGTATAGGCGAAAATGAGAACCCCATCTTGGTGGATGCGTTTCTTTGTTCAAACTAGCTTAGAAGTGAATGAAGCTGTTGCTAATAAATTTGATAAGGCTGCGACGAAGATGTCATACAAGCCCACCTGCCAAGTCTTCCACCTCAATTCCTTCCACTAAATCTGATGAATAGTTTTAAAGCCTCTTCATTAATTTGTAATGGTCTGATTTACCCAAGTCATTTATATTCGTTTTGCTCTCCGATGTAATTGTTTTAATAATGTTTTATTGTCTAGGTTGGACATAAGTCCCACTTCACCAGAAAATATATTTATCAGATACTCAAAATAGCAGTTTATGTTGTGCAATTTTACAGTCATTATTTATTCCACGAAATTGTTAATGAATCAGCTCAGAACTACAATGTTTTATCAATGCTACCTGTTTTTATTTGTTGTTTATTTATGGAGCTAGCCCTTGTTATATTATGTTTGAAAGTTGAGCTTTTTCTCTTTTAGTAAACATTTTGTGAGAAACAAATGAAACTTTCATAACTGGTGTTTTGGGATCAAGACGCGGAAAAACAACTGTTTTTTTTTTCTATTCCATAACTACTTCAGCGTCCTTAAAGTCGAGCTGCCTACTTGAAAAGTTGAAATCATCCTTCTTTGTCTATCAAGTTCAAGATTTTTATCGCTGTACGTATTTCGAGTAATTATATGCACACACTCTGTGCACTCCCGACCATAGTAATACAGTCACCAGACTGATGTGGCAGGACCTCTCTGCAGTTAACATAAACTTTAAAACTACAGTAGTATTTTCTCAAAAAAAAAACAAAAATACAGTCTCTTTCTCTATCTCTCGCTTCTCTGTATCTCTCTACCAAAAATACAGTCTCTTTCTCTATCTCTCTCTTCTCTGTATCTCTCTTATGACTATATATCTATCTCTATGTGGCATGTGCGTGTGAATGTGTTACGAACCTCTGGTCAAATTTGGCCGAATTTCATTTGGTCAGTGAATTGTTTTCTCGATCCCTTTATTATTTATGTATGCATCGAAATTCGATTGCTGATTTTGAAAATTTATATATCTTATAATACGAGTTTCTAACTTAAGGTTTTGATTTGGGGTTCTTATAATTTAGGGTTCTTATGATTCAGTTTTTACCTGGTTTATCATTCGTGTTGCATATAAGTGATTGTTATAAGAAGAAGAAAATGGCATATAGTTGTATTTTAGGATTCTTATAATTCGGGTTTTTTTATTTAGGTTTTATTTAGGGTTTTTTTGTACAAATTTGTGTAAAGATTCTCATAAAACATATTGTCTTTTATTCAATTTAGTTGTATATTGCCTTATACACTTGAAATTGGGACTTTTGATGTATATGCAGTTGGGGATTTTGGTAACCTTTGGGTTTGAAATTTAGTCTTGTACATTAATTTCAATAAAAGAACCATAAAACCCAGGAAATATAAGTGTTTGCCAATAATATTGTAAAGTTTATTGTATTAGTCAGCTTTTAAGCTCTAAAGTTTATATTTTTGGCTTAAAAATCATAAAACATTTAATCTTGCTTATCCTACTCTCAATTAAACTATTTTAGTTAAGTATACAACTATTTTGGCTGTACAATTTGTATAAAAGAACCATAAAACCCAGAAAATACGAGTGTTTGACAATCATATTGTAATAAAGTGAGAGTGTTTTCTTGTATTTTGTTTTGCCTATCCTATTGAGATTGGTTTATAATTTGACTTTGTATAAACTAACTTTTAAGCAGAAAAACAATGAATTTGAGATTATAAGCTGAAGACAATACAATTACTTTCTTAAAAGCCAAAAAATCCCATTTTTCATTAGAAAATAGTTATATTTGAGACGACGGTAAAAAATTTGTTACATTAGTTTATTCATAATACAATACAATTTGAAGTCAATACAACTTTTGAGCTTATAAGATGAAGCTAATACAATTTGTTCTTTTTTATTAATGCATTGCTAATTTTATAGATTTTTATATCCCAAAGCTATCGTGGTCATGGACTCATGATCAAATATATTTGGTTTATGTTGTTGGTTACCTGTTTTCATGTAGTATGATTGAAGTAGAAGGACCATGAATATATGAATAGTAATGATTTGCAAACAACATTTTAACAAAAGTTACAAACAAAGTGATCTGAGCACAGTATTGGATTTTAGGCAAACAATGGTTTCACCAGTTTTAAATACTGCCACATCAGTTTGTTCAAAATTCTTTGATTGAGTTGTTTGTTTGCTAGATTACCAAATTACGGATTTGTCTTGTTGCAGCTTTTATGAGAATAAACTGTAACTTTTGAGGTTGAGAAAAATGGTGGGTAACTGGGTTCATCTAGCTTTAAGCCTTTAGCCTTTTTAGGCGAAAAATCCCAGAACGCTTGAGCATTTTGCTGATCATCCAAATGTTCTCCAGCTTATAGGCAAACAGACTGAGTTTAAAACCTGTGACAATCAGGGCCTTTTGACAATATATTATTTGCAAACAACATTTTAAGAAAAGTTCCCAAATAAAGAGAGATGGGCACAGTATTGGTTCTTAGGAAAACAAACATCGGACTCATCAGGTTGTTTCAGAAATCTTTGATTGGGTTGTTTGTTTGCTATATTACCAAATTTCGGATTTGTCTGGTTGCAGCTTTTATGAAAATAAGCTGAAACATTTGAAGTCGAGAAAAATGGTAGGTGACTGGGTTCATCTTGCTTAAAGCTTCTAGTATTTTCAGGCGAAAAATCTCATAAAGCTTAAGCGTTCCAGTTAATTAACCAAATGGTCTCCTGCTTTAGGCAAACAAACTGAGTTTAAAAGATGTGATAAATCAAGCCCTATGTATAACTAAATTAGGAAATTCTGTTGTTTGTTCCTTTGTGACTTCTAATACTTTTAGTTGTTTTTGTGAGTAATATCTTTTGTATGGTTGTGAGAAATATATTTAAATCTTGTACTCGTAGATTATGGAAACAGGGAAACAAGTGGAAGATGAACATTTGCCACCAGAGGTTGGAACACTATTTAATTCGCTAGATGAGGCAAAGCAATGCTTTCGTGCTTATGGCGATTCAACGGGTTTTGGTGTTGTGACAAAAAGCTCCAAGACAGAAAACGGTGTCAAATATCATGTAGTTTATGCTTGTCATCGTTCAGGAAAGCCTAGGTCAAAAGGATCGCATCCGATTAATCCAATGCAAACAGGGAAAACGGAATGTAACGCCCAGATGTGTCTATCTCTCAAAGTAGATGGGAAGTGGATGTTAAACTCAATTAAGCTCAAACACAACCATAAATTGCTTGAACCTGAGAAAACCAAATATTTAAGTTGTAATAGATCAATCCCGATATATGCAAAAATGACATTCGAATTGAATGCGGCAGCTGGAATACGACTTAATAAAACTATGACATCATGCATCATCGAAGCTGGAGGTCCAGATAATCTTTCTTATACAGAAAGAGATATGAGAAACCTTATGGAGAAAGTGAAACGTCACAAACTAAAAGAAGGAGACGCAGATGCAATGATGAAATATTTTAGAAAAATGCAAAAAGAAAATAGGGATTTCTTTTATTTGATCGAACTTGATGAGAATGATAGATTAAAAAATGTCTTTTGGGCCGATGCTCAAAGCAGAGCGGCATACAAGGAGTTTGGTGATGTAGTTACTTTTGACACAACTTATCTTGTGAATAAGTTTAGTATGCCATTCGCCCCTTTCGTGGGAGTCAACCATCATGGATTTTTTGTTTTGTTCGGTTGTGGGTTGATAACACGAGAGGACACAGATTCTTTTGTATGGTTGTTTAAAGCATGGTTGGAGTGTATGCTTGATATCCCACCTAAAGCCATTATCACAGACCAATGTAGGGTCATGCAAAATGCAATACAGATAGTGTTTCCAAATGCTCGACATCGTTGGTGTTTATGGCATATCATGAGAAAAATTCCTGAGAAGTTCAAGGGACATGAAATTGGCGTATACAAAGCTATTAAATTCAAACTTAAGGTTGCAGTATATGATGCATTGAGTTCAACTGATTTTGAACAGACTTGGGAAGAAATCATCAAAGAATACAAATTAGAACAGAATGAGTGGTTAAGTGGTCTGTATGAAGAAAGAAACCGGTGGGTACCGACTTTGGTGAAAGATACTTTTTGGGCGGGTATGTCGACAACCCAAAGAAGCGAAAGTATTAATGCATTTTTTAAGGAGTATGTTAAAAAAAGTACTAGCTTACAAGAGTTTGTCGAGCAATATGAGAATGCGTTAGGTGATAAGGTACAAAAAGAAAAAGATGAAGACTTTCGTTGCACTAATGTACAACTTGGTAGAGTCTCTCCTTATCGGTTCGAAGAACAATTTCGGGAAGCGTATACACTTCTAAAATATGCTGAAATCCAAGAGCAATTCAAACAAATGATTGGATGTAACTTGGCTGTAGGGCCTATTGTGGATGGCATTTCAGTATTTTTTATCACACATGAGATGCTGGTTGGTAACAAACATCCGATAGAAAAAAAATTTATATACACTGCCCATTATAATGAAGAGTCTTATGAAACAAAGTGTAATTGCCGTTTGTTTGAGAGCAAAGGATTGGTGTGCGGGCATATGATGTGTGTTTGGGCTCACAAAATGCTCGTAAATACACCAGATGCTTACATATTAAAGAGGTGGAGAAAGAACATAGTGCGAAGTCACACCAACGTGAAAATAAGCTATGCAAATTGGAAAAAAAAGAACGAATGGCATCGATTTGACAAAATGTTAAGTGTTCACCGTGAGGTTCTGAAAAGACTATGCATTCGGATGCGAAAACTGCTATTGTATTGGCCAAATTGAAAGAGGCCTCCGAAATGATTGATAAAATGAGTGATGATGAATGCATAAGTAGTGGGCCGATTATTAGTAAGGAAATTAGTTGTCATAAGGTCGTTGGAGACCCGGCTAAAGCTCCTCGTCCGGGAAAACCGAGGGAAAAGAGAATTAAGCCACAAAGCGAAAAAATTAGTGAGAAAATGAGTAAAAAGAGGAGTAAAGGTGGCAAACCTGGAAATTACGTTGATAATGATATATCCGAATGCTATCGTCCAATTTTAACTCAAGAGAGTTCGAATCATGTAAGTATAAATATCCTAATATTTTATTGTTTCCTTTTATGAGTTAACAATTATTATAAAATTTTCTTTTTTAGTTTTATTTTGTTTAGCAATGGGAAATGAGCATGATGCCGGATTTCACTCCAGATTTTATCACCGACACATTCCTAAGCAATCAATATAGCTCCAGGTCTTGTTTGCTGTAACTTTTAAATAAATATGGTTTAGCTATGTTTTAAGTGCAAATGGAGTTTCTAATAAGTCTTGTTTCTGCAGATTTTAAACAATTATGGAGTGATGAAGTCGAAATCGTGATAATAGCAAAGATGTAGCTATGGAAACTACTTGGTGAAGCATATGCCATGTATCTATTCCGTTTTTATCTTTCTTTTTTGTTTTTGGATCTCGAGAGTACCGAGATTTTGTAATTTTTTTGCTTCTCAACTATTCTGGAAAGCAACGATTTTTAAATATTGAAAACAGTTCACCACTAAATTCTTATATTTTAATTTAGTGTGGGAATGATATCTCGAATTCTCCAATTCATAGTATAGATGGTGAACGAAATCATACATAAAGCTGCAGACTGTTGGAAAAATGAAAAAAAAAAAAAACTCAATACGATTTGCAACATGATTGCATTCATATATCTTATAGAACTAGAAAAACTTCACGATAAAACTGAATTTAAACAATAAAACTGAATTCTATAATAACACTGTCAAAATATCCTTACAAATCCTTCTCAAATTAATAAACTTCGCGATAAAACTAAATTTATACAATAAAACTGAATTCTATAATAACATTTTTCAAAAATAGGCAATTGAGCTTTTCACAGTTAATGATGTCGTAAATGATGTCGTAGACCGGGTTTCATAGGATTTACTCATGTGATCGATGATGTTTCTTCATACTGTGACAAGCATAATGAACATGTCACTTAACTCTTATATTTTCTTTAGAGCTTTTTTAAAGCCTAAACGGAGTGACCTGATGTAAGAATTACAACTTTGAAACGCTTTGTCAATTGAATCTTATAAGGATGCAACTGTATGTTCTTATACCACGTTAATGTTTCACCTCGCATCATATCAGAATATTGTCGTTCTTTTGTTTCATGATCCTATAAAACAAAACAAAACAAAATTATTCCAAAAACTTAGTAAACCAAGGTTAGAATGTTGCTTTGAAGCCGAAAACACTAATTGTACGAGTTTAAAAGCTGACTAGTTAAATATTACCTATCAATATAGCTAAAAAGCAAACAAAAGCCAAAAACTTGAAGGAGTTATTTCCAAGTACTCTGTGAGCTTTTGAAACTAAAGTCCAAGACTAATATTCAAACTAGATGGAGAAAACCCAAACATATCAAATCCCCAAACCACCACAGTTCATTACATAGTACTAGCATGAACTTATTGCTAAAAGGATGTATGTACCTTGGTCTTAGTTTCACAACGAACGTCTAGTTGCTGAACACGCAAGGAAAGTAGACCGGCTAATTGCTGGCCAATACACCAAGGCATGACATGGCATCCTGGCTCGAGCACTTTGCCAAATTTCCCAAAAGTTTCTCTAATAGCCACAGTGGATTGATCTACTTGAATGCAACCTAAAACTTGTCCCATTGATAATTTTCTGATCATATTATAATGCACACATACTATTATAAATAATCCAAGGCAAATTATTAGTGACAGCTTACCCAAATTAAACCTAAAGGGACAAAGCCACAAAGCATCTTGAAGAAAATTTGTGATCATATTAGAATACAAAGTATGAGCTGTTAGTAACAATCAGAAGCAACTACTGAGTGATGGCATACCAACGAAACAAAACAAAAAGGCTTTACATAGAAAAGCCACAAAGCATCCAAGACATTAGAAAAAGTCGTAGTTTCACAAAAAACTCTGGATTTTAGCCAATAATCCCCGAAGATTGTTAATCATATGGACTATCATAAAGTAGAGCTTAGAATGTTGGGGGAAAATGAACTGGCTTTGAACAATTGATAGGCCATACTTGTTTATTATACACTGAAGCAATTATTTACCAGTCATGTGGAAATTTCAATTACCATCAGTAACTGTAAATTACTATGTTGGAAAAGATAATTATTGGTAAACATCAAGTGAGAATCCTAAAAAATATGGGAATTCAAAGTACTAAAAAAACAGTTTTAGTATAACAGCTTCTTCCTTCCAATAAAACAATGCAGGGCAATTGAAATTCAAAATATCAAAAGAGATTTCGAAAGAATAAGCAATATTAATTGCTCTTCATATCGAAGATGAACATAAAAGAGAGAAACATTCTGTAAATCGTATGCACAAAGTCATAGTATATGCATAGCAGCAACCTTCACCATCTCAATCACAAGCCACATAACATGCCCTCAACTAAGATAATACTCAAAAAGGAAGTCAAACAAAACATGAAAATAACCAATTCTTAATGTTGTAGCCTGTACTAGCCAAACATGAAAATAACCAATTCTTAATGTTGTAGTCTGGTTTTATGGTTCTTTTATTGAAATTAATGTACAAGACTAAATTTCAAACCCAAAGGTTACCAAAATCTCCAACTGCATATACATCAAAAGTCCCAATTTCAAGTGTATAAGGCAATATACAACTAAATTGAATAAAAGACAATATGTTTTATGAGAATCTTTACACAAATTTGTACAAAAAAACCCTAAATAAAACCTAAATAAAAAAACCCGAATTATAAGAATCCTAAAATACAACTATATGCCATTTTCTTCTTCTTATAACAATCACTTATATGCAACACGAATGATAAACCAGGTAAAAATTGAATCATAAGAACCCTAAATTATAAGAACCCCAAATCAAAACCTTAAGTTAGAAACTCGTATTATAAGATATATAAATTTTCAAAATCAGCAATCGAATTTCGATGCATACATAAATAATAAAGGGATCGAGAAAACAATTCACTGACCAAATGAAATTCGGCCAAATTTGACCAGAGGTTCGTAACACATTCACACGCACATGCCACATAGAGATAGATATATAGTCATAAGAGAGATACAGAGAAGAGAGAGATAGAGAAAGAGACTGTATTTTTGGTAGAGAGATACAGAAAAGAGAGAGATAGAGAAAGAGACTGTATTTTTGGGTTTTTTTTTGAGAAAATACTACTGTAGTTTTAAAGTTTATGTTAACTGCAGAGAGGTCCTGCCACATCAGTCTGGTGACTGTATTACTGTGGTCGGGAGTGCACAGAGTGTGTGCATATAATTATCATTGTTATGGATAAAAAAAATATGTGAAAATGTTTGTTGGATGATGATCAAACGTCAACAAATTGTGAACTGGGAAAAAGAAGACTTTATCGGGTTCGTTCTTCAAACTTCAAAAAGAGATTATCTCGTTCAATGTGACTAATCAGTCTCTTCGAGTGAATAATGGCAAAGCAATAAGCTCCTATAAAACTAAACTTATTAGCAAGTAAGTACAGTGAAGCATAAGAAAATGAATCTACTTGCTAATGAATCATTCTCATTCCAAGTAGATTGTAAATTAGTCTAATGAGATAATCTGGATATGTTAAATAACATCATGAACAAGATAAATGTACATTCCGGGATATCCGATAAAAAAAAAAAAGGGAACATAACAAATAACTTAATGAACTTCCAACATGTTCCCCTTTTTTATCGGATGTCCCAAAAATATATATGCTCTTTGTTTCCTAATTGATAATTCTAAAAAGTACTCAGCATACAAACAAATACGAAAAAATCATACATAAAATGTTATTAAGATCAACAACGGAAATGGATATTTAGGATGGAGATGTTTATTTCTTGAAAATGTAAAGAAATGAACAATTATTTTTTGGAAGCTATTTAGTAATTTACTACCCTATCCTATCATTTTTAACAATTTAGTACCAACCTACTTGCCTTTTTCATTTTTTTTAATATCAAATCTTTGTGTTTCACATCCACTCGATGCGTGCCATGTCCAATTAAAGCATTACAGGTTGAGTACAAAATTGGTAAAAGTTGGTAAGACATGACACTAGGCTGGTCACATCTATGTCTATCTAAGTTAAGTACCAAATTAGTTAAACATGACACGATAGGATACTAAACAATATTATTTCAATTAAAAAAACCGAGTAACAAAAGAGAAATGATATTGCTACCCAAAAACCTTATCCGTTGATGTGATAGATTATGTGTAACAATTAGTTTTGTTTTGATATTGAAAATATATTTTTATTTAAATTAGAATTGGTTCACATTATTCCGCTATATCAGCGGTTAATTGGCTATAGTGGTGGTTTGATTGGCTGAGGTTTTTAAAATTAAAATATCAGATTAAAAAACCAGCTAGGTTGGGTAGTGAGTTGTTAATATCTCTGTAATAGTAATAGTGTGGGGGTAGTGAATATAATTTTTTACTGATTTTGGGGTGAGAAAATTACCAGTTCACCCCTTCTCTATCACTAACTACAAGTTTATCACTTTAGCCCTAAAACCCTGGTCATATTACCAATTAAAGTTGGGGTTTTTCTTTTTCTTTTTTTTTTGGGGTGCAAATTGGGAGATTTCTTTGTTCTTCAAGCAGGTCAAAATTTCAGATTCTTAGCTATTTTCTGCGTTTGGCAACAGTTTTTTTTAGTGAATTTTTGGATTTTAGATTTTAAAAATCAGCGGGTGTTTGGCAAGTCAGATTATTCAGCTTCTGAAAATCTGATATTTAGGCTGAAAAAGCTAAAAAAATCCAGAATTTTAAAATCTAGCTTTTCAGTGAATTCTCAAAACAGATTTTTAAAATCTGATTTTGGACCAAAAAATATGTTACCAAACATAGCCTATATCTCTGTTTATGGATCTCTCTCTGTGTCTATATATCTTCTGCTTGTATAATGATCAAAGCTTTGGCAAATGGGTATTTGAGATTTTGTTGCATACTTTTAAATTATATATATCTTTTGCTTTTATAAAGATCAAAGCTTTGGCAGATGGGTATTTAAGATATTGTTGCATAGTGTTAAATTATATGTTTTTTTTCTGTTGTTATCTTTGAAGATCAAATTCTTAGCAGCTGGCTATTTAAGATTTTGTTGCATCGAGTTAGATTACATTTATTTTCTGCTCTTATTTTCAAAGATCAAATTTTTAATAGATGGGTATTTAAGATTGTTTTTGCATTGAGTTAGATTTTAATAATTTTCTGTTCTTATTTTCAAAGAATGAATTTTTAGCAGATGTGTGTTTAAGATTCTGTTGCGTAGTGTTAAATTATATATTCATTTTCTGTTTTTATCTTTAAAGAAAGAATGAATTTTTGCAAATGGGTATTTAAGATTTAGTTGCATAGAGTTAGATTATATATATTTTCTGCTTTTATCTTCAAAGATCAAAATTTTAGCAGATGGGTATTTAAGATGTTGTTGCATAGTGTTCAATTATATATAAATTTTCTGTTTTTATCTTCAAAGAATGAATTTTTGCAAATGGGTATTTGCAAATGGGTATTTAAGATTCTGTTGCATAGTGTTCAATTATATATACATTTTCTGTTTTTATCTTCAAAGAATGAATTTTTGCAAATGGGTATTTAAGATTTTGCTGCATAGAGTTAGATGTATATTTTTTCGGCTATCATATTCAAAGATCATTTTTTTAGCAGACGAGTGTTTAAGATTTTGTTGCATAGTATTTATTTTTTGCTCTTATCTTCAAAGATCAAATTGTTAGCAGATTGGTATTTATAATTCTGTTGCATATACTTAAATTCAGATTGGTGCCTGCATAATTGATTGTCTAGTGTATTAGTTATTGAGGATTTTAGGAGGTTCTTGCTGGAAATGACTGTTAAATAATTTAGACAGGTTTTAAATTAAGTGTATTGAATAGGGTAAAATTTTAGTTCAATTGGCTGGGAAACTAAGGGTATTACTTATTAGTTTGGCTGTGAAAGTATGGTTTTTTTGTTCAAATTAAGGATTGTTCCTGCCTTCCGCTGTTAAGTCAAGTTATGCATTTCTTACGATGTATATAAATAATTACTCTTGTTATGGGATGTTTGGATAGTCGGATGATTTATATTATTGTTTGTGTTATGCCTTCATTCATCTAGAGAAAATAGTTTTTTTTTTCTGTAGTTTATCCTATTGGCATTGTGTTGAAAAATCAATCTTTAGTACTCGGGTATAAATTTTTCCTTTTTGCATTTTTATTTGTTAGAACTATACACCATGGTATAAAATTTTCTTATTGGATACTTGCTTAGCACAGTGAGACCATACCTCCTAAAAGAGATAGGGCTGATACAAGCAATCACACGTCTAAATTATGATCTATGTGCAGATGTAGTATTCAGATTTTTGACAAGGGAGGGAATTTCAAGATCGCTTATTAGAGTTGTTTTGTCTCAGTTATTTTGTGACATTTAATTTATGTGTATACATGAGAATGCCAAAGCCTGGTCTTAGCTTTTAAATAATTTTTGTATAATATATTTGCAGATACGACATGATCATTGAAAATTAGTGGAACGTAATTCACATACGGCTTGCTTACAAAGCTGCTAATTTGCTTTTAATGTACTATATTAGATTTGATTGTTCGTAACATTGAATTGTTCTTTACAGGTAAATAAAGAAACACATCCAAATATTTTCGGTTGTCAAGTTTGTAACTAACGGGAAACAACTCTTACAATCAAGACCACTTGAACTGCTGAAGAAAAATCTGATCTGGATATATAAGGTATATTGTGTTTTTTCCGTATAAACATTATGATCTACAAATTTCCGGAATTGTAAACAATCTGTTTATGTGTGTCACAGTGAAGATAATCAGAGTATAATTTCATGACCTATGCAGTTGTAGCTTCGAGAAGCTCAAAGTTATTTCTAGATAGTGACGCTTTGAACGTTTTTTTTAATAAATATTATTTAGGTAAATCTTTCTTTGATCATTTATGCCAAACCTCTTTGAAACCTAGAGTGAGAAAAATTTGATTGTTCATTTGTTTGTGGGCACTTCAAATGAATGAAACAAAGCAAATATTTTATAAGTTGTGGCTCTCAGGCTTTTATAAGGCTTTCATAGCACTGGAAATTGATAACCAGATTTGAGAGTTTTGTAGTCTAGCTTTGTATGTGTTCTTCATTCATCATCAAGGTCACCTTATATAACACATCTTTCTTGCTCAAGTTCACCGGTGATTAAAATTCTCTGATGGTGAATCATTTTTATTGACTACTTAAAATCTTATCTACACATGACTTGTTCATATGAACTGCGTTTTTTATAGTAATCCGTTCGTTTTTATTTTTCTGTTCAAGTTCTACCTTGAAAACACTCTGAAATGATTCTTGTTTATACTATTAGCATGAGTTTAGGAATCCCTCATCTTAAGTTCATGTTTGTAGATTTAGCAACCTATGTTTTGTAGAAAGGTCATTTATTTTATCAATCTATACAATGTAGTTAAGAGGTTAATAATTTTTCGAAGTGAAATTATCTATCCTTTGTTATTGTTTGCCGAATTCGGGTGTGTTTATTGTAAAACTACGTTACACATTGATAATGTTTTTTGTAGACCCAATTACGCGTTTCATGCATATTACGGGTTGCACATGCATCCTGTGGACCACGGTCACTAATATACATATAACACACACATATGACAAAACACATCCATTTGAGCCGGTTCAGTAAACTTGAATCGACACAAGTTTTTGCATAAGACATAAGTTCGTCGCTAAAAGTATATGTTATATTGTATCAAAGCTTGTGTTAGAACTTGTCTCTAGTGAAGGGGCCCTTATTTATAATTTTATATTATACTCTGGCCAACAACAGAACTGGGGTAGTATTTTTAAGGTCTGCTTTTGGCCAAGACCAAGGGCAAACCCATTTTTATTAACACTTGCACATCAGTCATACACAAGAAATAAGCATGGACTGGCAGTTGACGTAATATACCCCACTGCATACAACAGTTGGTACTTAGTAGACACAAAGTTTTGTGAGACAAACATATTATTTCCTACGATCTAATATAGGACCAAATAGCACGTCTATTGAAACTATTTGGACCTTTACATCAATTTACCTGATAGTGATAGATACCACCATAAATTCTCCAAATAAGGCCTAGCCATTAGTGTGTTTGGAAAAAAGTAACATGAGCTTGTACTTGCCTTAGCTGAATCTGGGCCAGTGAGAATATCCAAGACTTGAAAAGTGTACATCGTATAATTATTGGATGCTCAATTTTTTTCTAACAAGGTTTTAGGTATCATCCACTAGTATTCTTGTTAAGGCGCTGAGATTTACATAGGTAACAATCTTTCAGGTAGTTTTTTATTTAGCCATGAATCTGAATGATATCAATACATATATCTCTATCTATACTAGTTTGGTGTGTAGTGTTTGTAGTCTTGTTTGGACCCATATGACGCCGTGTTGCTTGTCCATCAGTTGAATAATTGATAGATGAGATTACTTAAAAACTTATTGATAAAAAAATGTTTGTCAAAAACACTGATAGTCTACTCTATTACAGTTTGAATTCTGTTTTGAGGATCAAACCTTTCTACTGTATGGTCAGTTTACACATGTGTTACCATTGCATGGACAGTTTTAATCTTTTCAAGAGAGGCTTGTTAATTTATTAATTAGCTTAAACACGCTTCGTGTTTGGTGGAATAAATTTATCCAAACAAGAGCATATATATTTTAATTTTTTCTGCGTAGCGGTGAAAATTGAAACATGGCCTGAACACTATACTATATTTAGAAATGTGCAAATACATTGCCTAAAAACTTAAGCTTTTAATACAAATGTGCATCGTGATATTTAACATGACTTGCTTATTTTGATGTACTTGTTTAGAGCTTAAACTCGGAATATTCATTTCTCATTGTCAATCTTTTTTATACAGGTTAACTGTTCAAGTATTAGGTAACTACCAAGATGGTTTTCTTTCAAGGTGCTAAACGCTCTATTGGTATTCTCTCTAACAAGCTTACTAGTAGTCACGTTTGTGGGCAAAGAAGTTTTTCCTCATGGGCATATAGAGCAACCTACATAGCTGATGTTAGAGAAAGTAAAAAGCTGTTTACCATAAAAAATGGAAATTCATATACAGTTTCTGGAATGTTCCTCAGAGGGTATGCTACAAATCTTTCTTCACCAGAGCAGATGAGCCTCATTAAGCAGTTGAGACAAAGAACAAGTGCCCCCATTAAAGATGTGAAAGCTTCTCTAGTTGCTTCTGATTGGGATATAGGCATGTGTTAGCTGTTTCTCTTCTTTTGTCGATAGAATATTTACTTATTATTAAAGTTTTGTACACTACCTTATCACTTGGGTTCAGTTTTTGTACACTACACTACAAAAACTAGTGATGAGTACACTAATATTACATTTCTCAGCGATTTAGAACGCTCAGGCTACCAAATAGAATACAAGATTAAAGGTTACGGTGATAATTAGCTTGAGAAACCCAATTTTTTTGTACTGTTCCCGCTTTATATCTTTTTTTTGCTTCTATAAACTATTCTATCATATTTTCCCTATAATAGTCTCCGAACTATTAATTTTTTCTCTTTTAGTTTGTTGTTCTTCTAATTCCTAACTTATAGAGGTTGGTGTATAAGTTTGAAATGAGATTGATATGCTACTGTACAAAGTTGTAACAACCCTCTTTTTTCTTTGTAGTCTGAGGACTTATTAAATTATTTCTAATGCAGAGGCCGCACAGAAGGATTTGCGGAAAAGAGGAGTGGTTCTTGTTATGAAAAAAGCATCTCGAGTTGCAAATGAGGGTTTTCTTGCATTAGCGACGAACGGGAGTAAGGCTGCTGTTATTGAGCTAAATTGTGAAACAGACTTTGTGGCAAGAAATGAACTATTTCAGTATATGGTTAGTCCTAATCATCTGCATCCAAAATTCCGTTAAGTTCTACATCTATTTAAAGACTTTTAAGTAAAAGTTTAGATAGGTATTATATGGTGTATTATGACATCCTTAAGATAATTACAGTAGTTTCTTTGACCCATCCTTTCCGATCAATGCGATAAATTTCCTATGACACAGTCTCAAACCAATCGTGTTATCGTGTTTGTGATTAGCTAGATGCTAATTTTGGAAATGTGTTCTTCAACGCAAGACTTACGGTTGAGTTGCGGGTTGTTTTGTATCTAGAGTTGAAATGCAAAACTAGAAGTACCTCCGGCTTTCTAAGTTTTTTTTTCAAAGAGTTCTAGATTTGGCACAATTTTTGTTACTTCTTTGGTACCAAAGCGATGACGTCAATCAGTAAAAAGCGGTCTATGACATCGTGAAGGAACGCGTTTATCGAAAAAGTTGTTATAGATTTGGCATTTATAAGTTTTTTTTCGTGAACCCATTGACTTAAACTAATTCAGGTTGCTTGTTTTGTAGGCACTATCTGTAGCAAAGGGGGCTTTGTTGTCAGAATGTCCTCAGTCGGATCCTGGGGTTCACTCTCTCGAACTTGGCAATCTAGAGGTGACTCATATTGCTGCTTTTTGGTTTATGTTTTCAGAAGATTAAGGGTGTGCAATATTGTCTTTGCTTACATCAGCTTTGAGTTATTGTTTCTGGTTTATCTTTTATAATTATCAATTGTTAAGAGAGAAAACTATTTTAGCCAGAAATCAGAATCAGATTCTTTACTGGGACCTATTCTGATCAGAAAATGGTAAATATCCTTTTAGAATTCGACCATACCACCATTTCGAATCTCCCCCTTTCCCTCCTCTCTGTAATATTCTTCTCTGTCTTAACCTGAGTCCCTTGTCGGCTAGTCTAAATAATTCTTTGATTACTTGACGAAATCAGAAAATTGAATCATTTCAATTAATTGTTTTTTACATTTCCTATCTAGTTTTCTTTAACATATGCGTGTTGCATTACATACTGAAATTGACAGTTTGTAAACTATGTTATCCGTATTAATAATAAATTTAAACCTCTTGTGCGTTTACTGTATTATTTGACATTCTGAAGAGCTTCTTTTTTTTTCATTGAAAACCGAATAGGATCTGAAAGTGGATTTAGATCATTCAAAACTACAAGGAAATATGTCGATTGGAACGGCGATTACTGAAGTAGCTGCAGTGATGGGGGAAAATATCAAACTTAAAAGAGCTTTAACGATATCAGCACCTCCAAAGGGTATTGTCTCGACATATCTTCATACAAGCCCTGCACCAGGTATTGCAATATTGTAAAGTTCTTTCTAAATTGGAATTCTTGCTTGATTTAGATTTGACAAAAGGATTGATCTTTTCCTTTTTTTCATCTAAATTCAGGTTTGGGAAGGATTGCTGGAATTTTGTCTCTTGAACTTGAAGATGGAAGCAGTTCATCGGATTCCCTTTATCATGTTGGTTCAGAACTAGCAATGCATATAGTGGCAGCAAAGCCATTGTTTTTAACAAGAGACCTTGTGTCTTCAGATGCGTTGGAGAATGAGCGTGAAATTCTCAAGTCTCAGGTAAATTTTTCCGAGTTAAATAGTTGAAATTAATTTTATAATCGTCTTGAGCTCTTTAACAAACCAATAAGCATGACCACTTTGGAGATTAAATCCCATATATCGGTAGTTTGTTTCCACTTTAATCAACAAAAATAGCAAGTGGTTGTACCAAAAAATGCACATACTTGGAGAAGATGATTAATTCTTTTATTGTTATGGACATGTTTTTTTTTAGCTTATCTCCCTCTGAACAGAAGTTTTGTTTTTAACAGTTCTATATAAGGATTTTACTTTCAACTACCGTAAATGCAGAAGAGTTGTATCAAGGGTGTACTTGTGTTGCCATAATATCTGTAATTTAGATAAAACAGAAAGGAAGTCAGATGGATTTATTAGTAACTTTGTTTTTAAAGAGTTTAGTTTCAAGTTAGAAGTGCATGAGTAGGAAATGTATAGATTTAGATATAATTTAAGAGCAATTGGGATTATGACAGTGTTTGGAGTTTAATCTGCTACCAGACATCAGAAATTTGATTTTGGCTTATGGCTAGCTTCTTTGTTGTTCATATTTACAAACAATCAAACTTTTGTTATAGGCTGAGAAGACTGGTAAGCCTCAGATGGCCATAGAGAAAATGGTTGAAGGACGTTTGAGGAAATATTATGAGGAAGTAGTTCTTATGGAGCAAAAGTTCATAGTGAATGATTCTGTAAATGTGAAGGTATGAAAGTTGAATCTGTATGATATAAAGTTGATATACTTTTGAACTGAACAAGTTTGAAGTAGTAAGTTTAATGCGTCGGCATGTTTCTCCCTTTCTTAATCATATGTTCACTCACCCGTTCAATATGTTCCCTCACCTGTTAGATATGTTCTTTCGAATAGAGATAGAAAGGAGGTTCTTATTTTATTCGACTGTAGATCTATAGTCCATTTTGGGTGAAACTAGGTGTCCGTGGTGTACTTTGGTTATGCCAAAAATAGATATCAAATTGTATATTGTTAATGTGTCCACTGTTTTGCAGAAATAATGTAATTAGTTACCTTTTACAGGTTATTTAATGATCCGATTATTTTTAAGAAAAATGATGCATATGCAAGGATAACTTTCTTTGTATGAAGAAGTTGAAACTTTATCATTTGAGCTCCTTCATCTCCTCTCTCTCATCCACCAGGTCTCGAGCCGGTGATCAATGCATTAGGCGATTGCCAAATCACCAGACCAGTTGAGACTGGTTATTTGAGCTCCTTATGTATCTACTTATCTTACAAAATTTGAAAATAAATTTAATTTTCTATTGCTACAGAAAATTTCATTCGTGATATTCATTCTATAAATTGCCATTTTCTCTGGAACTCAAGAGTTGGTATCAATCATTAGATGGTATGGTTGCTTGTACGATGCATAGATATACTTGAAACAATTTAGACTAACTTTTGGTCATCTGTAAATAGACGTTGTTGGATAATTTATCAAAGGAAGTGGGTTCACCTGTTCGGGTCCACAGCTTTTACAGAATGGAAGTTGGAGAAGGAACTCAGAGGTAAACTTTGCAAATATTCTCTTTAGTGTTTTCTATAATCTAGTTTATATTTGTTTTCCTTCGGGCATATTTTTTTGCAATAGTTGTTTTAACGATAGTATTTAGCTTTTCTCCTATGGTGGAAGTTTAATAATCAATGGTGGCAACTTAGATCTTCAGTCTTCATATTTATTTTAGTAGAACTATAATCTATCTAGTAAAAAGATGTGTTACGTCGGTATCTTAATTCTTGTTCTTGGTATTTCCTCTTCTGAGGGAACTATATAGAAAAATGGATGCTGCGTTTTGTGAAGGTGGTTAACTTGTTGGTGTTCTCAAGTGATAGGGTGGTCAAACAAAATATGGTTCTTGGGCATAGACCTTTTTGCAACTTGAGCATTTTTTCCATATGGCTAAGCTGAGTCCACGTTTAAGACCAGACGACTGGATCAAAGCCTTACGATTACATATACTTTCATCAAGTCTTCTACTCCTGTGATCAAAACTGTTTTCTTTACCATTTTTTTTAATACAATAGAAAAGTTTAACCTGTATTTTCCTTGCACATGTTACAAGATCTTAAGTTTTAAGTGCATCTCTTCTTGCAGAATTGAAGCATCCAACGACGAGGAGGTGGCTCAAGCTGCTTAAGTTGAAGAATTGCCGGGGTATTCCCTACCAAGCATACGGTAGAGGGTGGTAGCTTAATTTTGCAAATGTATGATTGACTATTTATTAGGTGACAAATGAATCTTCTGGTTTTGATATTTTGGGTTTTAAATTATATAAATGGTGTTTGGCTTGTCTTGCTAGTTGCTACTTGATCTACAAGCATTTTTCCGAAGGTACCAATTTTAGTTCTGTAAACATTGCATTGTTCTCTTCTTTCATTGTTCTTCCGTCTAATAATAGTTCACGGGCACCGAGATTTTACCACATTACACATACAAGAAACAAGTATCTGCAATATGAATCGGGGAAACGTAACAAAGATTTCTAGTCTAGAGCATGCAGCCGACTGTACAATGGGCCTTAGCAATGTCTGCACATAATTAGTCAACTTTTTCGATATAAGCGAGGGAAAAGGAAAGATCTTATTGGAACGTGAAGCTAGTCTATGACTCTATACTTTGTTGTTCACGGGATCATTTAAATGATCCAGTAAAGATCTTGTAGCGTATTGATTAACCCGAAACTTTAGCGGCGCTCTTTCTAATGATCTCCTCTTGCTCTAAACCAATTCTAGCACTAAACAATTATTCCAAATTAAAGAAATATTAGCAACAAGTTCATATAACTATTGGTAACACGTCCAAATCCAAATATTTTAGGCCCAGTTCTTGGATGGTTGACTTGGGAATTAGGTGTACTCATACTCGATTGTCAGTCGTTAATTAATTGCATATATAGTCAAAACAATTTGATATTGTGGAAAAAACATGCAGGACTAGTTCTAGTCGACTAACTTGCGTGTTCCTGATACAATAAATGGTAGTGTCACGTGAACTATTAAACCCAACCATAAACATAAAAACTACTTAAGCTATATCAAATTTGTAGTTTCGAAGCTGTAATATGTAAAAACTAGCTAGTATACTGTATGAGTTAATCATTACTTATATGTACAAACTAGCGAGCTAGCTAGTATACACTATCAGATTACATTACAAAATAAAATAAAATAGAAAGGTAACCTAATTTATACAGCAAAAAGAGTATTTTACGGAATGATAAAACACCCTAAATAATATTTACGGTCGAACATCTATATGATGAAGAGACCCAATTGGGGTTATTTAACCTTAATTAGTTAGTTATTTTGTTATTTGATATGCCACGTCAAATAAGTTGCTAATCCATGATCTTGTCATGGTTATTTAAAAGATGATACTCTCATTGTTTAATATTATGGAATAAAAATTAGCTTTGACTTACTTTTGATCGCTTTGACATATTTTTGGTCTAGTCTAATCTTCTATATTAAGAAACCAAACTAAAAAAAATTACGAAATCAAGATATAAAATAAAATAAAAATGAAGGTATAAAAAGGTAAACTTAATAAGACATTAATGTACGGGAAAAAAAACAAAGGTACAAAAGATAAAAAAAAAAAACCCATAAATACACATCTGAAATGTTAACTAGAATAAAAGAAAATAATAGTTTTGGGACTGAACGAGCATGAATTTCCTACTGATATTGATAAGATATATTCACAGGATTATAATACCTATACCCGTAACTATTATAAGAGTGATGATATAAGTACACGCATTTTGATATAAACTTTAGTAGAAAGTCAAGGTGGATCATCAAATCAATGATTCACATTAAGTTTATTTAAGATTTTATATCAAAAATTCTCTGCTTATATCATCTAGGTAACATAATTATATAAACCGCGTCCATATGTACTCTAAATGAATTAATGACATGTATTCTATTTTTTTTCATTACAAATATAATGGGGTGTCTTCGGTACGGTACCGACTTTTTTGACCATATACCAATACTGAATCGAATTTGTTTGGTTTGAAAAAAAAAATACCATACCGACCTTTTCGGTTGGTACGGTTCGGTTTTCCGTTTTATACCGAAACATTACTATTATTAAAATACAATTCTTGGTAATAATAAAATAGCAAAAAAGTTTATAAAAAATAAAATGTGTACAGCTATTCTTATATTTGCTACATTTAACATGAACTTGATTAAAATAGTAAATACTAATAAAATAAGAATTATTTTAAAACATGAGATACGAAAGTGGAGAAATACGAAATTATTTTATTTGACTTCGTAAATATGAAAATAAGTCATATGGAAAATTAAAATAATTATAAGTCAATTTATTTATAACTTATGACTATGTGTAAATTTTTATATATTTTATAATTTTAATGTTTGGTTAGGTTCGGTATTATACCCGATGGATAGCGAAACCGAACCAACTTTTAAAGTTTGGTTCGGTTGTACCGTACTGAAAAGTCAGTATACCGAACTTTCGGTACCAACTTGTTTGGTTCGGTTCGAAAATCGATCGGTTGATACAAATCGGTACAAAAAGTCTATCCCTAATATACACTACGGAATAATAATGCCTTAAATACAAGTGCGACTTTTCAAGAGTAAGAAATAGAGGCTGGATTTTTATACTATATTTTTTTTGAAAAAACACACAAACCGTACATTTTTTCTACAAACCGTACATTTTTTCTACGGTTTGGGCTGAATTGCAATTTTTACGAAATGCAGGGACTGAAATGTAATTTCTGTAAAATTCAGGCAAACCGTACATTTTTTTCTACGGTTTGCCTAAGTTTACAGAATTTACATTTCAGTCCCTGCATTTTGTAAAAATTGAAAATTAGTCCCGTGAATAAAAAAATGATTTTTTTTAAAATTAAACATGAATTTTTTGTTATATAAAAAACTAAATTCCCTATTCGTATATTTAAAATAAAAAGGAACTTTTTATAAAAATTCTAAATCTTTTAGACATTATTTTTTTATATAAATCTCTCAAAATAAATCTTTTAAACATGATTTTTTATTATATAAAATTGGTCAATTTTAACAATCTCTCAAAATAAACACAAATATAGACTTACAGTTTGCAACAATCTTTTTGAGTCTATGTTTGTGTTTATTTTGAGAGATTGTTAAAATTGACCAATTTTATATAATAAAAAATCATGTTTAAAAGATTTATTTTGAGAGATTTATATAAAAAAATCATGTTTAAAAGATTTAGAATTTTTATAAAAAGTTCCTTTTTATTTTAATATACGTATAGGGAATTTAGTTTTTTATATAACAAAAAATTCATGTTTAATTTCAAAAAAAATCATTTTTTTTATTCACATGACTAATTTTTAATTTTTATAAAATACAGGGACTGAAATGTAAATTCTGTAAATTTAGGCAAACCGTAGAAAAAATGTACGGTTTGCCTGAAGTTTACAAAAATTACATTTCAGTCCCTGCATTTCGTAAAAATTGCAATTCAGCTCAAACCGTAGAAAAAATGTACGGTTTGTACGTTTATTCAGAAAAAATATAAATATAAAAATCCAGTCATAGTGGAAAATCAGTTGCTTCTAAAATAAGTAAGGTTTCAACATGTAAGAGAAGTATTTTCTTACACGATTTTTCTTGTAAGTCAATGAACGATCCAAAAATGAGAAATATGAAAATAAACTTGATCAAGTCGTTCGATAGGGACATTTAGTTAATTAATTTTGAGTTCTGACTACTCATGTATATATCACTGCCTAGTAGTTCAGTTAGACATAAATTAAGTTGGTACGTACAAACAAGCATGCATCTTTTGACCTCTACCATCGATGGATCAACTAAGTTTTGACAAATAACATTACAAAAAAATATCAATTTAGTAAACCGAATATCGTTAAATTTTATAATAATTTTTATTATTAAATCTGATTATAAATTTAACCATACTTAGTTTGGTATTAGTTTAGAAACATAATGCGTGAGGATAAATTGATAGTATTTTATTATAGGGTGACAATAATAATATATGACGTCTGAATAGTTCTGCATTTGTATCAAGAAAGTCCATGTTAGCATGATCTCTCTGTGTTTACTGACACATATTTAATTTGTAGCATGTATTTTCACCTACTTAATTTTATCCGTTTATTATACATGCCTTATTTTTTTTTAGGAGTTTCTTAACTTGCTCATGTACTTTCGTTGGTGTGACACTACTTTTATGTGATTTTGGTATCCAAATTATCCTTTCGAAATAATTTATGCTTGGTACATTACCGTTGTACAAATATACAATAGATCATATAAGATGCTAGTGTTGGTTAATAAAATAGATACCTAAATTTCAAAATTAACAATTTCCATACCCAACTATATGATTTCGTTAAATTAACACACAATGACTAACTTCTGTTAATTTTTTTAACGTAAAATTTGTCACATGTCAAAACATGTGTGTTTTTTATGGGTAATACTGTCATTTCGCATATTATATAAAGTGATTCATTAGATCTAATATAAAGGTTGAAAATGAGAGTAAATGTAGGTTGCTAAATTGGATCCAAGGGTAAAATTTAAAAAGACTAATAGATATAGATACATATTACATAGATATATATTTCATACAGATATCGATACGTAAATATATATACATACAATCGGGAATCAGTTTCGTCCCTAATGTTGCTCATAGATATATCATTTTATTATAATAAGTCAAGCCAAGTCAAATGAGCCTGTCCAATCTAGTCATATTTTTTCAAAAATACCCCTATATTTTTTTTATTAATTACAATAATATCATATTCACATAAAAAATATAAAAAATAATAACTAATAACGTTATTTATCCCTTTTTAACAACAAAATATTCTTTTAAATCTTATTATCTTATATAATTTTTTTTTATTATCCACATATTTGTATCATAACTAAACTTATTTTCTATATTTTAATTACACTGCGCGTCACACGCAACGCATGAGACACGATTACTAGTATATACATACAAATACATACATATATATATATATATAATATATATATATATATATATATATATATATAAGATAAATAGATTTATATATACATACATATAAGTATATAAAGTCGACGGCGTCCAAGGGTGATGATGGTTGGTCCTACCGACGGCATCATTAGCACCGGTGGTGTCTCTCTCTTCGTATCTACTTATATATATATACATATATATATATATATATATATATATATATATGTGAAAATGAGATGACATTGTAAATATGAATATTATGTAAGGCTAAATCTGTCATTTACCTATTTCCGTTATGTTTTTTAACTGCGGTATGTTGATTGCAGAACGTGCATTAGTTGAGCAAGCAAATTATTAATTTTAAAAGATGGCTAAGCATTTTATTAACCACTAATAGTTTGGTGCATAAAACTGTAATTATTAACTGATTTTGTTTTTTTTAACTGAGATGTTCATTTTATATTGATCTAATTCTACGGTTTATAAGTTTCCATGCATCTTTTATTTAAACTCGTTTTATTTCATTGACGTTCCACTAGAACATATAAAAATGTGGAAATCCATTACAGACAGAGCCAAATTTATACATGCACCAACATGAAAAACTTGACCATTGTATGAAATTTCGGATAATCTAAAATATATGTACAAAAATAAATTGGGTAGAAATTAGGTTCCATTATACTCCACAAATAACCTACGAGAAATTTGCATTAATATGGCATGGGAAGGTGGGGAAGGACCCACAAAATTGAATAAAATGAAACATATGGTCCAAAGACATGTATTAATTCGAAATAGACTAACGTGACTATCATGTTAGTTTGTCACCATGAAGAGGTCTCACGTTAGTCTCCACCATAATATACATATATACATTACATATTGCTATATTATTGCATTCTGAGCCAATGGTGGGGACATTTTAACCTTAGGTCCGTCACATGTCCTAATGACCCTTGTGCTACAAACCATGTGACTCAATCATTTTTCTCTATTTCCCTTATATTACACCAAAATTTATTTCATTGTGGTCACCTAGTATTTTTCTTACTTCCGGATCTTCAGCTCCTTATTAAATTTTACGATAGCTATGTGTACATAATCATAAACTACTAATAATTACGTTGCTAAACACTTATCCAATCTTCTACACATTTATCAATGAAAAGTTTCAAGGTGCATGGTTTGGAATATAATAAGAAACCATTGATATTGCAACCATTAATGATAATTAAGAGTGAGAATATCAATTTAGGAAATAGCTAGAAGAAAATTAAAAGTTAACTACATACTGTATTAAAAACTTGTATGCAATTGACTCGAGATAACATGCGTGTTAGATGAACGAGTAGTCTCGGATAAATACAGTGACGCATGGTGACCCAAAAGTTGAATGTATCGTGAAATTTCATTTCGTTTTTATATTTGCCAACTTTAAAATCCCTGATACTAGATACAGTCGATATATGCTCATTTCAAGTTCGAGTTTTCGCTATGACAGTAAAAATATATCACTTCCCAACCTCACCAGGAACCAAGCAATTAATAATGTTAGAACTAAAACTTAATATAATGACGTAAAAAGTCATGCCATTTGATTAGTGGCCCTGCCTGTATAGCCATCCATGATAACGACAAAGTATCAACCCTTGCTTGTTTTGTTTTTATTCAAGTTATATTGATCGCACACTTATTACAGACTTAAAATAGTCAAATAATATGATAAATGCATATAAGTCAAATGCCAGTTTGTACTGCCACTTGGTATATGCATGCAAGCTTGATCGAGGCAGATTTATCACAAAAAAAAAAGTTACTCGTTATTTACTCAATAAATTGTTTATTAAGAAACTATGGTAATACATATATTCAGCACACTTATTACCGATCCTGGTCAAATCACAAGTAAATAGTCAAATAATATGATAAATGCATACAAATCAAAGGCCAATTTGTATTGGTATATACATGCAAGCTCGAGGTTCTTACGTACTATTACCTATCTTTAAGGATATGTTAAAAGAAAGAAGTTACACCTGCTGGCTTTCAACTGTTCATGTACAACATTTACTCGCAAAAAAACATACTCAAATTGATAAAATGGAAATTTTGAAAAACAAATCATATAATTTAACACTTCAACTATTTTTTTAAGTTTAAAAAGAAATTGTTTCAATAATTTACATACAAGATTTTTGTAAGCCAATGTTGCAGTTAGTTTCGTTGTGATCAACTATTTAGAGACACAATGAGTACAAATTATTGCTTATCTAGGAGTAAATTAGCATTTCCTATTTATAATAAGACTAAATTTGCATTTCCTATTTATAACAAGACTAAATTAGCTATTTGTTAAGACGGAAATTATAGATAAACTAATTTTCAACTAGGGGGTAGTGTAGTTTTTTTTTTTTTTGCCCCTTTTAAACCAAGAACTTATAGAAGCTCTTGCCTACAACCTAAATTTCGGAGAGACTGGTTAATATAAATGTAAAAAAAAATTGGTCCCCTCCCTAAGCAAAGCAAGTATGGCCATATAAGGCCCTAGACGTTCATTGTTGTCTTGCCTATCGAATGAGAATTTTTGTACATATATATATGGACAAGGGAAAACAAAATGGTCCTTCTAACATAACGTTAGAGTACACTTGTAAGCATCTGTAATATTTACCAATTTTACTAGTTTCCTTCACCAAAAGCATTAAATTGTGCAAGAAATCTCTTTTAATATTCAGCTGTCCCTCACTTTTAAGATATCATAGTAACGTTACTATAAAAAAAAGTACAAAAAGGCTATCGTGATTTGTTTAGTACTTTAAAGGATGTTTTATGTGGTGACAACAAATTACAAAATGGATTTGCACATATTACTATTAATAATCGAGCCGAAACAAAAAGGTCTTCATATTTGGGATCTAGCTTTGTGTCTCCAACATCACCTACTACCTTCATTTTATAAAAAATGGCCAGGCAAAGATCAACGTAACAAAGAGATCATTTTTTTTATTTGCTACCTTTACAACCAATTAATACATATGATTAACGCACTACGGCTAAACCAGTGGGGGCAAATCACATAAATATTGGAGGCATTTGGTAATTAAGTATTAATGTATTACGAATTACGGACTCAGACCGCGAGAGAAAATCTTTTTTATATATAAATTGGTGTGTAATAGAAACAATCTTTGAATGACAACATTTTCCAGTCACAAAGTCATTAATAAATGAGGGTTTATATATATTCCAATACTACAGAGTTTTTCTTTTCGGGGTTAATTAACAACATTGTAAACGAATGCGTCAAAACCCAAAATCTACAATTACATGAAAATAACGCTAAAATCTTAATTAGGAGATAAGGAAGTAGCGAAATAGCTAGCTATAAACAGAATTTACGGCAAGCCGAAAAAATATTGATTGCTCAACACAAACAGCCACGACCAACAAACAAAATAGAGGGGAAAAGTTTGCAAAATCATAAGGAAAATCATAGCGTTATAGACAATTATGGTTATGCAGCTAATTAAAAAGTTTGCTTTCTATATTCTTAAAAAAAAAACTGCTTTCTAGAAATTTCTTTTCTGCGCCCATATAATCATAATTAATCTAACGGCTTTGAACCGAACGTAATTGAAAACAATTGGCAAAAAACCATGGCATAGCTAGTCGATTAGTTGGTTACTTATTTGCTAATTAACCAATCAATAAGCAATCTTACCTAAAAAAACACGAAGAAAAAATCTCTTGGGTCTTTAAAATTTACCGATATATAGTATAGCTTCTTATCTGCTAATTAGCAAATTAAACTTTAATGTTGGATAAAAAACTATATGTAGGTGACACGCAAATTATAAATACCGACCAATGTTATTTAATATATGTGACACGCAAATAAGTGTCTGAGGACATTTCCTTTAGGTTTAAACATATTGTACTAGTTATGTATCACTAAAGCAAATCAAAATCCCAGTTGTTAAGGAAAACCATTAGCTTTACGTAACACACAACAATATTTCGTATATGATTCTCCACTAACAAGTGAACTTTTTAGACTATCAAGTTGAAAATGTACAAAAAAAAAAAAGTAGTTAGATTGTTTGTATCAGGGGATCAAGTTTATTTAATTAAGTTGGCCGAAATTTAAATAGTGAGATATAAATAAATAGACATATAGTCTATAGAGAGAGTAAGAGTGGCCGACATGAGTTTTAACGATGGGCCATTGGCGAAGGGGAAATATTAGACCATGGCATGATGTGAAAATAACCATTTAGCTCAAAATTTAGCATGGGCTAAGTGAGAGTGGGGACTACTTAGCCATTTGGTCTAACTATTGTTGTCGGTTTATTATACGACTTGTTTTTACATTTCTCAACAAAACTTTATTTTTATTTTTGAGTGCCAAATCTTTCCAACAACCTTATTCTCTTGCATTAATTTACATTTGGGTGCATCTTTTTTCGGTGCGAATTTTATGAAAAAATATCGCACTTATTAGTTACAGTTCGTAACTTATAAGTTCCTAAAGCAGTAAAACACAATGTACTTTCATTAGAGCTTAACATAGTTTCATTATCAAATTCATATGGTTTTGATTGGCGATATTTGATTTCTCATGCTCGGGGATGCATGACCGGGTTTTCCATGATTCTAGAATTTTTTAGTTATTTATTTACTTATATTATTTCATTTCAAGGCTATATTTAAATTGTTTACAAATGTTTTACTATTTTAGAAAAATAACCTTTTTTTTTTACATGGATTTAAGTAATAATGCCCAAACAAGTAAGGACCAATGGAGTACATATATAGTAAAAACGATAAATTAAGTTGTCTCAATAGCATAAATAGCCATCAAATGAAAACAGTAATAACATATCATACTATATATACAGGGCGATGCTATACGCACAATTTGCATACAAATCGCACACTTTGCAGTTAATAAAATACATATTTATCCCTCCAAATATATATAAAATATAATCTATAATTCTATAAATCAAAAAATAAATATTCAAAATAATAAAAACCCAACATACTAAAAAACTACATAAAATAATAGAACCCTTAGTTGATCCTACCCTAAATTTAAATATTAATTAATTTTTTTTATTTATTAAATTTAGAGGATAACTTACACACTCCATATATGTATATTTGGAGGATAAAAATATATTTTTTAATAAAAATATACTATTATACATGTAAGAGAGTGTGCAATATATGAAATGAAGTATGCAATGGAGTGATAAAGTTGTGTGAATATATTTTTTCATATCATTCTATTATAATAAGTTAACCGAAGAGAAATAAATCTGTCCAATTTTACCTAATTTTTTTAAAAATACCCTCAATATGTTTTATTAATTACCAATATATTTAATCTAATTAATTAACAATTTATTCTCACTATATTTTCCTAATTATGTATGTAGGCTAAATTAATTAACAATTCGTTTTAACCTACATAAATACAATAAATGATACTAAATCTAAATATTATGTTCAAAATAAAATATATTACGAGATTTATGTCATTACGCGTCTCACACGCAACACGTGGATAAATTTTACTAGTATATATATAAGCGAACCAAAGAAAAAGTGAGATTACCAAAATTTGACCATTTTTTTCAAAAATTTTCCCATTATTTTTTACTAATTACACATTTACATTTATTCAATTCAAACTCTAAAAAACACACAAAAAAGATTATTTTTTCAAAATAATTATATTACTCACCGTTTCTAATTTAATATATATTTATTCAATCAATATATTTTTTAAAAAATTATTTAACCGCATCATATATATATATATATATAATACGCATCACACACGCAACGTATGAATAACGATTACTAGTATATATATATATAAATAAATCCATAGAAAAATATGCCTTCAGAGTTAAAGATATGCAATTAAAACCTATAAACCATAAAATTCCGAGTTTTTTCTTTAATTCTTTAGAAAACGGATGCTTTCAATATTAATAGAAAAAGGCATTTCCAAGAAAATAGTATTAGTATTTATATAAGGTAATTATTACCGACACATGATTAAAAATAATGAAATTACGCGGCATAATTCTAGAGTGGATGTCACGTCCCACTCACATCTTTACTCATATAGTTACACTTTGCTCACCCTAGCGTGGATAGTGCGTGTAATACACAATTAGTTGCTACTCTTGTTTAATTTAATTTTTCATTACAAAATTATTTACAATTCTCATCGATATCAGACTATTACTTAAATTGTATGAAAAAAAGTTCAAAATTTATCAATTAGTTCAATGTTGATAAGATGTAAGATTAAATTTTATTTCGTCAATTTTGTTACGAATTCTTAGCCGGTTAAATTGCATATAATTTCGTAATAGACAATTAATTAATAAGAACGAGGGTACAGTTTTTTTTTATGTAACTATACCATTTTTTTTACAAGATGAAGAATCAAATACTGAAATACTACATAAGTTCTATAGTAATTTTTGGCTCACTGAATTTGTAACCTGTATTTAATCAAAAACCCTACTAATTTTTCTGTATATATGTATATATTTGTAGATCAATTTCCACGTTAAATCTTTTACCTTGATATAAAACAAAGAGTTAATTTTAATTCAAATCTGTACATATATAGATGCTTGTAGATCATTTTCTGCATTACTCTCTAAATCTTTACCCTAGATAGATATAAAACATAGAGTAATTTTTGGATACTTCTAAGAAGAAAGTAAGATATCCTCACACATATTACACACATAGTATCCTATATGGAAAAAACTAAGTAAATAAACCTAAATGGTCAAAAAAGTGACAATGAGGGCCAGTGATGACGTGGAATTGCTTTACTGTCACAACTCCTATAAATACTATGCCCTCAATAACAACAGGGCATATCCCCCTCATTACAAGCTAACTATCTCTTAACCAAATAAATATTAAAACACTTCATTGTTATCATAATAATCTCTTTCTCTCCCTTTTTTTAAAAAAAATTCTTTTAATCATCTTATTCACAAATGAAGCTACTATCGAGAAAAGCGGCCTGTAACTCTCACGGACAAGACTCGTCTTACTTTCTCGGGTGGGAGGAGTATGAAAAAAACCCGTATGATGAGGTCTGTAACCCAAACGGGATTATTCAAATGGGGTTAGCTGAAAATCAGGTTAGTGTTTTTTTATCACCATTTTCCAGTAAAATTTATCTTTCTCGTAAGCAAAAAATATTTTATTATTTATTGCTAATATCCGGACGTAAATTATTTATTTGCAGCTATCTTTCGATTTAATGGAAAAGTGGCTAGAGGAGAATCCAGACGCAGCCAGTTTAAAGAGAGATGGACAGTCGATATTTAAAGAACTTGCTCTTTTTCAAGACTATCATGGCATCCTTGATTTTAAAAAGGTAAGCTAAAAGTACTTTTATTTGTGTTATTAGACTTTCTAACATAAAAGAAAAATGCTTTCCAGTTCAGAGAAATACAAATTATTAGTTTAGGATATTTGTAAACATATTACAAGGCAATATCACCTTTTGTTCGAAAGGTTATCTTAAATAAATCACTGTCTTGTTATTGTTATTGTTATATGTATACTTGAATCTGATTCCAGCATATGTACATTTTCTGCAGGCAATGGTTGAATTTATGTCGGAGATTAGAGGCAACAAAGTTAACTTTGATCCGAAAAATCTTGTTCTAACGGCTGGTTCAACTTCCGCTAACGAGACGCTCATGTTTTGTTTGGCCGAGCCTGGCGAGGCTTTTCTCCTTCCCACGCCTTATTACCCTGGGTGCGTAATTATTATATGACTTTTTTGGTCTATATACAATATGATATTAAGTCATGTTTTTTATACAATTCAAATGTTTCTAAAAATAGAAAATAATTGAATGCTGAAAACAGTGAGAATGCTTATCCATTTTTAAATATCAAGTTAATTACACGTAACACCATGCACATATAATCTAGTATTGAAAAATAAAATTACATGTCATTGCAGATTTGATAGAGATCTTAAGTGGCGTACCGGAGTGGAAATCGTACCGATACATTGCACGAGCACCAATTCTTTTAGAATTACTGAATCTGCCCTTGAAGAAGCTTATCTATCTGCTCAAAAGCGCAACCTTAGAGTCAAGGGTGTTTTGGTTACTAACCCTTCAAACCCGCTTGGTACAACCTTAAGCCGTCAAGAACTTAACCTCTTGCTTAGCTTTATCACCAAAAACGAGATTCATCTTATTAGCGACGAGATCTATTCGGGTACTGTTTTTAGCTCGCCTAGCTTTACAAGTGTCATGGAGTTATTAATGGACAAAAAATACTCCAAAAACACGGAAGTTTGGAATAGAGTTCACGTTGTTTATAGCCTTTCTAAAGATTTAGGGCTACCTGGTTTTCGAGTAGGTGCGATATATTCAAACGACGAAATGGTTGTATCAGCAGCAACAAAAATGTCAAGTTTTGGGCTTGTTTCATCGCAGACTCAATACCTCCTCGCATGCATGCTTTCCGATAAAAAGTTTACTCAAAATTATTTATCCGAAAATGCAAAAAGGCTCAAGAATAGGCAAGAAATGATGATTCTAGGGCTTGAGAGTGCGGGTATACGATGCCTTAAAAGTAACGCGGGTTTGTTTTGTTGGGTCGATATGAGGCATCTACTGAAGAATAATACTTTTGAAGCTGAGATCGATCTTTGGAAAAAGATTGTATATGAAGTAGGGTTGAATATCTCCCCCGGGTCCTCGTGTCATTGTGTTGAACCAGGCTGGTTTCGCATGTGCTTCGCTAATATGTCCGAGGACACGTTAAACCTCGCAATGCACCGAATAAAAACTTTCGTCCAAACGGTAACCAAGAAGAATGATAATAATACGAGCCGTCAATCGATGAAAAATTCGAGAAGAAGGTCACTCACAAAGTGGGTTTTTCGTTTATCATTCGATGGCCGGGAGCCAAACGAACGATAATCTGGTGTGAATTTCCTTATTTTTCATTTCTTTTTCCTCAATTGAAATTTTGGGTGTTTTCCCTTTTATTTATTTACATATCTTTTGTTTGTAATATTTTTTAATGTGGAGAGTGCACTCATCCATGTGGATTTGTAGTGGCTTCCATTTTATGTGTAGAACTTTTGGGTCCTTCCATGAGATCCCTATTGATTGTTCAATTATAACGCACCACATATTAATGATTTGGAATGTGTTATTATTCATTAAAGAATATTTCCTAATGTTGGACTTCAATGTGTCCAATGTCCATGCTTGATTTTACCAGAAATTAGACCTCTAGTATGTGAAAAATATCCTTGTAACAGTAGTATAAATCTATAAGCTGTGCATATAATATGTGAAAAATATGCCTACATGTGAACTTTAAATGTATCTAATTAGTCAGCAAAGGAAGTAGTTTATGATTTTAAGTAAATATTTGGGATTAGTGCCTAGAGACGTGACGCTTTTAATAGTTACAAATAAATTGATAAGCCAACCGACATTTCTTAACGTTTCGAGGTTAGTTGACATGATTCTATTGACTAAATATCGTATTAATTAAAATCTGGTCACTAGCTATATCATGAGTACTTTTTAAATTGCTAATTATTATACTGTAATTAGAATATGGTAATTAAATAAACAAAACGTAGACATGATTCACAGGAGCTTAGCGTGAAACCTTCTTAATCTCACAATTAAACGCTAGACATCTTTTCTTTTTTCCAAACCAAACATTTTGTTTATAGGTCATATATTACTTGTGAAATTTATTTAAAACTAGATATTTATTAAGTTTTTAGTAGATAATTGTTTATATGACATCTTAATCTCTCTTACAAGATTTTTTAATTAGTGGATATTTTCCCTACTTCCATTAACAAGATTTACACACAAAGATACCCTCAATCACTTTCATTTTGCACATGTTGCGGGCCTTGATCCTTGCTTAGATTTTCCACCTTCATTCCTTATTATAGTACTATTTACTAACTACTACTCCACTTTCATGTCCACTTTCATATTGCCTAGCTCTTTCTCTTAACTCTACATTTTCACCTATCAGTGTCGTATTTACTCACCCAAGCCCCTCGCTCTTTCATTTCCATCTCTAGCCATCCATTGGTGAGAGTAGAGTGAGTTTGTAAGACACCGTATGGCATCCTTAATTGATCAAGTTCTTGAGTTACCCGAGCAAGAATTCCACTTAGCGCAAACCAAGAAATTTTGACCGTCTAACAAAATAGTATAAGCATAAACTGTTTTGTTTTGGATGAAGTTTCAAGTTGTGTTTTGAGGTCTATTTATGGTCTATTTTGGCCTCCCACCAGGTGCCCAGTCATGGTCCAAGGACAAATAAAACTATTCGCCGATGAAATAGGTGAAATATACACTATCTTTATGCATTGGCTATCATATATATTGAAAGATTTTGCAAGTAATTACCTTTCACTTGAAGAATATTTACCTAAGACAGAACATCTCTTTTCTCTTTTTGCGCATTTAACCTTTGGGTTTGTAATATAATAATTGCATGAAATCATTTGTATTTTGTGGTTTAGTTTCCTCCCACAGTTTCCAAAATTTACTTTATGCATTAGCTTCAATATTGTATAAGGAACTTATGAACTGCTCTTTGAGCTCTTTTCAGGCATCATTTGTGATATTCCAACTCTGGTTTTTGGTTTTATATATGCTTAGTTGCCGAAAAAAATTGAGATGTCAATCATGTCATAAATTGCCTGGAAATTTCACATTGGGCTTGAATACGTAAATGATGAAGAAGCATACGTCAATACCTTTTTACATAATTGGTGTGAATAACCCATATTTATTAAAAATATGGGGAAACCCCTCCCCCCACAAAACCAATACAGTATCAAAAGTATTAACAGAGAAAAGAACGAGACTAAAATGAAAAAAATCATAAAATATCAAAATGAAAGTCAAATAATAGCATCCGCACCGGCTACCCCAATCATTTCCTCAGACCTAACACATTTTATACCTTTTAAGGAACCACTTACATTTACACAAAATTTCAGCTTCATTATTAATTTCCTTATAATAACCCTAGCTACATTATATTTTATATTTTTTTATTATATTTTAATAATCATAACAATATTACAAACACAAAAATATGGACCCCATGATTGTTTATTATTATTATAGTCCATCCGTCCCTAAACAAATACCCGCTACGAAAATACATGCAACTTTTACCATCAAAATTTTCATATCAAAATTACCGAAATGAAAAAATTGAAAATTTCATCATATAGTTCTAACCATAAACTACGTGATTAACTTTTGAAATAATTTTTTCCGGCAATATAAATATGAAAAAATTATCGGTCAAAATTGTACGTATTTTCGTATGAAACATTTGTTTAGGAACGGATGGAGTATTAATTTAGGGAATCATATGCATTTCTCATATATGAACTGAATTTTGTGTTTTCTTAAATTTAGGAAATTTATAGGGTTCCTGATTCATGTCACTTTTTATAGCATAATCATTAAATTTTAGGAAATAGTATGTTTTGAGAAAAGATACGGATGCTTTTAGTCACCTAGATATGCGGCTAATAGCTTGCAATAGTCCTGATCATTGCATACGAGAAGTTCGGTTATACCGCTATTAATAGCTAAATTAATTGAAAACAAAGAGAAATCTGATTATAATAAATATTACATTTTCTAAAATAATAATAATATCACATCACGTAGTATATTCTGTTCGATATTATGCTCTTGTTTCATTTTCTCTTCTTCTTCTTTAAAGCAAGTTAGCAACCTATCCATGTTATTGTTGACCATATTCACGTGCTTTGTAATCTACTTAATTTGTACTCTTATTTTTAATTTCCATCAACATGATTGATTAATTAATTAAGTTATATTTTACTTCCGAGCATCTAAGATTTTGGGCGGTTGATGATATAGTCCCATCATTGGAGTCTTAATTATTGGAGAATTTTTGGACTGAGTCGAATTCAATAATTAAGTGATCAACAATTTGTAACTTCTTAACTCTTCATAAGTCCCATTAGGGGTGGGCACGGGGCGGATTGGGGCGGATTGGTCCAAATCCTAACCCGCCCCGTAAAATAAATGGCGAGACGGATTGGGGCGGATTAGTGAAATTCAAATCCCAACCCAACCCAACCCAACCCATTATAATTAAAACCCCAACCCAACCCAACCCAACCCATTATCAAGCGGGGCGGATTGGGTGCGGGTTGTTTCTTGAATTTTCATTTTAGTCATTAATTTTTCATTATTTCGCATAATTTACCTAAATATTTTTTAAAAAATAAATCTTTCAAATATAAATATAAACTAAAAGCCAACCAAAATACGTTTAGAATGTTCGGAACAAGTAACAAAGCTAAAATAAAATAAAACAAAACAAAACAAAACAAATTGTTCTTCTTCAACATAATAAAAATCAGAAAACTACATAACAATTGAAATCAAAATTAATAATCCACTGAGTATGACCATCAACCGGGATTATTTAGACAGTGTCGACCAGGGTAGTGACATCTTTGAACTGTAAAAATTTACAAAAATTTACAACGAAGAGTTGGACATCTTATTAAAAAAGATCTTGAGAAAATTTATATTTATATATATATATATATATATATGTATATGCGGATTGAAACGGGTTGGAGTGGATTAACCCGCGGTTTGGAAACCTCAACCCTAATCCAACCCACGATTTTTTTTACGGATTGGGGCGGGGCGGATTTAACTTTTTTTGACACCCAACCCGCCCCAACCCGCCCCAATCCGTACGGATTGGGTTACGGGGCGGGTTTGCGGATTTTTTGCCCACCCCTAAGTCCCATCATGTTCTTTAGGCGTGTTCTTGCACTCAAAAAGTAGTACTCGACGAGTGTTGTCTTTACCGAAATATGTTCGCGAAGAGATAAGTTTTCACTGACCGATGATGCAAATAAACTAGCTAGCCTACGATCATCGTAATTCGGTTTTTGAGATAAAGTTTATGATTCAATGCTTGTGCTGTTCGACATACCACCGTGTATGATGCTTAACTAGCGAGGTATTTCAGTATAATCTAACTCATTGCATCAATGTTAATGATGTAGAAAATTGCCAGAATCACGCTTATTTGGAACATGTTCAAGTTCAGGCCATGTTACAACATCATGACAACAAAAATACATAAGAGACATTTATTGATTTCCATTGCGCTATAACGAGTGTTGCTTAATTTTATAGTAGAAAAGTTCTTACATTTTCTATTCATATGGACAACAATTTATAGTAGAAAAGTTGTTATATTTTCTATTCATGGACAACAATTTTCTTTTTAAATAATAGTGTCACTTCATCAACTTTATAGCTGTGTTTTGAACTAGAATGAGCAGGCAAGATGACCAAGAAAACAATTTTGAGGTCCAAAAACAGCTAATCAATTGGCTTTTGTATGCAGACAGCACAAACAACGATCCTTGATGTTGTTTATTGATATCAAAGATATCAACATCAATATTGGACAAAAACACACGATCTTTACTTTCTCCATATGAAGGTAAATAATTTGAAGTAAACATTCATAGGTGTTTAATTCAAGAACCTAATTAGATATTTAACGTATTCACTCTACATGTGTTATAAATTAATTTGGAAATATTTCAAAGCTAAATGTACGTCAAACACACTAGTATTTGTGAAACAGTTTATTTTTGTCTCTTTAACCTAATATCCGCGACTAACATTATAGCAGGGGCGTGTGTGTGCTTTTGTGTATTTGTTTTGTCACTTCACTAACATTATATGTATAATTTGTTTAGATAGTGATTTTTACCACGTACCTTAAGTCTTAATTTGATAAATTCTCATTTGCATTTCTTCACCCCCATTAACAAATTTTGATTTCGCAGCTGACATTGATGGTTATAGTCCCAATTAACTACATTAATAGCCAAAATGCATTGACATAAAAACTTCTTTTACGTACACTATATAACCTTTTTTTTTTTTAGAGAATGTCTCGTAATTTTATACAAATATGATACTATTATAAATCTTGCAAGATGTGAAGACGTTTGAGAATTTAATACTCCATATGAATTCTTACAAATTCTACTCTTTGAGATGACTTTAGCTAATTCTGCCCAATGCAAGAACCGTCTTTAGCTAATTGCTGGATTAGCCACCTGGGAAACGAATTATTATTCTGAAAATGTTTTTTGTTCCGAAAGTATTTGGCTTCTATTAGAATCCATATAACTTACCATTAAAATAATGACTCGTAATGGTAATGATAGATATCTCTTTATAAAAGACAGACTCTATTATTATTTAGACGATGTGAGATAATTACTCTAACACTCCCCCTCGCTCATGGCCTGACATTTCAAGGGTCGTACGAGCGGACATATTAAATGGGTGGAGGTGAGCCCAACATCGCTAGGTCCGTTCTGATACCATATTAGAATCCATATATATTACCATTAAAAGTCCTCATAATAGTAATGATGAATATTTATTTATAAACGACAGACTCGATCATTACGTAGACGATGTGGGATAAGTATTGTAACAACCGCCAAATATATACTCTATTCGGCTAACTGGTTCACAAGACACTTCTCTAAACTTGTTTCAGACAATCACATATTTCTTTTACCAAAGTGTTCCTGAATGTTTTACATTTTCACGTCCCTAAACCAATCAAAACAAGAACGGGAACATCCCTAACAAACCGGTTTTATACTATATAAATTATAACCTTTAGTTACAATAATAGGATAAAAAACATTGAAAATACAAGTACTGGAAAAATTTCGATAACAATAATCATCACAAAAATTGAATCAAATTTATGAAAAAGAAACTGGGAGAGCTGACAAAGATTCATACGTATAACACTTAAAATGCCGTAAATCGCAGTCCTTAAACCCTAGCTATGTACCGTTTATATATCACTGCATGTCTGCCCATGCTGATTTAAATTGCAAGGCATGCAAGATGTGACAAATTTGATTACGTGGAACAGGGTTCAGGTGGGCTTCACATGATGACTAACAAGTCTTAGATTGGCACATGAATAATGATCATTATTTCATATATGTGGGTGTATATTTACAAGAGGGAACATATATAAAACACCTCCTCATGAAGAAAAAACCATAGAACACCTGCATATGTGATACTCTTAAGAGTGTGGAGAGGTGGGATAGTATTACATCCCTACTATTTAATTATCATGTAGGAAAATTCCTGCAATTTTGAATGCTCAATCATTTGTATTAAAATTGCCGGATTTTTTATTTCAAATGTTAAACTAATATGTTGAAATGCCGTTTCTATTGGAAACTGTTAGGACCAGATTTCTGGTCTAAATATTGTTTATTGTCTATTGGTTTTACTAAATAAATCCTAACTGTTATTAAGAACTAAGACAGGATTGACAGGTTCCAAGCACCAGTTGCAACCTCAGTTACAACCTACTAAGTTAGTAGTATTAGGTTTCAAGTACTAGTTGCAACCTAAGTTACAACCTGTGTTGACAGGTTTCAAGTAATGTTGCAACCTCAGTTGCAACCACGAGTTCCAACCTACTGCGAAGCAGAATTCTGTCTTGTTTCATTATTCTACATTACTACTTGTTTAATGTTAAATCATTTGTTTTAAAGTATGTAGGATATATTCTCATATAGTCTTAACATGGTTAATATGCGTATATTGAGAATATCAAAGTGTTAAGGAAAGATGTTTTATAAAAGATATAAAGAGATTAGTTTATAAGGTTATGTTTCCTTTTAATATATATATCTCTATTCTTATGCTTGTCCTTATCACTTGTTTCAATCTTTTGATCCTTATAATATTCAGTAAAGATATGGTTAAAGATTGATTGATATGTGGAGTTAAATGTTTCATATGTTTATGAAAAGATATTATCTTTAAGAGATCATATCTTTATATGTTTCCTTTCAAAGGAAAAGATTAACTCCTACTTTCAAGTGTGTTACTAAACAGGTATTAATCAAAGATGATTAGAGTCAATCCATGCTGAAGAATCTCGTGATACTTGGAGAGATTGAAGCTAATCAACCAAGTCAAAAGCAATCAAAAGATATTGAAGATAGAAGATTGTTTTTACTTGTTTATATACTTAGTAACTTAAGCTTGTAAAAGTGTGTGTTCTAAATTATAAAGAACTTATTTTCTAGAGAGAATACACGTGAGCTTTAAAAAGAAAACAATGGTGGGATGCCATTGATTTATAAGTGATAGTTATAGAGTAGGAGCAATATAGTGATAGGCAGAAAAACCTAGAGGGAGTCTAAGTTTTTCATTAAGACTTGAGTCATATATTGTAAGCTTTTTATAATATCATAATCTGGGTAAGTGCCCCGGAGACGTAGCCTAGTTAGGTGAACTCCGTTGTTAAATGTGCGTGTGAATTATTTCCAAGTACATTTAATTTTTAAAACAGTTCTGTCCATTAATACACTTGGTTCCAACTGCAGTTCCAACCTCACTTGGAACCTTATACACTTGGTTCCAACTGTAGTTCCAACTCCACTTGGAACCTTACTGCAAAACTGCATCTAGAACAGCGGATAGGAATTTCAATTGGTATCAGAGCTTCACACTAGATCTTACTTAGTGTGGATCCTGTGTTCTAGTAACAATGGACTTAATGAGGGAAGGAAACGCCTTCAACAAACCTCCATTGCTTGAAGGAGGAGTAAACTATGGAGTATGGAAAATTAGAATGAGGTCTTTCATCAAACAGCAGAATGAACATGCATGGAAGACTGTTATGTATGGATGGGAGGCTCCAACTACCATGGATAATGAAGGAGAACTGATTCTCTTACCTGAAGACAGATGGTCTGCTGAAGAAGACAGAAAATCAAGTGCCAACTCAACAGCCATAAACTTGATTTTTGCTGGTGTAACTCTCAGCGTATTCAGGTATATCTCTCATTGTGAAACAGCTAAAGAAGCATGGGATATTTTGCAAGTTACTTTTGAAGGAACCACTAAAGTAAAAGCTTTCAAACTTCAACAGTTAACTACCCAATTTGAGAACTTAAGAATGGAGGAAGATGAAAACATTGAACAATTTAATGGTAGAATCTGCCACATTGCTCATCAAGCTGGAACATTAGGTGAAAAATACAGTGATGCTAAACTTGTTAAGAAAACTCTTAGGTCACTCCCAGAAAGGTTTGAAATTAAGGTCACAGCTATTGAAGAATCAACTGACTTAGATAATCTGAAACTTGAAGAACTCATAGGAAATCTAAGTACACATGAACTGAAATTCTTCAAACATAAAAGACCAGAAAAGGGAATAGCATTTCAAGCTAAGAAATCTGAATCTAATGCCTGTGATAAAATGAGTGATGAAGAACAACTAGCTTTCTTTGCAAAAAAGGTGTACAAGAAGTTTTATAAGAAAAAGGAGGATGATACTGGTTCATCTAAAAACTTTCAGAAAAAAAATAACCAGTTTAAGACAGAGTCTAGGTTCAATAATAACTCTACAGGAAAGTGGAATTCCAAAGAAAAGGATAACAAAGAATACAAATCTAAAGAGATTCAGTGTAGAGAATGTAGAGGTTTTGGTCATATTCAGGCTGAGTGTGCAAACACTTTAAAAAGAAACAAAAATGCTTATATAACCACTCATAGTGATAGTGATTCTGAGAGTAACAGTGATGAAGAGGATGGTTCAAATTTTGTTAATTTCATGGGAATAATCACTGAAAAAGAACCTACTTATGAAAGTGACTGTGAGCAGGTTTCAACCCCAGTTACAACTGCCTGTGAAACATATAGCAGTGATGAGGAAGAACCTTCTGATGAAAACATTACTAAGCAATACCTTGTTCTGTATGAAAAGTATAAATGTCTGAGTAAACAATCCTTGATCATAAGCAAGCTGAATGGTGATCTAAAGGATGAGGTTAAAAATCTTACTGAGAAGCTTAAATTACAACTGGCTGAACTTACTGAAACTAAAAAGATAATAAAATTGCTGAATGTTTCTGCTTCAGATAAATTAGATAACATGCTGTCATATTCTAGAGGATCCAAAGATATAAGTGGTCTAGGTTACTATGGTGGTAAGAGTACAGGAAAAACTACTTTTATTGAAGCTGTTGCTAAAGCTAAAACTCATGATTTTGATCACAAGGTTAGAAGCTCAGTTGCAACCAGAGTTGCAACCAGGAATAAAACTCAGGTTTATGTAAAGAAGGTTGGAAGCTCAGTTACAACCAAAGTTGCAACCATGAACAAACTGAATAACTTTAGGTTGAAGTTGTGCAATTTCTGTAAAAAACCTGGTCATTCTGAAATCCAGTGTTATTTAAAAAGAAACAGAAGGTATATTTCCCAGAAAACCTGGTTGGCTTCTGTCAATAAAAATTTGAAATGGGTTTGGAAAGTTAAAGAAAGAGCAACTTTAGTTGCTAACAACAAAGCTGTTATTAACTCTTTGAATGCTGTTACTTCTAATGATTGGTATTTTGACAGTGGATGCTCTAAGCATATGACAGGTACTGCAAGCCTCCTAAAAAATGTCACCATTCTTACAGGTAACACTGTTGTGTTTGGAGGTGGAGATACAGGTAAAATTATTGGTAAAGGTACCTTAAACAAACCTGGAATGCCTGATATTGAGGATGTTTTTCTTGTAGATGGTCTAAAAGCTAATCTTATTAGTATCAGTCAACTCTGTGATAATGAAATGACTGTTAAATTTGACAAAGAAAGGTGTCTAATTACTAATCTTAACAATGATTTAATCATGACTGGAGTTAGATCAACCAACAGTTGCTATGTGTTTGAAAAAGCTGAAAAAGAATTGCCTCAAAGTAGGTGTAATCAAGCCATTACTAATAATGTAGATATTTGGCATAAAAGGCTTGGGCATGTGAATTACAAAACTTTAGATAAGCTTGTTAAAAAAGAATTGATAAGAGGAATTCCTAAACTTAGTGCTAAAACTCAAAGTGTCTGTGGTGATTGTGCTATAGGCAAACAAACCAAAAGTATTCACAAAAGTACTAGTCTAATCTACACTAAGAGAGTCTTAGAACTTCTTCACATTGACTTGATGGGTCCTATGCAAACTGCTAGTATAGGTGGTAAGAAGTACATTCTAGTAGTTGTAGATGATTTCTCTAGATACTCTTGGGTAGTGTTCTTAAAGGATAAGTCTGAAACTTTTGAACTATTCAAAACTTTGTGCTTAAAACTGCAACTTGAAAAAGGTTCCACTAGTGGTAATATTGCTAGGATTAGAAGTGATCATGGAACTGAATTTGAAAATATCAGGTTTAAAGAATTCTGCAACTCCTTAGGAATATGTCATGAGTTCTCTGCTCCAAAGACTCCTCAGCAAAATGGCATAGTTGAAAGGAAAAATAGAACCATTCAGGAAATGGCTAGAGTAATGCTTAACTCTAAGAAACTTGCCAATAGATTTTGGGCTGAAGCTGTTAATACTGCTTGTCACATAGTTAATAGAGTTTATATTACTAAAGGTACTTCCATGACAGCTTATGAAATTTGGAAAGGTAGAAAACCCAATGTAAAGTATTTTCAAGTTTTTGGATGTGTTTGCTATATTCTCAGAGATAGAGAGCATCTTGGTAAATTTGACTCTAAAAGTGATAAAGGGATTTTTCTTGGTTATGCTCAGAATAGTAGAGCATTTAGAGTCTTCAATCAAAGAACAAATTGTGTTATGGAATCTTATAATGTGTTATTTGATGACCTAAAAACTGTTGATGAGATTACAGGTGATGATGAACAGGCTGAGACTACAGAAAAAGAGAAAGAAGAAACTCAACACACTGGAAGTCCCAGAGTGGTTGGAAGTCCAGTTGCAACTGAGGTTACAACTGAGGTTGGAACTGAGGTTGGAACCACAGTTGAAACCCAAAATGCTGCTGAATCTGAAGAAGAAGAAGAAAGTTCTCATGCTCAGTCAACTAGCAGGCCTCGCTATGTAAGGACTCAGAAAAATCATTCTCTTGACAATGTCATAGGAGAAGTTACTTCAGGTATGAAAACCAGAGGTAAAAGAAATAATGTTGTTCACTTTGCTTGTTATATCTCTCAGTTAGAACCTAAGAATATAAAAGAAGCTCTAGAAGATAGTGAATGGATTTTAGCTATGCAAGATGAATTGGCTCAATTTGAGAGAAATGATGTATGGACTTTAGTACCCAGACCTTCTAATAAAAATGTTATAGGGACTAAATGGATTTTTAGAAATAAAAGTGATGAGGATGGAGTGATTATCAGGAATAAAGCTAGGTTGGTAGCTCAGGGTTACACACAAATTGAGGGAATTGACTTTGATGAAACCTTTGCTCCTGTAGCTAGAATTGAGTCCATTAGAATGCTTCTATCTCTTGCATGTCTGTATGATTTTAAACTGTTTCAACTTGACATAAAGAGTGCTTTTCTTAATGGTGTGATTAATGAAGAGGTTTATGTCTGTCAACCTAAGGGATTTGAAGATCCTAACTTTCCTGAACATGTTTATTTGCTGAAAAAGGCCTTGTATGGTCTTAAGCAAGCCCCTAGAGCTTGGTATGATAGATTAACCAAGTTTTTGCTTGAAAGAGGTTTTAAAAGAGGGGGAGTTGATAAAACTCTGTTTACAAAGAAAACTACAAAGGATATAATTGTTGCTCAAATATATGTTGATGACATTGTGTTTGGCTCATCTTCTAATAATAGGATAGAAGAATTCATTTCTGATATGAAAAATGAATTTGAAATGAGTGGTGGAGGTGAATTGACTTACTTTCTAGGATTGCAAGTTAAACAGAATGAGAAAGGGATTTTTCTATGTCAAAGCAAGTATGCAGACAATCTTGTTAAGAAGTTTGGTCTAAGTGAGAGTAAAGAAAAGAGAACTCCTATGAGTACTACCCTTAAAATGTCTAAAAATGATAAAGGAAAAAGTGTTTGTCCCAGTCTTTATAGATCCATGATTGGAAGTTTGCTGTATTTAACTGCTAGTAGACCAGACCTTTGCTTAAGTGTAGGAGTCTGTGCCAGATATCAAGCAAATCCTTTAGAACCTCATCTTCTAGCTGTCAAAAGAATTCTAAGATATGTAAAAGGAACACCTCATCTAGGCCTATGGTATTCTAAAGATACAAACCATTTTCTTAGTAGCTATTGTGATGCAGATTGGGCAGGAAACATAGATGATAGAAAGAGTACTTCTGGTGGTTGTTTTTATTTTGGAAACAATCTTTTTTCTTGGTTCAGTAAAAAGCAAAATTGCATATCTTTATCTACTGCTGAGGCAGAATATGTTGCAGCTGGAAGTGGATGCACTCAACTAATTTGGATGAAACAAATGTTAACTGATTATAATGTTAAACAAGAGATATTAACTCTGTTTTGTGATAACAAAAGTGCTATAGATTTAGCTAAAAATCCAGTTCAACATTCCAGAACCAAACATATTGATCTAAGGCATCATTTTATTAGAGAACTAGTTGAAGAAAAGAGCTTAATTTTAGAACATGTTTCAACTGAAAGACAATTAGCAGATATTTTCACAAAGCCCCTTGATACAAACAAGTTTGAATCATTAAGAAGTGACATAAGGGTATGTCATTATCAATCTAATTGAATACTTTTGCTAAATATGTCTGTATTGAGTACCTTTAATAAGTTTTATTTCTAAGGTTAAAGTCTTATTTTGAGCTATGATGTTTTTTGTCTTGAAAAAGCCGCTTTTTTGGTGCCTCAAAAACAGATGTGAGGTAACTTGTCCTTAAAAAACCTCTCTGGTAATAGAGTTGCAAGCACAAAGTGCAATTTTTTATGATGGTTGCAAGTTCAGTTGCAACATCAGTTGAAACCTCACACTCTCAATAGTTGGTTGGAAGTTCAGTTGCAACATCAGTTGAAACCTCGTGTTAAAAATACTGGTTGCAAGCTCAGTTGAAACATCAGTTGAAACCTCAGTCCATTCTATAACTGCCAAGACAAAGTCTTGTTATTTTTTGACATCACTTATACTCTTTCCTTGCTGAGGTCATCAAACTAGTTTTTGTGTAGAAATAAAAACGGATTTGCTCAATTTAAGCTCCTAAAATTTAATCTTCATTAGAGTTATTCTTTGATAAACATATTTTCGTGAGTAAATTGCTAGGTTTCTTTTGTTCTCCTAAAAGTTAGATATCTGTTTAAGTGTTCTTTATCTTGAATCAAGTCAAATTTCCTTAAAGCTTCAATTTTTGAATTTTCAAATTTTGGATAAATCTGTTTTGAAAAAGGAATGTTTATCTGTTTAATTGGCTGAATTTATCTTAATGCCAACTGTTTCTTGCGTAATCTTAGTATGATTTATTTTTCAAAATTCTGTTGATAAAATACTTCCTATTTTTAAGCCAAAATATGCTGCTTAATTGATTTACAGGTATCTATTTCCAATTTCAAAAAGATATGGTCTTTATTGCTATTTATACAAACTTCTTTTACTATCCAAAATCAACTACAATTTACAGAATATCTCTCTCTCTCTCTAAACTGTTCAAACCTAGGTCTCTGTAAAATCCTCTTCAAGGTTCTAAGTAAGGTTCCAACCCCAGTTGCAACCATGTCTACGAACCCCAATTCTGATGATGACTGCACTCTAAGGGACTTCATGAACAAATCTCCAACCAGTCCTAGCTCTAAGGCAAAGGTAAATGAGTCCTCCTCTTCTAAGAAACATAGGACTAAAAAACGTGCTAGGAGGAATCCTGAGAATGAGCCTATTAAAGATAATTTTGAGTTTGTTCCTAGATTTAATGAAGTTGATCCTAGATTCTGGAGTAGAAAATCTTATAGGAGATTTAGGGCTTACTCTAGTAAAGAAATCCATTGTGAAAGAAGGCTCAATTTGGTTAGTTATCCACACATACAAGTGTATGTTGAAAAAATGCTCTCTGCTGTTGGATTAGGAGACACTATTTCTTATGCTAATTCCTACTATCCTGCTGTTGTTAAAGAATTTTATGCCAACTTGACTAGTGGTGTCTTTGATAAAAGTAATCCTATGTTTGGAAGGGTCTTTCTGAGGGGAATAACTTTAGACTTTACACCTGAGTTGATCAATAACTGTTTGAATACACCAAATCCTGCTGTGGATAATGCTGAGTATGATATGGAAGTTATTGCTCTGGTTCTGACTGGAAAGAACACTAGCTTTGATGGTACTTCCATCAAAACATCCTCTCTCACACTTTGTGCTGCTGTCTTGCACAAAATTGCTAGGTTCAACTGGACCCCTACCAAACAACCCTCTAGAGTTAACAAAGAAATGGCCATCTTTCTGTATAAGATAATGTCTTCTCTACCCATAAACTTTGGCCATCATATCTTTAACCTTATAAGGGATTTCAGTGATGATAATTCATCATCCATTCTGCTTCCATTCCCCTGCCTAATTTCTAGTATAATTCTGGGTCAAGTTGCTTCTATGAATAGAGATTCTCCCATTAGTATCACTAATGAACCAATCACAGATTGTCCCTCTACTCTCTATATTTCTGCCAAACTACTAAAAGAAGGACATGTCAATGACATATCTGGAGAAAAGGGCAAAGACAAAGAAGAAGAGACATCTACTGCTCCCTCAGACAAGAAGAAAGGAGTAAAGTGGTACTTACTCCAGAAGCTGGCTTATAATCAAGAAAGGAGAGCTGAATTGGATGCTGATGATTATCAAATCAATAAGCTGCTGGTGGATATTATTGAGAGTGAGGATGATGGTGATAGTGATGATTGTTTCTCTATAAGCAGTGAAGAAAAAAATGAAGAGGTGGTTAGAGACCAACCTCTCAGAGAAAGAGCTCCACATTCTGATATACCTCGTGACTGATTGCAATGGTTGCTGACAAATAGGGGGAGTGAAGTTTATGTTGAAGTTTATGTTTTTTTTTTATTTTTTCAATTTCAAGACTCAATGCTGCTGGTTTTAATTACTTTTTTAATTGCTGTACTAAGACATTGTTGTGCCATGTTTTTGGCCTTTAAATTTCTGCAATTTCCATTTTGATGTCTTTTAAATTTAATTTATGAATGGATAAATTCTGTGCGTATGAAGTGCCTGCAATTCTAACATACAGGGGGAGCTTAAACAGATGACTCTTTAGTATTGATAATATACTATTTAAAGACTGTGCTGATATTGAATTTGCAGGTGGTTGGGATGATTTATAAACTTAATTGATTTGTCAAAACCAATGACAAAGGGGGAGATTGTTAGGACCAGATTTCTGGTCTAAATATTGTTTATTGTCTATTGGTTTTACTAAATAAATCCTAACTGTTATTAAGAACTAAGACAGGATTGACAGGTTCCAAGCACCAGTTGCAACCTCAGTTACAACCTACTAAGTTAGTAGTATTAGGTTTCAAGTACTAGTTGCAACCTAAGTTACAACCTGTGTTGACAGGTTTCAAGTAATGTTGCAACCTCAGTTGCAACCACGAGTTCCAACCTACTGCGAAGCAGAATTCTGTCTTGTTTCATTATTCTACATTACTACTTGTTTAATGTTAAATCATTTGTTTTAAAGTATGTAGGATATATTCTCATATAGTCTTAACATGGTTAATATGCGTATATTGAGAATATCAAAGTGTTAAGGAAAGATGTTTTATAAAAGATATAAAGAGATTAGTTTATAAGGTTATGTTTCCTTTTAATATATATATCTCTATTCTTATGCTTGTCCTTATCACTTGTTTCAATCTTTTGATCCTTATAATATTCAGTAAAGATATGGTTAAAGATTGATTGATATGTGGAGTTAAATGTTTCATATGTTTATGAAAAGATATTATCTTTAAGAGATCATATCTTTATATGTTTCCTTTCAAAGGAAAAGATTAACTCCTACTTTCAAGTGTGTTACTAAACAGGTATTAATCAAAGATGATTAGAGTCAATCCATGCTGAAGAATCTCGTGATACTTGGAGAGATTGAAGCTAATCAACCAAGTCAAAAGCAATCAAAAGATATTGAAGATAGAAGATTGTTTTTACTTGTTTATATACTTAGTAACTTAAGCTTGTAAAAGTGTGTGTTCTAAATTATAAAGAACTTATTTTCTAGAGAGAATACACGTGAGCTTTAAAAAGAAAACAATGGTGGGATGCCATTGATTTATAAGTGATAGTTATAGAGTAGGAGCAATATAGTGATAGGCAGAAAAACCTAGAGGGAGTCTAAGTTTTTCATTAAGACTTGAGTCATATATTGTAAGCTTTTTATAATATCATAATCTGGGTAAGTGCCCCGGAGACGTAGCCTAGTTAGGTGAACTCCGTTGTTAAATGTGCGTGTGAATTATTTCCAAGTACATTTAATTTTTAAAACAGTTCTGTCCATTAATACACTTGGTTCCAACTGCAGTTCCAACCTCACTTGGAACCTTATACACTTGGTTCCAACTGTAGTTCCAACTCCACTTGGAACCTTACTGCAAAACTGCATCTAGAACAGCGGATAGGAATTTCAGAAACACCGTTTGTTGAAAAAATCCGCTTTTTGTTGGAAAAAAGTCACATCAAATTAAGTTGCTTTTTTGTTGAATAAGTAACTATTTTTTTGGTAAAATACTGTTTTTAGCTGAAAATGCGACTTTTTGTTAAAAGTGTTTGGTTAATTTTGGGTGAAAATGGTCATTTTTTATCATGAAAAGCCGCTATTTGGTGAAAAGATCGTTATTTAGTTGAAAAGTCATTTTTTGGATGAGCAGGCCTTTATATATATAATATTTGGTTAAGAATGACGCTTTTTTCGAGGAAACAGACACTTTTATTAGGATTGAAAAGTCTTCTTGTTTTTGTGAAAATGTTCTTATTTTGGTAAAAAAAATGTTTCGCAATGAAAAAAGTTCGTTATTTATGAAGAAAGATATTTTTTTCTGAAGAAAGCCACCTTTTACGTGAAGAGGCCGCTTACATGAGAAATAACTTTTTCGGCGAACAAATCCGATTGATTGGTGAAACATCATTTTCGAGTTAAAAAACACTTTTTGGTGAAAAGGGACATTTTTGTTAAAAAAACACATTGTTATGAAACAAGCCGCTTTGTTGTGAATAAAACTGGTTTAGTAAGTGAAATAAGCCGCTTTTATGTGAAATAAGATACTATTACGATTTTTGTATTTCCAAAAGTCCTTTCTGTTTTTTTCCCCATAATGAGAATGAAATACACTAATGTATTGTATTCACTTTTCGGCTCTAATTATGGTATTTTGTTTAAAAAAAATACAATTTATTTTGTTGTCATAAAAAATGAATGTTACAGATGCATTGAATAATCTGCAAACTGGAAAATGGATATGAAATAGAGTTTTTTTTTTAATCAACATCGGCATTCTCATTATTATTATAAATAGAGCTTGACGAACCAAATATAAGATCCATAAAACAGGAATTTCAATAAAAAACACAACACAATTTTGGGAAAGGACAACACAAAAGCAGAAAAATCAGACACATAACTAAAGGGTTTTGAAGCTTATAACTGCTTGAGCTCTTTAATCCAGTTCATCTTATCTGGTTTAAGCCCAACTTGTATCCCGTTAAGTACCGAATATAGTTGCTGCGACACTATCCCAACTCCACCATTTCCATAAGTCACCCTGTTAAACAAATAATATGTTTACTACCAAGCTAAATAGCTAACGCTACTTGGGTTGAGTTGGTGAAAGTGAGTTGAAGCTAAATGAAATTATTACCTTTTACCAAGATAAGTTATGCTGCCTACTGGTGATATGACTACGGCAGTTCCAGTACAGAAAACTTCATCTGCGTTTAGTAAATCATCAACCGAGACAAGCCTTTCCTCCACCTATTTGTCACCATCACAACACCAATAAAATTGTTAAAGGAGATAGTGTTGAATAAAAGTTATTAGTTGATGTTTATCTTGTTCAGTTTATGTTTACTGGTTTGTAGGAGTTTGTTAGGAGTTATTTGAGTTTGTTTAAGCACGTTGGATAGTGCCTACTTTCTAGTTGTTTGTTCATATTTTTATGTTTCACTTGTTACTGCTTTTGAGTCTATATAAGGGCTGCTTATTTCATCAATACAATAATCAGTGAGTTTGGTTTTTTCTTGCTTTCATTCTGTACTATTTTACTCTAATATAAAGCTTTATCTTAAGCTAACAATGGTACCAGAGCAAGGTTAAAACACAAGAGGGAGAGAGTAAAAAAAAAAGTGAAAAATGTCTTCTGAAAACTTTGTGCAAGCTGCGATTCCGCGATTTGATGGTCACTACGACCATTGGAGTATGCTAATGGAGAACCTCTTAAGGTCGAAGGAGTATTGGCATGTGATTGAATCTGCTGTAGCAACACCGGTGGCTGGAGTAACACTCACGGGCGCACAAAATACGGAGTTAGAGGCACTGAAATTGAAAGATTTGAAGGCAAAGAATTACTTGTTCCAGGCCATTGATCGCTCTATCCTTGAAATGATTCTTAGCAAAGAAACTTCCAAGGATATTTGGGATTCAATGAAGAAAAAATATCAAGGTTCGGTAAGAGTGAAGCGTGCACAACTTCAAGTCTTGAGGCGGGATTTTGAGATTCTACAAATGAAAGACGGTGAATCTGTTAATGGCTATTTTTCACGGACCATGACAGTAGTTAACAAAATGCGATTTCAAGGTGAAAAGATGTAAGATGTTGCCATTGTTGAGAAGATACTACGTTCATTGGCACCAAAGTTCAACTATGTCGTTTGCTCAATTGAAAAATCTAAGGACATAGATGCGCTCTCGGTTGATGAACTTCAGCACTCTTTACTGGTACATGAACAAGAAATGGACCGTAGTTCAGTTTATGAAGAACAGGCTTTGAAAGCATCTACTTTTACTTCTTCCTCAAACTTTAGAGAAAGGGGTACATGTGGATGGAGGGGAGGTCAAGGCAATAGAGATGGCAACAACCGCTATACGATAAATGATCATGATCAATTCCAAGTTCAAGACAGAGGACAAGATCAACGTCATGACAAATCAAGGGTAGAGTGCTATAGATGCCATAAGATTAGTCATTATTGCTCTGAGTGTTATACTAAACTGCCTTTCAACAAAGAAAAGGGGGAAAGATCTAACTTTGTAGAAAAGAACGAAGACGAAACTCTTCTAATGGCTGCTGAATTTACCGAGGAATCGAAGTCTGATGTGTGGTACGTGGACACTGGTTGTAGCAATCATATGTGTGGAAGTAAGTTATCTTTTTATTCTTAAATGGTGACTTTCGTTCTACTGTTAGTTTTGGTGATAGTTCAATGGTAAATGTCATGGGAAAAGGTGATATTTCTATAAGATCTAAGAATGGGTTTGTAGAAACGATTTCGAATGTGTTTTATATGTCTGACTTGAAAAGTAATTTGCTAAGTGTTGGTCAGTTGCAAGAAAAGGGTTACCTAATTACAATACAAAATGGTGCTTGTGAGATATATGACCCTGCTAGAGGAGCTATTGCTGTTGTGCAAATGAGCTCTAACATACTGTTTCTTTTGAGAATTGAAAGTATTCAACCTTGTTTAAAAGCTGAAGTTAATAATAGTTCATGGCTTTGGCATCTTCGCTATGGTCACTTAAATTTTGGTGGCTTAAAAACTCTTCAGAAGAAAAATATGGTTACTGGACTTCCTGAGATTGTTATTCCTTCAATAGTATGTGAAGAATGTGTTATTGGCAAACAACATCGTTCTCCATTCCCTTAAGGAAAATCGTGGAGAGAAAAAACAACACTAGAGCTAGTACATTCTGATATTTGTGGGCCAATAAATCCAAGTTCTAATGGGGGTAAAAGATACTTTATTACTTTCATCGATGACTATACACGGAAAACTTGGATTTATTTTTTGAAAGAGAAATCTGAAGGTTTTATTTCATTCAAAAGTTTCAAGACGCGAGTTGAAAACGAAACAGGAAAAAACCATTAAGACCCTTCGTATTAATCGTGGTGGGGAATATTGCTCAAATGAATTTAATGAATTTTATGATACTTACGGCATACGAAGAGAACTCACAACTGCTTATACACCGCAACAAAATGGTGTATCGGAGAGAAAAAAATAGAACTATTCTGAATATGGTGAGAAGCTTGTTGATAAGGGGAAGAATTCCTAAATATTTTTGGCCGGAAGCGGTAAACTGGAGCATTCATGTGTTAAATAGAAGCCCTACTTTTGCTGTCCTAAATATGACACCGGAAGAGGCTTGGACTGGTCGTAGACCAGCCGTAGATCATTTCAGAATTTTTGGTTGCATCGCTTATGCACGTATACCAGATGTGAAGAGGAAGAAACTTGATGATAAGGGAGAAAAATGTGTATTTCTCGGAGTAAGTGAAGCATCCAAGGCCTATAAATTGTTCAATCCAGTCATAAAAAAAATTGTGACCAGTAGAGATGTTATTTTCGACGAAGAGAACACCTGGATTTGGGACGGACAACAACCTAGTCCTTTTATTTTTGATAATGAAACTGTAGAAGAAATGTCGGAGCCTTTACTTCATCATAACGAAGCCGGTCCAGAGTCCGAAAATCCATTGAGTGACACTTCAACAGCTAGCGAAATGTCACCAATAGCTACTGAAATGTCACCAGCAGCCGAAACTATTGCAGAAGAAGTTGAATCCCGTTCTTTAAGCCGAGTTCGAAAAAGGCCTGCATGGATGAATGATTATAAGGTAACTGGAGTTAACCAAATTGATGATCTAGTTACTCACTTTGCTCTATTTTCTGATTGTGATCCTACCAATTTTGAAAGTGCTGTTAAAGAAGCAAAATGGCGAAAGGCAATGGACAATGAAATTGAATCCATTGAGAAAAATGATACTTGGGATTTATCTGATCTTCCAAAAGGTCAAAAAACCATTGGCGTGAAGTGGGTTTTCAAAACAAAAATAAAGGAAAATGGCGAGGTTGACAAATATAAAGCGCGATTGGTAGCTAAGGGATACAAGCAAGAATACAGAATCGATTATAAAGAAGTTTTTGCTCTAGTTGCAAGAATCGATACAATCAGATTGATGATATCCTTGGTGGCACAAAATTTATGGCCTATATTTCAGTTGGATGTCAAATCGGCATTTTTACACGGGAACTTGGAGGAGCAAGTATTTGTTGAACAACCACCTGGTTATATTAAGCTTGGTAATGAGCATAAAGTTTATCGATTAAAAAAGGCTCTTTATGGTCTAAAATAGGCCCCACGGGCTTGGTACAGTCACATTAAATATTATTTGTTGAAAGAGGGTTTTAAAAAATATCCATATGAGCACACATTATTTGTTAAAAGTGGAGCCGGTGGAAAAATGCTCATTGTAAACTTGTACGTAGATGATCTCATATTTACTGGAAACGATGATGCCATGTTTTATGAGTTCAAAAAGTCTATGATGACTGAATTTAAAATGAGTGATCCTGGTAAGATGCATTATTTCCTGGGTATCGAAGTTGTGCAATCGGCAGAAGGGATTTTTATTTCTCAAAAGAAGTATGTTCGGGAAATTTTGAACAGGTTTGAGATGACGGATTGCAATGCTATTAGTACTCCAATTGAATTTGGTACTAAGCTTACAAAAGATGATGGGGGAAAGAAAGTTAACAGTACACTCTATAAGCAGATTGTGGGAAGTTTGATGTATTTGACTGGTACGAGACCCGACATAATGCATTCTGTAAGTATTATCAGCAGATATATGGAAAATCCAACAGAATTGCATTTGTTGGCTGCTAAGAGAATTTTACGTTATTTGCAAGGAACGAAAGAATTAGGTTTATTCTATAAAAGGGGTAAAAAATCACATTTGTTGGGGTTTACTGATAGCGATTATGCAGGAGATCTTGAAGATAGAAAAAATACTTCGGGGTATGTTTTTATGATGGGTACAAGCGCTATTTCGTGGTCCTCTAAAAAACAACCAATTGTTACTTTGTCATCTACAAAAGCTGAATTTGTTGCTGCAATAGCTTGTGCTTGCCAAGCTATATGGTTGAGGAATGTTCTTGAAGAATTATATTCCAAATAAGAAGGAGCAATACCAATATTTTGTGACAACATCTCAACCATTAAACTCTCAAAAAATCCAGTGCTACATGGGAGAAGCAAGCATATTGATGTGAATTATTATTTTCTTAGAGACCTGAACAATGAAGGAACAATTGATCTGAATTATTGCAGAAGTGAAAATAATTTGGCGGATATATTTACAAAGCCTCACAGATTTATTCCCTTCCAAAATCTGAGAAAGTTGCTTGGTTTGTGCACTTTTGACATGGAAGGACGCACTACTACATTAAACTGATGTCTGAAAAGCTTTCAGTTTAAGGGAGGGATTGTTGAATAAAAGTTATTAGTTGATGTTTATCTTGTTCAGTTTATATTTACTGGTTTCTAGGAGTTTGTTAGGAGTTATTTGAGTTTGTTTACGCACGTTGGATAGTGCCTAGTTTCTAGTTGTTTGTTCCTATTTTTATGTTTCACTTGTTATTGCTTTTGAGCCTATATAAGGGCTCCTTATTTCATCAATACAAGAATCAGTGAGTTTGGTTTTTTCTTGCTTTCATTTTGTACTATTTTACTCTGATATAAACCTTTATCTTAAGCTAACAGATAGAGTATATTGTGCAAGAAAACACAAAATGTAATCTAGGAGACTAGAAATCATAAACTACATACTCCCTACGTCCATTATTTATTGATATGTTTGGTAGTGTGTGAAATTTAAAAGATTGTGTGTAAAGTTACAATAATATACACAATAAGACAAAATATATCAAATCATAACTTTTTGTGTGTGATATTTGAATGGTAGAATGATAATTTAACTTAGATTGTTTTATTAAGAAAGGAAAGTGATCAATTATTTAGGAACGTTCCAAAATAGAATAGTGATCAATTATTTAGGGACGGGAGAGTGTATATGTGATCCAACCATTCAGTATACTCAATTGAAGGTCTTTTGAAAGTAACATGTTTACATTTTAGGCCGGTGAAATTTTAAAACATAGTATTAATTAGCCTCGTAACAGAGATATTGAAACTAATTGTTATCATAGTGTCACTTAAGAAATGTTGTTTCCTTATGTAAAAACCTTGAATCCGTGGTGCCGAGAAATATCAATTATGCTATTTCTTGTAATTCCCGGCAGTATGGTTCCATTGAGCGTAGGGGTAGAAATGACATTTCCCTATGAAACAAAATATCAGAAGCATTAGAGAAATAATAACTACTAGATTAAATAGATCATAGATTGGAACAATTCATATCAGTATTTCTTTATAAAACAAAGAAGCGTCGCAGAAGTAGTTTTAAGTCAGAAAATTCCGTTAAGAAGTCGTGATTTGGGAATTCACTCCTTCCCATATTGGTAACCAAACTACGAGGAAAACGTTAAAGACAGTAAAAGTAAAAGTTATAGAATTTAAAGTTATCCATTTACCTTGACAATAAAAACATTACTAGCAGACAACTCTTCAACATACTTCTTGTGAACGCAATCAAGGTACAGAACATCAGTAAAGCCTTGAGATTTTGCAACTCTCTGTGCCTTTAGTACCTAGAGTTTTATATAAATAAGATGATCAATATCCGAAAACAAATAATGAAACTTTACAAAGTTTGCTATATAGAAATGAAATTTTTGCAGTAAATCTCACCGATGCATAGTTTCCGATAGTTTTCACACCACCAGTACCACCAGGTGTCGCACGGTGCACATCATCCTCAACAATCAAATTAATTGGTGCAAGTCCTTCCTATATATAAAATTTTGACTCAAATGTCGAGTGGATGCTGAAAACAGTACTCCACAGTCCAACATAGTAACGATAAGAAACAAACGCTTAGCAGAAAATTAGACCAGAAATCGTCTCTAATTAAAGGAAGGGGGAAATTCGGTGGTGGCACAAGGACATATAACATATTAACAAAAAAACACCCAAAATAAATTTTTAACCATGTAACTTTGTTTACCAAATTTTAATTATGCCACTTTGTCCCCCTTTATAGATATAAACATACTGGCTCTATGAGTTGTAACAGGAAACACATAATGATAGTGTATAAAGCTTTTATAGCATAAAATTAACTAATTAGAGCTTAGCCAACCACAAGGAGAACATAGTAAACCGTTTTATGAATCAGTGAATTTGAATTAGAAAACAAGCAAACATATGATAACAGACCTTGAAATAATTTCCAACAGGTGTCACGTAAATCAAGAAGGTGTATTCGGGAGATGGTGCGAGACCAAGTACTACTCCACTACCCATAAGCAACGGCCTTATATATAATGAACCTTTTCCTGGAGGAGGAACCTGAAATATTGCGAAGAGCTTAGCAGTTCAGCAAGGGCCAAAATTATATTACTTGTCATGTATTGAGCTTGTTTAGTACTAGCTTTTAAGCACATAAGTTCAACTTTTTTCTTAAGCAAAAAAAGAAAAGGGAACAAGGAATCTCAACTTTAAAGTAGGTTATAAATGAACGAGCAAAAAAAATTGTGCTTCAAAGCTGCTACCAAACATGCCTTAATGCAAAGATTTAGTATCATTTTATAAATATTTACCCATCTTTTGTTTGCTAAAACAGTGCCTTCCACAGCTTCTATGAACTGTTCCACTGTTGGTGAAGTCATGCACATTCTCTCCGCACCTTTTTTCATACGCAGTGCATTTTCATCGGGACGAAACAGCACAACACTACCATCTTCTTTTCGATAGGCTTTTAAACCTTCAAGAATACCCTGCCAACATGACTCTTATCAGATATTTATAATAGTAAGATATATAAAGAAAAGTAGACTAATCAATACATTGACACACATGATTATTAAACGTAAAGTGCATTCGATTCGATCAGAAAAATTAGTCCAGAGTTTAGACAGAGTTTGGGGAACTAACCTGTCCATAGTTTAAAATTCCGGAACAAGGGTTCAATTCAATATTTCCAAAAGGTTTCAATTGACCTTCACTGAAGCTTTTTCCATTTGAGCATTTCATGCTATACATGAAGTCTGTTGGCAAGAATGCAAAACCGAGATGGTCCCAATCTATATCGGCTAATTCATATGCTACATCACTGTAAATAGAAAAATTACAAAAAGTTTTGAATGAGGAGAGATTTACAAATTAGACAAAACAACCAAGTGCAGTACACAACATTGCTAGGAAAAATAAAGACAAGTTAAGGCACCTTGTGCTATTGGTTTTGTCAATACATTCTGCTCTACCCATGTTTTCTTAGTGTTGTATGTATGTGTTGTAAATTGTAATGGGTTTTTCCTTATTGTCACCTCTGGATGATCATCACTATATAAGCTGGCCAGAATACATACATGATGTAAAAGAGAGACACTTTAAAAAAAGAAATATATACAAGTTTGAAAATTAAGTTTCTCATTGGCTTTCTTTATTCAAGAATTTATGTCTTGCTTTATACAAGTTTGAAAAGTCATCCTTGAAAAGTAACTCTATCTTGAATTAATTGTATTCAAGACCGATTGTTAGGAACTTGAGATATTGGAAGTACAATATTACTAAAAGACTGTGTAGTCTTTGTTTAATTGCTTACCTCTTTTATTCTCTTTAACTTTTATTGTGGACAACAAAAACAAACAACTTCAACATAAATTAGCATTTTAATATGACTATATCCTGACTTTGACGATTTTTAAACCTACTCTATCTAAATATATATAGAATATATATGAGTGGGTAGATGTGAATTTGGAATTTTAAAAGATGACAGTATCGTGTTATGATAAAAGTCATTAGAGAGATTGACAAAACCTACACACACACACAAGATCCTTGACGACTGATCAGCTCAGTTACGAACCCTAATAATAAACAAGTGACCCTATGTTTTTCCATGATATACACATCGCCACATCGGTAATATGTGTATTCTACTGTATGTTATTTCATATGGAAAGTGCTGGCGGTTGAGTTGTGGAGCCAAATAACTTTTGGTTATGTTTACTAATTATTCCAAATCATTAGAAATTGTAATAAGACCCACTATGCGTTCTATATATATGCCCCACTATCTTGTATACTAATACTACTACACAACACAATCACATATTCGAGAGAATATTATAAGTGAGAGAGTTCTAGTTGTGAGAGAACCATTGTAACGACACAGTCTTCCGAACAGACCGCCACCATCTGCTTACTACCACCAATACTGTCCGTTTTGACCCGATTTTGTCCTCGCTTCTCGGGCCGCACATATTTAAAAGGTCTTGGTGATAGTAAGGAGGGTTTACTTAACTTATATATCATATAAGTACTCACATATCTAGCCGATGTGTGACAATACTTTCTACTTACACTGATATTTTTCTACGAAAATCCGGTTTCTTACACTCTTCTCCCCTTCAGGCACGACGTCCTCATCGGGAAAGCCGTCCTTCCGGGGGTGTTTCAGACACCATCGACTAGATAGCGTCTCTGATACCAATTGTAACAACCCGGTCCTCCGACCAGACTGCCACCATCTGCTTACTACCACCAATACTGTCCGTTTTGACCCAATTTCGTGATCGCTTCTTGCACGACTTTAAAAGGCATTGGTGATAGTAAGGAGGGTTTTTTTTTAACTTATATACCATATAGGTACTCACATATCTATCCGATGTGGGACGATATTTTCTCTTTACACCGGTATTTTTCTACGAAAATCCAGGTTTTTACAACCATAGCTTGTGATTGAGCTAGATTACGATTGTAATTCTCATTATAATATACATAAGTGGCACGTGTAGCGGACCGGAGACGTAGCCTTTATTCGGTGAACTCCGTTATCAAAGCGTGTGTGCGGTTTATATTTCTGTCTTTCTTAAATTTCATCTGATTTCCCAACAAGTGGTATCAGAGCCCAATGTTGCAGAATTAAGGTCGAAGACCAGGAGGAAGATCAATGGCGAAAGAAGACAGAAGCGTGCATGGGACAGAGAAGTTTGACGGAAAGAACTTCGCATTCTAGAGAATGCAAATAGAAGACTATCTGTACGGGAGAAAGATGCATCATCCACTTCTTCTCGATGAGAGGCTGACCACAACCACCGATGGGGCATGGAAACTCTTACACCGACAAGTTTTGGGAGTGATCCGACTAAAACTATCTAGGAACGTGGTGCACAACGTCGCAAGAGAGAGGACGACGATGATGGGGATGATGAAGGTCCTCACCAACATGTACGAAAAACCATCTGCAAATAATAAGGTACATCTCATGCGTAATTTGTTCAACCTACGTATGGCTGAGAACACACCTATCGAAAACCACGTGAACAAGTTCATCGACACCGTAAATCAGTTGGATGCGGTCGAGATAACTTTTGATGACGAGATAAAAGCCCTAATACTGCTAGCCTCTCTACCGAACAGTTGGGAGTTCATGCAAGCTGATGTTGGCAACTCAATTGAAAAGGAGAAAATGACTTACAATGGCATCCGAGATCAAATACTCGTTGAGGAACTCAAGAGACAAGATATGGGTGAATGCTCAAATGATGGAGCAGCCTTGAATGTCGTTTCAAGATACCGGGGTAAGGACAGATTGGACGAAAGAAATCGTTCAAAATCCAGAGGTAGAAGAGGGCAGAGCCGAGGTGGCAAAAATAGCGATCGAAGTAAGAACAATCTTCGATGCTATAACTACTAGGGTATGGGGCACTTTGCTAATGAGTACAAACAGCCGAAGAAGGAACATGACAGAGATCATGTGAAAAATGTTACAAGCGACGAGTATTTGGGTGACTGTTTATTGCTTTCCGAATAGAGAAATATAGACTCGTGGATTCTAAACTCTGGGGCATCATTTCACACATCCTCTCAGAAGGATTTATTCGCAAATTACATTGCCGATAATTTCGGTAAAGTGGATCTAACCGACGGAGAAGCATTGGATGTTGTTAGAATAGACGATATAAAGATTCGTATTCCAAATGGTTTGGTATGGATGCTGACGAAAGTGAAGCATGTTCCAAGGTTGACCAAGAATCTGATTTCAGTAGGTCAACTCGATGTAGAGGGAAACTTCATTTCGTTCAGTAGTGGAGCTTGGAAAGTTTCACGAGGTGCTATGGTGACAGCCCAAGGGAGTAAGGTCGGTACACTATCCATGACGATCGATGTTGAGTGTACAATTGCGGCAGCTGTGTCACAAAACTGCTCTGAATTGTGGCATCGACGTTTGGGTCACATAAGTGAGAAGAGATGAAAGTGTTAGCAAAGGGCATTAAACTTCCATGCTTGAAGTCTGTCAACCTTGATATGTGCGAATGTTGCATCTTCGGGAAGCAAAAGAATGTGAGCTTCCAGAAAGGTGGAAAAGTTTCAAAAGAGGAAAAGTTAGCACTGGTCCACTCCGATGTATGGGGGCCATCCCCAGTGACCTCAATGTGAGGATCTTAGTAATATGTGACCTTCATCGATGATTTGACGAGGAAAACATGGATCTACTTCTTGAAACACAAGTCTAAACTGTTTAAGAAATTTCAAGAATGGAAAGTCATGGTCGAACTAGAGATAGGGAATAAAGTGAAATGTTTAAGGTTCGATAACGGCAGAGAGTACATTGATGTGAAGTTCGTAGATTTCTGTGCACAAAGAGGCATTCGGATGGAGAAGACCATCCAAAGAACGTCACAGCAAAATGGCGTGACCGAGAGAATGAACCGAACAATCAATGAGTGTGCTAGGAGTATGATGCTGCAAAGTGGTCTGCCCAAAGCCTTATGGGCACATGCAGTAAACACGTCGGTTTATCTCATTAACCGCATACCCTCAATGCCATTAGAAAAGAGAATTTCCTAGGAAATCTGGATAGGAAAGCCTATCTCTTATGAACATATGCGAGCGTTCGGTTGTCTGTCATATATCCATGTCGATATAAACGATCGTACAAAACTTGACTCGAAATCCAAAGTTTTTTAGTTTATGGGGTACACTGGAGCTGAGTTCGTATATCGCTTCTGTAATGGTCAAACAAAAAGGATCATTCGCAGTAAAGATGTCATCTTCAACGAAAGCATTTTGTACAAATATCGACAAAATATAGTGGTGGAAGAACACGCACTCCTGACGGAGGAAAGTGGTATAGTCGACATGAATGCATTTCCAAGAATGGAGTTGGAAGATAACGCTGAAGATGAGCCAGTGGTGCCGACAACCTAACAACACATGTTGGAGAGAACGAGGAGTTACCCCAAACTCCTCAACCTGAATTGGGCCGAGGTCATCACGAAAAGAGACCTACTGTCCGATACTCTTCTTCCCTGTATTACATACTGGTTAATGATGCAGGCGAGCCCGAAAGTAGAAAGGAAGCTCTGGAGCTGAAAGACTCGAGCAAGTGGGAGCTCGCTATGAAGGATAAGATGAAGTCACTGAAGAAAAATGTGACTTGACAGTTAGCCAAACTGCCCAAGGGAAAAAGGGTACTGAGCAACAAATGAGTGTTCCGACTAAAGAAGGAACAAGATGGCTCGAAATGGTATAAGGCACGATTAGTAGTCAAAGGGTTCTAACAAAAGGATGGGATTGACTACACGAAGATCTTTTCTCCAGTCGTAAAGTTGACGACCATTCGGCTATTGTTGACCATTATTGTAAATGAGAGTCTTCATCTTGAGCAGTTAGATGTGAAAACTGCTTTTCTCCACAGAGATCTTGAAGAAGAAATTTACATGCTGCAACCTGAAGGATTTGACAGTCTCATGGTGGATACCAGGTTTGAGAGAAGTGATGGTGATCACTTCTGTTTCGTGAAGAGATTCAAAAACTCTTTGTACGTCATACTACTTCTGTACGTATATGACATATTGCTCGTCGAGTCTTGTAGAAATTAACAAGGTAAAACAACAGTTGACGAAACATTTTGAGATGAAAGATTTGGGAGACGCAAATTAGATCCTCGGTATGAGGATCTCCCGAGGAAGGGATGGGTCTTTGTTTCTGTCACAAGCCGAGTATGTGAAGAAAGTGTTGGCTCGGTTTGGTTGGTATGAGTGATGCCAAGGATGTAGGCACACCCCTAGCCGCACACTTTAACTTGTCGAAGGAACAATCACCCTCAGACAAGGAAGGAAAGGATCGTAAGTCAAACATACCCTATGCCTCAGCAATTGGTAGCTTGATATAGGATATGGTGTGTACAAGACCGGACATTGCCCATGCAGTGGGAGTTGTTAGTCGTTACATGAGTAACCCGGGTAAGCACCATTGGGAAGCTGTGAGGTGAATATTGAGGCATCTCTCTGATACAGTAAATTTGGCAGACTTCGAAAGGCCTGCACGGCTATGTGGATGCTGACATGGCTGGTGATCTGGATAGCCAAAAGAGTACAACGGGATGTGTTTGTACCTACGGGGGTACTGCTGTGAGTTGGACATCTAAGCTGCAAAAGATTGTTGCACTGTCTACCACAGAAGCTGAGTACGTCGCGATGACGGAAGGTTGCAAGGTTTTCTAGAGGAGCTCGGTCAGAAAACCGACAAGGGAGTTCTGCACTGTGATAGTCAAAGTGCAGTTCAGTTAGCTAAGAATCCTGTATTCCATTCACGCACCAAGTACATACAGGTCTGTTACCATTTTATCCGGGCTGTTCTAGAAGATGGAATCTTCACGCTAGAAAAGATTGAGGGCGTCAAGAACCTCGTCGATATGCTAACGAAGACTGTCATAATCGACAAACTGAGGCTATGTGCGACCTCTGTAGAACTCCGAGTTTGAGACTTAAAGTCGCCGCTACAGTGAAGAATGAGTAACTCAAAAGAATACTACTCTTATTATACAAGGATACCGATGAGACCATCCTGCTCGGTGGAGCACAATGAGTTCGGTGGTTGGGGATAATCAGAGTTCTTTTGAAACACTCGATATTTGACTCCAAGTGAGAGATTATTGAGTTGTGGAGCCTAATGCCTTTTGGCCATGTTCACTAATTATCCAACATCACTAGAAATTGTAATAAGACCTACTATGAGTTCTATATATATGCCCCCTATCTTGTATACTAATACTACTACACAACACAATCACATATTCGAGAGAATATTATAAGTGAGAGAGTTATATTTGTGAGAAAACCATAGCTTGTGATTGAGCTAGGTTATGATTGTAATTCTCATTATAATATACATAAGTGCCTTGTGTAGCGGTCCGGAGACGTAGCATTTATTCGGTGAACTCCGTTATCAAAGTGTGTGTGTGCTTTATATTTCTGTATTTCTTAAAGTTTGCATGATTTTCCAACACTGGCATGTGAATATGCCAACGAAGCTTTGTGGTAGTGCGCTAATTCAGGAAAGGTCCCTTCATTTTGAATTTTTTTGATGAAAAAATAGACTTTTTTGATGTATTTTGATCAATTTTAGTGTTTCAACATCTCAGACTATTCCGTAAAATAACTCCATATAAGTTATGATTTTTTTATTGTTGAAAATCAGCCTCCCATTTGACAATTCTGATTTCGTCACTAGACCGCCATGTATATCTTAATCAATCTGAACAAGTCTATGTTTCGGATTTTGCTAAATATATAGATCAATCATCATGGTCTGTTCGTGGGATTTTATATTTTGTTTATGCACTTTGTTATGTAACAAATATTTGATTTTACTAAGACTTTTATATTTTTTTTAATGTGATTGAACTCATTTTTAGAATTAACAAAAAGTAAAGTTGGGGTCTATGCTTGATGTAACTAATATTAGGGTCTCGTGTATAATTTTTTCCCATTTACGAGTTATTTCTTTTGTCATGAATTTTTCATTATCGCAGCTTAATGTATTCTCACTTATTTTAGGAGGGATTGGTTCAAGACCCCCTCCCACTACAGAAGTACTATACTTATATGATTATTTATATATAGCTAGCGGTCTATGCCTCTATCCCTTTGAAGGTTTGTTCTAAAAAAAAATAAAGAAGTAAATTTGGGGAACAGGTGTAGCCGTGTAGGGGTTACAAATAATCTTACAAATAATTTGTGGAAATGATACTCAAAAGTATAAGTCATCTCTTCTTCAGTGCTCGTACTCCTCTGAGATCTTTAAAATAGCTTTTATGCAAATAAAAATATATTTTTTCTCATTTGATTCACGCGGAGTCAATGGATAAATTGGGGAATTAGTACACGTAATTTTCTCCTTTTTGCATGATCACTAGTGGAAATTAAAGTGTACTATTTGCTACTATTATTTACAAACTTTGGATGGAAATAAAGGACAGACATCATCCGGAAAATTAACAAAATATACAATTTTTCAAATCTAATTATCAAAAACTACAAATCAAAATTTTTATCCAGAAAACATACAAATTTAATAAATATGTGTAATTACAAGTTTGTATGTTTTGAGAACAAGATTTTTGTTTAATTAATTGTGGTGAACCCACATTTTAGCTTTATTAATAGGAAGTTATTAAAATGTGGGGAAAAAACCCCACTACAAAATTACAAGTTACAGGCATAACTGTTACAGCTTTGGAATCAACCCCTTGAAACATAATTAAATAAACTTGAAGGACTAAATTGAACAAAACTTTTAACATATCATCTTGGTCCACCATTCTTCTGAAAAAACATTCCATTTGCTGTGACTTTTTCTCTTCCTATATTATCGCATGCACAAGACGATTTTCTCTTCTTTCTTCCATGTCTATACACAAATTGGTCAAAGCAGATTTGTCTGACGCCAGCAGCCCTCTCATCTTCTTGGGAAAATCCTTCAAATCAGCAGAGAAGATGGGGTTTGCTAGCTCTCGTCTCTGTTTGGCTAGCAGATCTGCTATACCATTAGCCTCTCTTAAGATATGTTGTATCTTCACTTTTCCATTTTCTTCACTTTTTAATTGCTTAATTTTAATTACATTCAATCTGATCTTCCACGGAATTTCCTCCTTGTCGTTACAGATGTTAGCTATGATTTGAGAGTCAGTCTCGATAATTATATTTCTATTGATCAATAAGCCTATTTTAATACCTGCATGTATAGCTTTGCCTTTCACCATAATAGCTGTATTAGCTTCTACTTTCTTTACAAACGCTTGTATAAAATTGCCTTCATGGTCTCTAATCACCCCCCAATACCAGTCTTCTGTGTAGAATTACACATACTTCCATCCACATTGATTTTGATGCTTTGACTATCTGGTTTTTCCCACTTTATAGTTTTAGAAATTTTAGTTTTCCTTGAAATGACACACTATGAATATTTTGGAAGTTGAACTCTTTTACATATCTGTTGTCCATTTTGATGATCATATTATAGCTATCAATTACCTCCTTTATTATACTTTCCTTCTTCATTACAATGTTTTCCATTGTAATTTTGCATATGCTCTTCCAAATATTCCATAAAATGAGGTTAGGAATAATCTTGTTACTTTTAGTAATAATAGCCCTTCCTTTTGAGTCCAAATCTTCTACCCGATATTCTCTACCCCTTCCGTGCTTGCTTATTTTATCCCAAAAAAAATCTAAAAAAACTTGAAAAAAATTGTACAATTACTATAATATATGTATCAATACATTCAAATAATTAATTTTAAAAACAAATCCACACGCAATTTATTTTGGAATAAATGTATAAATTAATGTAAATTAAACATTAAATCTTAGAAAAATTGTCTAAAAAAAATTATGCCCAAATGTTTTAAAATTTGAATACAATATAATATAAAACCTTATAAATTTGTGGAACAAGTTGTGAAATTTTAAAATTTGAGTGAAAATAAGCAAGGGGGCACGGAAGGGAATAGAGAATAGGAGGTAGAAGATTTGGACTCCTTCCTTTTGCCTTTTTCCATTCAATAAGTCTTCCCCATGTTGTAGTATTTGTTTCTTAATTGTATTTTAAGTGTTCCACAAAATGAAGTTGAACAAGATTTTAAGTGTTGTATATTTTGCTTATATATTTTGCTTAATTGTATTTAACCAATTAGCTATGAATAACCCTTGATATGCTTTCCTAATCATGTTCTCCGCTCTTTGGAACGGATATGATTAAGATTTATCGCCACTGATGTAATTGGTAATTTTGTAATTATTCATTTTGGTAAATAAAATTTTTACTTGGCCAAATAGAAGAATACAACTTTAATTATTTTCTATAATGGAAGATTTATTACGATAACTTTAGTCTTCAAGTTTGACTAAGATTTACCATCGGTGTAACATGTAAAAATTAGAATAATGTCTTGTAATTATTCTTTTTTCTTTTCATTTTGATCTAGAAATAATTTTGTAGTTTTGTTAAAAAAAAAAAAAACTCTCTTTTCCTTAGTCAGCTTCTTGTGCTGTCAAGGTGGTCTGTGTTCGTTCATCTATGCTTGTTTTTCTAGAAAAGAATATATATTTTTTTAATAAATGAAATTTTAAAAAATAAATATATATAGCTAGGAATTTTATAAAAGTTGCATACGAAGGAACTTCTATACGGTATAGGGAGTGCAAATAATCATATGTCTACTTTGTGGAAATGATACTGAAAGTATTGATCATCTTTTCTTCAGTTCTCGTACTCCTCTAAGGTTTTTAAATCAGCTTCCCAAATAAAAGTTTTCTTTTTCTCAATTGATTGGATGTGGAAGCACTGGATAAATTGAGGAATTTGTACTCTCAAGGGTACACAGTTGATCATGCAAAATAAATAAAATGAAAGGTACTATTTGCTATATTATTTACAAACTTTGAATGGAAATTATAAATAGGAAATATCATGCTATAAAGCAATTAACTCTAAAGAAACTCTTTTTAAGGGGTAATTATTTCGGTTATTCGAAATGATTATTATAGTACTGCAGCTCGAAGATTCAATTTACTAGGATTTTTTTTTTTTTTGCCCTCTTTGAATTTTGATTGTTACGATCCGTTTGAGGGGAGATGAATACTATTAATCCTCATAACTGTCATTGATAATTTGTAACGTCTATTCATTTTTATAAAGAAAATGTTAACTTTGCCAAAAAGAATATTCAAACTGTGATTACATGCATGTCTACAACAGAAGATTTGTTTTTATAGCATTAGCGTTCAAGCTTTGACTAAGATATACTATAGTTTGTTGTCATTAATATATTAAGTAAATAAAATGACATGCTTTCTTTTGAAGATTACAGTAATAAAATTGAGTTTCTTTGTCAAAATAAAATTTGAGACTCAGCGCCAATTTACACATACTTTTCTAGGACGGAAGATTTGTTTTTATAGCTTTAATTACCTTGGAGGCTTCTATCTTTGATGATGCAAATGGTGGGAAAAGAAAGAAATGGTACGACTGGTGAAAATCACAACCTTCATAGATTATTGCTTATGTATTGTATTCATATGAAGTAAAAAAATAAAAAACAATATATTGGAATAATAATAATGTTCTTCTTTACTTGATCTTTATTGCTTATTTATAGGCCAAGTTGAGAATCTCAGCATTAAGTCACACTTAATACTATCAATTTTCGAAATTCGAAATTGCAGTATTAACTCAGCAATTAATTCATATTTATTGCACAAGTTACAGCTTTTTTGGAAATTTTCAGAAACACTTATGTTATTTATACAAAACTCATTTTCAGTATTGGGACAAGACCCAAGGCCCAAGGCCCAAGCCCGCGTCCTGTGATCCGCGTCGCGTGACCCGAGGCCCAAACGCGTGCGCGAGTGTGGTACACATTTAATACACACATGTGTATGTGGACACACAACTTAATACCCACATGACATAGCTTTGTATATATATTGTAAAAATAACTCTTCATTTTTCAATGTACGACAATTTTCAATGATTTAACCTTACTTAACTCATTTTTCATCATTAAAAGTTTTCTCTTTCTCAATCCCAATCTTTCACTCCAATTTTCATTAACTCGCATTCTCCGAATAGGTCATGCGACATACCGTTACGAATCTTGTCATACCATCTACTCAACCGTTTTGAGTATGATGTCAAAAGACAACGGTTGTCGTTTGAAATCTTAACTCAAACATGGTTTTATGACCATTCAGAAACTATCATATTACACTGTTTTTCCAACAAAAAATACCACTTACCACTTATGCTTTTTTTTATTGAATAAATCAAAGTGTTTGAAAATAAATTAGATGAGAGCTATGAGCAAATTGCAGAGCCAGTCAAGGTCTAATGGGGGCTTAATTATGTCCCTGCTAGAATCTGATCATTTACTAGAATATATAGTAGTTTTCTATCAGAAAAACAATCATAGCTTAGTGGGTAAACTCTGGAATGTGGAAGTAGTTAGTCACGAGTTCTCAACCCCTGACACTGACTATACGTATTTTTATACTTAATAGAATTAATTTAAGTTTCATTCATCAACTTCTATCGCATGATAACTAATCAATACGACTAATTTTTAGTACTCAAATTCTCGAACCTAAATTGTTTTGTAAAATCAAATGGGTCTATTTTTTTTCGAAATGAGGATTTACTTTAAATTGTTTTCAAAATGAAGTTTATCGATCACTACTTAACTTATTTGATAAATTAGTTGGGATTTTTTTATGTATAATAATCTATTATTTGCAATATCCAAATACGTGGTTAGTTTAAGTTTTTATATGTAAAACACTTAATTTATCGCCAAACAAATTATTTCATCCTGTTATTGTTTATAATTTGGTGTTTGTTTGATTTTTGGCGTATCTAGCATGTTTATTCAATTACCAATTTATCTTATTCAATTTATTATTTATTAACCATTAATGAAATATTCTCTTAAGAGTTTCAAGCATATTTTACTTCTCGGGTATGTGTTTAATTTCTTTTTAAGGGGGTACTTCTTTGGTTACGATACAAAAAAAGTTTTGTTTAAACAAAAATGTATACTCGTCTTCTAAATATTGGAAAAAATTATCGACTTAAATTTTGCGTCCGCTGAACCAAAATTCTGGCTCCGTCCCTGGCTATGAGGTGATAGTTAATACACAAGCCTTAAACATAATTGTATTTTTCATGTACTACACAATATATTAAATTTTGAAATCCTATATATGTGTTACTCTCCCTTAGAAGGATTCGCCAATGTTCTCGGATACACATTTGCATGGTTCATATCACTTTTCCATGCTAAGTTCGTTTTGTGGACTGGTCGGTTCTGTTTCCTATCGTTCCGAACCCGACCATCTGTTTTTATCAAAAAGACCAAGTTTATCAGGGAAAAAAAAACAATTATTTTTACGAATTAACTAATTGTTCTTATAGGTACACTCGCATTGAGATATGCCACACCATGTAGGCTGTAGGGCTTCAACTTTGAATTTTTTTGGATAAACACATGGTTCCCAATTTTGCGGTCGTTGTCACTTTCCCATGCTATGTTAGTTTTGTTGACTTATAAGGTTTTTTCAGGGACTGAAAACATGTAGGTATCGTTGAATAGGCTCCAGGCAACAAGGCCACACGGGACAATCGGCTTTCCGGTGTGATTGTCCAGGTCTAAGGGGATAACAGCCTTGTGCGTGTTTCTCTGAATCTTTGCTAGGCAACTGTTCGTAATTTTGACTCTCCACATACGTGCATGTAAATAGAACCACAACAAAAATTAATATCATTTCCCATGCTATGTTAGTTTTGTTGACTTCTAAAGTTTTTTCAAGGACCGAAAACATGTAAGTATCCTTGAATAGGCTCCATGCAATAAGGCCAGATGGGGCAATTGGCATCAGGATCGACCGGCTTGCCTAAAACGATATTTTTTTCCCCATTGTCACTAATGTTGCATAGTAATATAAAAAAAAAATTGTAATGGTTGAAATTCGAACGCTGTTATAAGTGTATGAAATTAAGTGAACATGCCATCATCAATTGAACTACATACCTTTGTGAAATCAAGTGTTATAATATATATTGACTAGTAATTGTGCCCCACGCGTTGCGTGTGTGACGTGCAATGCAATTAAAATATAAAAAATAAGTGTAGTTATGATACAAATACGTGGATAATATAAAAAAAATAGTATAAGACTTAAAAAAAATGTTTAGTTGTTAAATAGGGACAAATAGTGTTATTAGTTGTTATTTTTTATTTTATTTTTTTATGTGAACATGATATTATTGTAATTAATAAAAAAGTATATGAGTATTTTTGGAAAAAAAATGGCTAAATTGGGCAGGTTCATTTGACTTGGCTTTACTTATTATAATAGAATAATAATAAAAACAGATTTATAATTGAGTTGTTATTGTGTTTTGTTGCCATTAAATTTTTTCGGGATTCGGTTGCCAAAGGCTCAAGCCTTGGTGAGCTTACCCATGGACCAGCCCTGATTGGCATTCCAGTGCTATTGTCGTAGTCTAAGGGATAACACCTTGTTGTTTGTGTCTCTGAGTCTCTGCCATGCATGCAATTGTTTGTCATTTCGACATTTCACATAATGCTAAACATATAACTTGTGTACGACTCACACCCCACGTGAAAGTAATTTGTAGAGATGTATCGATATTTTTCTTACAAAAATATTGAGAGATATTCTGCAAGAACTCCTCGCCAATGGTCAAGAATATCACAATTAACTATTGTTATTTACTTATTTGTATTCTATATATTACAGCCGTATGTATCATTTTACATATTAGTAATAATTTTGTTTATCTTTTATCTCTTACTCTTATAAAAAAATTTATAAAATTCATATGACATGCACATGAAGCGCACAAATTGTATGAATATCATTACTCAAAATAGACTAAGGTAGTGAGGTAGATGTCTTGTAGAAATCAATAATCTGGGTTTAATCGAACCCAGTTATCAATGATTTCACGAATTAGGTGTGTATATATATATATATATATATATATGTTTATATGCTTGTATATATAGAGAGAGAGATAAACGAAATAATGAAATTTTATTAATTATTAAACTAAACTTTACACAGTATTTATACTGTAAACATCAAGTTTCCAGTTCTTTCAAATCAGTCCAACACATTACAGAAGTAACAATAAACTATACAGCTTTAGATACATCAAGTATCAATCTTTACAAATCAGTACAACATATTACCGAATTTAACAATCAACTTTTATACTGCATTTATTCTGGATACATTAAGTATCCAGAATTTATAAATTAGTACAACAACTTATAAAATAATTATTCTGGATACATCAATTATCCAGAATTTTACAATTTCACAGTTTTATTCTTAATATGTCTCACATTAATAGGTAATCCATGTCTAGCTGGTAATGGCGGCATTCTGAGAGATGGTTGTGGAAACATTATATTTTCTTTCTTTGTTAATATTGGCTATAATACTAATACTTATGCTGAACTTTATGCTATGTACACTGGTCTGTTTATTTGCTATAATTTGGATCTATATAATGTTAATTTTGAAACTGATTTACTTATCATTAAAATTTGGTGGCATAAGCACTCTAATCCCCCTATACAGTTCACTAATATTTGGGATGATATTTGTACTTAATTAAGGATTATATAAGTCTAGAACTTGTTCATGTTTATAGAGAGAAAAATAATGTAGTTGATAATCTTGCGAAAATAGGTTCTTATGGTATCACTAATACCTATTACAGAGGATTTGATCTTCCTAATAACACTGTTGCTAATCATTTTATGAATTTATCAAAGGCCGAGTTTCAGACTTATGAAATAATCTTTTTTATCGTCTTTATTTTTCACTTTTGCATATGAAGAACTACTGATGCAAAAGTAATATTTTATTTCTAATATGGTTTTTGAGTGTTTGACGGACTGGTTTTTACCTCTTAAAGTTTGGACAGAATAGTTGTAGTTTTAAACGGGCAAGTGTAACTTTTTTGTTGATTTTCGGGGGTGCTACATGGATTTGCATAGAGTTAATCTGAATAAATTTTGTTGTTTGGTTGCTTGCAAGGGTTCGTTTGAAGATTTGAAGTCCTGATGTTTTTGTAGTTTGTATCTAGTGTGTTTTTACTTTAGTATAGCAAGCTTTTGGTTTGCTGGTGTTGTATGGATCTAGGTGGTTTGCTTATGTCGGATTAGATCTAGTTGGTCTTTTCCTTGGATTGTCAATGTGTATTCTGGGCGGTTAGTTTGTAATTTTCTGTTTTTTATTAGGTCCCATTATAGCAATAAAGTTTGTGTGTTTAATCAATGTTTTATATAACGTTATCGTTACGTAGCGTTTTTTCGAGAGAAACGCTAAAAGCGCAAAGTAGCGTTTTTTCGAGAGAAACGCTAAAAGCGCAAATAGCGTTGCTACATAACGCTTTGCGGTGTATATTTTTTTTGCTTAAATACATATAAATATAGTATTAAATTCAAAACATCTAATAAAAATTAACTAAATATATATAACAAATTGTAACTAATAATCACAAAATGATTATACTTGAGATGCCAGAGTATTTACTTTGTTTGCAAGAGTTTTGGGGTTTCATTCTCTTTAATCTCCAATAATTTCATTAAAATTTTGACCAAAAATAAAAAAACAAATAATTTTTTTATTTTTGGACTGCACCCGCTATACGTAAATAGCGTCCGCTATAGCATAAATAGCGTTCCTATAGCGCGAATTTAGCATTTTTCCATCCAAATAGCGTTTTAGCGTTGCGTTTTTCTTTCAAAAATCACTATATCGCACAACGTTGCGCAACGTTGTGAGCTTTTTAAAACAGTATGTTTAATTAAAAAAAAAAAAAAAGAGGTCTAGCATTAATGTAGTATTTAAGTAAAAAAATTGTTAACCACTTGCTTTAAATGAAAAATGATCAAAAGTTGACTGTGTTAAACTTATACAACCATCACAATTCAGAAGTTTACTATCTAGATACAACCTTGTTTCATCAAAATTGTATTATTTGTATGAAACAAGGCTGGATCTTATGTTCCCACTTCCCAGCTGATTTACTATCTAGATACATGAGTTCTCTTTAGTGATGTTTATATAGGATAGGCAAAAGCTTGAAGATACCTGCCCATCCAGCTCATAATATATACATAAATTGGCTTCTATATTTTCTTCGGGGCCTGGATAAATACGCAGCGTAATAGGTTAAATAAACTTAAGAATAAAACTTGAAAAATTAACTAAACTCTTTTTTTTTTTTAAGTTCACCTTTATACTCCTGATACAAGTCTTGTTGTAGTTGGAGATGCAACTATACCCCTCTACTATTTCTACCACCTTTTTCAAAGCAGATAAGCAGGCGATGCCGATTGAGATAGAAATGATCGCAATAAATATGAATGGCTAGATAATTTGAAACCCTGAATCTGGAAAGGCAACGGTTAAGTCCCAACTCATTTATAAACAATTGTTGAATTCATTTCACACGATCAATAAACAGCATTTTGTCAAGAACGCTTACATATATGTTACCCAAATTTAATCCAATAGAACACCCCAATTCCCAAGTTAAATCTCAAATGATTAAAGGCAAAAAATGGGTGATCTTGATTATTATACACACCACGTTCCATAATTAGGTAACGGAGTTAAAGCATCCTTTTTTTCTAAAGTACTTTCAAGCGTGATGGACGATTCGTGCACAAGTTTGTTCTTTTTTTTTATCTCTCATTTGGAGGTAAAACTTGCGAAACTTCGCATGCGACAGGGTTCAAACCCTAGCGATGAGCGTGATATACTCGGATAATAAGCACATGGTTACCAACCACTTGTTCAAGCACAAGTTTGTTCTTTAAACACTTTAATTAGGCAAAACAAAATAGTAGCGCATTTTGTTCTTTAAACACTTTAATTAGGCAAAACAAAATAAAACAACTCTATTCATATCACAAGATCAAAGAACTCAACCATACTAGTTTTGTAATTAATTGATAATTAATGTTTGTATAGGTGTCCTACAATCTTTTCTAAAAACAGTAAATTAATAAGTTACAATTAACATTGGATTAATGCTTTAAGAAGCATGACTGTACTTTGATTCTCAACCACTTAAGATTGGCTAATTATTTTTCCTTGTTTTATGAGTGTTTGGCAGTACTTGGAAAACAAATCAAAAAACTTTCTTCAACTATAAATATGTTAGGACCTATTTTATATGATATAATAATTTATTTGGTTGTCACTATTTTAATAAACAATACTTAGTCATTTACTCAGTCATATATTCATTTTGTTACTAATGATTCTTTTATTAGTTATATTTCCAGTTATAACTGACTTTTACAACTGAAAGATATTGACAGACATGTCAAGATTTCTGTAAACTTGCAGCTTGTTGATCAAGCATATTATTATAAGAAGATATTCGAGTATATACAAGCTCAGAAGATATTATACGAAGAATTGCACAACAAAGATTCATCTACCATAGTTAGCATTTGAATAAAATATTGAGAGATCAATCACAATTAATAAAGTTGAAAAGTTTATTTTTAAGTATATTGTGTTACCATCTTTTGTAAAACACAATATATAAGTGCATAATATGCCGTATGGTTTCATTATGTCTTCAAAACAAAAGGGTTTATTTTTCTAGAGAATACAAAACTATTTGTTAAGAGAGATAGACTGTCGCGGGACTATACTGAATAATTGAGAGCAGTAATAGCAATAGTTGTATAGGTTTAAACAGTTAGAGAACAACTAATTTATAAGACTCAAATACTCTTTGTAAATTTCCTCAATATTCTAATCTGAGTAAGAGCTCCGGAGAGTAGACTAGATCGAACTCCGTTATCAAACGTGTTGTGTTCATCTCTTATTCAGTACGTTTTATTGTGTGTTTATCAATACTTATTCTTAATACATTTTCAGTTACAACTGAGAACTAAAATCTATAAAGTTCAATTGTAAATGAAACACGCGTCACTTAGAGTATTAACGAATTTAGTTATTTCAAAATATATTCACGAAATATTGGCTTCTGGTATTAGGGAATAAATTAATTTCATATACTTTACTTTCTAATTCCAAGTTACATAATAGACTTTACTTAAAAAATATTAACTTTTACTTATTTTAACTTGTTATTAACTTATAAGTTGCAATTACAACTCCTAGATTTTTAATAAAATTCTTTATTTCTGTAGTTTTTCTTTTCATATATATATACTTTTTAACTTTACATTTAATAAATTACTCTCATGTATAAGATATTGTAAACTAATTGATTTTTTTTCTTTAACTTAAATTACTTTTACCTATAATGTATATATTTATACTTCATTATTATCACGTTGACATTACTTACTAAGTTAATATTAAACTTAATTTTTTTTATTGTTTTAAGATATATTTAGTCATGAATTAATGGTTTACATATAACGATATTGTAAACTTATAAGTTCTTTCTTAATTGAGTTACAACTTACAAGTCATTTTTATCATACGTTTTATTTTCTTGTCACTCGTATTACTTATATGACTTACTAATCAATTATAAATTAGGTTATATTTTTTTAGTTATAAGTTACATATTACTTTTATGTTACACGTTACTTATAAGTTGTTTTTAGCTTACTTAAAGCTTGCATTTTACTTATCATTTCAGCATTAAATATCTTCCAAATTCAAGTTATATTTAATACAAATATTGTTACATTTATAGCATAACATGCATTGTTGCAGTATTGTCAAGTTTATGTATTAAATTTACGCAAGTTATAGTATTTTATTAATGAATTACTTTTAAAAAAAACTAACAGCTTACCTATTAATGCCCAGGGAGCATTCACTAGCTTTTTCTTTTGCTTATTAATTTTTGTTACTTTTTTTTTTTTCGCAAAAGAAAAAATACATTTTAAAGATGAGTGAAAACAACTCACTCATGGTATATGCATAGGAATTCGGAAAAAGAGCTAGAGAGACAAGTCTCAACATACAAAGTGAAACTCTAATACAAGCAATTAAGAAAAACACACTAAATATAAAATAAGTTGATGCAAGATAAAGATCCAAACAAAAATGTTCAACCAAACACACCCCATTCTCATCTGCATGTATACCGGCTTTAGAGTTTTACATAAGCTGGCGAGCCTCCTTTTCTTCCAAGGCTCGGCTTAATCAATTCGTGTCGGCTCCGATCTTCCGAGATGTCTGTCGTGGATCGTATCTGCTTCGACGACGGGGTGCTCTCCGTTCCTGCACAAGAAACGAACAGGGGCCCGGGGTTGGTACCAGGTTTTCCCTCTCCGACGATCAAGTCAGTACTGGGTAAGACTGAAAGTAGGTTTATAACAAAGAAAGAGGGGTCGGGCCGGTTACAACTTGTGGCGTCGGGTGTCAGAGGTCGTGTTTAGGCGGTCCGGGTGATTTTAGCTTTATCTCTCCTCTCTGTCTATTTGTGTCCCCTACTAAGATGTGTTAGTGGGGGTATTTATAGTATGATCAGAGGTGTATTAACCCTTGGATCACTGTACTATAAAACACTAATCCAACGGCGTTTAGGTCATTTATGACTCTGACAAGAGTACTGTCCTTTTCCGGGGCCCACTGGAGATGGCCTGTGATTGGGCCATGTCGATGAAACACCTGAAGGGTCCCCCAAGGGAGCAGCAGCATTAATTGGGGAAGTGTACTCGACACGCTTCTCTAGGCCGGCCTAGGCATAGCTCGGCCCTCAAGATCCGGGGTGATGCGTCACCCATGGTTTGACGGGCCCGGTTCGCCTGCTGTGGGGGTGGTATTGGCCCGGACGAGGGGGTGCCGACATTTCCTCGCCAACAGCTCCCTGTCCGGAGTCGCTGTTAAGGACGAGGTTGACAAGGATTTTTAGTCGTTACGGGGGCTCCGGTCATTCTGTTCTCATGTTTTGGTGGTGTGGAGATGCCTCGACATGGTCTGTCTTGTGACACGTGTTCTTGTTTTTACGAATTTTTTACACGTGGAGCATGCCCAGCGTGCATTTATGGGGCGCCGCCTCTGTCTCTTCGATCCCATCAAAGCTATTAATGCTAAAACGGCTGATGGATGACACTTGGCAGATGACCTCTGCCTACTGTACACATGGAACGCGTCGATTGTGTAGTGGTGGTTTCATGTGGGAGGTCGTGCATTGAGTCGTTGCTGTCTTTTCACCTTCTGTTGGGGGTCTATAAATACCCTTAGTGAAATCTCATTTTCACTTTCTCACTCTCTCTCTAAAATTTTCACAGCAACTTACTCTATCTCACTTCCTTCCCATACTTAACAAATTCACAAACACCCAACCACCATGGTTATTCATGGAGCTGGAAAAGGCCCGATGGTTGCTCCCCAACCACGGCGCCTTGAGGTGATGGCAAACGCCTTGCCATTCCGGGCAATGATCATCGACCCGGCCCTATCCGTGGCCGTAAACGACAATAGTATCATGGTGAAGCTTCACGGGCCCGATCTGGACGAATTTCGTCAACTTTGTGGGATCGGTGAAGAGTTCTGACTTCGGACCTGCTTGTCCTCGGATGAGGTGAATGGGATCGTAGCTGATCCCAAGAGTATGGTAACTCTCTCTCTCTCTACTCTTCTATATGGGGGTACCCACCTCCCCATTCCGGAGCTACTGGTGGAGCTCTGCGCCTGGACACAGACTCTTCCTTGCCAGTGGCCGTTGCAGGCTCACCGCATCAGCGTCGGGATGGAGGCCCTCAATGTTCTGCTGGGCCCGGCCCTGCCAGAACCATTGGGGCTAAAGGAGCTCCTGGCTTGCTATGAGTTTATTCATAGAGAGCCGAGCTCCCAGGCCAAAAGTAGGCAACCCTATCTGCGGTGCCGGGCTTACAACCAGTTGATCACAGGTAACTCCGATTCGAATCGGGGTTATACCCAAGACGTGATCGTGGTGGAGGGCGACTGGCTTCGCCGAGATGACCTGACTCTCCCCACTAGGCCGGGAAGGGTGCTCAGCAACAAAGATTTTAAGGCCACGGTGGCCATGAAGCTACGGGGCCTTGGCGAGGCCAACGTTCAATCGATGGAAGTGGCCCTAAACTGGTGGGGCCCGGACGGAACAGACGCCGGCACACGCGATGCAGAGCATCTATTGACCTATGGTTCCCCTACCAGTTACAAGGGGAACGACTTCAAATGGCCCCACAGGACCTTCTGTCGTGTGGGATACTCCCGGGATAGATGGGAGAAGGAGAAGGGGTTAGAGTCCACCCTACCCCCTAAGACTCTCAAAGAAGCTGAGGTCGTCGAGGGGCCTCCTGAAAAAACCTTGAAGAAGGTGACGAAGTCGAGGCCAAAGAAGAGTAGCAGGGCAAGGGCTGTAGAGGTGAGATATTTCGCTCCCGTGACGGCCGTGGTTCTCTTCGAGACCCGGCCTGATGGTACCGTCCTCTATTACAGGGAGGGGGCGGACGGTACCCGCAGCTATATCGATCAGCACGGGAAGCCTCTGACAGAGGTCCTTCCCTTGAGCTCTAGGGAGCCCACTGTGAGGAGCCCCCTTCAGTTGGAAGATAGCCCCTCTAAGGCAGAACACTCCGGGCCAGGCTTAGGCACCTCACGGACCAGGGTACTTTGCCTTTCGTTTGTCTTTGATTTTAGTTTCACACTTAGCTAGATTTTGTGAATTTTTCTAACTCCTGTTTTGTTTGAACAAACGCAAGTGGTCCGTTCCGATGAGGAGGAGGAGGAGGTGGAAGAAATTGCTACCGAGGCGGGGGGCGATGGTGAGGAAGAGGAGGGGGCAGTCGATGAGGTTTCCGGGGTGAAGGATGGGGAGAAGGAGGCGGTGGAGGTGGAGGTTGAGGCGGGAGAGAAGGAGGTGGCCGTCATGCCTCAATCTGGCGCCGATGCTGCGGATGATTGGCAGCTCAGGCCAGGCTTGATCGGGCGGCCCGCAAGGCCCAGCTTGGGAAGAGAAAGGTGGAGGGGACGAAGTCCCTCCGTGATGGGAAGAAGGCCAAGGTTGGGGGGAGCACCCCGCCTGAGGTCGTGGTTGTGGAGAGGCCGAGGGTGACGCTGGGCCCTACTCAAAGCTCGAGCTCCTCTTCCGCCTCTCCGACTCATAGGATGCCTGTGCAAACACCCGAGAAGGTGAAGGCGGCCACGGGGGTGAAGAGTATAATGGAGGCTCACCCTTCCGCCGGGCTACTCGCTTTGGATGCGCTTCAGCAGCAAAGCGTTGAGGCTGACCACCGAGGTCGTGACCTTGCCTCCTCCATGGCATCAGCCATGGCCATGATTCCTCAGGTATGTAACCCCTTGCAGTGTCATTTTGTATGTTTACATTTATTTCCCAAATATTTTGCTAAGTGTTTGCTCTTTCCCTTGTAGGCCTATTTGATGATGAATCAATACGTATACCACCAAGGCCAGCTGGTGAGGTCATGGGCCATGAAGGTCGAGGCTAATGCCAGGCAGATAGAGGAGGCCCAAAAAAGGGCGGAGGAGGCCCAAAAAAGGGCGGAAGAAGCCCAGAATAGGGCGGAGAAGGCCGAGGGCCTTAACGCCTCGGTTGAGGCTCGAAGGGTTGAAGCCGTGACTTTTTCTCTTCCTATATTATCGCATGCACAAGACGATTTTCTCTTCTTTCTTCCATGTCTATACACAAATTGGTCAAAGCAGATTTGTCTGACGCCAGCAGCCCTCTCATCTTCTTGGGAAAATCCTTCAAATCAGCAGAGAAGATGGGGTTTGCTAGCTCTCGTCTCTGTTTGACTAGCAGATCTTCTATACCATTAGCCTCTCTTAAGATATGTTGTATCTTCACTTTTCCATTTTCTTCACTTTTTAATTGCTTAATTTTAATTACATTCAATCTGATCTTCCACGGAATTTCCTCCTTGTCGTTACAGATGTTAGCTATGATTTGAGAGTCAGTCTCGATAATTATATTTCTATTGATCAATAAGCCTATTTTAATACCTGCATGTATAGCTTTGCCTTTCACCATAATAGCTGTATTAGCTTCTACTTTCTTTACAAACGCTTGTATAAAATTGCCTTCATGGTCTCTAATCACCCCCCAATACGAGTCTTCTGTGTAGAATTACACATACTTCCATCCACATTGATTTTGATACTTTGACTATCTGGTTTTTCCCACTTTATAGTTTTAGAAATTTTAGTTTTCCTTGAAATGACACACTATGAATATTTTGGAAGTTGAACTCTTTTACATGTCTGTTGTCCATTTTGATGATCATATTATAGCTATCAATTACCTCCTTTATTATACTTTCCTTCTTCATTACAATGTTTTCCATTGTAATTTTGCATATGCTCTTCCAAATATTCCATAAAATGAGGTTAGGAATAATCTTGTTGCTTTTAGTAATAATAGCCCTTCCTTTTGAGTCCAAATCTTCTACCCGCTATTCTCTACCCCTTCCGTGCTTGCTTATTTTATCCCAAAAAAAATCTAAAAAAACTTGAAAAAAATTGTACAATTACTATAATACATGTATCAATACATTCAAATAATTAATTTTAAAAACAAATCCACACGCAATTTATTTTGGAATAAATGTATAAATTAATGTAAATTAAACATTAAATCTTAGAAAAATTGTCTAAAAAAAATTATGCCCAAATGTTTTAAAATTTGAATACAATATAATATAAAACCTTATAAATTTGTGGAACAAGTTGTGAAATTTTAAAATTTGAGTGAAAATAAGCAAGGGGGCACGGAAGGGGATAGAGAATAGGGGGTAGAAGATTTAGACTCCTTCCTTTTGCCTTTTTCCATTCAATAAGTCTTCCCCATGTTGTAGTATTTGTTTCTTAATTGTATTTTAAGTGTTCCACAAAATGAAGTTGAACAAGATTTTAAGTGTTGTATATTTTGCTTATATATTTTGCTTAATTGTATTTAACCAATTAGCTATGAATAACCCTTGATATGCTTTCCTAATCATGTTCTCCGCTCTTTGGAACGGATATGATTAAGATTTATCGCCACTGATGTAATTGGTAATTTTGTAATTATTCATTTTGGTAAATAAAATTTTTACTTGGCCAAATAGAAGAATACAACTTTAATTATTTTCTATAATGGAAGATTTATTACGATAACTTTAGTCTTCAAGTTTGACTAAGATTTACCATCGGTGTAACATGTAAAAATTAGAATAATGTCTTGTAATTATTCTTTTTTCTTTTCATTTTGATCTAGAAATAATTTTGTAGTTTTGTTAAAAAAAAAAAAAACTCTCTTTTCCTTAGTCAGCTTCTTGTGCTGTCAAGGTGGTCTGTGTTCGTTCATCTATGCTTGTTTTTCTAGAAAAGAATATATATTTTTTTAATAAATGAAATTTTAAAAAATAAATATATATAGCTAGGAATTTTATAAAAGTTGCATACGAAGGAACTTCTATACGGTATAGGGAGTGCAAATAATCATATGTCTACTTTGTGGAAATGATACTGAAAGTATTGATCATCTTTTCTTCAAGTTCTCGTACTCCTCTAAGGTTTTTAAATCAGCTTCCCAAATAAAAGTTTTCTTTTTCTCAATTGATTGGATGTGGAAGCACTGGATAAATTGAGGAATTTGTACTCTCAAGGGTACACAGTTGATCATGCAAAATAAATAAAATGAAAGGTACTATTTGCTATATTATTTACAAACTTTGAATGGAAATTATAAATAGGAAATATCATGCTATAAAGCAATTAACTCTAAAGAAACTCTTTTTAAGGGGTAATTATTTCGGTTATTCGAAATGATTATTATAGTACTGCAGCTCGAAGATTCAATTTACTAGGATTTTTTTTTTTTTGCCCTCTTTGAATTTTGATTGTTACGATCCGTTTGAGGGGAGATGAATACTATTAATCCTCATAACTGTCATTGATAATTTGTAACGTCTATTCATTTTTATAAAGAAAATGTTAACTTTGCCAAAAAGAATATTCAAACTGTGATTACATGCATGTCTACAACAGAAGATTTGTTTTTATAGCATTAGCGTTCAAGCTTTGACTAAGATATACTATAGTTTGTTGTCATTAATATATTAAGTAAATAAAATGACATGCTTTCTTTTGAAGATTACAGTAATAAAATTGAGTTTCTTTGTCAAAATAAAATTTGAGACTCAGCGCCAATTTACACATACTTTTCTAGGACGGAAGATTTGTTTTTATAGCTTTAATTACCTTGGAGGCTTCTATCTTTGACTAAGAATCTTTACTCTCACTACTATATGTATTTAAATTACATGATACGTAAATGATTTTCTTTTTGAAGATTATAGAAACTAATAGAATTTACTCCTAATCAATACACCAAAATTTAATTAAAAGGATCTACAGATTTACCTCATAAAATGTTCTATATATAAAAGCGAGTAAGTTGTAAGGAGGTATGAAAAAAAATAACAATGATCAGATTTAATTATCTTTCGATCATCTTTATATTTCTCATATATTGCACTAATATGTACAAGCAACTTGAATTTCCTACGGAAGTTCATGTTTCAATCTCAAGCTTTGTTCCGGGTACGTTGGAATTCCGCTGTCAAGAGAAAGATTTTGATCTAGGAATTAAAAAGCTTCATATAAATGACAAATATACTTGGTTTTTTATGTCAAATCCTTTCGGAAGGAAGCTTTGGTTTTGCCATTTCTACTGGAACGGGAAGGAAAAAACATTTGAAGTGTATAACACCCATATACATCACAAGAATTGCGCTATAGTAGATTATGAAATTGACAGAGTCGTATATTGTGACTGGTTTGTACAAGTCGACGGTTTCTATTTTGATGATGCAAATGGTGGGAAAAGAAAGAAATGGTACGACTGGTGAAAATCACAACCTTCATAGATTATTGCTTATGTATTGTATTCATATGAAGTAAAAAAAAAAACAATCTATTGGAATAATAATAATGTTCTTCTTTACTTGATCTTTATTGCTTATTTATAGGCCAAGTTGAGAATCTCAGCATTAAGTCACACTTAATACTATCAATTTTCGAAATTCGAAATTGCAGTATTAACTCAGCAATTAATTCATATTTATTGCACAAGTTACAGCTTTTTTGGAAATTTTCAGAAACACTTATGTTATTTATACAAAACTCATTTTCAGTATTGGGACAAGACCCAAGGCCCAAGGCCCAAGCCCGCGTCCTGTGATCCGCGTCGCGTGACCCGAGGCCCAAACGCGTGCGCGAGTGTGGTACACATTTAATACACACATGTGTATGTGGACACACAACTTAATACCCACATGACATAGCTTTGTATATATATTGTAAAAATAACTCTTCATTTTTCAATGTACGACAATTTTCAATGATTTAACCTTACTTAACTCATTTTTCATCATTAAAAGTTTTCTCTTTCTCAATCCCAATCTTTCACTCCAATTTTCATTAACTCGCATTCTCCGAATAGGTCATGCGACATACTGTTACGAATCTTGTCATACCATCTACTCAACCGTTTTGAGTATGATGTCAAAAGACAACGGTTGTCGTTTGAAATCTTAACTCAAACATGGTTTTATGACCATTCAGAAACTATCATATTACACTGTTTTTCCAACAAAAAATACCACTTACCACTTATGCTTTTTTTTATTGAATAAATCAAAGTGTTTGAAAATAAATTAGATGAGAGCTATGAGCAAATTGCAGAGCCAGTCAAGGTCTAATGGGGGCTTAATTATGTCCCTGCTAGAATCTGATCATTTACTAGAATATATAGTAGTTTTCTATCAGAAAAACAATCATAGCTTAGTGGGTAAACTCTGGAATGTGGAAGTAGTTAGTCACGAGTTCTCAACCCCTGACACTGACTATACGTATTTTTATACTTAATAGAATTAATTTAAGTTTCATTCATCAACTTCTATCGCATGATAACTAATCAATACGACTAATTTTTAGTACTCAAATTCTCGAACCTAAATTGTTTTGTAAAATCAAATGGGTCTATTTTTTTTCGAAATGAGGATTTACTTTAAATTGTTTTCAAAATGAAGTTTATCGATCACTACTTAACTTATTTGATAAATTAGTTGGGATTTTTTATGTATAATAATCTATTATTTGCAATATCCAAATACGTGGTTAGTTTAAGTTTTTATATGTAAAACACTTAATTTATCGCCAAACAAATTATTTCATCCTGTTATTGTTTATAATTTGGTGTTTGTTTGATTTTTGGCGTATCTAGCATGTTTATTCAATTACCAATTTATCTTATTCAATTTATTATTTATTAACCATTAATGAAATATTCTCTTAAGAGTTTCAAGCATATTTTACTTCTCGGGTATGTGTTTAATTTCTTTTTAAGGGGGTACTTCTTTGGTTACGATACAAAAAAAGTTTTGTTTAAACAAAAATGTATACTCGTCTTCTAAATATTGGAAAAAATTATCGACTTAAATTTTGCGTCCGCTGAACCAAAATTCTGGCTCCGTCCCTGGCTATGAGGTGATAGTTAATACACAAGCCTTAAACATAATTGTATTTTTCATGTACTACACAATATATTAAATTTTGAAATCCTATATATGTGTTACCCTCCCTTAGAAGGGTTCGCCAATGTTCTCGGATACACATTTGCATGGTTCATATCACTTTTCCATGCTAAGTTCGTTTTGTGGACTGGTCGGTTCTGTTTCCTATCTTTCGGAACCCGACCATCTGTTTTTATCAAAAAGACCAAGTTTATCAGGGAAAAAAAAACAATTATTTTTACGAATTAACTAATTGTTCTTATAGGTACACTCGCATTGAGATATGCCACACCATGTAGGCTGTAGGGCTTCAACTTTGAATTTTTTTGGATAAACACATGGTTCCCAATTTTGCGGTCGTTGTCACTTTCCCATGCTATGTTAGTTTTGTTGACTTATAAGGTTTTTTCAGGGACTGAAAACATGTAGGTATCGTTGAATAGGCTCCAGGCAACAAGGCCACACGGGACAATCGGCTTTCCGGTGTGATTGTCCAGGTCTAAGGGGATAACAGCCTTGTGCGTGTTTCTCTGAATCTTTGCTAGGCAACTGTTCGTAATTTTGACTCTCCACATACGTGCATGTAAATAGAACCACAACAAAAATTAATATCATTTCCCATGCTATGTTAGTTTTGTTGACTTCTAAAGTTTTTTCAAGGACCGAAAACATGTAAGTATCCTTGAATAGGCTCCATGCAATAAGGCCAGATGGGGCAATTGGCATCAGGATCGACCGGCTTGCCTAAAACGATATTTTTTTCCCCATTGTCACTAATGTTGCATAGTAATATAAAAAAAAATTTGTAATGGTTGAAATTCGAACGCTGTTATAAGTGTATGAAATTAAGTGAACATGCCATCATCAATTGAACTACATACCTTTGTGAAATCAAGTGTTATAATATATATTGACTAGTAATTGTGTCCCACGCGTTGCGTGTGTGACGTGCAATGTAATTAAAATATAAAAAATAAGTGTAGTTATGATACAAATACGTGGATAATATAAAAAAAATAGTATAAGACTTAAAAAAAATGTTTAGTTGTTAAATAGGGACAAATAGTGTTATTAGTTGTTATTTTTTATTTTATTTTTTTATGTGAACATGATATTATTGTAATTAATAAAAAAGTATATGAGTATTTTTGGAAAAAAATGGCTAAATTGGGCAGGTTCATTTGACTTGGCTTTGCTTATTATAATAGAATAATAATAAAAACAGATTTATAATTGAGTTGTTATTGTGTTTTGTTGCCATTAAATTTTTTCGGGATTCGGTTGCCAAAGGCTCAAGCCTTGGTGAGCTTACCCATGGACCAGCCCTGATTGGCATTCCAGTGCTATTGTCGTAGTCTAAGGGATAACACCTTGTTGTTTGTGTCTCTGAGTCTCTGCCATGCATGCAATTGTTTGTCATTTCGACATTTCACATAATGCTAAACATATAACTTGTGTACGACTCACACCCCACGTGAAAGTAATTTGTAGAGATGTATCGATATTTTTCTTACAAAAATATTGAGAGATATTCTGCAAGAACTCCTCGCCAATGGTCAAGAATATCACAATTAACTATTGTTATTTACTTATTTGTATTCTATATATTACAGCCGTATGTATCATTTTACATATTAGTAATAATTTTGTTTATCTTTTATCTCTTACTCTTATAAAAAAATTTATAAAATTCATATGACATGCACATGAAGCGCACAAATTGTATGAATATCATTACTCAAAATAGACTAAGGTAGTGAGGTAGATGTCTTGTAGAAATCAATAATCTGGGTTTAATCGAACCCAGTTATCAATGATTTCACGAATTAGGTGTGTATATATATATATATATATATATGTTTATATGCTTGTATATAGAGAGAGAGAGATAAACGAAATAATGAAATTTTATTAATTATTAAACTAAACTTTACACAGTATTTATACTGTAAACATCAAGTTTCCAGTTCTTTCAAATCAGTCCAACACATTACAGAAGTAACAATAAACTATACAGCGTTAGATACATCAAGTATCAATCTTTACAAATCAGTACAACATATTACCGAATTTAACAATCAACTTTTATACTGCATTTATTCTGGATACATTAAGTATCCAGAATTTATAAATTAGTACAACAACTTATAAAATAATTATTCTGGATACATCAATTATCCAGAATTTTACAATTTCACAGTTTTATTCTTAATATGTCTCACATTAATAGGTAATCCATGTCTAGCTGGTAATGGCGGCATTCTGAGAGATGGTTGTGGAAACATTATATTTTCTTTCTTTGTTAATATTGGCTATAATACTAATACTTATGCTGAACTTTATGCTATGTACACTGGTCTGTTTATTTGCTATAATTTGGATCTATATAATGTTAATTTTGAAACTGATTTACTTATCATTAAAATTTGGTGGCATAAGCACTCTAATCCCCCTATACAGTTCACTAATATTTGGGATGATATTTGTACTTAATTAAGGATTATATAAGTCTAGAACTTGTTCATGTTTATAGAGAGAAAAATAATGTAGTTGATAATCTTGCGAAAATAGGTTCTTATGGTATCACTAATACCTATTACAGAGGATTTGATCTTCCTAATAACACTGTTGCTAATCATTTTATGAATTTATCAAAGGCCGAGTTTCAGACTTATGAAATAATCTTTTTTATCGTCTTTATTTTTCACTTTTGCATATGAAGAACTACTGATGCAAAAGTAATATTTTATTTCTAATATGGTTTTTGAGTGTTTGACGGACTGGTTTTTACCTCTTAAAGTTTGGACAGAATAGTTGTAGTTTTAAACGGGCAAGTGTAACTTTTTTGTTGATTTTCGGGGGTGCTACATGGATTTGCATAGAGTTATTCTGAATAAATTTTGTTGTTTGGTTGCTTGCAAGGGTTCGTTTGAAGATTTGAAGTCCTGATGTTTTTGTAGTTTGTATCTAGTGTGTTTTTACTTTAGTATAGCAAGCTTTTGGTTTGCTGGTGTTGTATGGATCTAGGTGGTTTGCTTATGTCGGATTAGATCTAGTTGGTCTTTTCCTTGGATTGTCAATGTGTATTCTGGGCGGTTAGTTTGTAATTTTCTGTTTTTTATTAGGTCCCATTATAGCAATAAAGTTTGTGTGTTTAATCAATGTTTTAAATAACGTTATCGCTACGTAGCGTTTTTTCGAGAGAAACGCTAAAAGCGCAAATAGCGTTGCTACATAACGTTTTGCGGTGTATTTTTTTTTTGCTTAAATACATATAAATATAGTATTAAATTCAAAACATCTAATAAAAATTAACTAAATATATATAACAAATTGTAACTAATAATCACAAAATGATTATACTTGAGATGCCAGAGTATTTACTTTGTTTGCAAGAGTTTTGAGGTTTGATTCTTTTTAATCTCCAATAATTTCATTAAAATTTTGACCAAAAATAAAAAAATAAATAATTTTTTTTTTGGACTGCACCCGCTATACGTAAATAGCGTCCGCTATAGCGTAAATAGCGTTCCTATAGCGCGAATTTAGCATTTTTCCATCCAAATAGCGTTTTAGCGTTGCGTTTTTCTTTCAAAAATCACTATATCGCACAACGTTGCGCAACGTTGTGAGTTTTTTAAAACAGTATGTTTAATTAAAAAAAAAAAAAAAGAGGTCTCGCATTAATCCAGTATTTAAGTAAAAAAATTGTTAACCACTTGCTTTAAATGAAAAATGATCAAAAGTTGACTGTGTTAAACTTATACAACCATCACAATTCAGAAGTTTACTATCTAGATACAACCTTGTTTCATCAAAATTGTATTATTTGTATGAAACAAGGCTGGATCTTATGTTCCCACTTCCCAGCTGATTTACTATCTAGATACATGAGTTCTCTTTAGTGATGTTTATATAGGATAGGCAAAAGCTTGAAGATACCTGCCCATCCAGCTCATAATATATACATAAATTGGCTTCTATATTTTCTTCGGGGCCTGGATAAATACGCAGCGTAATAGGTTAAATAAACTTAAGAATAAAACTTGAAAAATTAACTAAACTCTTTTTTTTTTAAGTTCACCTTTATACTCCTGATACAAGTCTTGTTGTAGTTGGAGATGCAACTCGAATACCCCTCTACTATTTCTACCACCTTTTTCAAAGCAGATAAGCAGACGATGCCGATTGAGATAGAAATGATCGCAATAAATATGAATGGCTAGATAATTTGAAACCCTGAATCTGGAAAGGCAACGGTTAAGTCCCAACTCATTTATAAACAATTGTTGAATTCATTTCACACGATCAATAAACAGCATTTTGTCAAGAAGGCTTACATATATGTTACCCAAATTTAATCCAATAGAACACCCCAATTCCCAAGTTAAATCTCAAATGATTAAAGGCAAAAAATGGGTGATCTTGATTATTATACACACCACGTTCCATAATTAGGTAACGGAGTTAAAGCATATTATAATATACACATGTTAGTAAATAGGTATTATAAAACAACTCCTGCCGCCGCATCCTTTTTTTCTAAAGTACTTTCAAGCGTGATGGACGATTCGTGCACAAGTTTGTTATTTTTTTTTTATCTCTCATTTGGAGGTAAAACTTGCGAAACTTCGCATGCGACATGGTTCAAACCATAGCGATGAGCGTGATATACTCGGATAATAAGCACATGGTTACCAACCACTTGTTCAAGCACAAGTTTGTTCTTTAAACACTTTAATTAGGCAAAACAAAATAGTAGCTCATTTTGTTCTTTAAACACTTTAATTAGGCAAAACAAAATAAAACAACTCTATTCATATCACAAGATCAAAGAACTCAACCATACTAGTTTTGTAATTAATTGATAATTAATGTTTGTATAGGTGTCCTACAATCTTTTCTAAAAACAGTAAATTAATAAGTTACAATTAACATTGGATTAATGCTTTAAGAAGCATGACTGTACTTTGATTCTCAACCACTTAAGATTGGCTAATTATTTTTCCTTGTTTTATGAGTATTTGGCAGTACTTGGAAAACAAATCAAAAAACTTTCTTCAACTATAAATATGTTAGGACCTATTTTATATGATATAATAATTTATTTGGTTGTCACTATTTTAACAAACAATACTTAGTCATTTACTCAGTCATATATTCATTTTGTTACTAATGATTCTTTTATTAGTTATATTTCCAGTCATAACTGACTTTTACAACTGAAAGATATTGACAGACATGTTAAGATTTCTGTAAACTTGCAGCTTGTTGATCAAGCATATTATTATAAGAAGATATTCGAGTATATACAATCTCAGAAGATATTATACGAAGAATTGCACAACAAAGATTCATCTACCATAGTTAGCATTTGAATAAAATATTGAGAGATCAATCACAATTAATAAAGTTGAAAACTTTATTTTTAAGTATATTGTGTTACCATCTTTTGTAAAACACAATATATAAGTGCATAATATGCCGTATGGTTTCATTATGTCTTCAAAACAAAAGGGTTTATTTTTCTAGAGAATACAAAACTATTTGTTAAGAGAGATAGACTGTCGCGGGACTATACTGAATAATTGAGAGCAGTAATAGCAATAGTTGTATAGGTTTAAACAGTTAGAGAACAACTAATTTATAAGACTCAAATAATCTTTGTAAATTTTCTCAATATTCTAATCTGAGTAAGAGCTCCGGAGAGTAGACTAGATCGAACTCCGTTATCAAACGTGTTGTGTTCATCTCTTATTCAGTACGTTTTATTGTGTGTTTATCAATACTTATTCTTAATACATTTTCAGTTACAACTGAGAACTAAAATCTATAAAGTTCAATTGTAAATGAAACACGCGTCACTTAGAGTATTAACGAATTTAGTTATTTCAAAATATATTCACGAAATATTGGCTTCTGGTATTAGGGAATAAATTAATTTCATATACTTTACTTTCTAATTCCAAGTTACATAATAGACTTTACTTAAAAAATATTAACTTTTACTTATTTTAACTTGTTATTAACTTATAAGTTGCAATTACAACTCCTAGATTTTTAATAAAATTCTTTATTTCTGTAGTTTTTCTTTTCATATATATATACTTTTTAACTTTACATTTAATAAATTACTCTCATGTATAAGATATTGTAAACTAATTGATTTTTTTTCTTTAACTTAAATTACTTTTACCTATAATGTATATATTTATACTTCATTATTATCACGTTGACATTACTTACTAAGTTAATATTAAACTTAATTTTTTCTATTGTTTTAAGATATATTTAGTCATGAATTAATGGTTTACATATAACGATATTGTAAACTTATAAGTTCTTTCTTAATTGAGTTACAACTTACAAGTCATTTTTATCATACGTTTTATTTTCTTGTCACTCGTATTACTTATATGACTTACTAATCAATTATAAATTAGGTTATATTTTTTTAGTTATAAGTTACATATTACTTTTATGTTACACGTTACTTATAAGTTGTTTTTAGCTTACTTAAAGCTTGCATTTTACTTATCATTTCAGCATTAAATATCTTCCAAATTCAAGTTATATTTAATACAAATATTGTTACATTTATAGCATAACATGCATTGTTGCAGTATTGTCAAGTTTATGTATTAAATTTACGCAAGTTATAGTATTTTATTAATGAATTACTTTTAAAAAAAACTAACAGCTTACCTATTAATGCCCAGGGAGCATTCACTAGCTTTTTCTTTTGCTTATTAATTTTTGTTACTTTTTTTTTTCGCAAAAGAAAAAATACATTTTAAAGATGAGTGAAAACAACTCACTCATGGTATATGCATAGGAATTCGGAAAAAGAGCTAGAGAGACAAGTCTCAACATACAAAGTGAAACTCTAATACAAGCAATTAAGAAAAACACACTAAATATAAAATAAGTTGATGCAAGATAAAGATCCAAACAAAAATGTTCAACCAAACACACCCCATTCTCATCTGCATGTATACCGGCTTTAGAGTTTTACATAAGCTGGCGAGCCTCCTTTTCTTCCAAGGCTCGGCTTAATCAATTCGTGTCGGCTCCGATCTTCCGAGGTGTCTGTCGTGGATCGTATCTGCTTCGACGACGGGGTGCTCTCCGTTCCTGCACAAGAAACGAGCAGGGGCCCGGGGTTGGTACCAGATTTTCCCTCTCTGACGATCAAGTCAGTACTGGGTAAGACTGAAAGTAGGTTTATAACAAAGAAAGAGGGGTCGGGCCGGTTACAACTTGTGGCATCGGGTGTCAGAGGTCGTGTTTAGGCGGTCCGGGTGATTTTAGCTTTATCTCTCCTCTCTGTCTGTTTGTGTCCCCTACTAAGATGTGTTAGTGGGGGTATTTATAGTATGATCAGAGGTGTATTAACCCTTGGATCAATGTACTATAAAACACTGATCCAACGGCGTTTAGGTCATTTATGACTCTGACAAGAGTACTGTCCTTTTCCGGGGCCCACTGGAGATGGCCTGTGATTGGGCCATGTCGATGAAACACCTAAAGGGTCCCCCAAGGGAGCAGCAGCATTAATTGGGGAAGTGTACTCGACACGCTTCTCTAGGCCGGCCTAGGCATAGCTCGGCCCTCAAGATCCGGGGTGATGCGTCACCCATGGTTTGACGGGCCCGGTTCGCCTGCTGTGGGGGTGGTATTGGCCCGGACGAGGGGGTGCCGACATTTCCTCGCCAACAGCTCCCTGTCCGGAGTCGCTGTTAAGGACGAGGTTGACAAGGATTTTTAGTCGTTACGGAGGCTCCGGTCATTCTGTTCTCATGTTTTGGTGGTGTGGAGATGCCTCGGCATGGTCAGTCTTGTGACACGTGTTCTTGTTTTTACGAATTTTTTACACGTGGAGCATGCCCAGCGTGCATTTATGGGGCGCCGCCTCTGTCTCTTCGATCCCATCAAAGCTATTAATGCTAAAACGGCTGATGGATGACACTTGGCAGATGACCTCTGCCTACTGTACACATGGAACGCGTCGATTGCGTATTGGTGGTTTCATGTGGGAGTTCATGCATTGAGTCGTTGCTGTCTTTTCACCTTCTGTTGGGGGTCTATAAATACCCTTAGTGAAATCTCATTTTCACTTTCTCACTCTCTCTCTAAAATTTTCACAGCAACTTACTCTCTCTCACTTCCTTCCCATACTTAACAAATTCACAAACACCCAACCACCATGGTTATTCACGGAGCTGGAAAAGGCCCGATGGTTGCTCCCCAACCACGGCGCCTTGAGGTGATGGCAAACGCCTTGCCATTCCGGGCAATGATCATCGACCCGGCCCTATCCGTGGCCGTAAACGACAATAGTATCATGGTGAAGCTTCACGGGCCCGATCTGGACGAATTTCGTCAACTTTGTGGGATCGGTGAAGAGTTCCGACTTCGGACCTGCTTGTCCTCGGATGAGGTGAATGGGATCGTAGCTGATCCCAAGAGTATGGTAACTCTCTCTCTCTCTACTCTTCTATATGGGGGTACCCACATCCCCATTCCGGAGCTACTGGTGGATCTCTGCGCCTGGACACAGACTCTTCCTTGCCAGTGGCCGTTGCAGGCTCACCGCATTTGCGTCGGGATGGAGGCCCTCAATGTTCTGCTGGGCCCGGCCCTGCCAGAACCATTGGGGCTAAAGGAGCTCCTGGCTTGCTATGAGTTTATTCATAGAGAGCCGAGCTCCCAGGCCAAAAGTAGGCAACCCTATCTGCGGTGTCGGGCTTACAACCAGTTGATCACAGGTAACTCCGATTCGAATCGGGGTTATACCCAAGACGTGATCGTGGTGGAGGGCGACTGGCTTCACCGAGATGACCTGACTCTCCCCACCAGGCCGGGAAGGGTGCTCAGCAACAAAGATTTTAAGGCCACGGTAGCCATGAAGCTACGGGGCCTTGGCGAAGCCAACGTTCAATCGATGGAAGTGGCCCTAAACTGGTGGGGCCCGGACGGAACAGACGCCGGCGCACGCGATGCAGAGCATCTATTGACCTATGGTTCCCCTACCAGTTGCAAGGGGAACGACTTCAAATGGCCCCACAGGACCTTCTTCTTGTGGGATACTCCCGGGATAGATGGGAGAAGGAGAAGGGGTTAGAGTCCACCCTACCCCCTAAGACTCTCAAAGAAGCTGAGGTCGTCGAGGGGCCTCCTGAAAAAACCTTGAAGAAGATGACGAAGTCGAGGCCAAAGCAGAGTAGCAGGGCAAGGGCCGTAGAGGTGAGATATTTTGCTCCCGTGACGGCCGTGGTTCTCTTCGAGACCCGGCCTGATGGTACCGTCCTCTATTACAGGGAGGGGGCGGACGGTACCCGCAGCTATATCGATCAGCACGGGAAGCCTCTGACAGAGGTCCTTCCCTTGAGCTCTAGGGAGCCCACTGTGAGGAGCCCCTTCAGTTGGAAGATAGCCCCTCTAAGGCAGAACCCTCCGGGCCAGGCTTGGGCACCTCACGGACCAGGGTACTTTGCCTTTCGTTTGTCTTTGATTTCAGTTTCACACTTAGCTAGATTTTATGAATTTTTCTAACTCTTGGTTTGTTTGAACAAACGCAAGTGGTCCGTTCCGATGAGGAGAAGGGGGAGGTGGAAGAAATTGCTACCGAGGCGGGGGGCGATGGTGAGGAAGAGGAGGGGGAAGTCGATGAGGTTTCTGGGGTGAAGGATGGGGAGAAGGAGGCGGTGGAGGTGGAGGTTGAGGTTGAGGCGGGAGAGAAGGAGGTGGCCGTCATGCCTCAATCTGGTGCCGATGCTGCGGATGATTTGGCAGCTCAGGCCAGGCTTGATCGGGCGGCCCGCAAGGCCCAGCTTGGGAAGAGAAAGGTGGAGGGGACGAAGTCCCTCCGTGATGGGAAGAAGGCCAAGGTTGGGGGGAGCACCCCGCCTGAGGTCGTGGTTGTGGAGAGGCCGAGGGTGACGCTGGGCCCTACTCAAAGCTCAAGCTCCTCTTCCGCCTCTCCGACTCATAGGATGCCTGTGCAAACACCCAAGGAGGTGAAGGCGGCCACGGGGGTGAAGAGTATAATGGAGGCTCACCCTTCCGCCGGGCTACTCGCTTTGGATGCGCTTCAGCAGCAAAGCGTTGAGGCTGACCACCGAGGTCGTGACCTTGCCTCCTCCATGGCATCGGCCATGGCCATGATTCCTCAGGTATGTAACCCCTTGCAGTGTCATTTTGTATGTTTACATTTATTTCCCAAATATTTCGCTAAGTGTTTGATCTTTCCCTTGTAGGCCTATTTGATGATGAATCAATACGTATACCACCAAGGCCAGCTGGTGAGGTCATGGGCCACGAAGGCCGAGGCTAATGCCAGGCAGACAGAGGAGGCCCAAAAAAGGGCGGAAGAAGCCCAGAATAGGGCGGAGAAGGCCGAGGGCCTTAACGCCTCGGTTGAGGCTCGAAGGGTTGAAGCCGTGAAGGCTAAGGTGGAGGCCGAGGAGCGCGCCCAGGCTGCGGAGGCGGCTCTAAAAAAGGCTGAGGCTGGCATAGCCGATAAGATAAAGGCGGCAGTCCAAACTGGTCAAGCCGAGCTGAGTGCCGCCTGGGCCTTAAAGACACAGAAGGATTTCAATTCCTTCTATGTCGAAGGCTGGTCCGAGGCGGCTGCTTTTATGAGGGCGGGACCGGATCATCCGGTGTGGAACATGGATAATATTATCGTTCCCGTCCCCGAGGTGGTTCCCCTGACCCCTCGAGCTCTTTCAGATGAAGAAGATGAAGACGAGGCAAGCCAGGGCTAGAGTAGTTTTAGCTTTTTGTTTTCGATGTAATTTCCTTCAAATACTTAGCCTGTAAATAGCTTTGCATGGAATGAAATGAAAAACAATTTTGGACTTGTCTTTATTCTTCTTTATTTTATTTTTTATTTTTTGTGTGTGTATGTATACGTGCTCCCAAATGAGTGGGCCCTTATGCTTCGGCGTTGGGGCACTCATTTTACATAACTCACAATTCGAATCAAAACTCTTAGAAATCGGACACAAGTAGAGGCTCGGGTGTTCTGAAACACTTGTAAAATTTAAATGAACTGAAAAATTCAAATAAATAGAAACCGGGGTGCCGTATAGGCTCGGGTGTTCTGAAACACTTGTAAAATTTAAATGAACTGAAAAATTCAAATAAATAGAAACCGGGGTGCCGTACAGGCTCGGGTGTTCTGAAACACTTGTAAAATTTAAATGAACTGAAAAATTCAAATAAATAGAAACCGGGGTGCCGTATATGCTCGGGTGTTCTGAAACATTTGTAAAATTTAAATGAACTGAAAAATTCAAATAAATAGAAACCGGGGTGCCGTATAGGCTCGGGTGTTCTGAAACACTTGTAAAATTTAAATGAACTGAAAAATTCAAATAAATAGAAACCGGGGTGCCGTATAGGCTCGGGTGTTCTGAAACACTTAGAAAGTTGCGAGCATTTAAACTGGGGTAATTCGGAAATAACAGCAGTTTCATTCATAAAGCCTTCAGGCATATTTACATCATATTCGTATTTACAGCAAAACACAAAGGTCGAGCCCTACTGATAGTACTTTCTTAGGTTGTTGACGTTCCAAGGTCGATCCACCGGGACATTGTTGGGAAGGCGACCCAACAGGTAGGCCCCGTTTCCTGTTGCCCCTAGGATTCGATAGGGGCCTTCCCAGTTGGGGCCTAGCTTGCCGTCGGACTGTACTCTCGTGTTGTTGTTTACTTTCTATAATACGAGGTCTTCATCTTGAAAACGTCTGGCATTCACTCTTTTGTTATAGGATCGTCCCAGTTCGTTCTTATACTCGGCGTTACGGATGGCCGCGACTTCCCTTCGTTCTTCAGCATATTCGAGCTCGAGGCCCATCATTTTTTTCGTTCAGTCCGTTCTCTACCATGTCGGTTCTAAGAGAGGGGAGCCCGATTTCTGATGATAGCTTCCATCCCGTAGGTGAGGCTATAAGGCGTTTGTTGAGTGCCCCGTCTTCTCGTCGTTCGGTAGGCCCATAGGACGTGCTGCAGTTCATCGGCCCATCGTCCTTTGGACTCGTCCAGCCTCTTTTTTATTCCGTCAAGAACGGTCTTATTCGACACCTCAGCTTGTCCGTTGCTTTGGGGATATGAAGGGGTGGAATAATAGCTTTTGATGTGGTACTTCGCGTACATCGCTTTTAATTTAGCTCCGGTGAACTGGCCCCCATTATCTGCGACTATTGAGTACGGGATTCCAAATCTTGTGATCACATCTCTCCAGAGGAACCTGATCACCTCGGTCTCCGTAATCTTTGCTAATGCCACGGCTTCTACCCACTTCGAGAAGTAGTCGGTGACCATGAGGAGGAACTTTTTGCCCCCTGGGGCCTGAGGGAAAGGTCCGACGATGTACATGCCCCATTGTGCGAAGGGCCAAGGCGAGGTCACACTGCTCATTTTTTGGGCCGGGGCTCGAGGCATGGGCATGTATTTCTGACACTTCTCACACCTGAGTACGAATGCTTTGAAATCCTTTTGCATGAGGGGCCACCAATATCCGTGGGTCAAGGCTCGGTTGGCCAGCGACCTCCCCCCGGTGTGGCTTCCGCACACTCCCTCATGTATCTCTTCCATGACCTTAAGGGCCATGTCGGGGTGAATGCAGAGCAAATAGGGCCCGGTAAACGACCTCTTGTAAAGCTTTTCGTTCGGAGCCAGCCAGAATCCGAGTGCCTTTCTCTTTATTTTTTCAGCTTCTTTTTTATCGTCGGGCAGGTCGCCGGAGTTATGGTACATGATTATGGGATCCATCCAACTTTGCTCCGGTGGGAGGTCGGTCACCACGTTGACCTTTGTTGGTCCGTGGGTGTCTAAACCTTAGAGGGGGGGTGAATAAGGTTTTCGTACGTTTTTCGCGGAATGAAATCTATGGGTTATTAACTAAGTTAATTAGCGGTTTTTATAACCTAAACTCTTTCGTTAACTAATTATCGCTAAATTAATCTAAGTAAGCAATAAATATAAGCGATAAATGAATACGAAAAGTAAAAGATAAGGGAAAGAAATAACGCAAGATTTATAGAGGTTCGGCAAAATGCGCCTACGTCCTCTCTTCGGTATTTTCACTACCGAGTGTTTCACTAAAATCTTCGATCCAAGGTTACACCTTAACGAGCTTAATCAACCGATTTCGCTCCCCCTCACTATATGAGTATCCCGAATAAATGACCTAGAGCTTTTAAGCTACACTTGCTTAAAAGCCTCTACCCAATTCACTCGCTCACAAATGAGTTTATAAAATTACTCTTTTACAAGTTTGATCACTCACTAACAAATAATATCTCGAAGTTTATAGAATTACAAGAATAATACTCTCGAGAATATTTAATAATACAAGTGAGATTTTGGTAGTATATGCTTGAAGAATGGCTTTGTAAGAATTGCTTATAAGTTGGTATACTTGGATAATCTTTCTTCAAAGACTTTTTGGGGCTTTTGTAGAGTGAAAAGGTTCAGCATTTAATTTCAGACCGTTGCTGGTTGTTGAGTTCATTCAATGCTTTTTTCGCAGTTGTTCGCCCAATTTTCAGGAGAAGCTTAAAAGCTGAATTTGAATTTCTAAAGAAACGATCGGTCGTTTCTGAAAAACGATCGGTCGTTTTTCAATTGAACTCACTGGACAAAATACGCACTAAAACGATCGGTCGTTTCTTGATATGATCGGTCGTTTTTGCGTTGTGCTCACTGGACAAAATTGACCTTAAAACGATCGGTCGATTCTTCATAACGATCGGTCGTTTTTACGTTGTGCTCACTGGACAAAATTGATTCATAAATGATCGGTCGTTTCTGGTTACGAGAGGTCGTTTTTGCCTTAGTAGATTTTTCGGTTTTCTCGACATCGTTCGAAAGCTTGTAACTTGTTCGATTTAATTCCGATTGACGTTCCGCTTGATCCGTTGACTTCGTATTTGCGTATTCTATCATTTTGACCCTTTGACACGCTAGATAAATGATTAGTACGCAAAACGAGCTTTTATCATGTTTTACAAATATTGTTATCATCAAAATAATCGATTTGAAGAATCAACGTTCAACAACCTTTGATTTCACGTCGATGCTAGGCGAGGGGACATACTCTACGGTGACGGTCCTTTCTCGCTTGTCACCTATCGCCGAGGCCAGGGTCGCGAGGGCGTCGGCATGAGAGTTCTCGTTCCTGTTGATATTGTTGACCTCTTGATAGTCGAAGGTTTGGAGTATTCCCAAGGCGACAGCCACGTAGAGTGCCATCCTTCATCCTTCGTCTGAAACTCCCCACTTATCTGGCCACTGACTAATTGGGAGTCAGTGTTCACGATTATTTTCTTGACTCCAAGGCTACGCGCCATTCTCAAGCCGGTGATCACTGCCTCGTTCTCTGCCTCATTATTAGTGGCTCGGAAGCCAAGCTGGATTAACTTCTCGATCACGTCGCCATGTGGAGACCGGAGTACCACCCCAAGGCTGGATCCTTTTTTATTAGCGGCCCCGTCCGCATGCAAGGTCCACGTTTTAAGGGCACGTCCTGTAGCGCCGGGACTTAGGGTCGTCGTCTCCGCGATTGTGAATTCTGCCACAAAGTCAGCTAGAGCTTGCCCCTTCACGGATGTCCGAGGCTCGTAGCGGATGTCGTACGCGTTCAGGTGGCAAGCCCACTTCGTCATACGGCGAGACAGATCTCCCTTCTGGAGTATTTCCCGGACGGGCTGATCGGTATACACCACAATACTGTGGGCCGCGAAGTAGTGTGCCAGCTTACATGAGGCCATAACGAGGGATAGGACGAGCTTTTCTAAGGGCATATACCTAGCCTCGGCGTCAAGTAGGGTCTTGCTCACATAGTAGATAGGCCTTTGCTCCCTGCCGAGCTTTTTGATGAGGACGGCGCTGACGGCGATCTCAGATACGGCCAGGTATAGGGCAAGGACATCTTCGGTGTCCGGCTTGGTTAGTAGGGGCACGCTTCCGAGGTAGTCCGCGAGCTCTGTAAACGCACTCCGACACTCATCGTTCCATTCGAACTTCTTCTGGGCCTTCAGGGCCGCGAAGAATGGCTTGCAGCGGTCTCCGAACCGGGCAATGAATCGGTTGAGGGCGGCGGCCATACCGGCTAGCTTTTGTATGTCCTTCCTCTTTTAAGGGGTTCTCAAGTTCTTCAAGGCAGAGATCTGGGCAGGGTTCGCCTCTATGCCGCGGTGGGTTACCATGAACCCTAGGAACTTGCCGACCCCAACCCCGAAGGCACATTTGGAGGCATTCAGCTTCAGGCCATGCTTCCGGATGGTCTCGAACACCTCTCTGAGGTCGGATAGGTGGTCCCTCTCTTGGATGCTTTTTACCACCATATCATCAATGTAGACCTCATGGTCCGGCCTATATTCTTAGAGAATATCTTGGTGACCATTCTTTGATACGTTGCCCCGGCGTTCTTGAGCCCGAACGGCATCACTTTGTAGCAGAAATTTCCCCTCAGGGTTATGAAGGCAGTTTTTTCTTGATCGGCCTCCGACATAGGTATCTGATGGTAGCCGGAGCAGGCGTCCAGGAAGCTCATTCTGGCGGCCCCGGCAGTGGAGTCCACTATTTGATCAATTTTGGGCAAAGGGAAAGGATCTTTGGGACAGGCCCGATTAAGGCTGGTGTAATCGATGCACACGCGCAGCTTTCCGTTCTTTTTGGGGACCACCACGGGGTTGGCGAGCCATCTTGGGTAATAGATTTTTTTTATGGCTCCGGCCAACAAAAGCTTTTGTACCTCCTCGTTTATGGCATCGGCATACTCTGGACTGACACGGCGTCCTTTTTGCATTACGGGCTTGGCCTCCGGGTTGAGTTCAATTGGTGGCAGGCAAGGTCGGGATTGATACCCGGCATTTCGCTCGGGGACCATGCAAAGTTGTCGAGGTATTGAAGCAGGAGCTCAACGAGGTCAGATACCTCAGGCTCACTTAGCTTCGTGCCCACCATAAAAAAGTGGTCCTTGCCATACCCCGGGATCTGGATATTCAGCAGTCCTCCTTCTACCTTGTCATCTGCTTCTGGTCCCATCTTTTTGTTCAGTTCCCTCAGCAGCTTGGGGTCCTCAGTTTCTATGTTCATAGCACTCTGGACCGGAACCGGTTTTTCGCCGGAATACACGGCCATGGCACAGCTTCTCGAGACCTTTTGGTTTCCCGATATGGTCTCGACTCCAGTCACAGTTGGGTACTTGACCTTTTGGTGCAGAGTGGAGGAGACGCCTTCTATCTCGTGCAGCCATACTCGCCCTAGTATGACATTGTAAACGGAGGGGACGTCCACTACCGTGAACTCCACACTCATAACCTTGGTTCCTGTTTTAACAGATAAGGTTATGTTCCCCCTGGGCTGAACAGCCTCAGAGTTGAATCCGTACAGGGGAGGGGCGTTGGTATCCAGCCGCTCTTCTGATAGCCCCATCTTATGGAAGAGGTCTCCAAAGAGTATATTTACCGATGCCCCTTGATCGACAAGGATTCGTCCCACCGCGCAATGGCCAACTTGGGCAGTGATAACAAGGGCATCATTATGGGGCAGGTCTACCCCCACCAGGTCGAAGTCGGTGAAGCTTAGATCCGGCCTGGTATCGGGCTTACATTTCTTTCGGGGGTTCGATCTCTCGGCGAGGCAGACATGCTGCTTCATTGCGGCCTCACGGGCCTCAGTCCTCTCAACTCCACTAGGGTTGGGCTTCTTCGGTCCGGAGTGGATAACCTGACAGGTCATCACCGGTGGGGGGAGGTCTGGTTGCCTCTCGTCGGCCCCTTCTCGACCTTGATCGGAGTCCCTTCATGCCTTGACGTATTTATTCATCATGCCATCTCGTACCCATCCTTCGAGCCTCACCTTTAGACCATGACACTCGTTGGTATTGTGGCCACGACCTCTGTGATAGTCACAGAATTTGTCATTGGGCCCGCGGGCTGGCTCGTTCCGGAGTGGAAGGGGCCAGGAGAAGAACAGCTCGTTCTCAATTTCGCCAAGCAGGTCGGTCAACGGGAGGCGAAAGGTGGTAGAGTAGGCAATTCCTGGAATCATAGGGCCACTCCGACGGGGCTCCTCTCTTCTCCTCTTGGGGGCCGGTTGTGGGATCTCTATCGCACGAGGTCTCCCCATCCTTTCCGCTATGGGGCGATCTCTCCGGGTGCTTCTTGAGACGGTCCTCTCACGGGGCTGTTCGATGCTGGCGACCGAACGAATTGCCCCAGCAGATCTCATGTCCTTCTCAATGTCGACATGCTGCTTTATCAGTGATCGGAGCTGAGAAACCGTGCTCGGAGGGGTTGCTATCATTTCGTTGCGGATCCTGCTCCCTACGATCATGTTCTGCCTAAAAGCAGCAATGGCAGTAGAATCGGGGCAGTCGGCGCACTCCGCGTGCTTTTGCCAGAACCGATTATCGTAACTCTCGAGCCTCCTTTTCTTCCAAGGCTCGGCTTAATCAATTCGCGTCGGCTCCGATCTTCCGAGGTGTCTGTCGTGGATCGTACCTGCTTCGACGACGGGGTGCTCTCCGTTCCTGCACAAGAAACGAACAGGGGCCCGGGGTTGGTACCAGGTTTTCCCTCTCCGACGATCAAGTCAGTACTGGGTAAGACTGAAAGTAGGTTTATAACGAACAAAGAGGGGTCGGGCCGGTTACAACTTGTGGCGTCGGGTGTCAGAGGTCATGTTTAGGCTGTCCGGGTGATTTTAGCTTTATCTCTCCTCTCTGTCTGTTTGTGTCCCCTACTAAGATGTGTTAGTGGGGGTATTTATAGTATGATCAGAGGTGTATTAACCCTTGGATCACTGTACTGTAAAACACTTATCCAATGGCGTTTAGGTCATTTATGACTCTGACAAGAGTACTGTCCTTTTCCGGGGCCCACTGAAGATGGCCTGTGATCGGGCCACGTCGATGAAACACCTGAAGGGTCCCCCAAGGGAGCATCAGCATTAATTGGGAAAGTGTACTCGACACGCTTCTCTAGGCCGGCCTAGGCACAGCTCGGCCCTCAAGATCCGGGGTGATGCGTCACCCATGGTTTGACGGGCCCGGTTCGCCTGCTGTGGGGGTGGTATTGGCCCGGAGGAGGGGGTGCCGACATTCCCTCGCCATAAGCCACTATCCCAAGTTAGCACTTGGTTTTCACTTTATATCCCCCGATGACCATAGAATGTTTTTTATTTGCCAAGTTCCGTTTATTCTTGTTTTTACCTTCAAAATCAGAATAAGTTCTATACTCATCTGACGAGGAGTTTTCATTTTCAATAAAGTAGGAAGACTCAATATTGTAATCTCCCATCAAATTCTCTATAATAATATTGCGAGATGGAACAAATTTTTGGTTACTCGGAAGGACAACTTCTTCACTAGCCTTCTTTTTCTTTATTTCTTTCTGCTTTTCCTTTTTTTCCTATTCTTTTAGTTTTTTGATTCTTCACAGTTGGAATGTTTTCCTTATCAATAGAAGCATGACTTGGCATAAAAGCCTTTGCATTTGAGGATAGAGCAGAATTGAACTGGCCACCAGAGTCGCTCAAATTAGCTTTTGAAACCGCTACATTTTCATCGTTTACATCCCTCATGCGTGCGATGTCAATCTGTATTCCTGAGACAAAAATATGTTCAAAAATATATTCAACTTCTCTATTTTCTACATTTTCTTTCTCATTTTGAACTTTACTTTCAAAAACTCCTTCATGTGAGACTTCATTATCCACCATCCCTTCTGTAGGGATTGTGTCTGTTTGTGTAGCATCCCGTATTTTTATAAATGGTTTTATTTATGATTTAATTTATCCAAAAACGTTTTATACAAATTTTACCAAAAACCGGTCACTCGACTAATTTTTAGCCAAAAACCGAAACTCTTTCGAAAAACTTTATTCTAAAAACCTGGTACTAATTTTATAAACAAAAAGGACCCAATAGATTTGTTTCTATAGTTTTGTTATTTTTGAGTAGTAAAACAATATTTTTGGATTAAGAGTTAACTTTTAGAACTTTGGGGACCAAATAGTTCGTTACCACAAACTATCTCAAAACAGTTTTTCTAAACACTTTTCAGCCACTTTCAAAACCTAAAAACAGTAAAAACAAGTAAGAAGAGAGATACCGAGAGAAAAAGAAAGAAGAAGAAGAAGAACATGAAGCCACCATTACCGGGTTCTTACCGGAAGCATCTCCTCTACGCTCTAAGGTAACGGGGGTTATCCATTGCGACTAGACGAGGGTGTATGTTAGGTTTTGGGTTTGTGTTTATTATAAATTGGGGATTTTTACCTTTTATATTAATTATGTTCTTATATTGTTAATTGGGATTTAGTTGTTATATTTTAATTCCATTATTTGAATTGTAGAAGTTGAGGCTTTTGACATATTAATTTCGAATTAATGAGATTATGGATGGGTTTGCGTGTTTTATGAGTTGATTGTGTGATATTATAGTTGTTGATGAAATTGGGTGAATTTATGTTAAATAAATATGAATTGTAGTTTATGCATACAAGGTGTTTGTTAAAATGCCTGAATGAGATTTATGTTGATAGACTTGTTTGGCTAGTTGTGAATCTAGCATTTATGATTATGGGTATTGTTGAATTACGTTAAAGCGACGTATGAGAATGTGATAATTGAATGGTTTTATATTATTGGCCGAGGACTTGTGATTTAGCTGTAGTGGCAATGGTCTATGTCTCTCCCTAATTCCGGGGACATAAGACGGCCGAGAGGACAGGGAATGACTCGTCTTACGGACTGGGGCGAGTGGCGTGAGAGGTCCCAGTGTGCACTATATTTATTTTATTGTTAGCAATGGTGTATGTCTCTCCCTAATTCCGGGGATATAAGACGGCCAAAGAGATAGAAAATGACTCGTCTTACGGACTGGGACGAGTGGCGTGAGAGGTCCAAGTGCGCACTATAAATCTATTTTTATGTTAACAATGGTCTATGTTTCTCCCTAATTCCGGGGACATAAGACGGCCGAAGGGATAGGAAATGACCTACCTTACGGGCTGGGGTAGGTGGCGTGAGAGGTCCATGTATGCTATTGATGTGTGTTGAAGTTATTTAATTTATCTCGTTGTAGGATGTTATTATATTTCTTTTTATATGTTGATTATCGTAGTTGTTGTTTGTGGGTTCTTGCATTTATGGGATGGAGTGACGGTATTTTGTGTTACCGTCCCGTCTATGTATGTGCGTGGGACTCACCGTTACAATTTTGTCTTTCAGATACAATTTAGATTGAGACGTTCGGATTAGAGCAGTATCGCATGGGCTCAGAGATTCTTTCAATTGCATTTTTTTTTAGTTAGACCATTTTCGAGTTTATAGCCTACGGGCAAATTCATTCGTTTGTTATTTTCTTAGCTTTTATAAAACTTGCCTTGTAGCCGTGTTTGGCAACATTTTTATTTTATTGTCAATTGTTCCTTTAGCTCATAAATTATTTTCTTTTAAAACTCTAATTTTGTACCAACAGGTTCTCTTTCCTTTTGTTTAAAAAGGTCACGCCTTGATGTCCAATTTTAGGATTTTGGGGAAAAACGATTGGTCGTTTTCCAAAACGATCGATCGAATTTTTTCGGACCTCACTGGAAGGATTTGACCAAAAACGATCGGTCGTTTTCCAAAATGATCGGTCGAATTTTTTCGGCCCTCACTGGAAGGATTTGACCAAAAACGATCGGTCGTTTTCCAAAACGATCGGTCGAATTTTTTCGGACCTCACTGGACCAAAAAAACGATTGGTCGTTTGTCAAAAACGATCGGTCGTATCTGGCAATTTCGCTATTTTTCTCGTTATACTTCAAACGCTCGTAACTTCTTCGTTTTAACTCCGATTCTAGTTCCGCTTGAACCGTTGGCTTCGTTTTTAAGTACTCTATCTTTCTGGCATTTTGAAATTTACAGTTTCTACTTTTGGAAAAGACAAAGCGTTCTATAATCGAACTACAGAAAACTTGATAAAGTTATTAGCATGTAAAACGAGCTTTTATCATGTATGAGTATTCATGTATGAGTAGTAGTGTTGAGTGAGACAACTAAAGTGTTGGTTTAACCTGTTTGTAGTCATGGCTATTACCACAAGGACTAGTAGACGGGGACCAGCTACACGCGGAGGTGGACCACCATCAAGCGGTGCAGCTACCCGAGGTGGGGCAAACGGAAGAGCAGGAAGAGCTCCAAGAGGAAGGGGAGCAACTAGAGGAAGAAGGACTACTAGAGGTCATGGGGGAAGAGGTAACGCTGGTGCCCCACCACCTGAGCAACTCGAGGCTGAGAATGTGTATGAGGAAGTGAATGTGGAAGAAGAATAGACCTTTGCACCTGAACCGGAAACGGTAAATGCTAATCAGGTGATGACCGTACTTCAGAAGGTGGTGCAAATTATGGTGCAGAATGCACAAGCTGGGAGTTCAAGCAACAATGGATTGCTTAACTTCACCCGATTGGGGGCTCCGACTTTCGATGGGGTAGGTGAACCATCCATAGCTGAGGAATGGGTGGACGAAATGGAGAAATACTTATCGGCAGCGAGAATAGTAAATGGGGAGCAACGAATGAATATGGCTCAGTTTCACCTAAAGGGTGAAGCACGGAAATGGTGGTTGGGAATTGTGGATACATACGACATAAGCAACTTCGAATGGAATGAGTTCATCGAATTGTTTAATCGACAGTTTCTTCCAGATTCCTATAAGGATGAAATGAGGAGGCGTTTTGAGGAACTGTATCAAGGGGGGTATGACGTTTAAGCATACCAGCTAAAGTTTACCTCACTCTCGAGGTATGCCCCAGAATCTATTATAGGGGGCGCATAAAGATGTAGGAGATTCATGAAGGGGTTGAATCCGACCATCTCGTTACAATTGGCATCGGCTCGACATATCAACTATAATGAATTGGTAAAATCAGCCCAAGCTGTGGAAGGAGTTCTACTCCATAACAAGCGAATCTCGGAGAAGTCGAAAACCGGAAATGCTCCGAGGGAAGAGAAGAAGCGGACTTGGGATATGGCGAATAATTCGCGATTTCAACAACCGGGAAGAAGAGAGAGGAGTTTTAATCCAACACCGACAAACGTCATGATAAGGGTAGCGTGTTTCCACTGTGGAGATGCGATCCATCGACAATTCGAGTGCCCTAGGGTCCAATGTAGGCCTTGCAACCGATTTGGACATACAGCAAGGGTTTGTCCCGGGGGACAAGGAAGAATCGACACCAACCGGCCCTTTAACCAACCTAGGTTGCCACCACCACCACCAAGAGGACCAGAATTCGTACCACCACACCAATTACCTGGGAACCAAGGGGGAGGGTTTCGAGGTAACCACCAAGGATGGGGAAATCGTGGGAACTACCGAGGAGGCTATCAAGGCCTGGGGAACTGAGGAAATAATGGGGGAAATCGAGGACTGCAAGGAAACCCACCAGCTCAGGCTCGTTTATATGCCTTGCCACAGTTGCCACACCAAGGAGATCCGGCAAATGTACAAGGTATGGTTCTTGTGTGCTCATCTTGGGCACATGTTCTTTTCGATACGGGAGCTTCGCGTTCTTTTATATCTAGATGTCTAGTTGAGTCTTTGTTGTTAGAAGTTGGGGTTCTAGAGAACCCGATTGTTGTAGAGACTCCTGTTGGGGGTCGAGTTGTGTTAGACCGAGTGTGTCGGTCTTGTGAGATAATGGTCGCGGACCACTCATTTACGTTTGATTTAGTTGTCATCGAGATGTCGGGATTCGACGTGATCCTTGGAATGGACTGGTTGGTTCATTTCAACTCTTTCATCGATTGTGTTTGACAAAAAGTTTTCCTTACAACTTCATCCGGAGATGAGGTGTTCTTTCGTGGGGAAAGGGACGCTACCCTTTCTTCTATTCCTTATTATTCCAAGCGGGTTGTGGGCAACCTGTCTTGTCTTTTGGCTAGTCTTTCGATAGTGGATAATGACGAGGAAGTGGAAACGTGGCCAAGCGTAGTGGACGACTTTAGAGATGTGTTTTTGAAAGATCTACCGGGGTTACCATCGAAAAGAGGGTTAGATTTTTCTATCGACTTGGTACCGGGAACGGCACCCATAGCCATTTCCCCGTACCGATTGGCACCGGCTGAGTTAAAAGAGTTAAGTAAGCAGTTAGAGGAACTGCTGGAGAAGGGGTTTATTAGGCGGAGTACGTCACCGTGGGCGGCACCGGCCTTATTCGTGCAAAATAATGATGGGTCGATGAGGATGTGCATCGACTATCGGAAGATAAATAGGGTGACTGTTAAGAATAAGTACCCACTACCTCGAATTGACGATTTATTTGACCAACTGAAGGGAGCAACGTTCTTTTCAAAAATCGACTTGCGATCAGGCTATCACCAATTGAGGGTAAAGGATGAGGATATTTCAAAAACGGCCTTTAGGACCCGGTATGGTCACTATGAGTTTGTGGTCATGCCATTCGGGTTAACTAATGCGCCGGCGGCATTTATGGAATTAATGAACCGGATTTTTATGGAGTATCTCGACAAGTTCGTGGTGGTCTTCGTCGATGATATCCTGATTTACTCGAGTTCAAGAGAGGAACACGAGGAGCATCTCCGTTTAGCGTTGCTCATGTTGAGAGAGCACCAACTTTACGGAAAATTTAGCAAATGTGAGTTTTGGCTAAATGAGGTGAAATTTCTTGGACATGTGATCTCGGAAGAAGGGGTAAAGGTGGACACGACGAAAATAGAGGCAGTTTCGAAATGGGCACAACCAAAGAATGTGTTCGAGATTCAAAGTTTATTGGGTTTAGCGGGATACTGTAGACGGTTTGTCAAGGATTTCTCAAAGTTAGCAACTCCAATGACTTACCTTACCAAGAAAGGGGAGAAGTTCGCATGGAGTGAGGCTTGCGAGAAAGCTTTCTTAGAGCTCAAGAAGCGGTTGACTAGTTCCCCCATACTAGTTATTCCCGAGCAAGGAAAGGGTTACCAAGTGTATTGCGATGCTTCGAATGAAGGTTTGGGTTGCGTCTTAATGCAAGACGGAAAGGTTATCGCATACGCTTCGCGACAACTAAAGATTCACGAAAAGAACTATCCGACTCATGACCTAGAACTAGCGGCAATAGTTCATGCGTTGAAGATATGGAGGCATTATCTGTTCGGGGAAAAGTTCGAAGTGTTCTCGGATCACAAGAGCTTAGGGCATATTTTTACCCAACGGGATTTAAATATGCGACAACGATGATGGATGAAATATCTGTAACAGTACGACTATGACTTGCACTACCACGCGGGAAAGGCCAATGTAGTGGCGGATGCTTTGAGTCGAAAGTCCCATGCGACCTTAGCGCATGTGGCGATCGACGAATGGAGGATGATGGGAAAAGTGAATGAGTTCGACTTGGAGTTGGGACATGTTAATATGGGGACCTTGTACACAATAGTGGTACAACCGGAACTTGTGAGTAGGGTTCTGGAAGCACAAGATGGGGACGAGAAAGTGGAGAGCTATGAGAAACAGATGAGTTCTAGCGAAGGATTAGATGGTTGGACGAAAGGAACCGATGGAGGACTACAATTTAAGGGAAGGACTTACGTGACAGAAAATATGAGGAACGAGGTATTAAAGGAGTTTCACCACTCCCGATTAGCCGTTCATCCCGGCGGGACGAAAATGTATCACGATGCGAAGAGACAATTTTGGTAGTCCGGAATGAAACGAGATGTAGCTTCATATGTTAGCAAGTGCCTAACTTGCCAACAAGTGAAGGCGGAACACCAAAGGCCGACGGGTATGCTCCAACCTTTACCGGTGGCGGAATGGAAGTGGGAAAGGATAGCAATGGATTTTATGACCAACTTACCTAAATCGGTAAGTGGGAATGACGCTGTGTGGGTTGTGGTCGACCGTTTGACCAAATCCGCACACTTCATTGCGATTAAGATGACAAATTCGGTGGAAATCTTAGGACGAAAGTATATCAAGGAAATTGTTAGACTTCATGGGGTACCAATTTCGATAGTATCGGATCGAGATGCGAGGTTTGTGTCGAGGTTCTGGGGCGCATTGCAAAATTCCTTAGGGACCAAGTTGATAATGAGTACGGCCTTTCATCCCCAAACGGATGGACAATCGGAGCGGACTATCCAAGTGCTAGAGGATATGTTGCGCGCATGTGTGAATGACTTCAAGGGAGGCTGGGAGAGCCTTCTACCCTTAGTGGAGTTTGCGTATAATAATAGCTTTCAAGCTAGTATTGGCATGGCACCTTTCGAGGCTTCATACGGGCGGCCGTGTAGGTCTCCGGTGTGTTGGACCGAGGTGGAAGAAGCGGAAATGTTAGGACCGCAATTGGTTCAAGAAACGACAGAAAAGATTAAGTTAATTCGACAAAGGCTTGAGACGGCTCGAAGTAGGCAAAAGAGTTATGCGGATAAGAGGAGGAGACCTTTGGAGTTCGAAAAAGGTGATCAAGTATTTTTGCGAGTTTCGCCAAGGAAGGGGGTTATGAGGTTTGGCTCAAAAGGGAAGTTGAGCCCAAGATTTATCGGACCATTTGAGATCGTGGACCGAGTTGGAGAAGTTGCATACCGGTTGGACTTGCCACCAAAGTTGGCAGGGGTTCACCCGGTGTTCCATGTGTCAATGTTGAAAAAGTATCATCACGACCCTTCACACATGGTGGACTTTGAGGACATTGAGGTTAGTGCGGATGTGACCTACGAAGTGGGACCTATGAGGATTATCGGTGTGCAAGAGAAAGAACTTCGAGGAAAAACGATTAGATTGGTAAAGGTGGTTTGGAAACACCATGGGGCTGAGGAGGCAACTTGGGAACGTGAGGATGAGATGAAGAGGAAGTATCCTGACCTCATGCTTTCTTTAGGTACTTTTCATTAGATGTTTTCTAATTTCGGGATGAAAAGGGTTGTAACGCCTAGGGTCTGGAGTTTATTTTGTTGTAACGCCTAGAGTTTACGGAGTTGTTGAGTTGTCTTTTACTATGTTTGATATTGCATATAGGTGTTTACCTTATTTGAGATTCTTACGTGTAGTTCATGTATTTTGAGTTTTGTTGACGTTGTGGAGTTGTTGAGGTAGAAGCATGTCATCTTAGTTGTTGAGCTAGAAACATGTTACCTTTGTTACATTATTGTCTTTTATTTTATTAGTCATTGTTTTACATTATCGAGATACTTACGTACCTTTCGTTTACTTGAGTTATGGATGGAAGAGTGGTATGAGTTGTGTACCCTGAGTATTTTATTTCTTAGATGATGACACGTATTATACGTTTAAATTTTATGGCCTTATTTATAAAAGTGTATAATTTCTGGGTATAGTTGTTTAGAGAAAAAATTTCGGGACGAAATTCTTTTAAGGAGGGTTAGTTGTAACATCCCGTATTTTTATAAATGGTTTTATTTATGATTTAATTTATCCAAAAACGTTTTATACAAATTTTACCAAAAACCGGTCACTCGACTAATTTTTAGCCAAAAACCGAAACTCTTTCGAAAAACTTTATTCTAAAAACCTGGTACTAATTTTATAAACAAAAAGGACCCAATAGATTTGTTTCTATAGTTTTGTTATTTTTGAGTAGTAAAACAATATTTTTGGATTAAGAGTTAACTTTTAGAACTTTGGGGACCAAATAGTTCGTTACCACAAACTATCTCAAAACAGTTTTTCTAAACACTTTTCAGCCACTTTCAAAACCTAAAAACAGTAAAAACAAGTAAGAAGAGAGATACCGAGAGAAAAAGAAAGAAGAAGAAGAAGAAGAACAGGAGGCCACCATTACCGGGTTCTTACCGGAAGCATCTCCTCTACGCTCTAAGGTAACGGGGGTTATCCATTGCGACTAGACGAGGGTGTATGTTAGGTTTTGGGTTTGTGTTTATTATAAATTGGGGGTTTTTGCCTTTTATATTAATTATGTTCTTATATTGTTAATTGGGGTTTAGTTGTTATATTTTAATTCCATTATTTGAATTGTAGAAGTTGAGTCTTTTGACATATTAATTTCGAATTAATGAGATTATGGATGGGTTTGCGTGTTTTATGAGTTGATTGTGTGATATTATAGTTGTTGATGAAATTGGGTGAATTTATGTTGAATAAAGATGAATTGTAGTTTATGCATACAAGGTGTTTTTTAAAATGTCTGAATGAGATTTATGTTGATAGACTTGTTTGGCTAGTTGTGAATCTAGCATCTATGATTATGGGTATTGTTGAATTACGTTAAAACGACGTATGAGAATGTGATAATTGAATGGTTTTATATTATTGGCCGAGGCCTTGTGATTTAGCTGTAGTGACAATGGTCTATGTCTCTCCCTAATTCCGGGGACATAAGACGGCCGAGGGGATAGGGAATGACTCGTCGGCGAGTGGCGTGAGAGGTCCCAGTGTGCATTATATTTATTTTATTGTTAGCAATGGTCTATGTCTCTCCCTAATTCCGGGGACATAAGACGGCCGAAGGGATAGGGAATGACTCGTCTTACGGACTGGGACGAGTGGCGTGAGAGGTATAAGTGCGCACTATAAATCTATTTTTATGTTAGCAATGGTCTATGTCTCTCCCTAATTCCGGGGACATAAGACGGTCGAAGGGATAGGGAATGACCTACCTTACAGACTGGGGTAGATGGCGTGAGAGGTCCATGTATGTTATTGATGTGTGTTGAAGTTATTTAATTTATTTCGTTGTAGGATGTTATTATATTTTTTTTTTATATGTTGATTATCGTATTTGTTGTTTGTGGGTTCTTGCATTTATGGGATGGAGTAACGGTATTTTGTGGTGCCGTCCCGTCTATGTATGTGCGTGGGACTCACCGTTACAATTTTATCTTTCAGGTACAATTTAGATTGAGACGTTCGGATTAGAGCATTATCGCAATATCGCATGGGCTCGGGGATTCTTTCAATTGCATTTTTTTTTTAGTTAGACCATTTTCGAGGTTGTAGCCTACGGGCAAATTCATTTGTTTGTTATTTTCTTAGCTTTTATAAAACTTGTCTTGTAGCCGTGTTTGACAACATTTTTATTTTATTGTCAATTGTTTCTTTAGCTCGTAAGTTATTTTCTTTTAAAACTCAAATTTTGTACCAACAGGTTCTCTTTCCTTTTGTTTAAAAAGGTCACGTCTTGATGTCCGATTTTAGAATTTTGGGGCGCGACAGTTTGCGTCTCATTTGTGAGGTTTTCTATTTGCGGATTTCTTGTGTGAGTAACAAACTCAGGTAAAATTGGATTTTTCTTTGTTACAGTCTTTTCCTTGTCACTTTTTCTTTGAATTTCCTTCTCATCACTTTCTGCATCGATCTATTTCCCATTGACTTTCCTTTTGAACTGGTTTGCATTTAAACTTTCTCCAGCTTCATTTACTGAGTTTTTTTTGCTAAATACTCTTTACATTTGCTTCTTCGCAACCATTGTTCCTCTATTAACCTTCTCAACAAATATTTATTACCCTTTTACGTTTCTTGAATTACCACTTTTGCTTGAGGTTGTTTGTCTGTTTTAGGTTGTTATGCATACTTTTTACAGTGTATATGACCTTGAAGAGAACACCAATCACAATACTTGTGGGATTGTCAATTTATCACTTTTTGTTTAACTTTTCTATTTTCTTGGAAACTATTTTATTGTCAATTTTATAAGAAATTATTTTCCTTCTTTCTCCATCAAATTTGAAAAATATTTTCCTAGAGAGCTGATTCTCCAATTAAACAAACAAACGAAAAAAATGTATTTTCTTAGAAATATTTTCCAATCTTTATTTTCCAGCAAATGAAACAGAGCCTTTGTTCGAATAGGTTGCTTGATGCTTTGAAAAATTGGAAGCTCCTAGCAACGCCATTCTTTTTACAAGATATGATTCCAGATATCAATGGCCTTGTAAACCTGCTGACTTGCAAAATAAACATCATAGCCCGGTATATTTATTTTTTTCTCAACATTTTGGCATGGATATACAAGTTTCACATGGTAATGAAAAGATTGTTGCAGTGGTAAATTCAGATAGAGTCGTCAATTAACAAAATCCGCTTTCTTAATGTTACTTGTTTCGGGGTTGGCTCCCAGGGCAACTCACCGGGGGGGGGGGGGGGGGGGGGGGGGGGGGGATATAGCATTGCTCTTATATTAAAGAATACTAGCATCACCAGAAAAATTGCATGAGAATGAGCAAAATGTAGAACATATATGAGCAATAGCCTACAACTTGAAAAACGAAAAGACCAAACAGAAAACGCCGGCACACAACATCCAAAAAAATTATTTTTAATTATGCATCGCATAGTTGGTAGAAAAAGTACAAATAACATGGAAAGGGCATATCATTGCCTGAGTTCTTTGATCCAACCCATCTTGTCTGGCGTAAGCCCCATTTGCAGGCTCGTAAGTGCTGTATATAATTGCTGTGACACTACCCCAACTCCTCCATTTCCATAAGCCACCCTGTTATATAAAACAAAGTTTAGTACCATCGTAACAGTGCTTGTGCTAAGTTAGTAAAAGTGAGCCAAATGTAAACAGAAAATATTACCTTCTACCAAGATAAGTGATGCTGCCTACTGGTGACACGACAACGGCAGTTCCAGTGCAAAAAACTTCATCAGCGTCGAGTAAATCATCAACTGAAACAAGCCTTTCCTCCACCTACATTTCACCATTACGACATAAGATGAAGATCATTGTAGTACTTACTAAGTATAGATAGACTATCAGACGCAAAATAAAGCTGACAAATAGATTTTGAAGAACAATACATATAAATTTTAGATAATCAGACACACTTATTCCTATAAATAAAAAAGCTTTAGAATTCAGGCAGTTAGTATGTAACATTTTAAGTTTGTAAACCAATAAAAAAAAATTGGGGTATATCCAAGTACCTGGAACCCTTGGTTTCGAGCAACATCAATTATACTCTTTCTTGTAATGCCAGGCAGAATGGTCCCCTTTACGGTGGGGGTCGAAATGACATTGCCCTATAAAACCACATATCAGAACCAATAGAGTTGTTTAATTTAATAAATAATAAATTAAGTAGGCCATAGCTGTGATTTATCTAAAAAATTAAAAAGGGTCGAAAATTCAAATATTACTTTAAAAAAGTGCAAATGGTAAAGTGCTTAATTTACCTTGACAATGAAGACATTACAAGAGGACACCTCTTCAAGATACTTCTTGTTAACGCAATCAAGGTAAAGAACATCAGTGAATCCCTTGGACTTTGCAACACTCTGGGCCTTTAAAACCTACAAAAAAGTAAAAGCAAATGTCATCTTGGCAATTTCAGAAAAAAATTGAATAGTGGATAGCTATGCTTCATGTTTGCATTCTCCGCTACATTAATTCCGATGTTAACATTGTATGATATCAATAACAGAAATCCTATGTACTATGCTAAAATACAGGCTAAGTTTAAGAGTATAGTTGTCAGAGGCATCTTATACAAGAATTACAAATATGTAATTTGTAATTTTGTAGTAAAATGTATCACCAAGATTTGATATAAAAAAAAGAACTAATAGGAGCACCCTCCAAAATGCTTCCAATTTCCTGCTTATGGAAATATCTGAAGACATATGTGAAAGAAGGATCTCAAATTGACGAGTGCAATGTATATATATGTAGATTTTATTAGTGTATTTACTATTTAGACTTATGCGATGAAGAGAGTCGTGATCATAATAAGATTTTCTATAACTTGTGAGAGAGAAAACTCACTGATGCATAATTTCCGATGGTCTTTACACCTCCAGTACCACCAGGGGTTGCTCGGTGCACTTCAGTCTCAACAATCAGATTAATTGGCGCAAGCCCCTCCTATAATACAATTACAAATTAGCCGGGTAAAGGATGAGATGTGCTGAAAACAAATTTGGTCAGAAGATGTAGAGTTAAGAAACAAAAGGTGAGGACAAAATAGATACAACAAAACTTATAAGGCGAAATAGATGAATAAAGAGAGAACGATTTGAATTACAACATGCATTTAATAGCAAACCTTGAAATAGTTTCCAACAGGTGAACAGAAAACGAGAAAGGTGTATTCAGGTGATGGTGCAAGACCGAGAACGGCGCCACTACCCATAAGCAATGGCCTGATATATAACGAACCTTTTCCAGGAGGAGGAACCTGAAATAACACAAAAAGCTTAGCAGTTCAACAAGGACTGAAAATTACATCTCACAATGAAGATATTGGTTGCGGAACATACTGTTTCAAAACGCGAAAGAGTAAATAAAACGTTTTTGCAAGAGTAAGCATCGACACGAGAGAAAAGATCTAAATTTACATTCATTAAATAAGCATATGGCAAAAACGACATTGCATGATTCATAGTCAATATAACACAGAACTCAATTAAAATTATGCAAATATAAAATGAATTTCAAGGTTTATAATTAACATTTAAACAAGAAGTACAATTGCTAATGATCATAAAAAATATATAGAGGATTATGGTTTTATCATTTATAACAACAAAAAAAGTTGATTATTGCTTATACTTTCCAAAAGCAAAGTTCAAGGTTTTAGGTTCTGGACCGCAAAACGAGCGTCTCAAAACATAAAGGAAAAACTTAAGATTTGAGTTTTTTTTCTTGTTACAACAAAAGCGATATTTAAAACAGGCATGCTTTTTAATGCAGAGTGAAATATATTACCCATCTCTTATTTGCTAAAACGGTGGCTATAACAGCTTCAATAAACTGCTCCACCATTGGTGAAGGCATGCACATTCTCTCAGCACCATTCTTCATCCGTAATGCATTTTCCTCGGGACGGAACAGTAAAATAGTTCCATCTTCTTTTCGGTAGGCTTTCAAACCTTCAAATAAACCCTGGACCATGTACACTTGTCAGAAGCAGTAAAATTGTACTCTTCGCAGTGATAAAAGAGATGTCAATGATTTACTTGTAGTACTTTTCGAGCCATCAACAAAGTAAGCTGAAAGACATAAGCAGCTTATGCGGCTGACTTAAGAAATACAAAATTTGGGTGTACAGACACGGACAGTATCATATGCCAGCACAAGGAAGCTGTGACAAATTGACAATAACAGCCTTGGATGATACATCAAAGTCCTCTTAAATTAAAGGTGCTAACATACACTTGGCTAACATGCGGTCTCAGATTAATTTTGATTGTAAGAACAAAAAAGGAGAGACATCACAGACGAGCAACAAAATATAAATTTTGGTCATGCAAAAAAAAAAAAGGAACAAAGTTCACAAATTCACCAACAAGACGGAAACACATTTCAAGAGTCTAACTTTAATCACAAAAATAAGTTCAAAAAACCATACAAAGAACATGGAACTTGTGAAATTACATACTACCACATTTTTAAGTTGCTAAAAAGGTTTAGATGTTATTGCTGTAATATCTTTAATCTTGTGTCCTAACTACTGTTGGTGATTTTAGTATCATCAATGTATTTTAGTAGTAATGTGATTTATTATAGGCCGATGCAATAATGCGTTAAACTCGGAAACGAGTTAGGGAAGTGCGGAGTGCACGCTCGTCGAGCCAACGTATAATTGAATATGAATAATTGAAACGGGGTTCCAAGGGGCAGAGCCCCTGGCGGGGTCCTAGGGGCAGAGCCCCTGGCGGGGTCTAAGGGGCGAGAGCCCCTGGCTGGGGTCCCGCTGCCAGGACAGCGGGCGGGGTGCGGGGCAGCGCCCCGAGCGAAAATTTTTCCGAACAGTTGCTTCCTTTCCGGAAAATTTTGAATAGTTGGACCCTTTCCCAACCGACATAACCGGTTTTTCCGAACAGTTGCTTGCTTTCAGTTTCGGTTATTGATCTCCTATATAAGAAGTCATTTGGCCTCGGTTTTGGATACAGAAACATATAAGAAAATTCTCTCTACATTTCCTAATCTATTCTCCTTGCCAGAAACAGATTGTTCTTCAAGAATTATCCCCACAAAGATTTCGTGAACCCAGGCAATAATAGGGTCGAAATAATTTGTTCGGAAAGTGTACGAACACGATTCTTCGAAGTTATCCAGGATTATCATACCCTAAATTTCTAACAACTACCTCGTATCAATTTTTTTTGTCCAATTATGTGCAAGTCAATTTCTGTAATGCGGTATCGGCAAAGATGTTAAGTGATGTTTACCATCTTATTTAAAAGCTCAAAATGTTAGAGAGGGACACGTTATATCCTTTATATTTGGCAAGACTAACCTGCCCATAGTTTAAAACCCCAGCAGATGGGCTCAATTCAATGTTTCCAAAACGTTGCAATTGACCTTCACCGAAACTCTGTCCAGGTGAGCATTTCATTCTGTACATGTAGTCTGTAGGCAAAAATGCAAATCCAAGACTGTCCCAGTCTATGTCGGCTAATTCATATGCTACATCACTATTAAACAAAGGTAAGTAGCTGTAAAGAAGATCGAAGTAGCAACTACATGATAAGCATACAATCAAAAAAACGAATGTCAAGATTAATACTCAATAACTAGAAAATACAAATGTTCAAACTTTTTCATTTTATGACTACAAGATACTTCAAACAAAAACTAATCTCATACCAGCCTATGCACAGGTTATTTGAATCCGATTAAATTTAACAGAACAAACACGAAATGTGATATGGCTTTGAAATTTGATGAAGAAAAAAACAGTTTTTAAGTAATTCTTTTATAAACTCTGTTGAAGCATCGTTAGTATATTATCTTAGTTCAACAAGCCTGTAAGAAGAATTTATAACATATGTTTTAAAGTGAAATTAACAAACCCAGAATAATGATTCTTCGAAGGTTAAATTACCATAAGCAGTTGATACACTATATTGCTAAACACAACCGATTTGAAGTTCTGGTTCGTATCAACAGCTTGCAGATCAAGTTCATGCTGGAAACACCACACAATTTCGCCTGAAGGTATTCAGTACTTTTATGCTTTTCTACCTTAAAAGTATGAATTAAAGCTTGTTTTGCAACACCAAAGATAGACTTTTTTGTGATTTAATTGTACACAAAATAGAATTATTGATTAAATGTACATAAAATAGAAATATTGATACTTTTATTGAAAAAAATAGTATAAAAAAAAACTTAGTAAACACAATCATCAGGTAATTTCCAATATTTTCAACAAAAGTAAAAACAACTTTAACGATCCAATTTCTGCCAATTACATTTATAAAAATAATGATTACTAACTTGTAATTATAAATTTACATTCCGCACAGCTCATAAAGAAAAGTTTATTTTACAATCACAAACGGCCAGCTGAGGAGTAAACTCAAACAATGTGCCATTTTGACTTTATTGTAACTTAAGTTTCTAAAAAGGGACTTACAGAAAAAATAATCCATTAAATTTATTTTGCATAAAATCAAGAAGCTAATCTGTCTATTACTGACAAAATACCCACTGTGTATATTGCGAAATTGGTGCGAGGAATCTCCCCCATTGACTTATTCCTGAGCAAGTTTTCTGAATATTACATGTTAATGTCCTTTTCTGAAGATAATGAGTTTTGGACTAATACTCACTACAGGTTTTATTCAGCAAATCGTCTATAACCCCAATTGTACAAAACATTATTTCCCTGATAAAAAATAAAATCTTGAACAGATTATATTTGGAGTTGCCGGACTGATGTCAGAGCTTGCCGAATCCGGAAACCAGATGACGTGGGGGTATATTCTTTTTAAAAGAAAGAAACTACATAAATTTGGAGCTTTTATACTAAATAAACTGGCAAACATTTTGCGAAAATAAGTCTGATAAACCATTTGCCCAATCTGAAAAAAGGTCTACTGCAACCAAAACTAACTCTAGCTAAAGCAAGATCAACCCAACCAGGCCTGTCTCTAGTCTAAGCAAAACATTGACATAATATAACCTATAAATACATATTGGTCAATATAGGCAGTGCCCGTTATAGGAACATGGCTTAAAAGGCACGTGCCCTGAGCCCTGTATTTATAAGAATTAGACCTCGAATTTATCTTGCTAGTTTAACTAATGACAACCAAGTCCGAAATCATAACCAAAACACAAGCTGCAATTTACAGATTTTTAGCTCAAGCCCTTACTAGTTTTACGTAGTGAAGTTTAAAAAACTATTTTGTTAGTTTATTTGATACCATTGCGAAACCAGTGAACTAAATTGTAATCAGGAACAAATTTTGTGAAGATAAAGTTCAAATCATTTGATAACTCTTCGTTACATTTATTTTCATTGAAACTTGGACGTAATTAGAATCCATCATATGAAGATAATAGTCTATGTTCTCTTAATGTGTAATTAAATCTTTGAATTCGATAAACCCAGATAACAAAAATAAAAAACCTCATTTCAAAGATGTCCTTGAGAACGTAACTAAGGTACCTTGTTGGTACAGCCACTTGAGAACTAGTGCTACTGCAACTATAAGGTCCCACATTATCCTGCTTTAGTAACCTCAATTTGCCATTTCTCTGCTAAATACAATTCATATTTAGTTAGATACCAAATACACATCTTTTCCAGGCGCATTATAGCAATCAAACATTTAAACGGAAATTAGCTTAGAGGTACAATTTGAGCAACCTATTTTCTACATTATATTATCTAAAAAAGTGCTTTCGCTAGTATACAATGCTAAATATAAGTGGAGCCAAAATAGTGCTTTAACCAGTATACAATGCTAGTATTAAATTTGAGCCAAAATGTAACTTATGCACTCTTCTTTTTTTTTTTTTATCAAAAATAGTGCTTTATATAGTATAAAATGCTAATTTGAGCCCAAATAGTTCTTTAACTAGAATATAATGATATATAAACTTTGAGCCAAATAATAGCTTCCACTAAACTTATCTAATAAAATGCTTTAGCTAGTATAAAAAGCTAAATATAATCTGAGCCAAAATAGTTCTTTTACTAGTATACAATGCTAAATCAAAATCTGAGCCAAAATATAAAGTTTTCACTGTTTTATCTTAAATAGTGCTTTATCTAGTATAAAATGCTCAATATAATTCGAGCCAAACTAGTGCTTAAACTAGAATGCAATCCTATATAAATCTGAGCCAAAATATAATTTATGCACTGTCTAAAATAGTGTTTTAGCTAGTATAAAATGCTAAATATAACTTGAGCCAAAACAGTGCTTTGACTAGTATATAATGCTATTTTACTTGTGAGCCAAAATAACATTTTCTGCACTATTCTTATCACAATATTGCTTTAGCTAGCTAGTATAAAATCGTAAATATAATTTAAGCCAAAATGGTACTCTAAAAGCATTCTCAACAGCCTATTTTAATTGGCTATACATCTCTACATGTGCATAGGTGACACAATTACATTGCACATCAGCCTCTTTAACATGACTCTTTTATCTTCAAAATTTTTAAAGATGTACATATCTCTACATTTTTCTCTTTACATGTGGAGAGCCAATATAGCACTCTCTACCTTTTATCTTAGGCAGGAAGTGAGAGAACAAAACGGGGGATTCTTTTTTACTTACCCAAATTAGTTTATAGACATGGATTGGAAATTCCACCTCTACGTGGCAGCTGTCAAATTTATTTTTATTTTTTTCTTTCATTTTCTTTTCGTTTTCTTCTGTGATTTCGTTTTCATATATCAAAAAATTCCCCAATTTTACCCAATTTTACCCAAAAACTTTCCCAATTTTATCCAAAAAAAACCATAACCATCAATCATCAAACTATTTCATATATCAAATTAATATATTTTTTTATCAAATCAACATCACTCTACCACTACAATTATCACCAATTTTACCACAAAAAAAAACCTCTCCCAATTTAACAAAAAAAAAAACTTTCCCAATTTTACCCAAAAAAACCCTAACCATCAACCATCAACCATCAAACTCCTTCATATATCAAATTAATATATTTTTTTTCTCAAATCAACATCACTCTACCACTACATTTATCCCCAGTTTTACCAAAAAAAAAAAAAACTATCCCAATTTACTAAAATAAAATATCCCCCAATTTTACAAAAAATAAAGTCTAACCATCAACCACCAAACTACTTCCTATATCAAATTAAGATCATTCGTGTTCTCAAGTATGGATAACAATTATAATATTTGGGGAATGAATCTTAATTTATCTACTCCGGATAATACTCTCCAAAACACCCAATTTCCGATCGATTCTAATCAAAATACTTTTTTTCCATCTCAAAATATTAATTTCCCGATTGATCCTTATGACAATGCTCAGCTACAAAATAATGTTTGATTTAGTGAGAGTCAAAAGTTGTCACAAGCCTGTCGCTAATTTAAAAAGCTATCACAAATCTGTCGTAAATTGACTAAACTGTCACAAAGCCGTCACAAAAACCGTCGCTAATAAGCTCGTAACAAAAAATACCGTCACTAATCCCGTCGCTATTTGAGTATTGTTTTATAGTGGTTTTCTTATGATCTATATTTGAATAATCATCCCAACCCGTATATTGATAATCAGTTTGTAAGTGGTGACTATAATTACACGAGTCACCAATCTGGCGCATCACAAGAAGTTTTTACAAGTCAGTTTGTAGAAGTTCAACGGGATCACGATGGATATAACGAAAATCCCCAACAAGATAATAACGAATATAATATTAATTATTCGCCAACTGAATTCGAGATAGGTTATGATTATAGAAATCATTTCCAAAATACTCTGCTTTGTCTCAAAAAATCCTTTTCATATTTTAACTAATTGACTATTTTTATTTATTTTCAAAACCACGTGATATACTCCGTTTAATGTTGTAGCTAAAAATATTTATTTTCAAAACCACGTGATCTTAATTTGATATAAGAAGTAATTTGGTGGTTGATGGTTAGAGTTTATTTTTTGTAAAATTGGAGGAGGTTTTATTTTGGTAAATTGGGATAGGGTTTTTTTGTGGGTAAAATTGGGGATAAATGTAGTGGTAGAGTTATGTTGATTTGATAAAAAAATATATTAATTTGATATACGAAGAAGTTTGATGGTTAGAGTTTTTTTTTTTGGTAAAATTGGGGATAATTGTAATGGTAGAGTGATGTTGATTTGATAAAAAAAATATATTAATTTGATATATGAAAGAGTTTGATGGTGGATGGTTAGGGTTTTTTTGGTAAAATTGGAAAAGTTTTTGGGTAAAATTGAGTAATTTTTTGATATATGAAAACGAAATGACAGAAGAAAAGGAACAAAAAATGAAAGAAAAAACAAAGAAAAAAATCCAAAGTAAAAAAGAATCCCCCAAACAAAACCCCTTCTCCGTTCTTTTACTCTCATTTTTTTCCTTTTTTGTTTCTCTCTCTAAAAAGAGAGTCTTTCTTCTTCCTCTCCTCCTCCATTCGACGTCACATCCTCATCAGTCTTTCTTATTTAAAACTGTAGATTTATGTTTTAAATTAAATGTTTATTTCTCAATTATAGGATTCAATTACATTTGTAAATAATATAATCGGATAAATTGGTTGAAAACAAGTAGCTGGAGGTGTTTTTTTTGTTTACAGAGGAGAGTATCCCAAAATTTGTAGTTTTTATGGCAAAAAAAATGTAATATACCTTTAAGATTCTATGTTACTGCTATAATTGGCATAGAAGATGTTCAATGTATTATCTGTAACTTCCATTCTTCCAAATTTGCTTTGAAAATTATTTCAATATATAGTTATATGTGATGATTTTAATCTTAAAAAAAAGGCTATTTGTGATGATCGATTTTTTAAATCTAAAAGTTATCATTAAAAAGATTTTTAACTGTTGAAAAACTTAAATTTTGATATAGGTGAATGTTTGCAGGTTACAATTACATGCTAAACTGGTCAATTTATCAAATTCCGAAGCTATCGTAGTCTATATTGTTCTTCTGCCCGTTGGCAAGGCGAATAGATATTTTACCGCAACATCGAACTTCAGAAACCACATAGTGATCCGTCAGAACAAGTTTTTAGAGATGCATTATATATTATATTCACTTAGCTCCAAGTTTGTTGTTTAGAGATGCTACTTTCGAAGATTATATTATAGTTGTTATGGGAATCAAACTCACGCTATAGGCCGTTATCGTGCCATGTATTTCAGTTGTAGTAGTTTGTACTTTGTACATTGTAAATCATTGGCGATGAATAAAGATTTGCAATTTGATGTTCTCTCTGAATCTCAGATCTCTCACTATTTCTTATAGCTCAGTATTTATTTTCGCTAATTGCGATAATTTTCTGTAATATTTTTTCCTCCGAACAAAATGGTTTTGGCTTGATTCTGGATTATCTCTTTTGGTTTTAGCTAATGAAATTGTTTCTTTAGATCTTTTGGGTCATCGTAGGTGTCATTTGGTGGAGAATTTAAAAATAAAAATAAATTAACAAAATTATTTTTTGGATATATATCATATATTTGTATAGCACTGTTGTGCTCCTTTTTGAAACAGAGAAAAAATGTAGAGACTGTTGAGAATAACTAGTATAGTAGTATACAATGATATATAAACTTTAGGCCAAAACATAATTTCAGCACTATAATTATTTAAAACAGTTCTTTAGATCAGTACAAAATGCTAAATATAACTAGAGCCAAAATAATGTCGCTTATTTAAAAACAAACTCCAAAGTAACTAAACCAAATGAGTTTTCTTTAAGTAACTTTCCCATTTTGTAACTAAATGCAAAATGTCCCAACATTTAATACTATACCATATAATTTTACATTAGAAATAAAAGAAAGCAAAAACCTTGAGATATTGAGGGGGAAAAAGCTTCTTATTTGCCATAGCGGCGGATAATGACGGTCGGAGTTGTAGCGCCGACAATGCAGTTCCGGCGTCCATCTCTCTCTATATATATTTATTTATTTATTTTCCTCTCTCTCTCCCCCCTCTCTCTCTCTATATATATATATATATATACTGTATTAGAGGGGTGTGCGCGACTAAAATTTATAATACCATTTATTTATAATAAGTTTATAAAACTAAAATGTAATAATACCAAAAGTTTGTTATATTTAAATACACATAATGTATATATAAATATATGTTTTTTTATTTTTTTATATATAGAGCGGGTTGTAACGGGTTGTGACGGATTAACCTGCGGTTTGCTAACCTCAATCCTAACCCAACCTGCAAAATATATAACGGATTGGGACGGCACGGATTAACTTTTTTTTGGACACTCAACTCGTTCCAACCCGCCCCAATCCGCACATCCGTGCAGATTGGGTTACGGGTTGGGTTTACGGATTTTGTGCCCATCCCTAATGTATTATGTATAGAAAACTGTTTTGTCTGTTTCAACTGAACTGATGCAATAATAGTACTCCCTCTGTTCCCAATTAATTGTCATTTATGAAATTACGTGCAATTTTGACCGGCTTATAACATGTATCATAGTTATCGAAATAAAAAATTTCAAAACTAAATTATATAATTTAATGTTTTAACTATATGATTAACTTTTGAAAATTTTCATTCCGACAATTTTGATACAAATTATTAGCCGGTTAAAATTGCACATAATTTCGTAGTGGACAATTAATTGGGAAGTAAGTGAGCAGTACTTAAATAAGAGGTTATTATCATTAACTATCCCCGGTTGTTTGAGTTATTTTTAGTCATCCCCAAATTATTTCAGTTTTTTATGATTTGGGTTATGTAAATTTTGAATACATCATTAATGGGCATTGTTGTTTAATTATTTTTGTTCAGTTTAGGGTATTTTAGGTACTTATTAGTTTTTACTCACTACAAAATAAAGTTAGTTTAATAAAGGTGAATATCGGTCTAGATGAAAGATTTGTGCTAGGTCGTCGTCAAGCAATGCGACATAAAAATAATTGTGTCTTTGTTTATGTCGCTACTGTTGGAAAATGACTAATTTTCATGAAGTGAATGCTATTAATTTAGTGGTTACAAAACCATTCATTCTCCCCATTTATGTGTGCCTTTAAGTGTAAAATGAGTTACAAAGAAAATGATTAAAAATGATAGTCTTGGTCCATTTTTTGATACACTTTTTCAAGACAAATTTCATACATCATATACACATTCACACAAAAAACACATATGCATACATATAGAGAGAGAGTACCGCACCACCAACGGCCCGACCGTGGCTCGGTGCCGTTTCCGCCGAGTCACATGTGATAGACGTTGTACCTTAGGAACGAAGTGCCCCATTTAGCCAGAAGCAGAGGTGGCGGGGCAAATATCGTTTAAGGGAAACTGTTTGCAGTTACCTCGTCTCGGACTTTAGTCCATTTCGGTATCATTTACATTATTTTATGTTAAATGTTGTAATTGATAATTATATATTTGAGGAAACCATTTTCTGTTTATTTGTCCATCTCTTTTCCGTAGAAATTATTGTGTTTATTTACAACGTACCCAACAATCTTAAACGATATTCTTTTTTTTTATGTTTCGTACGTTAATACAATAATTTTGGTGTTTGGATAAACAGAAATTATTTCCGTTTCGAAAACGGTTCTTTGGAAAATCATTTTCTAACAAACATTGGTTTTAAGAAATTGATTTTTCCATTTGAATTGTTAAACGCGTTTTTCCTTTGGTTTACCTTATTTGGGATTTTTATGAAAATCCCTTCTTTAGGTTGAAACCGTCTCCATGAATTTTGAGTAATATGTGCATTGTTTTCATAAGATATATGCATGTGAGTTGATTCTATGTGTAGAATTAAATTTGTATCATTTGTTATGGTTGGTGTTGTTGTATGTATTTGCATTAAATAAAATACATGTAAAATTGGATCATGGCTTGAATTTCAATTTGAATGGGTTCATTATTTGTAGTGCGTATGCATTTTGTGTATATTTGTATACAAGCATTTTTAGATATATTTTATATTAAATATATGTATTGAGTTTTACTTGTTTTTGTTGGTTTTATGCACGACCATAATTATATGTGTTATATTCTGTAACCATTGCATAATAATTAACATTGTAAAGTTTTGATGTGATGTAACATTGTAACTTTACTTGTTGTCATTGATTAATATCTTTGGTTGTGATTGCTTATCATTTCGGTGGATAAGTTGGTATCTAAATTTTTTATTTATTAGAAATTGGTTTCTAACCGTTTGAGCATATACATATATATGTGTAGTACATGTACTGCTTGATTGAAATCTTTTGGTTGTAACCACGTGGTGGGAAGATGAAGTTTCTGAAACCTTGTAGGCTTTAGAATTCAGCAACCATGTGTTTATACGTGCCTGTTTAAACGTATGTATGAGTTTTTTTTTTTATTTATTAGTAATTGATTATGGCTATAACCTAGAAACATGATTTACAGTGTTTACTGTTACCTTATATATTTTTAGAATATGTTAACGTCTGTAGCATGAGCTAGTAACGTGTTCATTAATTTCATTTTTTGGGAATTCTGTATAGATATGAAAGGTTTTACTGAAAGACAAAAACGTATTAAAGAGTATTAACACGTCATTTATTTCAGAGTTAAAACCATAGTGTTTTGTCAGTTTCATGATATTGGTACGTGGACACGTTTTGTGGAAATGATTTTAGTTTGATACTATAATAAGTCATGAGTAGTATGTAGTATTAATGAATTTACTGTTATTTTATTATCTCGTAAATGGTCATGTTAATCAATTAATAGATTGTGCTAATTATATTTTCTAGAGTTCTAGAATTTTTATTTATGAGAAATAATTTGGTTGAGACTAAATTAGATTATTTTGTTAGTTGATTTATACATGTTTATTGTTTTCATGTTAATAAAGTACTAACAATTTCCAATGAGTATTTGTGTAGACATGGATCTCTACCATGGAATTGGAGGATTTGTGATTATTCGAAACAGTTCTAGTAAAAGCCATTAAATTGAGAATTACGACAGAACTGTTTTCGAAATAGTTCTTGTAAAACCATTTTCTGATTTTCAGGATTTGGGGCTTACGACAGAACTGGTTGAATTCTGAGATTGTTCTGTGTAAAATCAGATTTATCTGGTGTTTACGGCTGAATAAATCTTTCAGAATTTGATAATCTTTTCCGGGAATGAACTGGAATACTCTTGCAAAATCAGTTTCTTGAAACCATGCGTGGCTATAGAAATTTGGTGTTTGCGAAGGAGGAGTTTTAGTTTCATTTTTCGAAATTAGATTGTGCGTGTTTGTTATTTGATATAACAAACAGTTTCCTGCGGGAAATGTCCGGAACACAGTGTGTGCTGGAACTGACCAGAACATTGTGGGTGCCGGTGTAACTCCTATTAATTTTGCATGAGTGCATATTAATGACGGGGGTTACAAATTTAAAACTACCATTATTAAAGACACTAATGTGGTGATATAATGGCTGGTGTCCTTATTAATTGTGATTTATTGCAATTTAATTTGGAGGGTTACAAAATTTGTAACGGTAATCATTAATGAGATTAATGACGAGTATTTATAACTTCTTATTAATTGTGATTAATCGCAATTTAATTTGGAGAGTTATAAATTATTGTAACGACAGTTATTGTTGACATTTATGGAAAGCTTTATTAGCTAACTACGAATTGCAATGACGAATCGGTTACATATTTGGATGAAAGGTTATTTAATAACTAACTTGATTCATTCAAGAGCAAATAATTTGATGATTAATAAATTATAAATGGTCGTTGAGTTTATTTTGAGAATAAATAAATATCGGCTAATTTATTATTTGTTGAAATAATATCTTATTAATTTGCTGAAAAAACATTTAATAATTTGTTGAAATAACATATTATTAATTTGTTAGTAAAACATATTGTGAATATGTTGAGCTTGCTATTATTGAGAATAATAATTTAGTAATATTATATTACTATTATTGGGGGAGAACCCCGAGGGTCTCACAAATGTGGGGGGTAACCCGTCGATCATGTAGATCGAGAATCTAAACGTACCCAAAAGCGCCTACGGGCGAGTGGGAGAAAACCTAACGGTTCAGTGGTATGGACTTAAAACGTCTGAAATAAATGATATCGTTTCATTTACCACATTGAAATCGATTAAGTTTCTATATAACAGTGTGCATGTTCTGAGTGAGGACAAAAGGGAATGCACGAACTGTGGGGGGCGTTAATGTGTGGAAATGTTTTAAACGTTTGGAAATCCACTAACAAGTGCAAGCATACAAATCTGAATCATGACTAGTGGTTTTGAAAGCTAAAGGGCAGTAGCCTTTCGGTAGCCAAAGCACTATGATCAAATTGTGATAAGCTTGTTTGTTTGTGGCAATACATGAGTGACTATTTGTTCAAAATGAGCATTTTAGTCGATACTCTTGTGGTCAATAATGACATGTTGAATTATTCAATCAAGTCACTGATTTGACATGATATAGTAGGTGATGAAAATATAAAAGGTTAAATGTTTTATTTTTCTAAATCTATTATTTAAATTGAAACACAATTATGAGTTTGTGTTTGAAGCAATGTATTGCTAAGTCTTCAGTTCGAAGTTTCGAATGGAGTACATAACCAAATGGTTCGATGCATTTGAGATGAGTGCAAAACCAAGAAGGGTTTAAAAAATATTTTCTCAATTTATTGATGGATGCATTAAACACTGATATGTCTACTTGATGAGAAGTAAAGATAAATCAGTCGAGATATTCATTCAAGTAAGAATGAATACGTGAATTCTATTGTTGAGGATTAAGGCTTGTCAGAAAACATGTTTAATCATGGGTGTTCTGTTGTGTTAATCTACCAACTTTAATTCAATGATTAAGTGTTAATCATTAAATGATAGACTATTCTTGGACGTGTTAGATATTGTCTAACTAGTTCCGAAATGGTATATTCACATGGATATGAATACATGATCAGTGTGATTGAAACGGTGAATATGAGACACCGTTCACATAACTGTGTTGATGGAATGACACCAATCGTTAAAGAACGACTTATTATGCTCTCGAGCAAAAAATGTAGTTCTTAAACGATGAATATCATGTTGATAAGTTCAGGATTAAACTCTGAATTTGTATGGGAAGTGAGCTTTCCGCAAGCTATGTGTTGAACAAACTATCGCTTAGGAAGTTGGACCAAACAGTCAGAATTATAGAAGGCATGATGTTTGACTATAAGTTCGTTAAAGTTTGGTGCTACCTAAGAAAGGTCTCGATCTTGTTCCTTGAAGGATTTGAATAGGATCGAAAATGATAGATTGTGTGTTCATCGGATAAGCACAAAATATAGTGCTGATCGGTTTATAGTGCATAAGGCATATGACTTTAAAGTGCATATAGAACATTGTTCTATGCCCGAGAAGCATATTTTCAAAAAGAAAAGTTTTCCGCAAAACTCTAACGCCTGGCGAGTGTGACCAATACGTTGAGGGTTCAAAGACTCGCCACCAATACGTTGAGGGTTCAAAGCATTACGCTACCCAAAGACAAGTGAACACTCAAACGGTGCTGGAAAAATGGGGAAAGTGAATCTTTTAAGTAAGATGAAGTTCATCGGCATGGTAAAAGGGTAAATAATGAAACTTCCTTTGTCCCTTGACCTTCATGAGTGAAGGTGAATCGACAATATTGAAATAATCAATGTTATCCATATAATGTGTATATGGAAAGATGCCATCAACAATGAGGTTGATAGGCACGTGAGAAATAAAGTCAATTACTTTAAGTAAACTGACGGTTTTGATAATTTTAATGTCTATACTCTAATCTCTATAAAATGACGCATCATTAATTAATGAGAACATGTGTTTTATAAATGGAGATCTAGAGAATTAGGAACAACCCATTGGGTCGTGGTTCCGTGTAAAGTAAGTCAAGGTGCGAAAATTTGTTAAGTCGTTATATGGACTAAAACAAACACCTAACTTATCATAGGTAGTCTCTTGTCCGTCAAGAACTGCACTAGACCAGTTATAGCCAACTCAGTGAGCAGACTCAGTAGGTTTGCCAATGAGGCTTCTCAGATACATAAGGTATACTGCCAATCATGAACTGCATTACACGAGATGTCCAAAATGTTTGGAGGGTATTTAGATACCAAGTATATCTCGAACTTTAACAGTACAAGGTCCATTAGTGGATATGTTTGTACTTAAAGAGGTTGTAGTCTTATGGAGGTCTGTAAAATAGACCTGCATAGTTGGAGAAACTGTAGAGTTAGAATTCATAACGTTGAATCAAGCTACAGAAGAGGCAGATTGGCTGAGAAGTCTTGGGAAGTATTCCAAGTGGCTAAAATCTGTTCCCGCAATAAACGTGTACTGCTGCAGTCAGTCAGTTATTAAACGGGATCAGAATAATTTGTATAATGGAAAGTCCCGACAAAGTCATGACATATTCGTCGGAGACACAAATCCGTAAGAGGAATTGCTAGCAAAAATTGTGGTATCCCTAGACTTTGCAAGGTCTAAGGATAATAATGCGGATCCATATACAAAATGCTTGACTCGTGGAGGAGTTGGAGCATCATCGAGGGAAATGGGGTTTGAAGCCCAATAAATTGGAAACCTTCGCATAGGTAACCCAACCTGAACTGGAAACTTCAGTCTCGGGTTCAATGGGAAACTGAATTGTGCGGGTAACCGAACAAAGCACTCGAGAATATAAGTTCTCAGCCCATTTCTATGATGAAAGAGTGATAGACCTGTACCATTTTAAGGGTGAGCATGAGGCTCTTAATGAATCAAGTATCTCGAAGGTCGAGTGGGGTGAGTCAGGACACCTTTGACTTGAAATCACCTATAACGAGTGTGTATGGCCGATACTATGTGATGATCTAGGGCTAAATCACTAGAGCACTCAGTTGAATTTGCCAAGGCAGTCCAAGGCCAAATATGGACAACAACCAAAGGGCTTAGTAAGTGGTGTAGAGAGGACACTGTGTGAGTATTACCCTGGTATGCACAAACGCTAAAGGGTTCAAGGCTTTAAGGCTACCCAATAGTAGCATATCAGATTTTACATCACTATGGCAGGTTCAAGGCGCGCGCTACCTGTCCTTATGCAGTGAATTCTCGTGGTTCTCTCGATTGCATTTAGTTGCACATTGCATGTTTTAACCGCATTCATGTGGGGGATTGTTGGAAAATGACTAATTTTCATGAAGTGAATGCTATTAATTTAGTGGTTACAAAACCATTCATTCTCCCCATTTATGTGTGCCTTTAAGTGTAAAATGAGTTACAAAGAAAATGATTAAAAATGATGGTCTTGGTCCATTTTTTGATACACTTTTTCAAGACAAATTTCATACATCATATACACATTCACACAAAAAACACATATGCATACATATAGAGAGAGAGTACCGCACCACCAACGGCCCGACCGTGGCTCGGTGCCGTTTCCGCCGAGTCACATGTGATAGACGTTGTACCTTGGGAACGAAGTGCCCCATTTAGCCAGAAGCAGAGGTGGCGGGGCAAATATCGTTTAAGGGAAACTGCTTGCAGTTACCTCGTCTCGGACTTTAGTCCATTTCGGTATCATTTACATTATTTTATGTTAAATGTTGTAATTGATAATTATATATTTGAGGAAACCATTTTCTGTTTATTTGTCCATTTCTTTTCCGTAGAAATTATTGTGTTTATTTACAACGTACCCAACAGCTACTTAGACTTTCTATCAGTGAGACTAATTTAGGATGTCCTACGTGATTGGCCGACAAATTGAAGAAAAAAGAATATATGAACGATGAACAAGGACATATAGAAAAAGTATTAGTATGAAATCGTGTGATAACTGATAAATACATATTTTTCCTATAAATATTTGACAAGAACTCCACATATTGTCTTATTAAAAGGGTAATGCTTTACATATAACAAAGAAATAGTGGACATCATATTAATTAAGGGGTTAATTGATTTCCTAAGAGAGATTACTAAAAGAAATCTAAGGTTATTTTAAGTGATGATTATGTTGAAAATACATGTAGCTAATTGATCTATTTTATGATAAGATAAATATTTAATGATAATAGGCAAAGTTGTACGGATACTGAGGGGCGGAACCAGCCAGGGGCCAACCGGGGCTGCTCACCCTAAGACTTTTAAAAATATTTTTTTAGTATGTATTTGTTTTGATACTTACAGTACATATATTAAATAATCACCCCATATATCATGTGTTTAGTCTAGATGGTAGAGCCTTCCTTAGAATATTTTTTTTCCAAAATTTATAGTATTATGTGTGGTGTCTACATTTTTAAATTAACCACAACTTTTTACAATATGTAGAATTCAAAAATGATCAATTAATAGCGCTATTTGATACTGTAATAAATTAATTTTTTAAAGAAAAACTTTAACACATGAATTTACTTGTTTTCACCAGATTTAGAAAATATTTGTTGGTAACCAAATACGGTCTAACAACGATCTAATATCAAAAATACTATTCTTATATTTTAATTGAACAAGTATGTATAGATTTGGTAACTAAATACGGTTTAACAGATTACAAAAAAAAAAATACGGTTTAACAATTTAACTTGTTCACAACTTATACATTTAAGTCCGTTTTTAGGGCCCCGGATTTGGAATTACTAATAGTAGGTTATCGATTTTGACAAGCCGTCTTTGTTTTATATAACTTATCACTCTATATTTTAATTTGAATGCATTAGCCAAATCTAGGATTTTGCTTAGTGTTTACAAATGTGAGGTAGTGTACATACATACACGTGCTGACATGCGTAAGAGATTACGTTTAATTGTTTGTATTTATTATAATCACTTCTTATGCCGTTGGAATTTTAATACCACTTGCTCCCTCTCATTTCCTTTTTTTCTTGTTCACAAATTATGGTTTTATTTCATTTTTTTTTAATGTAGTTATGCTTTTGAAGTTTCACGTATACTCGTACTAAATAAGCATCGATAACTAGGTAAAATATACATAGTGATATTTATTTCAAATTCGGTCAACTACGTGAACAGTACTTGGTTGCAAATGATGTGACATGAAATGAAATTGAAAAAAAGTGAACAGTTTTTGGCAAGTTATTTTGGTAGTTCTATATAAATACACCTTTATAAAGAACATTTGATTGTTCTACTTTTTATTTTGGATTAATTATCTGAAATGTACTTTTGTAGGTATCACTTATCAGAACTTCCTTTGTTTAATTAATCAGGTATACTTTAAAATGAACGATGGATTTCAGTTCCAGTATTTCTTACCAAAATTCAAATACATGAGATCTTTTTACTTGCTATAAACATCAAACAATGAGAAAACGAAGGTTCAGTTGCAAATTAAATTAGTACCAAAATACGAGGTTAGCAAAATGATATGATGGAGAATTTTAAGGGAATAAAAAGATTTAGCAATAAGGGAAAATTTAAGGAAAAACTTGATACTAACGGCACAATATTATCCATAATACTGCAAGTCTGCAACAAATAGCTACTAATTTTAATACTTACTCTCCTGAAGAACCACCAATCCACCCAAGCCACAAACCAAGGCCATATAAAAACAAAATCACAAGACTACTAATCCCGACGCAGTCAAACTATCGCAATACAATCACTCCACACGAGTAAATACAAGTACTAATTACTATGTATAGTTTACGGATAAGGAAGGGCATATTTAAGCTCTGTTGTAAGCGAAACAATTAGTAGCGATATTTAACCAAGCAAGCGACGAAGGGGAACTATCATGTGCAACTGTAACACCACTATGATATCAATAGAAAGCAGCCCTGACGATTATTCTTGCGACGTGGCGCTTATTCCGAGATGTACCTGTTCAACCATCTCACTTTCAACTGCCATGTAGCTCTCATGGTCTTCAAGCTTCTCTTCACTCTTATCAGAAACGATTCCGTTTTGTTTCTGCCAATGTAATCAATAAAATGTTTAGTAAAGGAATACATGATAATAAAAGGAAAAAAGAAAAGAGAAATATAGTTAGGAGCATTATCGCATGCTTCGGCCGAACATTCAGTCATAAAATGAAAATACAATCACTACAGGGTCGTTAATAAAAAAGAGTTGAGGAGCTGCTTCCTAATTTTTTGAATTATATGAACCAACCTGAAACAGTATCGGGCACGCATGTCGCTAAAAGACAGAACCTTGAAAGTGTGGGGAAAAAAAAAACTATTTATAGGGAATGTTAATTTATTTTTTGCTTCTTTCTCTCAACAACACCCACCAGAAGCAATATAGAAATTCAGAAACCTTGAACAGTTAACAATCTGTTCCAACTTCCAACCATACAAAACCTTGTTCCGGTCTCATACCCTTCTCGGTAAATTAGATATGCTCAGGGTCCACTGTGTTTGTACTTAATCCAACGACATTAGAACCATACGAGTAGTATAGGATCATATATAATAATTCCATGAGCAAGAACCAATCCCATTCACAATATTTTTCTCAAATCTGTATGCAATATGAACACAGGTTTATTGGAGTATATGGTCATTGTGAAAATATTTTTTTTATTTTTTTCTCTCTCCATCTCATATAGTGGTCATTCCTCCGAGCAGGGGTTCTATCTAAATCCCTTAGTAGGGACCATTACCAAGTATGGGACAGGACAAATGAGTGAAGAGAAAGGTGTTAAGTTACAACTTATGCTTTTACAAGTGGTAGCTTTATTCATTTCAAGCACTTCTTGAAGAAACCCTAACATTTCTCCAACGGTCTATTCACGTCAAGGATTCTTTTAATAAATACGGGTGTTAACAAATAGCCTCAAGAATGGAGCTCTATACAAAAATACAAGGTAACAAAGCAACAGTATCCGCATTCACAAATAGCAGGCATAAAATAATAAATCATGGTAAGACCAAAAATTTGAAGAAACCCTAACAATTCTCCAATGATCTATTCACTTCAAGATTTCTTTTAATAAATACAGGTATTAACAAATAGCCTCAAGAACGGAACTCATTTAAAAAAAATCCAATGTAACAAGGCAACAGTAGTTGCCCTTCACGAATAGCAGACATAAAATAATAAATAGTGGTAAGACCGAAAACGACTCTGAAAGTATCAGCCAAACAACAGTGTGGAGTCAGGTTAGTAACTATTCCTTGTTACATCTGCATACAACACCACTAGACAACCGCAGCTTATCCAGATATATATCTAATATTCAAGAAACTGGTCTTCCTTACTCCATTTTAGTTCCCACACACTTTAAAACAGTCATCAGCTACTGAACATTAGATCAATCAAACAACTACAAGACAAAGCAAACAGTTGATATGGTCTAACTACAGTAAAATGTAGTATGTTTAGTAAAAGAGTTTATTAAATAAAACAAATTCACTAAACTATCAAGCACATATTTTTGGCTCTTCTCAATGTGCCAAAGGCCAAAAAAAGTAGATGGCCGATTTCTTTTCTATTTATATCAGATTGGAAAACTGTTCCCTCACTAATTACAGAAGTTAGTAAAATCACTGTAGATGCACTTAATATTCTTAAAGTTCAATACTGGACAAGTATGATTGCAAAAAATGTAAGTCTAGTTTTTTTTCCCATATTTGGACAAAATTACCTGTATGTCCTCGATAGCTCTTCCTTGATTCACTGAGGTTACTTCTCGAATAGTTATGATCTTATCAATATAAACTGTGGTCTCTTCGGCACTAATTGGGCCATTATTCAATGACTTCATTGCAAGTTCGTTTTCTGATGTCAAGACATAATCATCTTCTGCTTCAATTTGGTGTGACCTTGGTGTCCTGACAACAAAACAAAACATATAAAATCTCAGAAATCTTTAAGAATGAAGATATGAAAGCGAAAAGTTGAACAATTCTACGCTAAAGTCCAAACAAAGACAATCTTTCGGATGCGATACACATCGCGCATGCTATCAAGTCTCCTCTGTCCAACTTCTTTACTGCCTCTCTTAGAACTAAGAAGCATGGAGTTCTAAATTGATTTATTTATAAAGATGATAGACCAAACTTTATTTGTTAAAGACTCTAGTTGTATTCTCTCTATATGTAGTGAATAAAAAGTGAATCTTTGAACCATTCAAAACATAAGTTGCACGAAAGGCACGTAATAAAAAGTGAATCTTTGAACCATTCAAAACATAAGTCGCACGAAAGGCACGTAATATAGATGTGATGGGTAACAGACTATGCTTGCCGAATATTTTAATTCTTATTTTTTATATTTGAAATTCTAAATATAGATAATAAAAAAAAATCTGATAATATACAGTAAAAAATATAAAAATAAAAAATTCTCGAATATCATTGAACAGGAAAATACCAGGGTGTAGTCGATGGTTCATTAGAAGGAGACGTGGCAACACCATTTTCTTGCTTTCTTTTCTTGCTCGGGTTTCGCTCCAGCATTGAAGTATATCTTTTAAGCCATGAAAAAGGGGACGGAGCAGGTGGAGAAGGTTTAACTGACTCATTTACAGGAGACCGGTCAAGACCAGCATTATTCAAATCTAATTTGGCTTTTTGTAAAACTCTTTTGGTAGAAACTTTTCGCCTGTTATATTTGAAGTCTGGTTCTTGATTTTCTATACGGTCAGGAATAACTTTTAAGTCCTCCAACTTTTTCAAATTTTCAATTTCAGATGTAATCTCTGCTTTCTCTGCGTGAAGTGACTCCCTCTGTTTCTCCAACCTCTCTCTCTGACTTTTAAGTTCCTCGATACAACTGTTCAATTCAGCCCACTCCTTGTCCCTTCCTTCCCTATCCAAAATAATCTCTCTCCTCTCTTTATCAAGCTTCTTGATCTCTATGTTGATTTGCTCCATCTCCTTTGCAGCTGTTTCTCGAAGAGAAGCTATCTGTTGAAGTTTTTCATTCTTTTCTTCCTCAAATGAGAGCTCCCTCTCCTTATAATAGCTTTCAAGTTCTTCGCGTCTTTTACTAACGCAGTTTTCAAGCTCTCTTTTTTGCACCTCGATATCTAACAAGAAATCAGCACGTTCTTTCTGAATTTTGCTGAACCACTCCGAACGCTCGTGTTCAATCTCTCTCATGAAGGTTTCTCTGTCACGAGAAAGTGATTCAGCGTTGCGTTTATACTGATCCAACAAAGCATCTTTCTCTGTTTTTAGAGATTCTCTCTCATCACTGAGAAACTTTTCCATAGCTTCTCTCTCTTCAGCAATACGTTCTGACCTTTTCTCTAGTTCCTCCCTTTTCTCATCAATAGCTTCCCATTCAGTTTCGAATTTCGTTTTCAGAGCGTTCATCTGATTTGCCTCAAGTTCAAGTTCTTGCTTTTGTGCTCTTATGTTATCAATTTCTTCTTTAAGTCTCGTTTCTAATTCCATTAATTCATTTGTTTCATTTCTCATGGCCTCTAGCCTCTCCTCTGCAAGATCAACTTCTTTCTTTTTCTTTTCAAGTAAATTTATAGAGTTCTGAATATCCATTTTCATTCCTTTCATCTCCTCTTTCTCTCTAATCAAAAGGGATTTCATCGACTCCACCTCCTTTTCAGCAGTAAGGAGATTATTCTCCTTCTCATAGATAATGTTGGTCTTCTCTGTTAAATCATTCTCTCTATCTGCCAAGCTCCTACTTTTAACATCCAAGTCATGCTCTTTTTCTGATATTAGATCCTTAAGTTGACAAAGGTCTACCTCTTTCAACTCCCAAGCGCGTCTTTTACTCTCCATTTCTTCTTCAAATAATTTACGCTTTGAATCTAACTCCGCTTCAAAATCCAACATCTTAGATCGGAAAACAGCTTCATTATTAGCTGTAACTTTTTGTACCCCATCCTACAATAATCATATTAACAAACTTGAGAAAAAGAAAACGAGAATAGTCATAATAACTTATTTTTCGTATTACACTTACTGACTGTCTTAAAATAATGAAAAAGCCACTGTTCAGTATTAGTGTCATATTTGAGCTATATCCCATCAGTCAAAGACTAGAAAGCCATGAACACCACCACATAATAGTGAAAAACCATATTTCTAACTAAAGTTATTAATATGCGGAAATCTATGATCATTAAAAACAATGAATATTAAATGCACAGATAGATGTAGTTCATACAAATAAAGCGGACCAAAAGAGATACTGGACAACGAAACTCGTGTTAAGGCAAGCCCGGTTTTTTTTTTGGCAACCCCAAGCCATTGCATTATCTAGATTGAAATGCATACAATATTTGCACTTTTGTTAAAATATCCCAGCTTTAAAAAACATAAGAAAAAATATTGATACAAATGACAATTAATTTAGTGAAAAGAACATCAGCTAGAATGTAAAAATTATTATATAAAAAATTACTTTACAAACAAAAAATTAAGTAAAGACGAGCAGGCTCACTATTTCCTTGCTAGCGACTTTTTCTTGCAGAATAAGAAGTTCATCTTCTCGCCTTCTCAACTCACGTTCCTTCTCTACAACACCCTGTCAGAGGCCAATAAAACAGCTTAAATTGCTTAAAAAGAAACTAAGTATAATCAAATAAAAATAATACAAGAAACAGTATAGTGCATACCTCTTCCCTAGCAGATAGAGAAGTTCTATTTAGCGATAAATTCTCTCTCTCAACAATCAAGGCACTATGCTCTTTTTCAATGTTAGCTTTTGTGGACTCCAACTCTTTCTCTAGTCGAATTAGTTCTTGAGATCTATTAAAGATATAATCCTCCCTCTGGTTCAATAAAGTTTGTCCATCAAGAAGTTTTTCTTGCAATTGCTGTAAAGACTTTTGTCTGTCTGCTAAAGATTGCCTCTCCAGAAGGATCTCTTTCTCCTTAGCATCAGAACTGAACCATAAAAGATGGAATGAATTAGTTTCTAGCCAATCACCTAAATATAACCTCTTTTTTTTGTTAGGACCTAAGTATAACCTTGTTAAGTGGCGGCTAAGAAGCTCAGTTTTTTTCCCCGCTTAAAATAGGACTGCTCTTGGTTGAACAACTAAAAAGTTAAGATTTCTGGTTTTGTGGACTTATGAATAAACTAGAAGTTTAGAACTTGCAACAATAACATCAAACTTATTTGTTTTCCACAACGCTTCAATGAATCAGTGGCGGGTTAGAAGCTCAGTTTTTTTTGTTTTTTTTGCTTAAAATAGCTCTTGGTTGAACAACTAAAAAACTGAGATTCCTGGTTATGTAGACTTATAAATAAACTAAAAGCCTAGAACTTGCCACAATAACATAAAGCTCATTAATTTTCCATATCAATTATTTACTCGATGAATCCAGCTTATTTACTTGACAGCTGCAAGAGGACAAGCCTCCGAATTTCATTAGTCATTCATAGATATATAGGACTTGTTTGGTAGCAAACTTTAGGCAGGAAAAAGAAAAGCTAAGTCGGTCGATCTTATATTGAACGGGAAAATACAGTCCAGTTGTCCAGATCTTAAGCATAAAAAGAAAAATTGCAGAGCTTATAAGCTAAAAATCTGGAATAATCTAGTCTTTCGGCTTAAAGGATTGGTTGGCTGCACTTTTTGTTTAATCACATAAGCTCGATTTTAGGAGATTTAGTTAAAATTTGGATTGATTGAGCTTAAAGTTTCTAGCTCTTTAGGTTAAAAAACCCAGACAAATTAGAGCGTTGAAAGCTGCAGCTAAACAAATAAACTAGAAAAACAACAAAAAAAAGGTCTGCTTAATACTATGAGGCCTGAATAAGCTTGAGAGCTAAAGCATAACAGTGTCGGTATAAGCTACAGTCAAATAACTCACATAGAAAAGCAGAGAAGAAAGTATTATTTTTCAATAGAAATACATACTCAGACTTAAATGTAGAAATGTGTCTCCTCAAATCATCTTCTCTTGCTTCCACCTCATGTAATTTTATCTCAGCAGTGCGATGATATCGTTTGGCCTCTTCCTCTGCAGACTCGGCTGCACGCAGCTTTGTCTCTCCCTCCAGAAACTTATTTTGAGCTTCTTCTACCAATGTTCGTGCCTCTAACAGTTTACTCTCTGCTGCAACTTTTGTCTCTGCACACTCTGCACGCATCTCATGCAATGTCTTCTCAAGCTGCCGACACAAAAACAGTAACAAAATTAAAAAGAAAAATTATCACAGTAAATCTTTATTTGGAAAAAAAGTTATAATTAGAAAAAAGAGTAAACATAAGCTTACATTAGCAACACATTCCTTTTCAATTGCAAGAGCCTTGTTCAACTTTGCCTCTTGTTTCTTGGCTTGGGCAAGAGCAGCTGAAGTTAAAGATTGATCCCGTTTGCTCATTAATTCAACTGATTCGGCGGATGTTTTAACTTCCTCATACTTGGAAACCCACTCTTTCTTTTCCATTATAAGAAGACCCATGTTGTGTTGAAGGTCGTAAATCTACATAAATCAAATTAATATTAGGTACATCTTCATTTTTTTTAAAGACACAATATTATGACACGTACTGACGTAATTAAAAAGACTTTAAATGATGAATTAGTTTTTATACAAATGCTTACTCAACCATCAGCCGGAAAAAACCCAAAAAACTAAAAAAAAAAATGTTCAACGAAACTAACATAGCATTCATTAGAAGGAAGTCATCCCCATAGTTTAAACATCAAATATATTGATTATTGAGTATAAAACAAAAGTTCCAAGTAGAATATAGGGGCAGCACTGCAAAATATTATTAAAAAAATTGAGAACCCTTTGCTTCTATCGACAACAAGAGAATATTCATTGGTTTCAGCACACGACCTCATCAAGCTGACGTGGCGTACTTGTCCAGCCGGATACAGGTTTCATTCTCTGTAAGTCACGATCAGTCAAGGGCTAGTCTATTAGATGACATTTGGCAAATTACTAGAGTTTGGCTAATCGAAAAGTATGGGGGATGTAGGGTTAAAAGATGGGTTGACTCAGAGTTAGATGGCTTGAACGATGTAGGGGGGTTTAGTTGTTGTCAAGCATGTCAAAGACAGGGTTCATTCGGGTATTTTAGTGAAATGAAAACATAAAAATCAGTTTGCATACTTACACTTTATGCAATTAACAATAACCTCTTCATCTATCTTACCTGAAAATCTGTCTTCTCTCTCTCTCTCTATTTTAATCTTAATGGGTTAGGTTTATGGCTGCCGGCTATCTTATCAATAATTCCTTTAAAAAAAAACAATCATCTATAGAGGTGATGTGTGGTCATGATAGCAACTAGCAACTACAGGTGGAAGTCGCATTTTCTTTTTTTTCTTGGACTTGTCTGCATTTGTTTGTTCTACATATCATTCTGTTTTTGTAATTTTGTTAGTGAATTCTATATGCTTATATGCTATTTGGAATTCACGTGCAGAAAAGAAAAAGGCGACGGCACAAATCTGCCTAGAGCGCTTCGATGCCCGACTCCCGCCTTAAATCCTTTTATAAAGGGTGATTTTTGGCATTTCTCTTTTAAATTTTTTCTTATTTAAAGGACACCTTCCATCAGTTGGTCTCCCTAATAAAATACCCAAGTCTCAGTTTAATTACATCCCTTGCTTCGTCATGTAAGTAACTTAGGCCTCAGATAATCCAGTTAAAATCATGGATGGCAGACGGGAATATCATGAGTAGACATGGAACTGTGGTAAACAAAATACTAACGTAAAATGCTTGTGAATAAAGTATTCATAAGGATTGGTTAAATAATTTTAAACCCACGATAACAAACAAATGAACGGCTCGTTAAGCTGCAACTTTTTAACTTAATAGGCTAGCTTAATTGACTCTTCTACAAAAGGTTAGTTAATTCAACTTAAAAAAAAGGCTAGTCCACCAAATGAAGTACACGTTCAAAATTAAAAGAACAGAACAAAGACGTCAACCAACTAAATCGTAAGTTTCAAAGGGTGGTATAAGAAGATGTAGTTCCAAATCTTGGTCCCATCTCAGATATAACAATAAATTTCACAATCCATGAAGATTCCTTTAACGTGATCATATATAACTGAAGTAGTAATTGCATACAACGCTTCCAGTTTATCAAGGTTTAGGAAAGTAGTATACAAGGTAATTTCATCTTAGTACACTACACTGTAAAAGTTCAATTTAGAGTACAAAATAACAAATTTAGTAAACTCCCAGGATAACCAAATTCACTACAACCAAAAAGCAAATACAAGAGTTGCAAAGGTGCATCCAAAACAAGCAAAGGTCAATTTCATGGTCCCTCTCTTATATAATAAGGGTAAATTAGCAAAGAAACAAACTTAGTTTGCCCAACTTATTTAAGTTTTTTCACCCAACTTATAATTTAAAAATACAGTAAGAAGCATATTTAAAATAAGTTTAAAACATAGGGGTAAACAAAAATGGCCCATATATTCCAAATACCCGCAAAATTTTCTTCAAAAAAGATGTACAAAGCTGAACTAAATTTGCAAAAAAAAATGAAGAATCATGGATATGTAGCAATTTTGTGGGTACCGACTAATGATTCAACTACAATTTAATTCACTTCCATCAATTTTGTAACTCAAATTACACAATTTTACAACTACTCAGGGTAGGAATTGTAACGTATACCAAAACCAGCAAAATGCCCTTCTAAAAAGAAACAAACTAAGCTCAACTAAAATTGCACAAAATCAACACTAAGTAAAATAAGACTGAATTAGAATATAGTAGATACATACCTCAGTTTAATTTTTCGTCATATAAGCAGTATAAGAAGCTTAATCTCTTCTGTCATATCGTAATACTAACTTATTCCACAAAGTATCCACCAAAAAAGACAAACTAAGCTGAACTAAAATTGCATATAAAATATAAGTAAATAAAGTTAACAAAAACTGTTCACATAAACTAGACTAAGATTGCCTAAGACCAAGAAACAAAATAATGAGTGGCTTGGACTCATTATAATAAATACCTCAGTTTCGAGTTCAGAGATATAAGCAATAAGAGAAGCTTTATCCAAACAAACACTAAGCCCAGAATAATAATTAGAACTTATTCCAAAAACCCACTTTAAAAATGGCAAATTTTAACTAAACTAAAATTGCACAAAACCAACAATGAACAAAATAGCCCCAAGTTCAGAAAAATACTTGCACAAACTTTAAAATTGACAAACTTTACCTACACTGAAATTGCTAAAAACGAACAATAAAAAAACAAGTTCACAGTATTAAATAAAAACTCGCTTCAAAAATGACAAATTTTAACAAAACTAAAATTGCACAAAACCAACAACAAAACAAACCAAAGAATTGGATTAAAATTAATAGATAATAAAACTCAGTTTCAAGTTTAGTAGTATAAACAATAAGTCCAAACAAACACCAAGTCCAGAGTAATAATTACAACTTATTACAAATCCCACTTCAACAATGACAAACCCTAACCAAACTAAAATTGCACAAGACCAACAATAAACAAAACAAAACAAAGAATTAGGATATAGAATAAAAAGATAACAAACATCAGTTTCAAGATTAGTAATATAAGCAATAAGAGAAGCTTTATATCAAAATTGACAAACTTTACCTACACTAAAATTGCAAAACCTCAAACAATAAACAAAATAACCTCAGTTCAGAGTATTAATTAAAAACCCACTTCAACAATGACAAACTCTAATTAAACTAAAATTGCACAAAGACAACAATAAACAAAATACCTTAGTCCAAGACTCCAAAATAAGTACTATTAACTTATTCCAAAAACCCACTTCAAAAAAGACAAACTACCCTACACCTATTATATTAACAAAAACATCCCCTCAAAAATTAAATTATCAAAAACATACCTTCAATTAATAATTAATAAAAAACAAAAAACACCATTCATCACTCCTGATCTCTTTCATCTCTCTCCTCCTCTCACTCTCTCCAATCTACCTCTCCTCCTCCTTCTCCCTCTCTCTGATCTCTACTCCTTCCTATCTATTTCCGATCTCCCTCTCCTCCGTCTTCTTCCTCTCTCCAATCTTTCTCTCCTCCTCCTTCTCCCTCTCTCATCTTTCCGATCTCTTTCCTCACTCTCTCTACTCATCCCCCCTCTTTCCGATCTCTCTCTCCTCCCTCTCTATTTCCGATCTTTCTCTCCTCCTCCCTCTCCCTCCGATCTCTTTATTCGGTGGAAATTGAAACGGAGACATCCGTCAGAGTGAGCGGCGAATGTGTAGAGCGAGGTCTAAAACTCAAGGTTGATACTGACAAAGATGCGGTCGTCAAAGGAGAGGCGCACGACGACGACGTGATAGTTCAAGATCGGAGGACATGTAAATGTTGAATTTGTTAACTAGCGTATAAGGTTGAAAAATAAGTCAATGAATTCCGTGAATTAAGTGTATGAAGTTGAAAATTATGGATATGAATTATGTAAATAAGAATATGAGTTCTGTAAATTGGGGTATGAACTTTGAAAATAATAGTGAACTTTACGAATTAGGGTATTAACTTCTGAAATAAGGGTATGAACTTTTGGAATAAGGGTACGAAAATATACAAATTAGGGTATGAACTTTTTGAATAAGGGTATGAAATATACAAATTAGGGTATGAAATTTTGGGTATGTTTTTGTTAATTAGAAATTTTAGGATATGTTTTTGTTAATTTAGTTTCAAAAGTAGTATGTTTTGTTAATTTATCCTTAAATAAATAACAAACCTGAGATTCGAGACTAGTAATATAAGAAATAAGAGAAGCTTTATCTCTCCTTTTAATAGACTCCTCATCAAACCCAGTTTCTCTCTGCCCCCTCCATATCGCATCATCACTCATCGGGCTGCCACATGTCACCGACTTTGGGCTCGCCATTGTTGTTCGATTTAATTTAACCTAGCTTTTTTAATCTTTTTCTAAAGCAGCTTCTACAGGACTAATTCTCTCTCTCTCTCTCTCTCTCTATATATATATATATATATATAACTATCTAGTAAATACAATTAGTACTTATTAACTTATTCCAAAAACCCACTTCAAAAATAACAAACTTTACCTACACATAAATTGCACAAAACCAACAACAAAACAAAAAAAAAGGAAAAAAAAAAACTTTGTCCAGAGTAATAATTATAACTAATTCCAAACCCCACTTGAAATTATAGTAATAATATGATTTGAATAATTACTGTTTAGTAAAAAATACTTCCACTAAACTAAAATGCAAAAACAAAATAACCCAAATTTCAGAAGAATAATTATACCCATTTCAAAATTGTCAAATTTCAACTGAACTAAAAATTAGGAAAACAAAATAGTAATTAAAAAGAAAACAAACACCAATAGAAAAATGTTTTAACTAAACAAAAAGAGGCACAAAAACAAACAAATAAGTTAAGAATTGAGAAAATAGAAAAGAAATTAAATAAATAAACAAACCTGAGATTCGAGAGTAGTAATATAAGAAATAAGAGAAGCTTTATCTCTTCTTTTAATAGACTCTTCATCAAACCCAGCTTCTCTTAATCTCCTCCATATCGCATCGTCACTCATCGGACTGCCACGTGTCACCGACTTTAGGCTCGCCATTGTTGTTCGATTTAATTTAACCTAGCTTTTTTTTTTAAGCTTATTTTGGGATTAAAAAGTTACTACAGCACTAATTCTCTCTCTATATATCTATATAACTAATATGTATCTATATTTATATATTTTTTATATTATTCTTAGAACCTTTTGACTGTGGAGTTTTGTATGGTTACTTACTTAATAAACTACTAATCGTGCACCACGCTTTGCGTGTGAGATGCGTAATGCGATAAAATTTAGAAAATAAGTGTAGTTATGATACAAATAGTTGGAGAATAAAAAAAAATAAAAGTATAAGATAAGAAGACTCAAAAGAATTTTGAGAGCTTAAATAGGGATAAAAAGTGTTATTAGTTATTATTTTTTCTCTATTTTTTATGAGAATATGGTATTGTGGTAATTAATAAAAAAGTGTAAGAGTAATTTTAGAAAAAAATGGTAAAATTTGGCAGGCTCAAAAAATTTTGGGTTGACTTATTATAATAGTATAGATAAGCCCCACAAAGTTTTTACCTTTTTTTTGTAATTGACTTGGAATAAGTGTTTTGGTTTGGTTTGCTAATGTATTTTCTATAACGATTTTAGATTTTGTGTTTTTTACTATGGATCCGCTTGGCTACATATTTTATAAAATAATTTTCAATTTTTTTATATGAATGGGCTTTAACGAGCCGTACGAGGAGAAAACTTCCTATACGTTTCTGTGTGGGTGGGGGGGGGTGTGTTTCTTTTTTACATCTATCCCAATGAGCCGTCTATCGAATCGTTGCAATTGATGTTCGGTCCCGAAGAGAAGGACGAGATCTTCGGAAAGTGGGGTTTTATGATCCCATAAAGAATCAAACTCATTTAAATGTTCCTGCTATTTTATATTTTCTTGAGAAATGTGCTCAAACTACAGAAACGGTTCAGGATATTTTAAAGAAAGCGGAGGTTTTTTAAGGAGTTTCACTCTGATCAAACTAAATTGAATTAAGGAAATAAAAAAAAAGTAATAGAGAAAGGTTGTATAAAACTATATAGGAGTCATCATTCCCCTAATTTTTTATTTTCTCTTTTACTCTATTCATACTAAATGAATTACTTCCCTATTTTGTATAGTTCGGTCATATATTTTCTACGAATATTTTAAAATTTTATAAATCAGTGGTGTTTTGTTTAGACTTTTAGATTATTTTATTTTAGAAAGTATATTTTAGGCCAAAAAATAAGATTTCTTGGTATTTGTTGGATTTCTGAAATAACTTTTTTAAAGTTGATTTTTTTTAACAGAAAAGATGCTGTCAAGCAAATGTATATGTCTGTAACTTTTAGTGATCTATCGGTTTTGCATATCTATTTTTTTATAAATGTGATTTTGTTAAAGCAGCGAATGGACGATAGATGCTAACAAGATTAGATCTGTTGAATTGGATTCTTATGAAATAAGATATTTTACATGGAAATTGTTTTGGGAAAATAATGGAATTCCGTAATTTGTTGCTTGAGTTGAAATTATATTAAAAAAAGTTACATAAATTAAATATAAAAAAAGGGATTATTGTAAACAAAGTTAAACCACTATGAAGTTGGATTTGAGGGTTAATTGAAATAATATGATAGTTTATTGATACAAATGAAAAATGAAAACCTTATGAATTATTATTTGAAAACCTCCAATAGTTAAGGGGGTCTTTGCATTAATACCCTTCTAATATTGAGAATGTGACGTGGTTTAGGGTTCATAACTTCATTGTGAACCGCGCCTACCTTGATTAAAACGCGAGATTTTAGATTTGAATTTTAAGTATTTAATAATGGTTACAATTAGTGTGATTTTCATAAATATATCATATTATATGCATTAAGTGAACATAATCATTCCTCATAATTTTAATTATGGTTTTAATTGCAATAGTTATCGCCATATCGAGAACTCGTTTTAAAATATCCCGTGTCTCGTTTCTCGATTCATATTTTCCATTTATCGTAAGATGGGCAATCTTAGATATCTATCATGGGTGGGCAACAATTTTCTTATACCATATAAATTCTAATGTGATTACAAACACATATTTGTATAAAGTTAACAATAAACATGATTACGACAAAATAAGTTGTGTTTTATTAAAATCCGAAACCGACCCGAAATTTTTTCGGTTTTTCGGTTTCGGTCTTTTTCGGTTCGATTATCGGTCTGGTTTGGTTTTTTCGGTTTTTCGTCCGACTCTAGTTTACTCTATAAAAGAGGTAACATATCAATTCATAGAAGGAAAAAACTTAAATTTCTAAATCTTTTATCAAGTCGGAGGAAAAAACTTACATTTCTGAATCTTTTATCAAGTCGGAAGTTCACTCCACACTTCAACACCTTTAATTTCTAGGTCATCCATATCTTGTGTTTGAAAAAAGCTCGTGGTTATGAATCTATGTGTCTCTTGAGAAGTGTCATTTTCTCAAAAGCTCAATTCTTAAATACCTAAAAAAACATTGTATATATGTCTGCTACAAAATACACTAATATCACTATTTTAGGCTAAAAAAATTATAAATTTCATTATAACTGATAAATGTAATGTTACAAAAAAATAATAAAATACACGTTAAAACCAGTTACAACTAAATAAATCCATTCAACTTCTAAATCATCCGCTAGAACGCATTAGAAATCCGTCGGCCATAGCAAAATTCTCACTCACTACGAAAAACAGCATCCCCAACGAACAAAAACGGGCTCTGTAGATAGCAAAATTCTACCCATCTGCTAATACCGGGAAAAAAAATAACGAACAACCTCAAAAAGCTTCGGGCGCGAGACGAGATTGAAGGCGTTACGAAAATCAATCGTGAGAAGACCAAATTTTTTCTCATCAATAAGAGCCCTAATAGATCGATTAACGCATGAACAAGACTTTCTGCACCAGATTTGAGTTCTACACGGATTTGAAAAGGAGCTAACAAATTTATAGAAGGAATATTAGAAGCCGACATGGCAATTTTACTAGCCAGGCTCCTCCACACTTCACTCACGACAATAGGCCTATAAGAATTTTTTTTTATTGGCAAGAGGATAATAGGAGCGCTAGCTACCCATTGAGCTAGAAAAGATGGAACTCCGCCATCGAGAAAAATGGACATAAGTCCCACTAAAGCAATTTGCAAACTATACTACTCCACGTGTTCCATAGATCCAACCACGACATCTAACAAATGTTTGTGGTTTAAGACCGTCTCAGCCTCCCAAAGAACCATGGGGGAAAGACCGTAAGGCAGCACAAAAAGAAACCCAATCAGGCTTAAGAGCCTCTGGCGCGGGCTCTACCGATATCCACAACCAGTTCCGAGCAGTATGCTTCTCCCAAAGATCTGATAACACTTCTTCAGAAAATTCGCATATGCCATGACTCACTAAAACTCGCGCTGTTGGGCCTAATCTTACTTGAGCCACCAACTTATGATATCGAACAAGATTTGCCTTTTTTTTTTTTTTATATATCTTTAACCAATTTTGACTTTCTTACAACACGCTGTTGTTGCGGGATATTAACCAAACCAAGCCACAATGCTCTCCTCATACTAGGACCCTCTTCACAACGCAACAATCTGGTCCCTACCATTTTACCACCGGAGACCTTATTTCTATCTGGTTGGACTGTCCGAAGAATGCATACCGTAAAAATATACAAAATGACCCAGTTATCTAAGTTATTAGGAGCATCAAGAACATCTTGTATAACAGCAGCGAGAATACGAGCAAACCGGCGACGACAAGTCTTCGGAAAGAATGTCAAGGTTGGACGAGACACCTCTCTCAACGTTGCAAAAATGTATGGCTCCTCAGAAAACGGAAGGAATAACTTTCTAACTTCCGTTTCAAGCTCATAATTACGTCTATTGATCGGAAGCGGAAATTCCGGATCGACTAGAGAGGATACTCACCGTCAGAGAATCTTTTATTACAGGAGAATGCACAACTTATATTATAAGTTTTTACACAATTTGAACATAATAAAAAATTAAGCGATGTGAGATGAGAGACAAAAAGTGATAGGCCTAGGCGAATCAGACCTAGCAAACAAAGCTCTTTAGTGTGAAGAACATGGCTCTTTAGTGTGAAGAACATGGCTCATAACATGAGACCTAAGTAAGTCAGACTTAGCAAACACACGTTCGGCTACAGGGTAAAAAGGAAAGGGACACCGAAAACCATTCGAGGCGGGAATTTCCAAACTCGTAGAATTAGCAACTTTCAACAAAGGTACAACACTAGACCGTTCGTAATCTTCCACGGAACCTATTTCCGCACTTTCCTCCACTCTAGCTAAAACGACTCCGTAATCTTTTATAACTTTTAAGCGATTGGCCAAAACAAACATGACTTTATAGTATTGACCAAGTAATATACATATCATGGTGATGGTTGACAAATATGTCACACAGCATCCCATATATACTATGTATGGTGGTCAGTTAGTTATTATACTTTTTGCAACGATAAAATGGTAAAGGTATATACTCTTGTTCATCATGTATCATGTATGTGATCTCACATGATGTACTATCTCCACTTATTTTTTTTCTTTGTTCTTTTAGACTTAAACAATCGGGTAACATTCACATGTTTTAGGTCATCAAATAAGTAACAAAGATAGTTTGGTTTATTAGTAGTATTTATGTGAATTTATCTTACTTTTACCTTAATAAACTTCTTTCAATATTTTTTTCCATATACTCGTAATTCGTAAACAGTACACTAATTATATATTGATAAGTCCTATATTATTTCTTCAAATAATTAGATAATATATTTAATGAAGTAAAAAGCTCCTAATTGAATTTTTTTGTTGCTGTATCATTTATATTATTATATAAACGTTTGTAAATTGTTGTGTATTGTCTAGATGATATACTAGAGAGAAATTTGTAAACTAGAAATATGTACTATATGTAAATGATTAGTTGTGGGAACATGTTTGATGATGTAAAATGGATAATCAATGTAAATTTACATTGAGCCATTGTAAATGCAGTTATATTTCAATGTTGCAAGTTGTATTGCTTTTGCATTCTGGCAAAAAACAATAGTCCAACAACTAGGAAGAAACCTTTAAAAAATCTTAGAAATGAGAAGTGCCTCCCCACAATGGGATTCTTTGGGTGTCCAAGTTAAGAATACCTTTTTTTTTTTTTTTTTGAAAAGACCTTGTCTAAACCAATAGAGAAAAAGTAAAGTTTAAAAAAGTACCAAATCTAGAATTAACTACTTTTCGGTATTGTTACCTAAATCCTTCACTACTTGCAAGGGAAATAGGAAAAGACTACTTGTTCTCAAACAAACATGCTAAATGTTGATAGATTAAGTGAAAAACTATTACGAAAAGTGGAATCTTTATCATACTTGATTTCACTTTATACAAATGATATTTATTAGTAATGTGCTCACCCCTATATCCAATCCAACTGGAGTCTGGTTAAAATAATACATGAACTCAATCTAGCCCGATTATACAAAACCACAGTTATTTCGAGTACAACCTAGAAGATATAGAAGCAGATGTTCGTAAATATTTTGACTTTCGGGCTACGGATGCCATGCGCTTTTCTTCGTAGTAGTCATCAAGCCACTCTTCAATCAGCTCGATTTCAGTTTCTCTCTGTTCCACTAACCAGTCAGGATCATCATCACGTGCTGCCCGCAGATCCAAGTGATGTGCACCTAAACATCAGCAAAAACGAAAATCAAAATTATATGAAAAGGGACAATAATCATGTTGTTCAAAGGCGAGAGAGCTAACACTGAATTGCTAGGGTAACAATATTGCCATATAAAAGTCCAGATCCTTTAGCAGACTTTGAGGTAATTTTAGAGTTAAAAGAGTACTGAAAATATGCTTGAATTACTAGATAGAAAACAAGGAAACGGAGAGGTCACAGAAAGTATGCAAATATATTGGTTACCATTTTTGGTCACGAGAGCAACTATTGTTTCGGATACATCTTCCAGAACACTGCAAAAGGAAATTGCAATATCAGTCAAAATCCAAACAATTAGGCCATTATTAAATATTATAAAGAACAAAAATATACAACGTACCTGCCACCACTCCAAGGATCCAATAGGCCATTTGAGAAAATGATATTACTTCCAAAAGTTTTCAAGGCAGTCTTAAAATCCTGCACAAGAAAAGGTTGAAGAATTTGACACCCAATTCATAAATTAAGTGTTGATAAACTGTGAAGGAGAAGGCTAGCCTAATGCTAGATGTTTAGATTCTTCGGATTTACACGAAAATAAATCTCGACATTTAATAACAAAACTCTCTATAATCGAGGCAATGATTGCCGAATCCCTCTATAATGTTTAAATATGCAAATGTTACATGCATAATGCTTAGGCATGGATGATTATAATGGAGTAACAAAATGAGTGTATGACAAAATAAATACTGAAGAAGACTGTCTATACTGTGTTTAACCATTCACTTACATGTCCACCAAATTCAGTAGATATCCACTTTGGCCTTGGAGTGACATTGAACATGTCCAAGCATTCTTCTTTGTAAGAAGTGTAGTTATAGTCATATGGTGGAAACATGCTTATATTTTGGCTACTAGACATCGGCATAACCATTTCTGTACATGCCTACAAAAAGGAAAGTCAATAGTGAAAGAAAGAGAGAAAAAGAGCGAGGAATATGAGTTGTCAGAGTCCATACCTGCCAGTTCCAACCATCTAAGCCGTGAGGATCATCGTCCATCTCAAAGCATTTAACTTCGCCGGTGTAATTATAATACACACTTATTCCTTCAAATATTTGTTCCAGAACACTGGTCCCATCAGGGCAGCCATCAATCTTGCTGCAAACCTGGTGAAAAACTAGTCATACAAAATGAAAATCGTGTTTACTCCATATCTATTGACTATTAGCGCGGGATAGTACAGTAGCTTTCCGTAAAATGCAGATATTAAGATGATAGGTTTCACGTGATCCAAATGTTAACAGATTTTTGCAGAAGAAAAGAGATACAAGAATCTTGAGGTTAATAACATAGTTATTGAAAACTAAATTTTGTACATAACATAGACATGTAGGCTTCTAGATAGGACATAGCATTCCTTAAACCACAGATATGAAAATGATAGGTTTCTGACTCGTGATCCAAATATTAACAGATTTTTGCAGAAGAAAGGACATACAGGAACCTTGAGGCTAATAACACTAATTATTGAAAACTATATTTTGTAAATAATAAAGACACGTAGGCATATAGGACCATCTATTACTCTGTCATAAAATAAGTTCTTTAAATTCCTTCCTCTTATTTTTTTTCCATTCTGGATATCATAGCTCTGTGACTCAAAACAATAAGACTTCTGGACATCTTTATTTTCGTGTTCTTTAGATTTTGCAGCAACCAATAATAAATCAGTAAAGGCTTAATGCACTTATACGCTTGTCATTGAAACTGCAAAGTTTCTCAGAACAATCGATTCTGCAGTTCACTTTTCTAAAATAGGAAATTATTTTCAAGAAATTATCAAAACTCAACCTAATCATCCCTTCCAAATGGACCAACACAAATTTGATGCTAATGTTCCAACTGACCTCTTTTATGGGGTGCCCAGGCAAAGGCATCATAAAGTTGGCTGGATATGGGTAGTTGACCATTGCCAAATAGCTATATGCGGAATCTATCCACTCAGAAAGCTCATCGACACTTTTTAATTCCCTGCCATTCACGAAAAAAAATAAAATTAGATACACGACTAGAAAGTGATGATATTAAGAAAATTAACAAAACTGTATATATCTTTTTACCTACATAACCGAAAAGTCTTAGTCAATTTTACGAGGCCGTCTTTTTCCTCACCAACTGAATCAAGTTCATCCCATGACCCCTTTATGGTCTTAAAACAACTAGCACTCTCACGCTATGTAAACAAGAGGAAAACACGTTCATAATTATAAAAAGAGAACATTGATCTAAATAGAAAATGATAAACGAAAAGAAAAGAAAAGAAAGATGTAGGATAGCGAAATACTTTGAAACTGTTTGACACTATGTCATAAAATGTGCTTGTTGGCACAATATCTTCAAACTGCAGAACCGGTGCTGAGGATGAAAGGGCACCAATAGCTATATGAGGATACTTGAGTCTCATCCATGCCGCCAACACTGTTAAATTTTAAACAACAAATGTTTGAATCTCAACTTTGTTATGCCCATGCTGTAGATAAGACCGATAAACATATAAACATAGGCCCAATGCAATGAGTATCTAATCCTCTTTGAAGGCAATACTATTTGCCCAACAGATATTCTTTAATGAAAACTTCAATGATATAATTACTCTCTAAATTTCTGTACACCTAATGTATAGTAAGAAAAACTGCCTAATTAATTTTATTTTCTAGTAAGAAAAACGGCCAAACTGTATAGTAAGAAAAACTGCCTAATTAATTTTATTTTCAGTACACCTAATGAGCATGTTAAACTTTTTAGTTTAAGGAAACCAAAATATCTGGGTTTGACTCTGCATGATATACATATATACATATTGTCTGGAAATAAACAATTTATCAGTGATTTGAGTGTTCTTACTTCCACCATATGATCCACCAAATAAGACTACTGGACAAGCCTCAGCAGACAAATTTTGTTTTAGGCTAGTAACAAGTACTGCGAAATCAGCAAGAGCTTGCTCAGCTGTAAGGTGAGACAGAGTAGTAGCATTTCTATAAGCTTCATCCGCACTTCCATAGGGCATGGATTCTCCATAGTACCGATGCTGTAAAATGGAGGAATCTTTGAGTCATATTGCATATACCACAGAGAACAAAAGGTCCCAATTCATATGCACCTCACAGAAAAACAAACTACGTAGGAATTCTATAACTTTTTGTGATGGATCTTTCCTGCATTTATGCTTAATTTTCTGTCTTTTTGGTTCTACGTTGTCCTGGATTCGGTTGGCTGGTAAGAAAAAAAGCTAAGATCCTTTTTTTTGGTTTGTGTCCGAAAAAGCAATAGCATTTAAGCTGAATCAATTAAGTTTTTTCACCGTCTCAAATAAGCCCATTTTTTTATTTAGTTAGATACAGAAACCCTTATACATAAACATGCATCAAGCACGAATAGTAAGTAGTAGACGGTACTGATGTATATGGATGTACTCAAATATACAAAGCTCAAGGTCCAAGGAAGAGTACCAACACATAAAAACTGATATTTGAAACTCCATATGGACAAAAGCACCAAGTGTACATTTAAATTACATTTCAAATCCACTAATAAATAAAGTGTGGAACGAGGATCATGTTAGTCCTTGGTTTTTAGAAGTCAAGTTTAGGGGTCAAACACTTTGCATACTATGAACTTCAACATGTTATGGAGCTCCAGTCTTCCGCGGGAAACCATTACTTAAATTACAAAGGCTTCTAACCATAAATTTTAATCATAGAATTGACCAGCTCCTGAACTCTGTTTGGTCTATTGGTCTAGCTTCTGAAGCTCAATGGTTAAATACTCTTTGTTTGTTGTTTTGTCTCGGCATCAAATGTCAAGAGTCCACGAAATTCATATGGTTTGATATTCACTTCTAGTGTGCGTAACATATGACAGTCCATAAGTCCAATAAATTTATTGTTTAAAGAAAAGTGATGATGAGTAGACATAATTATGTTTCTTCTTCGTTTTTTTCTCCGTATTCTTCTATGATTTAAAAACAACCAACCACATAAGTGTCTCACGTTCACAAAACTGTCACTCAAAATACAAAATTGTCATCACAACCTCAATCTGTATAAATACAATTATGCAATCTGGCGATTTTCTAAAAAAAAACTATTTTTTTTATAATAGACAGCACAAAAACGAAAAAAATACATACCTATACAAACAGAAGCCACATTTATGATAATTATTTTATTGTGGCACTCCACCAAAACGAAATAAACACACAACTACATAAACAGATACTACCACCATCCCAAATAAAACTAGTCCATTACAAAAATACTTGCAACTATGGAATCCAAATCTTTTGTGTCTAAATTTTCGAAATGAAATTTGTCAATAGTTAGACAGAAATCACATTTATGCTATATTTGTATTTATTTATGGCAGTGCCAAAAAACATAAAAACACAGAACTACATAAATAGAATTACTTATGTCCCAATAATAGTCCTCTTCAGAAATTAGTGTAATTATGGAATTTAAATATTTTCCATCTAAATTACCGAATTCAAAATCTTCAAAAATTCAATTTGAAAAAACAACATTTCGGCAATTAAGATACCAAAAGAACGCATCCGAAAATTGCACGTATATATATTCGTAAAATGCTATCATCTTTGGAACGACAGAGTACACTATACACTAAATTTTTTGCCGATTGTACAACATAATCTTTATGAATCCTTTCCAAAAATCCCTGTATTACAAAAATAGCATCTTTTTGTAAATTCCAGAGAACACTCGACGAGATTTACCTCCGGGAAGAGAACCATTGCAACAAACCTGTCCACTATTTCCCAAAAAAACCCGGTATTCTCTGCAAACAAATACCGGGTCCATTTAAAAGCATTTTGGCTCCTTAAAGAATTTGTTTAGCAACCAAAAAGATAAGATTACGTTCACTAAACCCAATATAAAAAGCGTAATCTCCTGAATTATTATTAAAGAAAACCCTATATACAAAAGATAGCATCTTTTTGTAAATTCCAGCGACAACCTGGCATAATTTACCTCCGGGAAGAGAATCATAGCACCAACTCTGTCCACTATTTCCCAAACAAACCCAGTATTTTCCGCAAACAAATTTACTTTACGGCAATTTAGACACAAATTTCATAGCAGTTTATACTATACACAATAATTCTTGCCCTGTTGCAAAGCATAATCTTTCTGAATTATTTAAAAAATCCCTATATAAAAAGATAGCATCTTTTTGTAGATTCCAACGACAACCCGGCATAATATACCTCCAGGAAGAGAACCGTGGCACCAAATCGGTCCACTATATCCCAAACAACCCGGCATTCCCTGGAAACAAATTTTCATTTTGGCAATTTAAAGGCAAAAGAATGCATCCTAATCTTGCACATAATTTCGTAGCATACTATTTTGGGACGGGGAGAGTATTATTATAAACTTAAGATTCTGTGTGATTGCAAAGCCTAATCTTTCTGAATTTTTTTGAAAATCCCTATAAAAAAGATGGCATTTTTTTGTAAATTCCAACAACAACCTAACATAATTTACTTCCGGGAAGAAAACCATGGCACCGAATCGGTCCACTATATCCCAAATATACCCGGTATTTTCCACAAACAAAATTTCATTTCGAGAATTTAGACCCAAAAAAATGCATCCCAAATCTGCACATAATTTCATAGCATACTATTATTTTGGGACGGTCAGATTATACTATACACTGTAATTCTTGCCCAATTATACATCATACTCTTCTTAAATCATTTTGAAAAATCTCTATATAAAAAAGATAGCATTTTTTTTGCAAATTCCAACAACTTTACCTCAGGGAAGAGAACCATGGCACCGAACCGGTCCACAATTTCCCAAACAAAGCCGGTATTCCCCCCAGACAAATACCGGGTCCAATTTTTTATTCCGTAAAAAGCATTTTGGCTCCTAAACCAATCCGTTTTGTAACCAAACAGATAAGATTACATTAACTAAACCCTAAATAAAAACCCTATACAAAAGGAGTAATCTTTCTAAATTATTCCTTGTATAAAAAAAGAGAACATTTTTCAGTAAATTTGAACAACCCGGAATAATTTACCTCCGGGAAGAGAACCATGGCACCGAACCGTTCCGCAATTTCCCAAACAAAGCCCGTATTCTCTGCAAACCACACGATATCACCCTCGTTCCCGCAATACAAGAATATCGGTCCCATCCGATCAGAACCCACCCAGTGATCATAGTTTACAAGGTACCTTTGATTGAATTTAGGAAGGTTGGTGAAGCTAAAGTGGTCTAGAGGCTGTTCAAAGTACCTTGTTTCGTATCGGTATCGGTTTTGGTTTTTTAATTTTTTTTGGTATTTGAGGGGGTGTGGCAATCTAGAGGGAAGTTTTGAGGAGGAGAGAGATAGGAGTTGGAGGATTGTTATGGTTAGGATTATGATTTGGGTTTTGATCACCATTGTTGAGCTCAGAGAGAGAGAGAGCGAGTGAAGAGTGGGTTTTTTTTAACTGTTTTGTATAAACATTTACCGGAATTGTAACTGAATTGTCAATATAAAAACTTAAAAATAAAACTTAAAAATAAATATTTTAACAATTTAGATACAAGTTATTTGCAGGTTAAAATTGCGTATGATTTCGTATATGACTTATAAAGTGAGACGGAATGAGTACATTTTGGCTCCTGTAGTTTCATATTCTTTAAAATCATTGCCATATTTTCATTTTTCTCTTATTTTTTCTTAATGACATCCTTGCATCCTCTACGCATCTCAACTAAGTCCACATCTGAAAACTAACATCGAGTCTATGCGGATATTAGGCCGATCTTTCCTGCTTGGGGTGTTTTGTTTTGTCACCAATGATGTGGCTCCACACTAGTAAAACGCCCCATGACGTGTTGTAATAGAATAAAATAGATTTTTTGCTCATGTGTATGCTGATGGGCAAAATCGTCCCATCCACCCTAGAAAGACTTACCTCTAGTTTCTGAAAAATCGGATCGTGGAAATAAACGACCTCATGAAGAGTGGGACTTGCAATTACATATTTGTATAACTTTGTTACATTTTGTGGCTCCTATAGTTTCGTATTCTTTAGAATAATTACCATTGCTTTTTTATTTTTTATTTTCTAAATGACATTCTAACAGCTTGTTCGCAACTCGGTTAAATCAATAGTTGAAAGGTACCACAAGTCACTTGTTCTAAAAAGCGCACCTTTACAGAAAGATAAAGCCTAAAATCTTAGCAGGTTAGTTAAGATTGTTCTGAAATAGACGGATTAGGCGTTAACTAAATGAAATTATGCAGAATTACGTTATAGACGACGAATTTCTTATCCAAGTTACCCAAAATTTAGATCTTCATTTTTCGGTGGGGACTCATAACTCTTGTTAATGATATACCCCCTCTTGTTAACTCTTGAAATGAGGGCGAAGATTAACATGTTTGTTTTCCCGTCAAACCATAAGAAGTACTTGTTTTGTTAAACTATAACTCTTACAATGTTGATAATAGATAATAAAAAAAAAAAGAAGGTTATTTCCAATACGTGTATGGTTGAATTAATATTTAACTACTTTTTGTACGAAATCATTACACACCATTGTTTACTTATTTTTCATTACGCACAACATTTATTCGAAAATTAATGATGTGTTTTCTTATTGTCAATGTGGACGATAATAAGTCAAGAAGTCCAACCTATAGCAATTTGTAAGGCAACCTAAGACTATATGCGATTAACAAATTCTAGTAGTACCTATAGTACTAAAACCATTCGGCTAATTAGTTGAGTGATTGGTAAAATTGTGATCCTAATAATGACAATTATATTACACCATGTGTTGCACGATTTCAAAGAAAATCTAACATGTAAACCTACAACAATTATAAACACATGGTCCTTTTGATGACTAGATGATGCATTTCTTAATTGGTGTTTTTGACTATTTTTCTCTTTTCCCTTCTTTTGACTAACCAGCGATCGAGTAACTTATATGCTGAATATTGTTTTTTTTTCCCTTCAGAAATCCAAGCTTGTTAAAATTACTATGCTAGCCGATTCGAGTTGGCGCTACGTACTCCTAAACTACTCTCGGACGAGAAAGTTTTTACACTACAATTTTCCGCATACCTATTAGCTTTATAATACCTATTTACAGAAAATAAATGGTGCAAAACTAGATATTTGAGAGTAACAAATTGGAACTCAAACGATAGAAATACATGTTGTAATGATAGGAAACTGCTCACTGCAGTAACTGTGTTTAATGATTTAATCGTTCCCACTTGAATAATACACTTTTCATATAATTGAGCATCTAACTTACTTGGGGATTGGGCACAACATTAATTGCTATTTCCGATTTTTAGCAGTGCACAAATGGGCAGCGGGGGTGGCACCGACACGGTTGTCCAAGTTCTCAAAGAGAAATGCGTATGACTCAGACATTTCAAGGGGAGTGATATTGACATGTGAGCCATTCGGCATGCACATACAAATCGCTGTTATCGCTAGTTATTCATTATCATTCTAAGGTTTGTTTTTAGTAAAATGATTTTTATCACATGTTTCCTAACAAAAAAATCAATCCGTTGATTTGTCATATTATATGACATATACACATTATCAAGGGTTTTGATTGTTAGTAATACTAAATTTAACAATTTTATTTATTTTTAATTAACATTTAAATTTAGCATAGACTCAACTAGGGTTCTAGTATATTTTTATTTGAGTTTTTATTAGGTTGAATATTTATATTTATATTTTGATTTATCAAATTATAGAAATTCATGTATATTTGGAAAGATAAATATGTATTTTATTAGCATAGGAAGTGTGTGAGTTGTATGCAAGTTGTGGGTCTAGTATTACTCGATAAATAAATGACAAAAAAATTTAACAAATGAATATGTAAATTAATAGAAAAAAATTAAATTTGACAAATGTCTAGGATATTGGACATAATTTTTTCTTTAACCATAGTGTCTATTTTATTTTTGTAAAAGATAAAAACAAAACAAACTCATAGAAAACAAATGTTATAAACAACAAGTAATTTATTTTACACGTACATTTTACTATTTTTGATATTTTGAATTTTGGCTTGAAAAAAAAGATAATTAGGACTATTCCATCTCATCGGTTATAATTTTCAGGTCATGGATGTAACATCACTCTTGTTTTTATGTTACACTAATTTTTATAATTTTTAACTAATAATGAAAACTAGAATCCTAAACCATTTTTGAAAAGGTCCATTAAGGTTTGCTTGTGTATTAGCACATGGGCTTGTGTTTCGTCTCATACCCTTTTTAGTGCAATTATATATTAGAGAAATATCATTAATTTTTATATAGTTGTTGAACGGACGAATGAAGCTATCTTTGGAAAACTATCTCCATCCATTTTTCTACTTATCTATCTAATTCAAAAGCAATAATGTTAATGAGTCATATAGGGTCAGATAGACTCTCAATGCGTCAGTATTCAATGTAAATTTAGAATTTTATTTTTATTCTGAAATTTAAGAATTTTCTATTCGGTTATATATTTAATATTTTTAATTAATATTTAAATTTAACATAGTTTCAAATAGAGTCTATAATAGTATATTTGTGTTTTTATTTTGTTTAATAGTCAAATAAAATATATTAAAATTATTAAATATTTTAAATATTTTTAATTAATATTTAAGTTTAAGTTAGTCCCAACTAACAGTTTCATAAGTATTATATTTGAGATTTTGTTTTTGCTTTGTTTGGTGTGTAAAAATAATTCTAAAAATTACATGAATGACTGTCTGACAATTAGTTTGTTTGATTCAGTCGGACTCTATAGCATTACTATTCAATTAAAGGGTTGCTTTTGCTTTAGGAAAGTCGGTGGTTATGATTATTATATGCCTTATCTTTCCAAAAATCACTCTAATTGCAAGAGAGCATGGTTCCATCAGAGATGGCAAATAACAAATCTATTTAAAGAAGTCGACATGCCAAACTGAGATGAGTTTAAATTGGAAGGGTCAAAAAACCAGTAATGGAATGTTTATAAGAAATTGGGATATCAGAGAATGGCTAAAGTTTAACTCAAACGTGGGCGGCTGAGGTTAGCTGGAATTTTTGAGAAAAAATAGATTTAGCGATCTCAACTATTATATATTAATAAAATTGGAATCAAATTATTGACATTAATAAGCGAGACACCGAATTATATATTGTATGCATACGTATGCGCATGTATGTGTAACTATTTATTAATGAATATGTTAAAAATGTAAATTTATAAACTTTTCGGGTTAAATTCATATGTTTTATAAAATTTGGGACTGAAATAAAATTTAAACTTAAGTTCCGTCAAATTAAATTGACGGAGGTCCCAATTTAAAAAAAAATATATAGTTCGTTACCTCAATTATTAATGTCATAAGTTTGGTTCTCATTTTGTTAATTTATGCTAGTTCTAAACCTATTTTTCCTTGTGTTAGTTGAAAATCCTAGATGACAAGCTGAAATGTGTGATGAAATTTTGTTGATGAAAGAGATTTGAGTTAAATTCTAGTAGGGTTGAGATAAGAAATGAGAAAATGACACTTTTGAAATGAAAAGATTTGTATGCCACTTTTTTGAATATAGTTATTAAGATTTTCATTTGAATGTATTCAGGCTATTTGCAAGTGTTTATTACTGAGAGATAATGTTAAATAATTAAGATAACATTAATTTTTAAGAACACTTAATTTTGCGAGTTTTGAGATAATGTTATATAATATTTAAGATAATTATCTCCTCACAAAAGGTAGTGCGGCGGGAGTCTTTTATTCTAATCAAAGAATTATTATGTTATTAGTCAATTTCAACAGTATAGACTAAGCCTATAATTTTATTTCTTATACGTACTTGCCCATTCGAGCATGAGCAACATGGAAACATAAATTCGATTTTATCTTAAACAAATTTACTATACATGAACTTATGTAAGTACGTATTTACACAAACAGATAGGCAATGAATTTCTTCACTAGGTTTGCAATTTCAATTTAACAAGTCATTACTCACTACTATAAAATATAAGAATCCTTCTTCGCTTTTACTATAAAATAATATTTGATTTATTGAGAGCCAAAAGTTGTCACAAGCATGTCGCTAATTTAAAAAGTTGTCACAAATCTGTCGCAAATTGACTAAACTGTCACAAAACCGTCGTTAATAAGCTCGTAACAAAAAATACCGTTACTAATACCGTCGCTATTTATATATTTTTTTGTAGTGTTCTTTATTTACAAGGTAAATTGACCTTCTCTTAAAATATGTTAGACATTTTATTTATTCATCATATATTCTATCAACTATACATATTTCGAACACAAATAATATTTAATTTCACATAAGCTATTGATTTATTGAGATAAGGGACATGATAAAAAAAAAACTGAAATTTTGTATCAAACGTTAATAGGAAACTAATGCTAAAAAATGACTTCAAGCTTATATTTAAGGAAGCCAAATGAGCTAGTTGTTGGTTTTGTACGTTATTGAAAAACAATAAAATAAATAACAAAGGACTGCAAAGGAAATAAACAATTTTATTTCTCACAATTGGAATATAAATTACAATTCCTGACTCAACAGAATTAAAATTACACTAATTAAATTCCAGACAGATTTAATATAACTTATTAAACTGCTGTACTGAATTGTAATTGTTTGAAACTGACAGACAGAATAGTATAATACTAAACTGTTGGACTGTTTAATAATTAAAGAAACCTGCCGGACAGAATAATATAATTACTAGACTGCTGGACTGTTTCTGTAAATACAGAAAAGTAAATTACAGAATTGGAAAGACTGAATTGAAATTACAGAAACTAAAGGTACTGGAAAGTAAAGACAGAATGTAAACAGTACAGGAAAATAAAATACATAAATAAATGTACTAAAATGAAAGAACAGAATTAAAAAAGGAGAGGCAACTGCTGGGCAGTTTTCCTTAAACAATATTTCCCGAGCCACATTTAGAGGTTTCTGGTTTCGGGACTTTGTTCCCAAGGTACAACTCCTGTCTCAGAGTGGCTCGTATGGAAACCGGCACCGAACCACATGTCGAGCTGTTGGTGGTGCGATTCTCTCTCTCTAATATGTATGCTATATGCTGTGATTTGTGTGTTGTGATTATGTCTGAAATGAGAGGGGGAGGGCTGCCTTTTATAGTCTCTCTTGAAACCGCAGCCATAATAGTTAATTAATTCTGGGAGTTACACCCCCAGAATCCGCCCACTTAATTCCTGAAACTGCTGCAATTTAATCTCATTTATTGCTGGCATTTCAGTTTCTGGAAACTCTAGGGACTATTTTTGTATTTTATACAAAACTCCCTTTTCGGATTTGACCCAAGACCCAAGACCCGAGACATTCCTCAAATCCCAAATCCTAAATCCCAAATCCGAATCCCAATCCCAAGCCCAAGCCCAAGCCCAATCCCAAGCCCGCACCCGCGACCCGAGACCCGAGCGCGCGCGCGTGTGTGGTACACACTAATACTCTTAGATGTATGTGCACATGTTAGTTTAACAACTACATGAGTTGGTATTGTATATATATTGTAAAATTAACTCTTAATCTTCCAATATGGGATTATTCTCAATGGTTTTTCCATTTACCATTTCATTTTCCAGAATTGAGCTTTCGAGAGCCAAACTTTGAAGCCGATTAGTATTCACACCCATTCTCCGAATAGGTCATGCGATATACCGTTACGAAACTCGTCACACGAGCTACTCAATCGTGTTGAGTACGGTATTAAAAACTTAGCGTTGTCACATGTAATATCGACTCGAAGTTGGTCCTGTGACCATTCAGAAACACCCATGTCAAACATGTTTTTCCAACAATCCCCCACATGAATGCAATTGGCTGAAAATAAAATGCCCCTAAATGCATACGAGAGAATCGGAAGAGTTCACTGCATAAGGATAGGTAGCGCGCGCCTTGAACCTGCCGTAGTGTAGTAAAATCTGATATGCTACTATTGGGCAGCCTTTAAGCCTTGAACCCTTTAGCGTTTGTGCATGCCAGGGTAATACTCACACAGTGTCCTCTCTACACCACTTACTAAGCCCTTGGTTGTTGTCCATATTTGGCCGTGGACTGCTTTGGAAAAATTCAACCGAGTGCTCTAGTAATTTAGCCCATGGCTCATCACATAGTATCGGCCATACATACTCGTCATAGGTGATTTCAAGTCAAGGGTGTCCTGACTCACCCCTCTCGACCTTCGAGATACTTGTTTTCATTAAGAGCCTCATGCTCACCCTTTAGATGGTCTAGGTCTATCACTCTTTCATCCTAGAAATGGGTTGGGAACTTAAGTTCCCGAGTGCTTTGTTCGGTCACCCCCACAGTTCGGTTTTCCCATTAAATCCGACGCTGGGAAATCCAGTTCGGGTTGGGTTGCCTCTGAGGAGGTTTCCAGTTTGATGGGCTTCAACCCCATTCCCCTCGATGAAACTTCAACTCCTACATGAGTCAAGCCTTTTGTAAATGGATCCACAATATTTTCCTTAGATCTCACGAAATCTAATGACACCACACCGTTAGCTAACAATTCTCTTACGGATTTATGTCTCCAACGAATGTGTCGGGACTTTCCATTATACATATGATCCTACGCCCGTCCAATAGCCGACTGACTATCGCAGTGCATGCTTATTGTTGGGACAGGTTTCGGCCATATTGGAATTCCTTCCAGAAAGCTTCTCAGCCAGTCAGCCTCTTCTGTAGCTAGATCCAACGCTATGAACTCGGATTCCATAGTTGATATGGCTATGCAAGTCTGCTTGGATGATCTCCACAAGACAGCTGCTCCTCCCATCGCGAACACATATCCGCTAGTGGATCGTGTACTATTGGAATCCGAGATCCAATTTGCATCAGAATACCCTTCCAGTACAACTGGATATCTGGTATAATGCAACCCTCGGTCGGCAGTGTACCTCATGTATCTGAGAAATATCATGATGGCCTTCCAGTGTTCCTCATTGGTATTACTGGTGTACCTACTCAATCTACTCACTAAGTTGGCTATGTCTGGTCTAGTACAGTTCATAACGTACATCAGACTGCCTATTATTCGAGAATATTCCAATTGTCTCACACTCTTCCCAAAATGCTTTTTTAGGGTGGTTGAGATCTCTATCGGAGTTCTGGATGTAGCCCTACTATTTTTATCAAATTTGTCAAGTATCTGCTTGACATAGTGAGTTTGAGATAGCGCATATCCGTCTGATGTCTTGGTAATTTTCATACCAAGTATTACATCAGCGACACCCAAATCTTTCATCTCGAACTTTTGTGACAACATTCTCTTAGTGGAATTGATATTATCAATACTCCCTGTTATAATCATGTCATCTACGTAGAGGCAGACTACCACGTAGTTTTTTCATTTCCTTTTACATAGACGCATTTGTCGCATTCATTTATCCGAAAGCCATTTGATAGCATCACTCTATCAAATTTTTCGTGCCATTGTTTAGGTGCTTGTTTAACTCCATACAAGGACTTCACAAGTTTACACACCTTGTGCGCTTTACCTGGAACCACAAACCCTTCCGGTTGTTCCATGTAAATTTCCTCTTCCAGTTCACCATTCAAGAACGCCGTTTTAACATCCATTTGATGTATTTCCAGATCGAACAGTGCCGCGAGAGCAATGACTATCCGGATTGACGTCTTCCTGGAGACACGAGCATAGGTGTCAAAATAGTCGACACCTTCGGTTTGTCTAAAACCTTTCACTACAAGCCTCACCTTGTATTTCTCGATCGTTCCATCGAGCTTTCTCTTCCTCTTGAAGATCCACTTGTGTCCTAATGGCTTACACCCGGGTGGTAGATCCACTAGTTCCCAAGTGTGATTTTATAATATCGATTCAACCTCATTGTTGTTCGCCTCCTCCCAATATTGGGCTTCCGGGGATGACATTGCTTGTTTGAATGTCGTCGGTTCGCCTTCTATCATGAAGGTTACAAAATCTAGACCGAAAGACGTTTCCTTTCTAGCCCTTTTACTACGTCGAGGCTCTTCTTCTTCTTCCTCCAACGGTTCACTTGCCCCATATTTTCCTTACTGTTTGACTCCTCAGTCTCTACAGTTATGGAAGACTTGCGGGGAAAGATCTCCTCGAAGAAAGAAGCTTCTCGAGCTTCGATGATAGTATCTACATGCACATCGGGATTATCCGACTTGTGCACGAGAAAACGATAAGCACTACTATTGTGTGCATATCCTATGAACACACAGTCTACCGTCTTTGGCCCTATTCTCATTCTTTTCGGAAGCGAGACAAGGACCTTCGCAAGACAACCCCAAACCCTTAAGAATTTATAGCTCGGCCGATGGCCTTTCTATAGTTCATAAGGTGGTTTATCACGATTCTTATGCAGTAGCTTGTTCAATACATAGTTGGCGGAAAGCAGCGCTTCCCCCCACATGTTCTGGGGTAACCCAGAACTTATTAACATAGCATTCATCATTTCCTTGAGCGTTCTATTCTTACGCTCAGCAACCCCATTCTGCTCCGGAGAGTATGGGGCTGTGGTTTGATGTATAATGTCATTTTCTACGCATATCTGCACAAACGGTGCCTCGTATTCACCGCCTCTATCACTCCTCAACATTTTAATATTTTTATTGAGTTGATTTTCTACTTCGGTCTTATAAAGAGCGAATTTCTCTACCGCTTCGTCTTTACTTCTCATTAAGTAGACATAGCAGTATCTATTACAGTCATCTATAAATGTGATGAAATACTTTGTCCCTCCTCGCGTTTGTATAAACTTTAAGTCGCATACATCCGTGTGTATTAGACCGAGAGGTTTAGTACTTTGTTCAATATGTTGATACGAAGACTTGGTTAATTTTGCCTCAACACAAATCTCACATTTATGTTGTTTATTGAAGACAAAACTTGGTAGTAGATTTAGTGATATTAATTTCTTCATTGAACTAGTATTCACATGACCTAATCTAACATGCCATAAATTAAATGAATCACAAGAATAAGCAAAAGAAGTTTTATTGGCCACTTGGGCAACATTCATGATTACATTATTCTTGGTACTGGCCTCAGCCTTAGTACCCTCAATAGCAGACTCGGCTATAGGAGCCGGAGTACCAACATTTAATTTAAACATGCCGTTGGTTATATAGCCACGGCCTACATACATTCCATTAATGGTGATTACAATTTTAGCAGATTCAAATACAACTTTAAATCCTTTGTTCACCATCACAGACTCGGAAACCAGATTCTTACGAATTTCCGGCACATGGAGCACGCCATTCAGTGTTAGCTCTTTTCCCGATGTCATCTTCAGCAGCACGGTTCCTTTTCCTTCCACCCTGGAAGTAGCCGAGTTCCCCATGAAGCAGCTCTCATTGTCCACGACCGTATAGGTCTTGAACATCCATTTGCTGACACAGATGTGACTAGTAGCGCCTGTGTCCAACCACCATTCCTTTGGGTTGTTCCCCACCAGGTTCACTTCAGAGACCACAACACTCAGGTGCATATAGTCTTATCCAGTATCATCTTCTCCCTCAGCCACATTTGCCTAAGCAGGTGCCCTCTTCCTCCATTTCCCTTGGAACTTCCTCTTTGGGGTGGGGGGGGGGGGGGGGGGGGGGGGGGGGTTGGGTTGGGCTTGTCGTTGCGCATCTTACAATCTGCGACACGATGGCCCGATTTGTTGCACACAAAGCAGTCTTCCATGAATTTCTTCTTAAGAGAAGCACCGACACTGCTGTCAAAGCGTTTCCGCTTAGATACAGCGTCCTCAACCACATTGGCCTTGGCAACCGCGTTGCCTGCTCTGCCACCGCCTTTCCTTCCGGATCGACGATTGCTTTGCTCAACATTGAGCCTCTCAATGAGTCCCTCCAAGGTCATAGCCTTTCGCTTGTGTTTCGGGTAGTTTTGAAACTCTTTCCAAGAGGGTGGCAGTTTTTCAATCATTAATTCCACCTGAAAAGGTTCGTTAATAACTAACCCCTCAACCTCAAGCCTATGGTATATGAGTTGGAGTTCCTCAACCTACTCGATAACACTCTTTCCGTCAGTCATCATGTACTCATGAAAGTCCGTGACGACAAATTTCTTTGCGCCAACGTTATTCACTTTGTACTTTCTTTCGAGAGACTCCCAAAGCTCCTTTGCAGAAGCCTTGGGCTCGAACACACTGAAAAGAGTGTCATCCAGAGCACACAGGATGTAGTTTTGGCATAGGTAGTCGCCGTGTTTCCATGCTTCTACCGTCGAAACCATCTGCACGTCCTCATCGTCCTCGCTAAGGACGGGTGCAGTCTCCTTGAGAAAACGGGTAAGGTTAAGGGCAGTTAAATAAAACAGCATTTTTTGCTGCCAACGTTTGAATTTGTTGCCCCTAAACTTTTCCGGTTTCTCTAGATGAGAGATTGTCAATATTGCCATACACGGCATCACCGGAGCCTTGCCCTGGCCGCAGCCACAAGCGCTGCCTTGGCCGCAGCCATAGCATCGGCCTCTGCCGTAGCAGCGTTGGCCGCAGCCTTAGCCGCCGCAGCTTCGGCGTGAGCCTGAGCCTGAGCCCCCCCACTCGCAGTGCTTGCAATGTTATGATTACTGTCAATCACAATTGTGCCCTGCACGTCTCCCGAAGGAACGGTGGGTGTTTGATCCTCATTAGTCATCTGAAATGACAATATAAACCGTTTAGTTTCTCGCAAGAAAACTAATATTCTTAATTGCAAATACTAATTATAACTTAATTAGTTTGCTTTAAAAGAATAAAACAATTAAAAGAGATTCTAGCGTGAAAATCAAATCACTTTTGATTTCACTAAGAATTCTCTTTTAAATTCTAGAATTAAAAGATTAAACCAAATCGGATTTATTCTATTTGCAAATTTCAATTTCTAGTAAATTAGTAATGATTTTGCAAGAATAAAACCGAGACGTCAACAAAATAAAAAAAAAGTCCTTTTTTTTCTTTTCGAAAATAGTAAACCAAATAATGATATTGTTTAAGATTGTTGCTTTTGTACTTTATCGAAAAGCAATAAAATAAATAACAAAGGACTGCAAAGGAAATAAACAATTTTATTTTTCACAATTGAAATATAAATTACAATTCCTGACTCAACAGAATTAAAATTACACTAATTAAATTCCAGACAGATTTAATATAACTTATTAAACTGCTGGACTGAATTGTAACTGTTTGAAACTGTCAGACAGAATAGTATAATACTAAACTGCTGGACTGTTTAACAATTAAAGAAACATGCCAGACAGAATAGTATAATTACTAGACTGCTGGACTGTTTCTGTAAATACAGAAAAGTAAATTACAGAATTGGAAAGACTGAATTGAAATTACAGAAACTAAAGGTACTGGAAAGTAAAAACAGAATGTAAAAAGTACAGGAAAATAAAATACAGAAATAAATGTACTGAAATGAAAGAACATAATTAAAAAAGGAGAGGCAACTGCTGGGCAGTTTTCCTTAAACAATATTTCCCGAACCACCTTTAGATGTTTCTGGTTTCGGGACTTTGTTCCCAAGGTACAACTCCTGTCTCAGAGTGGCTCTTATGAAAACCGGCACCGAACCACAAGTCGAGCTGTTGGTGGTGCGGTTCTCTCTCTCTAATATGTATGCTATATGCTGTGAGTTGTGTGTTGTGATTGTGTCTGAAATGAGAGGAGGATGGCTGCCTTTTATAGGCTCTCTTGAAACCGCAGCCATAATGGTCAATTAATTCTGCTAGTTACACCCCCAGAATCCGCCCACTTAATTCCTGAAACTTCTACAATTTAATCTCATTTATTGCTGCCGTTTCAGTTACTGGAAAATCTAGGGGACTGCTTTTGTATTTTATACAAAAAGCCCTTTTCGGATTTGACCCAAATTCCAAGCCCAAGCCCGCACCCGCGACCCGAGTCCCGAGACCCGAATGAGCGCGCGTGTGTGGTACACACTAATACTCTTAGATCTATGTGGACATGTTAGTTTAACAAATACATGGGTTGGTATTGTATATATAATGTAAAATTAACTATTAATCTTCCAATATGGGATTATCTTCAATGGTTTTTCCATTTACCAATTCATTTTCCAGAATTGAGCTTCGAGAGCTCAACTTTGAAGCCGATTAGTATTCACACCCATTCTCCGAATAGGTCATGCGATATACCGTTACGAAGCTCGTCACACGAGCTACTCAATCGCGTTGAGTACGGTATTAACAACTCAGCGTTGTCACATGTAATATCGATTCGAAATTGGTCCTGTGACCATTCGAAAACACCCATGTAAAACATGTTTTTCCAACACTAGTTAGTGCGGCTGCTCTTATTTTGTAATTTCATGCTCTAAATAATACATATTATTAAAGTTGAAGAGCCAAAATACCCCAGTAAGGAGGATATGGCTACTTCTTTTGGTTTGGGCAAATGTAAAAGGTATAGACAGACTTTAGATTAGCCTATGTAAGAGATAGTATTGACTAAGTTAACTTCCAATTAATTTAATTTGTGTTTATATTGTGGTAGAAGTCTTAGGCCAACTTTCGGTATATCATGAGATCAACAGAGATTTCTTTTTCTATATATATAATACACTTGTAAAGTTAACATTTTGTAAAGAACTATATGAAGGTAGAGACGTAAGGAAATTATGTAAAACAATTTTAAAAACATTAATATGTTTTTTTTAAATGTGCATGTATGATGTTTAGGACAGTTACCATATATCTCTTTCCCCAATTAAGAAGCTTTCATTTGCAAATGCAATCTCACTTTAATTTACATTTCTGAATAAATTTAAATTATTGGAAAAAATATTCACACAACTTTGCAACTCCCTTACACACTCACTTACATGTATTGCCCACTCCCTTACATGTATAATAATATATTTTTGTTAAAAAATACATTTTTATTCCTCCAAATATACATGTATGGAGTGTGTTATATATATATATATATATATATATATATATATATATATATTAGTAATACCAGATTTAATAATTTTCCTTATTTTTAATTAATATTTAAATTTAGGGTAGTTTCAATTAGGGTTCTATTATATTTTTATTTGAGTTTTTAGTAGGTTGGTTTATATATATATATATATTAGTAATATCAGATTTAATAATTTTTCTTATTTTTAATTAATATTTAAATTTAGATTAGTTTCAACTAAGGTTCTACTATATTTTTATTTGAGTTTTTAGTAGGTTGAGTTTTTATTATGTTGAATATTTATATTTTGGTTTATCAAATTATATATTGTGTTTTATGTACATTTGGAGGGATACATATGTTTTTTATTAATTAGGGAGTGTGGGAGTTGTGTGCAAGTTGTGTGTCTAGAATCATTTGCTATTTTTTTTTAATTAATTAACTTTTCTACGTGATGTGTGGTACCTAACTACTATCTATTAGATAAAAGCAACAACGCATGAGCAAACAAAATCATAATTATACACAAACATTCCACATTTCATGTGGACTCGTACAATCCCGTTAAATTGGATTTCTATTAAAATGTATAAAATATATATTAAAATAATCCATTCAGTAATAATAAAGGAAATGGCTTGAATAGAGCAAAAAATTGGGAAATGTGATCTAATTAGCTTAAGAAAGAGTTCAAAAAATAAATAAATAAAAGTGCGTTGAAAATTTTGGATTGTGTTACATACTTATGATGAAAACATATAGAGTACCTTTGTTATTAGACTTTTTGATAAAAGATCTGATTTTTAAAATCCAAAAATCCAGCAAAACAGTACAAAATAATGTTTGATTTAGTGAGAGTCAAAATCTGTCACAACCCTGTTACTAATTTAAAAATCTGTCACAAATCTGTTGCAAATTTACTAAAATGTCACAAACCCGTCACAAAAACCGTCGCTAATAAGCTCGTAACAAAAAATAGCGTCACTAATCTTATCGCGATTTGAGTATTTTTTTAGTAGTAAAAAGATGAATTATGCAATTTTGAATTATTTTGACTTAAAATCTGAATTTTAAGAATCAAAAAAATTCTAATAACCAAACACGTATTTTAAAAATATGAATTTTTAATATTTAAAAATTTAAAAATCATTCAAAAAAAAATCTGATAACAAACGTACACAGTCCTTCCTGTTTATTTTGCTTTTGATATAACAGAGAACTAAGAAAATAGTTGTTTAAAACTTCAAATAGTCAAATTATACAAAAAGTGACAGAGGGTTTGACACAAATTCCTCTAAACAAAGTTTAAAAACCACACCCATGACACACATCATATTCATTTTCCTACTCATTCATCCCATTCATTGGTAATCATAGATACCCACCCACTCACCCAACTCCACCAATTATTCTCCCCTTTTAAGTTCTTCATATAATCCTCTCTCACTTTCCCCAAATATCACATCGCAAAATAATTCTATCAAACTTGTCAAAACCATATATATTAGGGTAGGAAATAATGGGTCTGGATGATGTGTGCAACACAACCCTAGTCCTCGGATTAGGGTTAACAAGCAACAACGATCATAAGAAAATGAACAAGCCGGTTTTCAAGGTAGGAGGAAATTTTGAGTCTTGTCTAAGTTTAGGACTATCGGATGGACACGACGATTATAAAGAGAGTGCCACGTCTACGGTACAAAATGGCCTTGCTGTGAAAAGAGAGAGTGAGGACGTTGAGAAGGAGCGGGCAAGTTGTAAAGGGAGTGATGTAGATGATGATCGTGGGAGTAATAATAATATAAAGAAGCTTAGGCTGAATAAAGATCAATCCTTGGTTTTAGAGGAGAGCTTCAAGCTGCATCGAACACTAAATCATGTATGAACTTTCATTTTTTCACTAACATCTTTTATTAGTATAAGATAAATTAAATATTTTTGGTGACTGGTTTATTTTACAGAAACAAAAACAAGAACTAGCAAGGAAGTTGAAAGTGAGAGCTAGGCAGATTGAAGTTTGGTTTCAGAATCGTCGGGCAAGGTAATTCTCTCCTCATCAACAATGAAGAATTATAGGAGGTGACATATTAGGATGACCATACATATATACATCATACATGGGAAAATGCATTGATAAATAATCATTTTTTACCATGTATTCTGTTAAAAATCTTTAAATTAATTAATAATGACACTTTGGCCCCAACCCCAATATTAAATTAAAAATGAATATTGTTATATCCACATAAAAAGCTTACCCAAAAACTTTATCCGCCGACGTGTACCGATTATGAATTAAATTAAAACATGATTTAAATATCGAAACGAAAATGATTGATACACTTAACCTGCCACATCAGCGGATAAGTTTTTTTGGATGAATATATCATTTATCATTAAAAATATTGATACATGAGTTTCTGCACTGCTCCAGTAATAAAGAACAAAAGGTAGTTAGAACATGACACTTAAAAGCTTGAAAGTTTATAAACAATTTTACAATGCACTCTCCTTCTATGTATTTTTATTGTTTAGTATTTATTCAGTATATTATAGCATATGATTTTTAAAGAGGTCGTTCCACTAGAAAAAAAGTGTTAGAACAACAACAAAATTGCAACATCTATTTTTGACTAAACCTATTTTGCCGCAATATTTGTTAATTAATTAGCCATGATGATTTTTCTCAACTTTTGGGTATAGCTGCATTATCAACTTGTCATTTTCCTTCTATGTCATATATACATAATCTTTTATTAATTTGGTTTTCTACGCTTCTAACTCTAAAAGTTCGGTGTTTAGGACAAAGGTTAAGCAAACCCAAGTGGATTCCGAGTATCTAAAGAAATGTTATGAAACACTAACAGAAGAAAACCGAAGGCTAAAAAAGGAACTACAAGAGCTCAAAGCATTGGAATTAGCTCGGCCTTTGTATACGCGAATGCCCGCGTCGACAACTCTCACCATGTGCCCTTCTTGTGTGACAATATTCAGTGGCAATGGCCAATGAGGATAAGACCTCGTAAAGCTCTTTAGATATGGTCTCTCCTAAGGATCACTTCTTTATTAGTCTTAGAGAGGAGGCTTGTTGAAATAACTAGGTTTTAATTAGTATTTATTTTACACATAACACAAAATTTCTTTTAGGATCCACGCTACAGGAAAAAGATTTATTTTAACACCATAATTTTTTTTTGAGTTATGTTGGTAAGTGGTTGTGACTAAATTTTATCAACAATTTAGCAATACAGTTAATTGTTATTCTGTTGCTAAATTTTAACCACAACCACTTACCAACATAATTCAAAAAGTTTTATAATTCTAAATGAACTTGTTCTTGTAATGCCAATTTTGTGTGTGTGGAGTTAAGGTTATTAAAATAAATCAAACTTGTAGTGAAAAGACAAGTAGTTCATTTACATATAGATTTTGAATAAGTAATATATAAACAAAAATGAGGGTTTTCCCACCATTGGTAATAAAAATTTAGATTTTGAATAAAAGGGAGAATATATGTTTGTCAATTATTAGACACGAGTTTTTCGATCAGACAGAAATGAGCAAGTGTTTCCTTCGTTTATGTTTTAGCAATATTAGTGTGTTAGTGTTTATAACATGTTAATTGGGAACATTTGAGTCGTAATTAAATACCATGGAATGATATGAGAAAACTTGTAAATTTGGATCCTTGTCATGAAAACAAAGTTATGTGTGGCAGTGGCACTACGTAGTAACTAGTACGTACTACAGTTACAGTAGAACCTCAAAGAATAAACTCGGAACTGCGAGAAAATATTATTATAATTAGGTTATTTTTAACTAGAGGTTAATATCTAAAAAAAAAAAAAAACTTAAATAAATATTTCGTATAATAAAAAGTATATGTGCACCTAATTTAACTAATTAGCACAAATATTCAAGAGACAAATGCATGTATCTATGTAACAAGTCAAACAAATAAATGCAAAAAATTTGAAAAGTCACGAAACTAGTTTAATCGTCTACTTTTGAAACGAATTGAATAACATGTTTTCAGACCAGAAAAAATCTCTATTCTTAATGGGATAGGGAATGCAGTTGCTTCGTGGTCACTAGACGTAAAGCCACCGACCATTCAGAATTTCTTCATGCACTGCAAAATCCGGACAATCCCTGATGTCGATGAAGTACATATTACATATAAAATTGATCAAGAAAATCAGCATATACTTACGGAATTAAGTAATCAAGTTAAGCAACTTCACTACCATAACCAAATGAATATGAAAGTTTTTGTTAATTATCCAAATGAGCAACAAGTTGTGTATGCGTTGATGGACGGAGAAATTATTGCTGGAATTAGACAAGAGACAGAAGGAGATAATGCGGATGATGATAGTTCAGAAATACAAAAAGTTTTATGTCAATAAACGTTAACCATGTTTGACAAGTTGGAATTATTTTGGGTTCAACAAGAAAGTGTTCACGTGTACGAGCTACTACGTACCCACAAGTTAAATGATATGGTAACAACCCAAAAAATTAAGACAATATCACACACTATATTAAATAAATATTTTAAATCGTCTTAATTCTAATGTAACGATATATATATAATTTTACACATTTATTTAATTTATTCTTATATGGAGGCAAATTTGTTAAGGCGGGACTCTAAAAAATCATGAAATATTATAATATGGATGTTATTTTTATTTTGAACTGTATCGAATTGGGACCGAGTATTTTTATTCTTAAAAGAAGTTTATTTATATATAAAGTATTACTATAAGGAGGTTATAGTGTATCATCAGTCACGAGGTCACTGAAGTTTTTATTTTTGTTTTTTGTTACCTAAATAAATCTAGCGAATTTTGAATAATTAATCAAAGTTTCATAGAAATTCTTTGATCGGATGGTATAACGTACACACAATATTTATGAGGGTTTGGTTGAAATTTATACTGTTAATTAATTAAGTGATTGTATTTTATGCAATTCACAATGTGTTAATGATCCTTATAGACATTATGAGTAATTTAACATATTTCTCGTATGCAATTGTCATGTCCACAACATTATTAATTGATATTCATACATAAATAGAACTAAAAATAATAAATGCCACGGCTTAGATTAATTAATGTATTGTGTTGTTAGTAGAAAATAGGCATGCTAGACCTCCGTCGTCCCGATATAAGTGTAATGTATTTTTTTGGGACGTTATAAAATAAGTGTCCGTTTTTCTTCTTTACTAAATTTTCTCTTTTTTATTTTTTAAAAAATAACTTTTTGTTAGTTTAAACATAACAAAATTATATTCAAAACCTAACATCTTAATTAAAAAGTATTTTTTATTTGAAATTTTTTATTTTTATTGAGTTTTTACTAAAATTGTTTAAAATATTTAAATAATACTGTTTTCGAACATGAATACTTATTTGGGATAGAGTAATTGGTTTATGGAAGTTGTACAACCTGTGTAAAAATGAGATTAATGATGTTTAATGTATTCAATTTTCTTTCAATTCCCATTGTGTAAAAATGAGATTAATGATGTTTAATATATTCAACTTTTTTCTAATTCCCATTTAATGTATTGGACTTCGTATTTTCTCAATTTATGTTATTAACTACGGTTAAATCTCGATAAAGTAATGTTCGATAAAGTAATAAACTCGCTAATATAATAATTTTTTTCGGTCCCGAGTTGGGCCAATGAAGTAAAGTAATATTCTCGTTAAATGCATTAAATAATAATAAAAAAATTGAATCATTAATGGCCCAATAAAAATATAAAGTAATAATTATTAAATTTCATAAAGAAAAATCTATAATGTAGATCAAAATATTCGATCAATCAATAATACCATCACAATAATTATTTTCTTTTAAAATGTGTATCTATAGTTGATTGTTTTTTTTTTCCATTTAAAACAAAATGAAACTCATCCTTGACTTTTTGTAAATCTTGTATAATTTCCGAAATATTTTGCTCGTGTTGGAGGAAGTAGTTGGTTAAGGTGACAATTGATTGAAATGACTCATTTGACGACACATTTGGTATAACGCTACTATCATCTGGTTCCGGATCATTTTCATCATCATTGTTCATTATCGATTGAATAATTTCTTCGTCTGTAGCTGATTCCATAACTGCATCATTCTTATTAAGATAATTCAAAATATGTTCAACATCCATCATATTGTTGATTGACTAATGGACAAATCAAAATTTTCTAACGGCCATGCTTGCAAATTTTTTTTTGCTAATAGTTGGATTATCTTTCTTATGCTCGCATATTGCACTCCTTATTTTATCGGTTAAATTTGATTTTTTTACTCATTTTAAATAATGAGAAGACATTGTAATAGAAAAATTAAAAATGTATTCACAATGTCCTCCAAACATCCATATTTTATAGGTTAAGAATAAATCTTTTCATTTTATATGTACATAAACTTAATTTTTAGATACATTAACTTTCACAAAATTTTTAAATTTTTCTACATTTAAATAATATTTGTAGTGTCTTTTGATTTTTCTTATCACATATACAATGTATATATGTTATATTGAAAAAATCTATTTAAAATAATAAATAATCTTTATCGATTAATGGATAATTTATTCATTTATCGATAAATTAATAAACTCGTTAAATGAATAATTTTTTCCGGTCCCAAGTGTATTACTTTAAAAAGCTTTAAGTGTAACTATACCATTTCTATTTAGTGTTTTTATGTCAAATAAAACAGTTGGCGTTACTATTTTCGTTACTTAAGGGGTAATTTTGTCTTTTGGACACCCAATTATTTACAATTGTATTTATATGATTGTATATATGTATATATACATATATATATATATATATGTATGTATTATGTATGTGTATATATATTTGTATATATATATATATATTCGATTAGATCTGGACTAGGACTGCGATGGACCAACAAAAGGGGGATAGCACCGCCACACATGGATCTATCCAAGACAGAGATCCTCCACTTTAGATAATCGAAAATAAATAAATAAATAAATAAATAAATATGTATGTATGTATGTATGTATGTATGTATGTATGTATGTATGTATGTATGTATGTATGTAGTCTGTTTGTATGTATATCTATTCTTCTGTATGTATGTATAATTATATGTATTTGTGTAAATATATTTCAGCAATAGTGTTATTGAGTCGATTACCAGATAAAATTGTTAGCTGATAAACATTTTTTTTTCTACAATAGTGTTGTTAAATAACTCATTATATTAATGTTGTTAACATTGTTATTATATTTAACAATAAAGTTAACATTGTTAAATGATGACATGCCAATTTTGTTGACTAACTCGTATATTAAATCACATTCTCTCTTTCTTATTTATTTACTATAATATATTTATTATAAATTAATAGATAAAGTTGTTAAAAAAATATACTAATGTGACACTTGTATCATTGTATGGTTGTTAATTAAGATTAATATATATATATATATATATATATATATATATATATATATATATATATATATATGACATTTAACATGCACAAGTGTCAATATTTAACAATAAAATTTTAAAACTCATTTGTTAATTAAGGGTATAAAAGTCATTTAACATCGCCATCTGTTTTTATTAACAAAATTGCATTAAATTAAATTAAAATATAAAGTTAATAACATAAATTGAGAAAATACTGTTTTTATTAACGGAATTGCATTAAATAAAAATAAAATATAAAGTTAATAATATAAATTGAGAAAATACAGAGTTCCGTACAGTAAATGGGAATTATTGTTCCGAAATTATTGAATACATTAAACCATGTTAATCTCGTGTAAAAATAGACACCTCCGGCTGCTTTTATTTTCATTATTGCTAGATTTAAATTATTGAAGTTACAACTAATTCTAAGACTGTAACAATAATTGCAAAAGCTTTGAGGGAAAACAAAAGATGGATGCTCTAAGTATGCAAGAACTGCTGTAATGTAAAAAGGTAAATTTTAACCCGGAACCTTGAGTAACTTCTTAATATTGAAGCTCGACAATTTCAATTACTCATAAGCTCAAATTTATCCAGTATATATAATTGCTTAAAATCTGCACCCAAAATACTCTAGTCAAAATATTAGCGTTCGTTACTTATAAGTTGTAAGTAGATGATAAAGCAATAACTTTGACGGGTCGTGTTATGTTTTTCAACAATATTAGTGTAAATTAAAAAAAGTAAATATTGGACACGTTTTTTTCTTATTGATCGGTAATTGTTCTTACTCGGATTACAATTTCTTATTACACTTATGCTCGGTTTGATAACTTTATCTTAATCTTGATCTTAAACTTTTCCTTGATGCTCGGTCTTTTCCTTTGGCTTTTCTCGATGTATGCTCTATTGATATAAACTCTGACAAATATCTTTCTTATATATTCTTTTCTCTGTGATTTTTCAGGTCTCTTTTCTAATGAAGACTAGAAACTTGGCTATTTATAGACATTTATGTGTCATAATATGTTGATAAATATCTCCATCTCATGCGTTATCTTATTGACTTTTCCATTGTGTACCTTTATTAATTAGGCTTTTCATTGTGGACCTTTATTAATTGGACCAATATACTTATTGAATAATTGCTTTTATCTTTAAGTGAGAAAAATAGTGTTATACCCCGCGCACAACGCATACCCGTTAATGACATGTAGGTCGATTCGTACCCAAATAGGTATATTCGGGTCTGATTCTTGTGTTATATCAGTAGATCTTCGATGCAAAATTTTACAACTATCAAATTGTTACCAATCGGCTCAATTTTCACATGTGTTATACTTTCTTTTATATAATAGAACAATAATAATTAAGTAGCTAAATCGATCACTTGGTGCATTTGCATCATGTCGGTTGGGCTAACATAAAGTTTTAGATTAGTTGAATTGTAACAGCCATTTACTATGGCTATATAGTTTAGGTATATATTAATTTAATATACACTTTAATTTATTTAGTAAAGTCCTAACATGCAGACCTATAATTATTGTGAAGTCGCAACAAGCGCGCTTTACGTATAGCTTGTGTAATTATAACTTAATGTGAATTATCATTTGTTCCAATTTCATTGTAGTCATTATATTAACGTTTTCACAAAATGTGGAATTAAGAAATACATCCCGAGCATGCGGAGCTACATGGAGGCTCGGTTTGGGCCGCCGCACCCCCCGCAAATTAATTATAAGAATGTTGTTTTTATCAGAGATTTTTTTAAAAATGAGAATCAGATTTTGTAACCTTATAAATTAAAACTTTGTATCACCCTAAATTAATTAGAACACTGAGTTTGCTACTCCTGAGATTAGAGAGACGGGATATCTATGCAGTTCTGGTAAACAAGAAAGTAAATTCTTAAAGCACTCTTAATTAGGGTATGTGTAATGGAAAAAAACATTAGTAAGATATAAAGTAATAGAACAACAACAATTTTTGTACTACTGCTTGTTTAGTGATGGCTTTTGTTAAAACCTCTTCGTGAATATGATTTTTATTTATTTAGCAGCAAATATAGTTTCGTGAAAGGCGCCATAGAGAATGTGCACGTTTTTTGGTTAGCAATATCATTTCTCTTAAGTTAATTAATTAGAGTGCACATTTCTTCAGATTACATTCATCATGTTTTTATCTATCAGGTTATCGACTTTTTCAAGTGTATTCGTAATTATTTTTCGATTTTATTTTTTAAATCAACGTTCCATATTATTTATAAAGTGTTTGTGTAACGACCCGGTCCTCCGACCAGACCGCCACCATCTGCTTCCTATCACCAATACTGTCCGCTTTGGCCCAATTTCGTCCTCGCTTCTTGGGCCGCACGGCTTTAAAAGGCCTTGGTGATAAGAAGGAGGATACTCCTACCTTATATCCCATATAGGTACTACATATCTAGGCGATGTGGGATAGCTCATTTCTCTTTACCACGGTATTTTCCTACGAAAATACTGGTTTTTACACTCTTCCCCCCTTCAGGCACGACGTCCTCGTCGGGCACGCCGTCCTTTCGGGATTGCCAGTGCCCACATCGGCTAGATAGCGGCTCTGATACCAATTTTAACGACCCGGTCCTCCGACCAGACCGCCACCATCTGCTTCCTATCACCAATACTGTCCGCTTTGGCCCAATTTCGTACTCGCTTCTTGGGCCGCACGGCTTTAAAAGGCCTTGGTGATAAGAAGGAAGATACTCCTAGCTTATATCCCATATAGGTACTACATATCTAGGCGATGTGGGATAGCTCACTTCTCTTTACCACGGTATTTTCCTACGAAAATCCTGGTTTTTACAGTTTATTTAAAAAAATATGTAAAATTTCACTTTATATATATATTTTTTGTATTAATATTAATAACTTATAAATTGCTAAACAAACAATTAAATACCCAAAAATATATAAGAGGTCAAATTTTACAGATTTTTTAAACACATATTTTATAAATAGTATAGAACGTTAATTTAAAAAATAAAATCAAAAAGTAATTATGAATACACTTGAAAATTCTGATAAACTGATAAAAAACCAATGAATGAACGTAAGTTGAAGAAATGTGAAGTTGCTTCACAATTAGCAAACAAAATGAGGTACTAAATAACAGAATAATAAAAAGTAAAAGACTAGAAACTAGTTTCACACTTTTACTTATATAACATTTTACTCAGCAAAATACAGTTCAAGGTTACAATTATCAGAATTCGGGTGGGTATATCCAACTTAAACCTCAACAAATTACTTTTGCCAATTACTTTTTTATCAATGTTGTAAATGTATGCATTACCACAGCTCCTTAGTTATATTTGTATCAAGTCTAGATAGTATATTTTGTTGAGTGCCTATAAGGTGTTTGATATTTGGAGTCCATAGTTGTAAGGGAAATGAAAGAGGAAACCAAAACATGAGACTAAAGCATGAAATATTAAAAAAAATAATGATATTTACAACTTAAATTATGAGAAACGAAATGGGAAACATGATTTTTGAAAGGAGGAACGAGTTCCCCGATAAGTCAACAACATACATACATACATATATATGTGTGTGTGTGTCAAGTTAATATTATCATTTGACATAAAGTGGATAACTAGGCGCCTAGGCGGTGACAGAGGAAGGCAATATTTAGATTAGATCGGTACTTCCACGTGTGACATATAAATAAGTAAATTTTTATACTATGTATGAATTTTAACCCTCGTCCACATCCTGGTTCCGCCACGGCTAAATATTTTGACTTGTACTTTTTATAAGTTTCTTGTATTGGATGTGAACAAGAAAGTTCGTTGTACCGTACTTGAGCATGTTACATGAGAGGGTTTATTTTTGTTAATAGCATGCAAACTTGAACAAACACATTGGGATTGTTTAATTGAATCTTAAGCTCGTTTCTTGCTTTGCTTATAGCCTTACAAGTTGTACTGCATGTACCCCCTTCAGTTTTTTCCTTTTATTCAGTTCTGGATTGGAAAGGTAGATAAAGTTGAATGGATCCAGTTTTTTCTAGGCGAAACAAGCTCATTGTTTCAATGTGCAATATCTTTGATTTAGTAAATAGTAAACACCATGTTCCCTTGTTTCAAATAATCACTTGTATTGAGATTTTCAAGAGGGCTCATGTATTCTTTGGACTTTGGAGACCTGCCTTGGATATTAGAATAGGATTATAGAATGTTTGTCTTACATGTGAGTATGAATCTAAAAGAAAATATCTTGGCTAAACTGAAAATTGACATATTTCCAAAGGCAGTCTATTTGTCCCTTAGATACTAATTTTCACCGTATTTTATTACTTTTCAGAAGGATTAATTGGAGAAGATCAGAACTAAAGAACCAGCTATGGCTTCTTTGTACAGCAGAATTCATTCCGAGGTAAGTGAAACTGTGAATTGTTTAACAGTGAAATGCCACGCCCCATTTATGTCCTTGTATGTGAATAGCGCCTTTTCTCATACTCAATGATTTCTGTTGTGCTTACTTACTATGAGTATTTGGTAATCGCTAAACACTTCTAATAAGAAGTTCTATTCTTATTCTCTCACAACATCAATAGTTTTTGGTTTTACAAGCAGTCTGTTCTCTATAAACTATTAATTCTGATTTTATTTTTTTCCTTTCAATTTACAGATAGAAGAGGTTGGTTGGGAGAATCTGGTTAAACTTGATGAAGATCTTTCATGTGTCAGCTTTCAAACTTTGTGAGATCCTCTTGCTTCTTATATATAAACATTTCTTTTTTTCAACTTGTCATTTTTTCTTTTAGCTATCATTTTATGCATATGCTGTGTTTACTAACTTAAAATGATCTTTTACATATTCTCTTATTAGTAATTTGACAATTTCACATTTAAATTTGATCTTTTGAAAGCCAGAGACAAGACGGGTAAATCTCACACTTTGGAGATCCAGTTCAAAGAAACTTATCCCAAAACTCCTCCTTCGGTTTCAGCGGTTTGTTTTATAGAACTATTACTTCTCTTTTTTTTTTCTTTTTTCTTTTTTACAGTTCTCGAACTCAAAATTGATGGCCTTGATTGTAAAATTTCCTTTCAGGTTGTGCCTTATATGTTGAATTTGCAATGGTCAACAAAATCAAGGTTGAAAGATGTTGTATATCAATTTAAACAGGTAACTGAGAATACAAGCTTACTTTTTCCATATGGATTTTGGTGGGATTTGCTACTAATTTAGTTACAAATACTTATTCCCTGTCAACTTTGTATAGCATTTGGAGAAATTAGAGGAAGTTTGGTCTGTATTGGATAACATAGATCGTTCTTTGTGGGTAATCAATCCAAAATCTGCTCGGGATGCTACAACACACCGTTTAATCAACATAGGTATAGCTACATGCCTATACCTTTAGCTACATATCTCGGGATTCATTTTATTTAGTATTTAATTTTTTTCCTTATCTTTGTAGCAGGAGATGATTGCTTTCTCAGGTTTTTCATTGACGTGGACAATCCCAGATCTTTACCAGAGTACGCACTTTTCCAAAGTTATTTATAATTCTGTTGTTACTTGTTAGTCATTCTTTTTCTTAAAAGTGAAAATGGGCTTAAATTTCATGTCAGATATCGTCTTTTCGGTCCAGATGCAAAAGTAGACGTTTTGGGAAAGAAATGGAGAAGAAATTGTAAACAATGGTATGACGCTAAATCTTTGATTTATAGCAAGGGTTAGATTTGTTCTTTTACTTCTGGTGTATTTGCAATGATTCAACCTTTGTTAATTGTGCAGGACAAATGACAAATCTTTTACCGAAAATCTTTCAATTGTACTTGATACTCAACTACCTGGGCCTCCAGGCGTCCAAAAGAACGATCAGCACATCGAATGTGGCATTTGTTACGCACAAAATCTCCCCTTTGGTAATGCTTTTATCCTAAGTTGCCATCGCAAACTTTGATTTATTGATTGTGTAATTGTGTGCTTGTACAAATGCGAGAAGCCAACACGTTTGTTAATATTTTGCAGACGATGAACTGAAAGAAAAAAGTGGAAGTGGGACAGATTACACTTGCGATAACAGTACTTGTAGTAGGGCTTTTCACAGCATCTGTCTTGGAGATTGGTTGCGTTCAATCACTACCACGAGACAGTATGTCAATATTCTTTTTTCTTTACAGTTTCTACTTTCTACCACAGCAAAAAGTAAACTGTAACTGTCCTTTTTCCTTCCCCTTTTTTGGTCATTTTGAGTGCTCTCCAATGTAAATCTTTTCTTACTGTGTTGCAGGTCATTTGACGTCTTATTTGGTAATTGCCCGTACTGTTCAGGGCCGGTTGCTGTTAAAATGAAGTAATTTAACTCTAGAATACCATATGAACTGATGGTTTATGACCGAAATATTACAGATGACCTCAAGCTCAGTTAAGACGCATACAAATCTGTGTTTTAGATGGAAAAACTGTGAAGTTTTTCTGTACACATCTGATGTGAATGATTGCAGAATTTTTCTAGAAATCACGAATCCTGTTTTTGTTGTGCTTCCTCTAATTTACATCTGAATCGGACGCATTCTCTTGGTAACAGGATTTTTGCCTTTTCAATATTGCTTCCCCTGCAACTTTCTCAGGTTTGCTTGATAGTGTAACAATTTGCTACTCAGACACGTCTTTCATCATTTAGAATACGATTAAAACAATTTGCTTCGGTTTAACTAATATCAGTTTGCTACATATGTGTTCCGTCATATTTTAAGTGTTCATATTACTTGTTTGTGTCGCTTCATCGGTAGAGCCGTAGAGGAAAACCTGTTTCCCTTTTCAAAACCGCGTGTCTTCTCTCCTGTTATTTTACATGTAAATTTCATTTATATCGTTTTTGTCACCTTTCATGTTTCGATATCCCATATTACCCCGTGCTTCCGTTCCAATTAATTGCAACTATTTTCCTTTTCATAAAACTTGGAATTATCAAATAACTTTATAGTTTTGCCCACCTAACAATTTAATGATTGGTTTTTAAAAAATATACACATTGTCATTTGTCATACAAGTAATCATGATGTCTTGTTAAGGTGGCCTTAACGAAAACTCAAAACGGAGAAAAGAGTGAAAAAGTTTATGCAATGTATCGGTATGGTCATTGTAAAGATCAGTCTTAATAATATCGGCACTATACAGTAATAACCTAACAAACAAGAACAAAAGTAGGAGTAACTTGATGGAAATATGTTTATTTAGCAGTATATATTTTGATACTTAAATATCAAAATCTCATAGTTAAAATCTCTTTTAAAATTCCTCAATGATTTTATTTATTTTTAATATATATTTTTTTAATTTTGATGTTGGTTGATCCAACGTAAATATATATCAAATTTTAAACAAAAATCACAAATTCAGAATTTTAATAATCAAGTCCGGATAATGTTCGTGGGGTTGAGAGACAACAACATAACAAGACTGGATAATTGGGGAGTGACGCATATTTCTCATAACAATAATGCTATCAAATATTAAAATGGAATAGGGGCGTACACGGTTCGGTTTGATTTTTGAGTAAAATATAAATTAAATCAATAAAAAATAATCGGTTCGGTTTGGTTCGATTTTGATAAAAAAAAACTTTGGAACCGAACCAAAACAAATCAATCATAACCGATTTGGTTTGGTTTGAACTTAATAAATAAAAAACACAATATTGAAAATTACACTAATTTCGTAAAGTTTTCGCTTATATTTCATTTGCAATTAAACCAAAAGTCAAATAACAAGTAAATTTATAAATAATTTAACAAAATATATTATTAATAGCTATAAATAACAAGTAAAATATCATATCTCAACTTATTGATGTATATATATAAATAATTATATTATTTTATATATGAATAAAAATAATCGGTTCGATTCGGTTTGCTTCGGTTTAAAAACCACTGAAATCGTAAACAGAACCGATTAAATCGGTTTATCAAATTTGAAACCAAAACAAACAAATTACTAATCGGTTTGGTTCGATTTGGTTAAATCGATTTGGTTTACACCACTATTATGCATAATAGATACCATATACCCCATTTGTTCCCAATTAATTGTCCATTACGAAATTACATGCAATTTTGATCGGTCAAATAACTTGTATCAAAATTATCGAAAGAAAATTTTTCAAAAGTTAAACATATAGTTTAAACATTAAATTATATGATTTAGTTTTAAAAATTTGTATTTTAATAATTTTGAACATAGACTAAAATATAAATACATGCATACACGTGGAGTGTCGGCAGTTTGCAGATCCAATCTTAAAATACTGAATGAAGCATTACCTACTTTTCTTGAAAATTTTTCATTCTCTTTTTTCATCACTTTACTCCATAATACTAAATAATACTACTACTCATTTCATTTCACATTCAAGAAAATTGCTGTAAAGAGCACATTATTAACACCTTATCTCTATTGTCTAGTTTTCTTCATTTGTTAGATCTGGAAAGGCCAAGTTCATAGGAGAGGTATTGCTATTTCATCCTTTTCTTGAGAATCTTTGGTATAATATTAATTTTCTTATAAACCAATCTTTTGTTCAACCTTGAATGTTATATTGTACTTTTTTGTGGTTAAAATGTCATGCTTAAGAGAAAATGTATATCTAAGTTTCCCTGTTGTCTAGATTTATTTGTCTCTCATTTTATTTTCACGATGGTGATCACTGTTCAAGGTTTGAGAGTGTTTGAAGGGATCAATGTAATTTATATATAAGTTCTTAATTAACTCCCAAAAAAAAAAAACATGATGCAATGCTATTTAGTATCTAGTACTTATGCTATATGTTTTTAGAATTCCCAACACTGTTATTATTATTAAGTACCAAACCAGTCAGAGTAATGATAATTCGCTTTTACTTTGTGAAAGATTTGGGTAAGTAGGAAAACTCTATCTTTTAACTCTCATATATTAGCGATTTCTACATAGAGTGATAAAAGCAGCTAGTTTGAATGTTTTTCTGGTTGTTATTGCAAAATTGAAATTTCCTTCCGACTTATTGCCAGTCAATCTTTGATTTTGTGTGGAAATGAAATGCTAAAGCTTTGATGTGGAAGTGTTTGCCAATTAGAGAGATGAAAATCTTGAATTTTAAGTTATGCGAGTTCAACACTTATTTGAGTGGTAATTCTGCAACTTTGAGGCGTTGTTTATGCACATAATAGTTTGAGGGTAACATTTCCAATGCTCCGGAGTGCTAATTTTGCAATTGTTAATCACTTCTTAGTTCTTTTTTTCTTAATAATTGGATTAAGTTTTTGCCAACTTGATTGACAAACATAGTTTTGTAAGTCTATCATTACTCTTCTAATTATCAAATAGGCAAACCAAGTTAAGCACTTACATAATGGCCTGACAGTGGTTTCTCTGTAATTTTGTGCCGAGGTTCTGTAATATTAAGAAAATAGTTTTTCATTCTAAGCAAAAAATAAATAAATAAAAATATAGTTTTCTATATAATTAAGCAATTGTAGCCAACTAGATTGTTTTTTTTTTGAATTTATCTTCTTTGTACTATTTACATCTAATCCTTGTTCTGGTTCTTTATCCTTCGCAGTTCGAAAGCCCATACGAGAAACTAGATTCGTGTAGTATATATTATATCATCATGTTGAAGACGTCACCGCGTAGAAACCAAAGATCAAAAGGTTTGAAGGTAAAGCATGTTATACAGTTAGGCGTTTTGCTCGGGATTTGCATATGGCTGGTATACCAAATGCAACATTCCAAGACGTCTCTTGTCAGAGACAATAAAAAAGTTTCTGAGAAAATAACAAACGAATCTATAAAATTTGGGAGGAAGGATCTTGATCCCCGTGGTACTGGAGAAACGAGGGTTGTTGATCAAAGGCATAAAGAAGTTGAAGAAGAAGATGAACAAAAACAGACAGGCGAAGAGAATAAAGTCGAAGATGTTGAGAGTGAAGAAAGACAAGGAGCTAATGATACAGGTGAAAATGAAACAAATGAGAGCAAAAACAAAGAGGAAAGTGGTAACCACAAAGAGGACAGCGGGGAGGGTGAAAAAGAGGAAGGAGAAGAGAAGGAAATGAAGGATAAAGAGGCGGAAGGGAAAGAAGAAAACCAAGGTGAAGAGGTAAAAGAAGAGAAGGAAATTGAAGATAAGAAAGATAATGACAACGAAGAAAAAGAAAATAAGGAAGAGGAGAAAGTTGAGAGTGTGGTGACCGAAGGTGAAGATAAAGCCGGGATTGAGAACAATGAGGAGGTGGGTAAAGAAGAGAAAGAGATTGAAGATAAGAAAGATCACGAAAATGAAGAAAAAGAAAACAAGGAAGAGGAGAAAGATGAAAGTGTAGCGACCGGAAATGGAGAAAAGGTTGAGAGTGAGATCAACGAAGAGGCAGGTAAAGAAGAAAAGGGCGATCAGAGCCAAAATGAGGATACTGAAACTAAGGTTGAAAATGAAAATCTAGAGAACTTGAATGAGGACGATAAGAGCAAGTTTGGTTCAGATACGAAAGAAACTGAATCAAATGAAAATATTAATTCTTCAGATGTGACGGGTAATGAGACGAATGAACATATTGATACAACAGAAACAAATTCTGATGAAAAGCAGCAAGAAGGAAACACTTCTAATGAGGAAAAAATAGATTCGACAGATGAGGCCGAAAAAGTAACTGATATTACTGAAAATAAAAACGAAATGGCGGAAGAGATAAGCTCTGAAGGAGGTAACATACAAGCTGTTCAAAAGGAGCAAAACGAAAAGATAGAATCCGAATCTAGTAGTGAAGAGTCAAATTCAGAAGAAATTTCTACAAAAACTGAGAATTTAAACTCTAATGAAGATACCAAACAAGGTGTTCAAGAGGAACAAAATGAAACAACAGAACCAGAGCTGAACAGCGAGAAATCTAATTCAGAAGGAACTTCTACAGAAATTGAGAACGCGGGTGATATATCAAATAGTGAGCAAGAAGCTTCAGAAGAGCAGACTTTGCAGTCGAACACATATACTGAAAACAAGACAAATGAGAAAGATAACAAAAGTGAAGAAAAGGATTCTCATACCGATGATCATGAAACCGGAGACAAGAGTGAAACATCACATACAGGTGAAATGTCGTACTCAGATACTTCCAACAAATTGGAGCAAGTGGCTTCTGAAGAACAAAATACTCAGGCCAATACACATATAGAAACCGAGTCAAATGAAAAAGATAATAAGAGTGAAACATCACAAACAGAATTATCTAATAATGAGCATGATGCTACTGATGAGACGGACGGAGACAATAAGGTTCATGAGAATGGGTCCCACATTGCTGAGAATGAAAATGAAGGTTCAAGCCGAAAGGAATTGGATGATGCTAATGACAATTCTGGGAACTCGGAGCATGATCAAGTTGATTCGACAGAGTCTACAATATCTCAAGCAGAGAAAGAAGCTCGAACCAATCTTGGATCTTTACCAGAGATAAAAAATGAAGATAACAATAGCGGCGCAGCAATAGCGAAGTGAAACAAAAGTATAAATTTACTATTATTCGCCTCAAGTTTCCCATCAAATTAATTAATGTTACGGCCTTGCATTCTTTTTTATTTGTCTTGTTTCTAGAAATATAATTTATGTCAGGGGAGTAGGTATGCTGCCATTGTAAGGCGTAAAAAGGTTATCAGCTCCCAAGTTGTGTAAACATGAACGATCTCAAGTTGGCTAGTATAAGATTCATCACTTCTATGGTGTTCTTATCTTTGTTTGTATCATATCTGTATATACCGTTTTCTTATACCACACATTAAACATTATAATTGGTTTGACTTACTTATGCCTCTCTCTTCTTGGTTGGTAGCGGAGCTGACCATAGTTTGATACACAAACCGAATACTACCGAATAAGCTTTGAGACACTAATATCTTTTGGACTTAGATTTAGTTATTCCTGTAATATCAGCAACTAGCAAATCTATAGTTATTCCTGTACTAATTACAATTCTACAGACAGCAAACTTTAAGGTTCAGAAGCGCCTTTCCAAATGACACACGGCAGAATATCACTCATAACAGCAAGCAGATGAATCTTATAGAACAGGGATATTGATCACACATTATAACGAATAATCAAAGAGCCTATCAGAAATTCAAGGATTTAGCATAATCATATGTACTGTATCATCACATTTATTTTACAAATCCTCATTTGGGATACACAGTATGATGACCATTCAAGAATGCACCAGCATGTGCATCAGCAATTTTGCTGTTGAGAAGATTCAATATAAAAAGTTTGACACTTTTATGAGAAGCATATTAGCGAACAGTTGGCGTGCAATACGATTGTATCACTCATGAAACTTTTACCTGAAACATTTGTATTGCACTTTTACTGGAATATACAATTTTTACCATCCAGATTCAAATATTCAGTTCGACACTTCTACTGGAATATACAATTTAAATAATCAACAGGGGAGAAGTGTACTCTAAAAGTGACTTAAAGAATTTACACGTGTTTGAATATCGGAATTAAATCACTCATGAAACCGTAACATAACTCAAAATGAGACCAAATAGGCCCAACATGAACGAAGAATAAACATTGCAAAAGACCACATTTCGATGATTTAAAACAGTTTCCAGGATATTCAGCGAGAAAGTCATGTAAACGGAAAATGAGTACATAGTACATATACATTTTGATCAGAACTAAAGTTGGAAAATCCACAATTATTGATTTTTTTTACTGCAACCTGGAAGTAACTAAAATAAACAGTCAAGAGTTCGAAATAATATATGATTCAAAGTGCTCATGGTGTTTCTCTTTTATGAAACAATTAACTCTGCCAACTTTTGATTGAAGCTATCAAGCAAGAAAGCATCAAAACTAGAAAGAAAAACAGAATCATGTATCAAAACTAGAAAGAAAAGCAGATGGTTTATTAACTGCAACAAAAACAAAACAAAACAATTATAACATAAAGACCAGACTGAAACAAACAAACAACCCACATCGCCTCCAAAGAAAACATTATAATGAAAAAGTTAACCCACATCGCCTCCAACTTAAAAAAAAAAACTTAGATTTGGCATACTAGATTTCATCCCTTCTGCCCCTATTACCAGAAATTTCTGCGGCTCTCTTTAAAATCTCCTCTTTAATCCTTCCCATACTTTCCCTAGCTTCTTTGAGTTGTTCCATAGACAACTCATGGATCGAAGTTCCCACCCAAGCTGGCATGTTCTCATTCCTCCTTGCCTCCTCCAGCTCCTTCCCTCTTTTTTTCTCCATTTTAAGTTGCTTGAGAATCTCAGCAAGCTCTTGATCGAGGTCCAAAGAGACAGGCTCACAGATGGGCTCAACGTTGGTCTTCCTTGCCATGATAAAAGTTTTAATCTGGGGAAAGAAAAGAAAAATGATTTTTTTGGTGAGAAAAGTAGACTCGAGCAGATGAAATATATAAGAAAAAAGAGGAGTGGTTTAATTAAGGACATTTATGTTATCAAAAGGATATTTTGTAAACGTTGTTACACCAATTCTAAATTTGGCATATTACATAATTATGACATTAATCAAGATCGTCAGCAGATTCGGGATTAGTTAATGACAGGATTACTTTCTCTTTTTTCACCTCCATACGTATAACCTTCAAGTTCACACGTGCCAACCGTGGTAGTTTTTAATCCTATAATACTGTCTTGTTTTATTCTCGATACAAAATGCAATGAACTATTCTTGCTCACTGTACAGGACTGCAGGATGACCAAGTTTTGCTTTAAGGCTCCAACTTGCTTGATCACGTATTAAGAGCCATTTAAGCAGTAAGCAGATTACCAAGCTTAAATTCCAGTAACAGAACAGGAATCTTGATAATGCATTGTAAACAAATAATGAAAGAGCCTACTAGACATTCAAGGATTTAACGTAATCATATGTAGGTATCATCACATTATATTTTTACAAATCCTCGTTTGGGATACAAAGTATGGTGACCATTTACAGATCTGATAGAACCCAAAGGTCAAAGAAAGCACCGATTTGCGCATCAAAAAAAGTTGCTATTGAGAAGATTCAATGATAAAAAGTTTGACACTTTTATGAGAAGCATATTATCAAACAGTTCAGGTTGAAAAGTGGTCAGATGTTGATTTCGAATCAGATAATAGTATGCAAATTAAATGTTGCAAATAAGTCACGAAGAGGCTGTTATGGGAGATCGAAGCTATTATTGCCGATGTAAACGAATACGTAGTTGGGAAGGATTGGTGTTTTCTTTGGGTGCCTAGAACGGTTGACAAAGCTGTGAATCTTATGGCATGTCATGCTAGATTAGGCGTTGTTGAATCTAATTTATTTGATTTCCATGACAAGTTGAGGTCTCATTTGTATAATGACTTTAAATAATAAAAGTTCCTTTCTGATTTTTCAATTTTTTTAACAAACAGCTAGCGTGCAATACTTAACGCAATATTGCACTTTTACTGGATTATACAATTCAATTTTTTAAAGAGGGGAGAAGTGTATTCTGAAAAAGTAATTTAAAGAAGTTACTCATGTTTGAACATCAGAATTAAATCAGTCACGAAACCATATCTCAACTCAGCAATGAGACCAAAGAAGACCAAATAGGCCCTCGACTTTTCAAAAAAAAAAGGCTTTACTAATAATGATACAGATGATCTGAGCACCGAACATGAACTAGGAAAAAACTTTGCAAAAGACCTCAGTTCAATGACTTTTACACAATTTCCAGTATATTCAGCGATAATGCCATGTAAACGGAAAATGAGTACATAGTACATATACATTTTGATCAGAACTAAAGTTGGAAAATCCACAACTATTGTTTTTTTTTTTTACTGCAACCTGGAAGTAACTAAAATAAACAGTCAAGAGTTAGAAATAATATTTGATTCAAAGTGCTCATGGTGTTTCTCTTTTATGAAACAATTAACTCTACCAACTTTTGATCGAAGCTATCATGCAAGAAAGCATCAAAACTAGAAAGAAAAATCATGCTGAGCAAAGATATACAGACACGAAAGCAGATGGTCGATCCTCAAGGTTAATAGGTTATACCAAATCAGATTATCGAGCATTGATAACAAATTGTCCACTTGGATGATATCTTCTGCTATCTGCACGACTACACATACAAGTAATCCAAATATGAAATTTATAGTATAGATATACATGTACAGCATATACTTAAATATGGATAGGCTGAAGTTCTGCTGAAAAAATCGCAACGGATTGTCAATATTGAATTCGATTTAAAAAAATAAATCGGAACTATGCTTCTGGGTTCATTAGTTTTCGGGTCCCACAACTCTGTAGAATTTATGAAACTAAAATTAATATATAATACAACAATTCCCAGGTTAAAAGACAAAATAACAGTTCAAAAGGGAGCAACATGACCATCAATATCCAAATTGCAATAAGAAAACCAGAATTTATAGTCATTTCATTGATGATTAAACAAAGTAGACGTTTCAAAAAACACCAAATTACGAAATCCATAAAAAACACTTACTGCAACAAAAACAAAACTATCATTAAGGCCAGACTGAACCACCCCCACTCCCCACCCACCCAAAAAAAAAAAGAAAAAAACATTATGACGAAAAACTTAACCAAGATCGCCTCCGACTTAAAAAAAAATGTATGATCAAAAGCTTAGATCTCATCGCCTGGAGCAACATTGAGATCAAAGCTTTGAACATTTTCATCCGTTCCGCCCCAATTACCAGATTCACTTTCAGAAATTTCTGCGGCTCTCTTTAAAACCTCCTCTTTAAGCCTTCCCATACTTTCCCTAGCTTCTTCTAGTTGTTCCACAGACAACTCATGGATCGGAGTTCCCACCCAAGATGGCGAGTCCTCGCTCCTCCTAGCTTTGGAAGCCACACCGAGCTCCTTCCTATCATTAACTAATCCCGAATCTAGGAGGAGCGAGAACTTGCCATCTTGGGTGGGAACTCCGATCCATGAGTTGTCTGTGGAACAACTCAAGGAAGCTAGGGAAAGTATGGGAAGGCTTAAAGAGGAGGTTTCAAAGAGAGCCGTAGAAATTTCTGGAAGTGGATTTGGTAATAGGGGCAGAAGGGATGAAAATGTTCAAGGCTTTGATCTCAATGTTGCTCCAGGCGATGATATCTAAACTTTTGGTCATACATTTTTTTTTGAAAGTCGGAGGCGATCTTGGTTAATTTTTTCGTAATAATGTTTTTTCGGGGGGGGGGGGGGGGGGGGGGGGGGTGGGGGGAGGGGGGTTGTTTCAGTCTGGTCTCAATGTTATCATTGTTTTGTTTTTGTTGCAGTAAATGTTTTTATGGATTTCGTAATTTGGTGTTTTTTGAAGCGTCCAGTTTGTTAAATCATCAATGAAATGACTATAAGTTTTGGTTTTCTTATTGCAGTTTGGATATTGATGTTTATGTTGCTCCCTTTTAAAGTGTTATTTTGTTTCATGTGTGCTATTGTCTTTTTTACCTGGGAGTTGCTGTGTTATATACCCATATGCCTTGTTTGGTTACAATTTTTATGTCGGGACTATGTGTCCCGTCCGGACTAAAAATGACCCCAAATTGGTGTATTTGGAAAGCCATGTGAGGGTGGTATCAATAGTCCGGGATTAGGAGTGCAAGAGTCATTTCTAATCCCAGGGATAATCCGTTCGGACTCATAGTAGAGGGACTATGAATCCTGCAACCAAACAAGGTAAATGCTTTAGAGTTGTGAGACCCTAAGTCTAATGAACTAAGATGCGTGATTCAGATATTGTTTTAAATATCGAATAACAATATAGACAACCCACTGCAATTTTCGTTTTTCAACACAACTTAAGCCTATCCATATGTGAGAATTCACTTTTACATGTATAACTATAATGCATACTTCATATTTGGATTACTCGTATGTTCAGATAGCGGAATACATCATCCAAGAGGAAAATTTGTTACCAATTCTCAACAATCTGATTTGGTATTACCTTGAGAATTTACCATCTGCTTTTGTGTCTGTATTTCTTTGCTCAACATGACTCTGATTTTCTTTCAAATTTTGCTGCTTTCTTGCAAAATTAACTGGACTACATTATCTAAGGTATTTAGTCTTAGTTTAAATCATATGAAGCACTCCAGAAACGCTTTTAACAAATTGGTTCTTTTGATGTATTCTAGACATAAAAAACGGATTCTGCACTAACTATAGTTCTATTAAAATAGGATTCTGCCCTAACTAGACATCAAAAAAAGATGAACAATTTATTAGGGGAAAAAAGATAAGGATGAATAAGTTTACATTTCATGAGAACATTGTAGACTTGTAGTCACTTACTTGTAAAACCGCACTGCTGATTAAGAGACAGATGAATCCGAAAATTATTCATTGCCATCAAATAGTAATTAGAAGCTGCATGAAACATCCATATCCTTCAGGAGCCAAAAGAACAAATGGCCATATGAAATCCACAGACCCAAACCACACGTATCAAAACATCCTTCACTTTCAAGTGCAATTACAAGCTTCTCCAACGTCTGTATGGTGCAGCTTTCAGAACACAGGAGTTCACTAATGATGCAAACTTGCACTTTAACTGGAATCTGTAAATTCAGTTTTCGATAACAGATTGAAAAATGGAAAGATACAACCAGATAAGTTAAACTTGAAAGCTGTTGAACCTTTTTATAATTGATAAAACGAGAGCAAGTTAGACCAAACAGACTATCAACGTATTCATTTGAAGGTTAAGCACACAGTGACAAGGCTGAGTTAGAGACAACAAGAACATCGCGCAGAAATTTGAAAGGAATACAGTATAATGAGTTGAAACAATACCCATGATATTCACCTACTATACTACGTTAATGAAGAACATAGTAAACCAATTTGATCAGAACCAAAGTCGAAACATTCATAACTGTTAAAGGAAAACTGAGTCTGAGTGCCACATGACGAGAGTGAAAGTATGATAGAACTACCAGACACAGTTCAGCTAAGATTTGATTCAAAGTGCTCGATCAAGCTTCAAGACAATTGAAGAAAAGACAGTACTGTTTAGCTAGACAATACAGACAAAAAAGTAGTTTCCAGGTTCGGTAAATTAATCTAAACTATATACATGTGTGTACATGTATAATATTTCACAGAAAATCTAAGATTAAAGAGAAAAATAATACATCAAACAGAGTAGCACTTTCAACCAGAGCAGCGTGAACATCAATATTCATTTTGCAGATGGAAAAAATGTTTGTTTCCGTGTACGAAATAACAATTAAACAATAATAAAGGACTAAAAAGAAATAATCAAAAACCAGTGTAATCTTTATTAATTCAGAATTGAAACTGAAATTACAGATTACAACATGTACGTACTGAATAGAAATTAAAGCAAACGTTATTCAGATTATTTTCAATTAATAATCTGATGTACTGAATTGCAATAAATAGAAACTGCCGGACTGAAAAGTATAAACTTAACAGCCGGACTGTTCTGATTGAAATCGAAATTACAGGACTGAATTGAAACTATTCTAATTACAGAATTAAATTACAGGATTGAAATTACAGAACAGAAACAGTAGTTTAAAGAAATTACAGAAAGGTAAAAACAGAATTAAAAAATTACAGCTAAGTACAACAAATTAAAATACTGAAATAAAATTACAGAATTGAAAAGACAAAAATATAAATTAAAGAATTTAAAATTGCGGTAATTAAAAGACAGAATTGAAAAGACGAGACAACTGTAAACAGTCTGCCTTTAACCGATATTCGCCCAGCCACCTTAAAGTTTCTGGTTGCGTTGGCGCTTCGATCCCAAGGTACAACGTCTCGGATGACTCGCCGGAAACTGGCGACGAGTCAAGGTCGAGCTGTTGGTGGGTGGTTATCTCTCTTTCTAATATGCTATGGAAATTATGAATGCTGTTTTTTTCAGAATGTAAAAGTGTGTTTAGAGAGTGGGGGAGAGCTGCCAACTTATAAGCTAAGCTGAAATCTCTGCCATAATGGTCACTTAATTCAGTTTTCGAAACTGCTGAATTAATGATGCAATTATTCTCATTTAATTGTATCAGTTACAAGTTTGCTGGAATTTTTGGAACTGTTTTGTTATTATTCAAAACTCTCAAACTTTCTTTGAACCGGAACCGGAACATTCCCCAAGTCCCAAGTCCCAAGTCCCACGCCCGTGGCCCGAGACCCGTGTCCGAGACAGAGACCGAGCGACCGCGAGCGTGTGTGGTACACTTGCCTACACACACACACCTATAAGGCTACATATTATTACCACTCTCTAGTGGTGAATATATATATAAACTATTCAAAATAGTTTTTCCTCTTTGATGTGGGATAATCATTTGGGTGGCTTCCCCATCCATTTGATTTCCCACTTCCTCTCCCAAAATTTCAGATTTCGTCTCTCCATGGTTCAAGTTCGGAGCCAATTTCCATTCACACCCATTCACCGAATAGGTCATGCGATATACCGTTTCGAAGCTTGTCACACAAGCTACTCAAACCACTTGAGTACGAAGTCTAAACTTTAGATTCTTCACATGGAATTTAACCAAACTTTTGGACTCGTGACCAATTCGGAAAACACCATGTTTCATGGTTTTTTCCAACAATCTCCCACATGAATGCAATTGGCTCGAAAGCCCATGCCCTAAATGCAAATCAAGAGAACCGTAAAATTTCACTGCCTAAGGTCAGGTAGCGCGCGCCTTGAACCTGCCGTAGCCTAGTTTTATCCGGAATACTGTTATTAGGTAGCATAGATGCTTTGAACCCTTTAGCTTTGTGTATCCCAGCATGATACCCGCACAGTGCCTTTTCTACCTACGTACTAGGCCCTTTAGTTGTTGTGCATATTTGTGCCTTGGCAACTTCAACTGAGTGCTTTAGTGATTTAGCCAAAGCTCATCACATGATACCGGCCTTACATACTCGTTATAGGTGGTTTCAAGTCGAAGGTGTCCTGACTCACCTTACCCGAACGTCAAGTTACTTGGATCATTAAGAGCCTCAAGCTCACCCTTACAATGGTACATGTCTATCACTCTGTCATCGCGGAAAATGGGCTGGGAACTACTGGTTCCCGAGTGATTTGTTCGGTTGCCCTCACAGTTTAGTTTCCCTTTGAACCTAGCAGGAAAGATTCCGTTTAGGTTGGGTTGCCTATGGGGGGGCCACAAATTTAATGGGCTTTAATCCCATTCCGTTTGATGACGCCTCGACTCCTACTTGAGTCAAGCCTTTTGTTAATGGATCCGCTATGTTTTCCTTTGATATCACAAAATCTAAGGATACCACACCATTGGATAACAATTCTCTTACGGATTTATGTCTCCGACGTATATGTCGAGACTTTCTATTATACATATGATCCTGAGCCCGCGCAATAACTGATTGACTATCACAATGCATGCTTATTACGGGAACATGTTTTGGCCATATCGGAATTCCTTCCAAAAGACTTCTCAGCCAGTCTGCCTCATCGGTTGCTAAGTCTAATGCTATGAATTCAGATTCCATAGTTGACCTTACGATACACGTCTGTTTGGAGGATCTCCAAGACACATCAGCTCCTCCCATTATAAACACATATCCACTCGTGGACCTTGTACTATTGGAGTCTGATATCCAGTTGGCATCTGAGTACCCTTCCAGTACCGCTGGATATCTTGTATAATGCAGCCCGTAATCGGCTGAAAACCTCATATATCTGAGAAGTTTCATGATGGCCTTCCAGTGTTCCTCATTCGGATTGCTGGTGTACCTGCTCAGTCTACTTATTGAGTTTGCTATGTCTGGTCTAGTGCAATTCATTATATACATGAGATTGCCTATGACCTGAGAGAACTCCAATTGATTCACACTCTTACCAAAATTCTTTTTCAGGTTACAGTTGAACTCAATTGGGGTTCTAGACATCGTCTTACTACCCTTGTCAAACTTGTCTAGTACTTGTTTAACATAATAAATTTGTGACAAGGCATACCCCTCTGATGTTTTGGTAATCTTCATACAAAGTATTACATCAGCTATACCCAGATCCTTCATATCGAAGTGTTGTGAAAAAAATTTCTTTGTGGAGCTGATCCTATCAGTATCTCAATTATAATCATGTCATCCACATAGAGATAGACTACGACACAGTCTCTTCCACTTCTTTTAGTGTAGACACATTTATCGCACTCATTAATGAGAAAACCGTTTGATAGGATAATTCTATCAAACTTCTCGTGCCATTGCTTTGGTGCTTGTTTGAGTCCATATAGAGACTTTACAAGTTTGCACACTTGGTGCTCTTTACCAGGAACTACAAACCCTTCCGGTTGTTCCTTGTAAATTTCTTCTTCCAGTTCTCCATTTAGAAACGCCGTCTTGACATCCATTTGATGTATTTCCATATCAAACAAAGCTGCGAGAGCAATGACGATTCAGATAGACGTTTTTCTGGAGACAGGAGCATACGTGTCAAAATAATCGACACCTTCAGTTTGCCTGAAGCCTTTCACTACAAGTCTCGCCTTCTATTTCTCAATCGTGCCATCAATCCTTAATTTCCTCTTGAAGATCCACTTGTAACCTAGGGGCATACATCCAGGCGGAAGATCCACTAGTTCCCAAGTGTGGTTTTGCATGATTGACTCAATGTCATTTTGGATAGCTTCTTCCCAATATCGGGAATCCGGTGTTGACATAGCTTGTTTATATGTCACTGGTTCGCCTTCAACCATGAAGGTTAAGAAATCAGGTCCAAAAGAAGTTTCCTTCCTTGCCCTTTTGCTACGCCGAGGCTCTTCCTCTTCCTCTGTCAGTTCACTTGCCCCCACATTTCCTTCACTGTTCAACTCTTGAGTTGGTACAGATGTAGGTAATTTACGGGAAAATATATCTTCAAAGAAAGAGGCCTCTCGGCTTTCCATATACGTATCTACGTGCACATCAGGATTGTCCGACTTGTGTACAAGAAACCGATATGCACTACTACTATGTGCATATGCGATGAACACACAGTCCACCGTTTTAGGACCAATTCTCATCCTCTTAGAAGTGGGAATTAGGACCTTTGCGAGACAACCCCAAACCCGCAGGTTCTTATATCTGGGTTGATAACCTTTTCATAACTCATATGGAGTCTTATCTCGCTTCTTATGTGGTAACTTGTTTAAAACATAGTTTGCGGAAAGTATCGCTTCCCCCCACATGTTCTGTGGTAACCCAGAACTGATTATCATAACATTCATCATTTCCTTTAGCGTTCTATTTTTACGCTCGGCAACCCCATTTTGCTCGGGAGTGTATGGGGCTGTGGTTTGATGTATAATGCCGCTTTCAGCGCATATTTGCTCAAACGGTGATTCAAATTCACCGCCTCTATTATTTCTCAATGTTTTAATTTTTCTATTGAGTTGATTTTCAACTTCGGTCTTATAAAGAGCGAATTTCTCTACTGCTTCGTCTTTACTTCTCATTAAGTAAACATAACAGTATTTAGTACAATCATCTATAAATGTGATAAAGTATTTTTTCCCTCATCGTGTTTGTATAAACTTTAAGTCACATACATCCGTGTGTATTAGATCGAGAGGTTCACTTTCTCGTTCAACATGTTGAAACGATGATTTCGTTAATCTTGCCTCTACACATATCTCACATTTGTGTTGCTTATTAAAGACAAAATTTGGTATTAGTTTTAGTGATATTAACTTCTTTAACGAATTATAATTCATGTGACCTAATCTAACATGCCACAAATGAAATGACTCAAATAAATAAGCAAAATTAGAATTTTTATTATTGGCCTCTTCGGCAACAGTCATTACATTACTAGTGTTAGCCTCAACTTTAGCACCTTTATTGGGAGCAGGTGTCCCTACGTTTAACTTAAACATGCCATTGATCATATAGCCATGGCCTACATAGACACCATTTTTGGTGATTACAATTTTATCAGATTGAAAAACAAGCTTGAACCCGTTCTTCACCATCACAGATCCGGATACCAGATTCTTACAGATATCCGAAACATGGAGCTCCCCTATCAAGCTCAGCTCTTTTCCAGAGGTCATTCTCATCACCACCGTTCATTTTCCTTCCACCTTGGAAGTAGCAGAATTCCCCATGAAGCAGATTTCTCCCTCTACCGCCTCGTAGGTCTTAAATATCCACCGGTTAGAGCAGATGTGGCTTGTGGCGCGGGTATCCAGCCACCACTCTTTGGGGTTGCTCCCCGTGAGATTCACCTCAGGGACCACATCAGTGAAGTGGTCATCATCTTGTCCTCCCTCGGCCAGATGTGCCTGAGATAGAGCTTTCCTCTTCCCATTGCCTTTGAAGTTCTTCGGGGGGGGGGGGGGGGGTGAGGCTTAACAGTGCTTTTATTGTCATAACAGTCCGCGACACGATGGACGGTCCTGTTAAATACAAAGCAGGTTCCCGCAAATTTCTTTGCGACAACAACACTGCCTCCGTTGTCAAAACATTTCTGCTTAACGTTAGAAATTTCGACCACATTGGCCTTCGCCATCGAGATGTTAGCACCACCGACTCTCCTTACGGAGCGACGATTGCTCACCTCGATATTGAGCTTCTCAATGAGCCCCTCCAGCCTCATTTCCTTCCGCTTGTGCTTCAGGTAGTTTTGAAAGTCTTTCCAAGACGGTGGCAATTTCTCAATCATGAGTACCACCTGGAAAGGCTCATTAATCACTAGCCCCTCAGCCTCAAGGCAATGGTAAATGAGTTGGAGCTCCTCAACTTGCTCCATGACACTCATACTGTCAGTCATACGATACTCATGAAAGTCTGTGATAACAAATCTCTTTGTGCCAGCGTTATTCACTTTGTACTTGTTTTTGAGAGTTTCCCACAACTTCTTTACAGTAGCTTTGGGCTCGAAAACACTGAACATCGTGTCATCTAGAGCACACATGATATAGTTCTTGCATAGGTAGTCGGCATGTCTCAATGGCTCAACCGCAGAGAATGACTGCTCGTCCAGATCGTCCTCTCTTAGGACGGGAGCAGTCTCCTTAAGAAACCTGGTCAGATTCAGGGTGGTGAGATAAAACAACATCTTTTGCTGCCAACGTTTGAAGTTGTCTCCCCTGAATTTTTCCGGTTTCTCCAGATGAGAAGTCGGCAAAGTAGGCATATCCGAATACATCGGTGCCTTGCCCTTGGCCGCGGCCTTGGCCGTAGCCGCAGCCTCAGCTTTGGCCGTAGCATCCGCCATAGCCGCAGCCACGGCGGCCTCAGCCGCTGCAGCTACGTCATCGGCATTAGCCCCCACATTCGCATCGCCCCCAGTGCTATGGACATTTCTACTAACCACTGGGTCATGCTCATTTCCGACAGGCAACTCAATATGCGAAGTGTTTGTCATCTGAAACGACAACACAAAAACGTATGAGATACGTGTACAATAAATTATGTAAACAAAACTCCAAAACTAAAATTTGGGTTTGTAAAAGATTTTTTTATTTATTTAATCAATAAAATAAACTTAAAAGGTTTCCTTTTGAATACCAATACGGTTGATATCAAAAGGATTATAATAAATCTTCTTGAATACCAATACGGTTGGTATCAACAAGATCCTTAAAAACAAAATTAAATTGTTTGAATTTTTTTTTTTGCAAATCAAATTCTAATATGATTTAGAATTGAAAACAAAAAAGCATTATTCCTTATAAATAAATAATTGTATTAATTAATACACGAAAGAAACAACAGGATATCGGTTAAGATTGTTGGTTTCTGTGTACGAAATAACAATTAAACAATAATAAAGGACTAAAAAGATATAATAAAAAACCAGTGTAATCTTTATTAATTTAGAATTGAAACTAAAATTACAGATTACAACATGTATGTACTGAATAGAAATTAAAGCAAACGTTATTTAGATTATTATTAATTAATAATCTGATGTACTGAATTGCAATAAATAGAAACTACCGGACTGGAAAGTATAAACTTAACAGCCGGACTGTTCTGATTGAAATCGAAATTACAGGACTGAATTGAAACTATTCTAATTACAGAATTAAATTACAGAATTGAAATTACAGAACAGAAACAGTACTTTAAAGAAATTACAGAAAGGTAAAAAACACAATTGAAAAATTACAGCTAAGTACAACAAATTAAAATACTGAAATAAAATTGCAGAATTGAAAAGACAAATATAAATTACAGAATTTAAAATTGCGGTAATTAAAAGACAGAATTGAAAAGATGAGGCGACTGTAAACAGTCTGCCCTTAACCGATATTCGCCCAACCACCATAAAATTTATGGTTGCGTTGGCGCTTCGATCCCAAGGTACAATGTCTCAGATGACTCGCCGGAAATTTGCTGTACCTTGGGATCGAAGCGCCAACACAACCAGAAACATTAAGATGGTTGGGCGAATATCGGTTAAGGGCAGACTATTTAACAGTCGCCTCGTCTTTTTTAATTTCTGTCTTTTAAAAACCGCAATTTAAATTCGGCAATTTATATTTCTGTCTTTTCAATTCAGTATTTTAATTTGTTGTACTTACCTGTAATTTTCAATTATGTCTTTTACCTTTCTGTAATTTCTTTAAAGTACTATTTCTATTATGTAATTTCAATTCTGTAATTTAATTCTGTAATTAGAATAGTTTCTTTTTAGTCATGTAATTTCAATTTCAATCAGAACAGTCCGGCTGTTAAGTTTATACTTTCCATTCCGGCAGTTTCTATTTATTGCAATTCAGTATATCAGATTATTAATTGATAATAATCTGAATAACGTTTACTTTAATTTCTATTCAGTCCATACCTGTTGTAATATGTAATTTCAGTTACAATTTTGAATTAATAAAGATTACACTGGTTTTGATGATTTATTTTTAGTCATTTATTATTGTTTAATTGTTATTTCGTACACGAAAACCAACAATCTTAACCGATATCCTGTTGTTTCTTTCATGTATTAATTAGTACAATAAATTTATTTAATTTATAAGGAATAATGCTTTTTTGCCTTCAATTCTAAATCATATTAGAATTTGATTTGCAAAGAAAAATTCCAAACAATTTTAATTTTGTCTTAAAGGATCTTTTTGGTACCAACCGTATTGGTATTCTAAAAAGAACCGAATTTTAATACTTTTGATTACCAACCGTATTGGTAGTCAAAAGTAAAACCGTTTTAATTTATTTTGATTAAAAAAAATTCTTTTACAAACCCAAATTGCAGTTTTGGTATTTTATTTATAGAATTAATTGTACACGTATCTATTACATTTTGGGTTGTCATTTCAGATGACGAACAGTTCACCCATTGAGTTGCCATTTGGAGGTGAGTATGACCCAGTGGTTGGTGGAAATGTCCATAACACCGGGGGCGATGCGAATGTGGGGGCTAACGCCGATGACGTAGCTGCAGTGGCTGAGGCCGCCACGGTGCGGCCATGGCAGATGCTACGGCCAAGGCTGCGGCCAAGGGGAAGGCACCAATGTATTCGGTAGCGTCTACTTTGACGACTTCTCATCTGGAGAAACCGGAAAAATTTAGGGGGGACAACTTCAAACGTTGACAGCAAAAGATACTGTTTTATCTCACCACCCTGAATCTGACCAGGTTTCTTAAGGAAACTGCTCCCGTCCTAAGCGAGGATGATCTGGACGAGTAGTCGTTCTCTGCGGTTGAGGCATGGAGACATGCCAACTACCTATGCAAGAACTATATCTTGTGTGCTCTAGATGACACGCTGTTCAGTGTTTTCGAGCCCAAAGCTACTGCAAAGGAGCTGTCGGAAACTCTCGAAAACAAGTACAAAGTGAATAACGCTGGCATAAAGAGATTTTTTGTCACGAACTTTCATGAGTACCGTATGACTGACAGTAGGGGTGTCATGGAGCAAGTTGAGGAGCTCCCACTCATTTACCATCGCCTTGAGGCTGAAGGGCTAGTGATTAATGAGCCTTTACAGGTGGCACTCATGATTGAGAAACTGCCACCGTCTTGGAAACACTTTCAAAACTACCTGAAGCACAAGCGGAAGGAAATGATGCTGGAGGGGCTTATTGAGAAGCTCAATATCGAGGTGAGCAACCGTTGTTCTGTAAGGAGAGGCGGTGGTGCTAACATCTCGATGGCAAAGGCCAATGTGGTCGAAAACTCCAACATCAAGCGGAAACGCTTTGATAACGGAGGCAGTGTCGTTGTCTCAAAGAAATTTGCGGGAGCCTGCTTTGTATGGAACAAGACCGGACATCGTGTCGCGGACTGTTATGACAATAAAAGCACTGTTAAGCCATCAACCCTTAAAGGTGCTAAAGCTGAGGCTAGCACGAGCAATGTAATGACTGTTGCCCAAGAGGCTAATAATAAGAATTCTGATTTTGCTTATTTTTTTGAGTTATTTCATTTGTGGCATGATAGATTAGGTCACGTGAATTATAATTCGCTAAAGAAATTAATATCACTAAAACTAATACCAAATTTTGTCTTTAATAAGCAACACAAATGTGAGATATGTGTAGAGGCAAAATTAACGAAATCTTCATTTTAACATGTTGAACGAGAAAGTGAACCCCTCGGTCTAATACACACGGATGTATGTGACTTAAAGTTTGTACAAACATGAGGAGGGAAAAACTACTTTATCACATTTATAGATGATTGTACTAGATACTGCTATGTTTACTTAATGAAAAGTAAAAATGAAGCAGTAGAGAAATTCGCTCTTTATAAGACCGAAGTTGAAAATCAACTCAATAAAAGAATTAAAACATTGAGAAGTGATAGAGGCGGTTAATTTGAATCACCGTTTGAGCAAATATGCGCTGAAAACGGTATTATACATCAGACCACATCCCCATACACTCCCGAGCAAAATGGGGTTGCCGAGCGTAAAAATAGAACGTTAAAGGAAATGATGAATGGTATGCTAATCAGTTCTGGTTTATCCTAGAATATGTGGGGGGAAGCGATACTTTCCGCAAACTATGTTTTAAATAAGTTACCACATAAGAAGCGAGATAAGATTCCATATGAATTATGGAAAGGTTATCAACCCAGTTATAAGAACCTGCGGGTTTGGGGTTGCCTCACAAATGTTCTAGTTGCCACTCCTAAGAGGATGAGAATTGGTCATAAAACGGTGGACTGTGTGTTTATCGGATATGCACATAATAGTAGTGTATATCGGTTTCTCGTACACAAGTCGGACAATCCCGATGTGCACGTAGATACGTATATGAAAAGCCGAAAGGCCTCTTTATTTGAAGATATATTTCCCCGTAAATTACCTACATCTGTACAACCTCAAGAGTTGAACAGTGAAGGAAATGTGGGGGTAAGTGAACCGACAGAGGAAGAGGAAGAGCCTCAGCGTAGCAAAAGGGCAAGGAAGGAAATTTCTTTTGGACATGATTTCTTAACCTTCATGGTTGAAGACGAACCGGTGACATATAAACAAGCTATGTCAACACCCGATTCCCAATATTGGGAAGAAGCTATCCAAAATGAAATTGAGTCAATCATGCAAAACCACACTTGGGAACTAGTGGATCTTCTGTAAGGAGGTAAGCCCCTAGGTCACAAGTGGATCTTCAAGAGTAAGTTAAGGGTTGATGGCACGATTGAGAAATACAAGGCAATACTTGTAGTCAAGGGATTCAGGTAAAATGAAGGTGTTGATTATTTTGACACGTATGCTCCTGTCTCCAGAAAAACGTCTATCTGAATCGTCATTTCTCTCGCAGATTTGTTTGATATGGAAATACATCAAATGGATGTCAAGACGACATTTCTAAATGGAGAACTGGAAGAAGAAATTTACATGGAACAAGCAGAAGGGTTTGTAGTTCCTGGTATAGAGCACCAAGTGTGCAAACTTGTAGAGTCTCTATATGGACTCAAACAAGCACCAAAGCAATGGCACGAGAAGTTTGATAGAATTATGCTATCAAATAGTTTTCGCATTAATGAGTACGATAAATGTATCTACACTAAATGAAGTGAAAAAGACCGTGTGGTAGTCTGTCTCTATGTGGATGACATGATTATAATTGGGAGTACTGATAGGATCAGCTCCACAAAGAAAATGTTGTCACAACACTTCGATATGAAGGATCTGGGTATAGCTGATGTAATACTTGGTATGAAGATTACCAAAATATGTTCCCTCAATAAGAATGCATTTTGATAGTCAATTAGCTATTGCAGGGGCTCATGATCATATGTATAATGGAAAGTCTCGACATACATGTCAGAGAGATAAATCCGTAAGAGAATTTTTATCCAACGGTGTAGTATCCTTAGATTTTGTGAGATCAAAGGAAAACATGGCGGATCCATTAACAAAAGGCTTGACTCAAGTAGGAGTCGAAGCGTCATCGAACGGAATGGGATTAAAGCCCATTAAATTGGGGGGCCCCCATACAGAATCTTTCCTACTAGGTTCAAAGGGAAACTGAACTGTGAGGGAAACCGAACAAAACACTCGGGAACCAATAGTTCCAGCCCATTTTCCGCGATGACAGAGTGATAGACATGTACCATTGTAAGGGTGAGCTTGAGGCTCTTAATGATCCAAGTAACTCGATGGTCGAGTAAGGTGAGTCAGGACACCTTCGACTTGGAACCACCTATATAACGAGTGTGTAAGGCCGATATCATGTGATGAGCTTGGGCTAAATCACTAGAGCACTCAGTTGAAGTTGCCAAGGCAGTCCAGGCCAAATATGGACAACAACTAAATGGCCTAGTACGTGCGTAGAAAGGGTGATGTGCGGGTATCATACTGGGATACACAAAGCTAAAGGGTTCAAAGCATCTATGCTACCTAATAGCAGTATTCCGGATGAAATTACGCTACAACATGTCAAAGGCGCGCGCTACCTGACCTTAGGCAGTGAAAATTTGCGGTTCTCTTGATTTGCATTTAGGTCATGGGCTTTCGAGCCAATTGCATTCATGTGGGGGATTATTGGCAAAAACCATGTTTCTTGGTGTTTTCCAAATTGGTCACGAGTCCAAATGTTTGGTCAAATTCCAAGCGAAAAATCTAAAGTTTAGACTCCGTACTCAAATGGTTTGAGTAGCTTGTGTGACAAGCTTCAAAATGGTATATCGTATGACCTATTCGGTGAATTGTGAATGGAAATAGACTCCGAAGTTGGACCATGGGGAGACAAAATCTGGAATTTGGGAAGAGGAAGTGGGAAAACAAAGGGATGGGTAAGCCACTCAAATGTTTGTTCCACATCAAAGAGGAAAAATTATTTTGAATAGTTTATATACATATTCACCACTAGAGAGTGGCAATAATGTGTAGCCTCATATGTGTGTATGTAGGCAAGTGCACCACACACGTGCTAGCTCGCTCGGTCTCGGGCACGGGTCTCGGGGCTCGGGTCTCGGGTCACGGGGAGCGGGCGTGGGACTTGGGACTTGGGACTTGGGGAATGTTCCGGTTCCAAGAAAGTCTAAGAGTTTGGGATATTAACAAAACAGTCCTAAAAATTCCAGCAAGCTTGTAACTGATGCAATTAAATGAGAATAATTGCATCATTAATTCAGCAATTTCGAATACTGAATTAAATGACCATAATGGTTTATATTTCAGCTCAGCCTATAAGTAGACATCTCTCTCCCACTATCTAATATACATTTTTTTTATAATATGAAAATATTGCATATTTTTCCCGTAGCATTTTAGAAAGAGAGAGAATTACCACCAACAGCTCGACCTTAACTCGTCACCAGTTTCCGGCGAGTCATCCGAGACGTTGTACCTTGGGATCGAAGCGCCAACGCAAGCAGAAACATTAAGATAGTTGAGCGAATATCGGTTAAGGGCAGACTGTCTAACATTCGTCGCGTCTTTTTTAATTTCTGTCTTTTAAATACCGCAATTTAAATTCTGCAATTTATATTTATATCTTTTCAATTAAGTATTTTAATTTGTTGTACTTAGCTGTAATTTTCAATTATGTCTTTTAACTTTCTGTAATTTCTTTAAAATACTGTTTCTATTCGGTAATTTCACTTCTGTAATTTAATTCTGTAATTAGAATAGTTTCATTTCAGTTCTATAATTTCAATTTCAATCAGGACAGTCCGGCTGTTAAGTTTATATTTTCCAGTCCGGCAGTTTCTATTTATTGCAATTCAGTATATCAGATTATTAATTGATAATAATCTGAATAATGTTTGCTTTAATTTCTATTCAGTCCATATATGTTGTAATATGTAATTTCAGTTTCAATTCTGAATTAATAAAGATTACATTGGTTTTGATTATTTCTTTTTAGTCCTTTATTATTGTTTAATTGTTATTTCGTATACGGAAACCAACAGATAAAGGCATCATAAACCGGTGAGATCGTTTGTATTTTTTTTGATGCAATTTCTGGTTCATCTTTTAAATTTTATACCAAATCACTGGTGGATTTCAGAACTTATGGTCTAATTGAGCTGATAGCTCTTTTCTTGTGAATACCTAATTGAATTTTAATCCTTTTATGTAAGTAGTACTTTAGAAATAATGTGAAAGATTCAAAGCACTCTGAAAATAAAACCTACTACAACCAAAGATAAGAAACATGATTTTCTCCATTTATTATCATATCCAATTATAATAAGTTAAAACATATGTCTTTTTGAATAGTTTCACTGTTTTAAGTCTTTAACCATCAAACTAAGGAAACCAAAACATAGCATACTCACAAAGACACTGCACTAACCTTTATTTGCATCCAAAAACTGTAGACGGTGGTCATATCACCCCAAATCGCTATAGGTATTGCAGTTTTTACAAATTCCTGTACAAATATAACAATCTATTTAAAAACTTCTTGAGTATGCCAATTCTGCAGCATATACACAGTACGTCCTGAGATCTTTGACACATTATGTCTCAAAACATGTGACAAACGCTTTGTGATGCGATATTTTTTTTTTTATCTTCAACTGCACTATACTTGATATTTATTATTAATATTCGTTTTTAATTGAATGTGGATGTTGCCTTAGATTCAATTATCGCTCTTCCCAACAAAATGAAGGGCCAGACAAAATAGAGGCTCATTTATTTTCTCGTGGTGAATTTTCCCTCCAGCCAGCTCTAATCTTAGATAGAATTGACATTGAGATTGAATTCTGGAATTTTCTTTTGAGAACTTGAACCAGATCCATTCACTGATATTTTATTTTTCTGCAATTTTATCCTTTTCCTGTTATATATATTATTTCGCTTCAATTATTTGATCCAAAAGCTGCTTATTGAACAGTGTCTCAGTTTTCGTTCAACCCAAAGTCATCTTAAATGTAAGGATAATACTTGAGTAGAAAAAGATCTGGTTTTTGGTGTGAAAATTCAAAAGGGAGTTGAAAATTTTATTAGAGAAAAAAAGATCATATGAATTTATGAATTCAACAAGCCTTGGGGATTAGTTAGGTGCGAGTTTATTTTATAAATGTACATCGGATTTCCAAATGAAGCAAAAATTAATAAAACAATAGCATATTTAAAGCTTAAAGGACTTAGCAATGTCAAACTGGCAATTGATCTCGAAAACATATAAAGTCAAATCATTTGATAAGAACGATATATAAAAGGTAAGAAAGTCTTTACTATTATTCCAGAACAACAAAATGAATTTGAAATATAGATTTCATAATAGGTTCAGTTTTAGGTATGTACAAGAAAATATTCATAGTGATATCCTTTTCTGATTTTAAAGTTAAAAAGAAAGGCATAAATATGTATGGTATACAACAATATCACTGGGATTTCAAGTTCCAATGTAAAGTTAATCTATGTTAAAACACAAAAGGCCTACAAGTAGATAAATCTGTCCACTCGGTACCTCGCTTTCACCAAAATGAAAACTATCAGACTCTACAACCATTGGACCCAGAAAACGGTAAGTTGGTTGAATGGCATATTCTGAGACATTTAGTATAATTTTGAAGGCCAGTACCAGTTTCTATTATCGAGTACCTACTTCTAGAATTAAATCTTTTCAGGCAATCATTAATGTCAAAAAAAGAAGCTTGTTGATAAATGAATGTGTGAAACTAAATTCTAGGAACACTGAATTATACAAAACAAAAATGTGCACTGATTTCTAGAAAATCGTATTTCAGTTAATGGCCATCTATACAAAACTACCGATAGTTTTCTTTAGTCTTGAAGTGGCGGGTCCACGAGGTGGCGGAGAAACAAGCATTTATTTGGCCATGATCAAGAGACTTCTATGCAAATCTCTTGTCAGAAGGATATCGAAAACGAATTGGCATTACCAGTTTCACAAGCTAGTAGTGCTATTCCCCTGGTCATCCATTTATCAAGAGAGTAACACAAATGTTCTTTTATCCAGAGAAAAATGCCAGTTTATCAGCAAGCTGGTGAGCCTGTCATTTTGTAACTCAACCAAGAGCATGGAGAGCTCCACTAGCGACTCGAGACAGTGAAAAACAGTGGTAAGAAGCTGGCACAGGATCGGAGGAGTGAGAGAATGCCTTTGGGAGGAGACGTGAGGAGAGAAAGGGAGGAAGATTGATGTGGAAAGACCAAAGTTGACAGAATTTATAGATCATAAACACAAAAAATAGCATTAATTATGAAAATTAATTTGGTTATGAATATTAGGAAATTTGTTAGTGTTGCAAACCATAACCAGATTTTGGAACTCACAACAGTAATAGCCATTTATGTCACTGAACCAAGAGGGCACCTCATGAGCACTCGCTCGATCCTCCACCGTCTTCTTACCTCTACTCTTCCCCCTGTTGAGTCGCTTATGAAATCCATCATACTCCTGGTTGAGATCCGAAGTGACAAACACACCAGAAGGCTGCGCATTTGGGATTTGGCTTTGGTGGAACCTTTAGATAACACTCTCAACAGAAGAAAAACAAAAGAAATAGTGATGACCGGCTTGTGAGAAGACGACAACAACAATCTCACACCCGGTCAATGTGTTAAGTTTGTCGACCTTCTTAATAAGCACAAAAAGTACGGCACCATGTGAAGTATTGAAAGTAAGCCAGCCTACTCATGAGATCAATGTCAATAGTGTGCGATTAATAGGAATAGCTTGATAAGTTCCCAGTGAGGCAAAGAAGGTCGGAAATTTTATCCAGGAGTAAAGTTGGCCATGAACGAGGATAATTAATAGCCACTTTGATATCTTCGAGTGCCGACATAGTACCTCATGGTATAATTTCGGAAATATTTCAGCCTTGTGTTTTTTTATATTCAAACACTTCTTAAAATGAAATAAACATAAGTAATGCTTATGTTCCTCCTTCCCAGGTTATACTCAAACATTACTTATGTTTATTTCATTTTAAGAAGAATATAAAAAAATAAGGCTGAAATATTTCCGAAATTATACCCCGAGGTACAATGTCGGCACTCGAAAATTTCAAAGCGGCTATAATTAGCCTCGTTCATGGACAACTTTACTCCTGGGTGAAGTTTCCGCCCTTTTTTGCCTCACTGGCAACTAATCAAGCTATTCCTAGGTAATTGCACTACTATTGACATTAATCCCATGAGTAGGCATATATAGGTCTATGTTGAATACTTCACAGGACGCCATACTTGTGGTGCTTATTAAGAAGGCCGGCGAGTTTTACATATTGACCATGTGTGAGATTGCTGTTGTGGTCCTCTCACAGGCCGGTCGTCACCATTCCTTTGGTTTTTCCTCTGTTGAAAGTGTTATCCAAAGGTTCCAAGCAAAGCCAAATGCCAGTTGTGCAACCTTCTGATGGGTCTGTCACTTCGTATCTCAACCGGAAAGTATGATGAGATCCATAAGCGACTCGATAGGGTGAAGGGTAGAGGTAAGAAGCCGGTGGAGGATCAAGGGAGTGTTGAGGTGCCCTCTTGGTTGGGAAGCCATGTCCATGAGTTGTCGTATGATCAACTCATCCAAGGCAAGAAATGCCTAAATAAGCGTATAGAGATGATAAAAAGAATTGCTCAAATTAACATGTAATTGAGTGTTAGAAGAACTTGGTCCAATGTTTTCATCCTTGATCATCTCGTTGATTGTCTCATGAGAGTTACGCTTTACATTACATCTGAGATTGAATGAATGGATTGGATACAACAAAGCTGGCCTTTTTATACAGGCCGACGAACTTTGCACCTTGACTGTTTGCGAGATTGCCTTTGTGGTTTTTCACAGACGGTAAATATACAAAACTCATTGCCTTTTTAAAATAAACTGACTTAGATGGAATTAATTGAAGGTTGAAATAATGCTGTTATTATTAAACATATTTGTGAAGTGGCTAACATTCAAAATGATGATAAATCCTTGTGGTTTAGTTAGGTCCGAACCAACCTCGTCAAAGACAAGAACTTTTGGACTCTAAGTATGGCTTCTTCACCCTCATGGGTGTGGACGAATATTTTGAATTTTAGAAGTTTGGCTAAAAAGCACATCAGGTATCAAGTAGATGATGGGAATAGTGTCTCTTTTTGGCATGACAATTGGTTACCTTGTGGACCAATCCGTAATTCTTATGACAAAAGATAGCCTATCCGAGAGTTGTTAATTTTGCAAAAGTCTCTGTCGTTATTAAGGACAACAATTGGTGTCGGCCTAAAATAAATAGAACTTTACAAAATTTTCAACACATGAGTAATGCTATAACTGTTGGAGTCAAAGAAGATTTAGTATTCCAAGTGCTTGGGGAGAAATCAGAGAAAAGAAAATTCGGGTGTATCGGAATGGTCTAATTAAATTTAAAAATTACATTCTCAAGTTCAGTTTCAACATCTCGCTAGCCATTAGATCGAGAGAGACTGAATATTAAAAATAGAGTTTTTTCTTATAATAAGGGCATCTCTCTAACTTGCACTCCTTGTGGTAAGTATGATGGAAACTCCTCATATTAAATGGCATGACATGGTGATTTGGACAGTTGATAAGTGGAAAGGAGAGAACGATTGGTGTATGATAGGGAAAATCCATTTTACGGTTGTGGTTTACTTCATATGGAGAGCTAGAAATCTTGTTGTTTTTGATGGAAAAAATCTTGGTGCTAAATGGGTAATTACTCAAATCACAAACTTTGTAGAGGCTAGAGTGAAGGTCTGCAATCTTAACTTAAGATTTGGTTTTTTTTTTTGATATTTGAATTAAGATTCTCTGGATTTTATTTTTTCTCTCGAAAGTGTGTTTCTACTATTCTCGACTAAGGTTTTACAGGCCTTATCAAAGTTTCAAGCATTCTGACATGAGTAGAGGAGAATCCCGAAGTAAGTCTCATTTTATTAGTGAATGTGAGTATATTTAGATTGTGAGTTGTTTGTTTAGTCAGGCTTATTTAGCTTTGTAGGGATGAGCACGGTGATCGGCGGTCCACGAGGGTGATGCGGCCACCGGCCCACTTGAGTGACTATAGTTCGTTCCCTATATAGTTTTTAATTAAAATTGTTATTTCTATTATGAAGAGTTATATCTCCACAATCCTTATGTTTATAATGGACGAAACTTGTCTTCTATCGGGATAGGAGACTCTCCGTCTTACCCTTTCACTCAAGACCAATGATTGTTTGACACTAAGAGAATAAAGATAAAAATTATTCTCAGTATAGTATTCTCATCTTATTTCCAACAAAAGAAGTTTTAAGATTAATATTCATGTCAAAATAATATATCATGGACACATGTAAATTTATAACTCAAAAATAGAAGATGTCATTTTTTATTATGTAATTATAATTGAACAAATCATTTCTTACCTCTAATATTTTTTTTAATAAAAAAATAGCAATAAGCAAACACTAAAAGTTGTTGAATAATTGTTGATATTTTTTAGTCTCCTACACCTTCTCGGTGTACTCAATTAAATATAAACTCAATTAGTTTTCAATAACACCATTTTTGTTATTTTAAATATATATAGTCTCGAACAATTTTTTTAAAATGCATAGAAAATATGTTCAAACTTAGTTTTTTTACGTCATTAGTAAAACCTGAATAAATATGCTAAACTCAAATATTATTTTTACATATACAAAGAAAAAAAGCATAAAATAAGTATAATTTGTAAGGCATATGATATATAATTCACAAACAATCATGCAATCACTTATTAAGTTAAAAATTTACATGAGTATTATGTAATTTTGATAAGTGAAAAGATTTGATTTGTAAAATTATCAAAATTGTTATGGTAACAAAATCCATCAAGAATAATATTTTTTCTTGTTTAGTCTCTTTCATAAGTGTCAAGCAATCATTGGGCGAAATGAAAGGGTAAGAGAGAGAGTCTCCTACCCCGGTACTAGGGAAGTTTCGTCCGTTTAGTACCATATATTATGTTTTATGTTAAAGAAAACCTACGATTCTCTTCCTAACAGGTGATTCCTTTTAACCTTACCTGTTTCTTTCGTGAATTTCGTATTCACTTCCTCTTAATATTTCTCTAGAATACTATCGTATATTCGTATTCATTAGTAAGGTACCATCATTGATTCTATAAATACATACCGCAGAGAAAGAACAAAAAAGAAGAAGACTGACTTACGTGAACCGATGAGCACGCTTGCAAGGAATAAGTTTCATTCTATTTCTCAACAACCTAAAGTCATCCTCCTAACCATGGCTAGAGGTTAAGACTTGAGGAGGAAAGAGGGGGTGAGGTTGGTTCAGGCTCGAGGTGACAAAGAGGAAGGCTGTTGGGTTTGTCAAGGGGCCTAAGGTGGCATAAATTATGGATAAAAAAGAGAGAATTAACTGCAGCCATTTAATTTTTGTTGGCCCGTGCGCGGCTAAACCTTAGAGGGGGGGTGAATAAGGTTTATGGCGATTTTCGCCTAATTAAAAATTCTAAACAACTAACACCCAACTTATGCAAATTCTAAACTTAAGCGTTTAATATACTATAATGAAATGCTAGAAATCCTAAACGCAAGCAAGAATATAAGCAATAATAAAGTTGCGGAAAGTAAAAGTTTAGGGAAAGAAGAAGACACCAAGATTTATAGAGGTTCGGCAAACGGCCTACGTCCTCTCCTCGGTACTACCGAGTAATTCACTATAATTCTTCTTTCGGATTTTACAATCCTAATGAGCTAATCAACCGATTAAGCTCCCCCACACTTTATGAGTGTCCCGAATGAAAAGACCTAGAGCTTTTAAGCTTCACTTGCTTACAAAGCCTCTACCCGATCACTCGCTCACAAAAATGAGTTTATAAAATACTCGTTACAATTTTATCGAAAATTGAAACAACACCCACAATCGATTGCTTCTAAAATAAGCTAATATGTGGTTTCGATGATGTTTGATCTTTGTTGGAGCTTGTATCTCTTTATCTTCAATTTCTCTCTTTTCGAAGTATTTCACCAAAATGGTGATTTTGGGTTTTTGTATATGAGAGAGGTTGAAGGATGATGTTATGTATGATAATTGGTTATTTAGGAGAGAGATTGGGGTGGTTTATATAACAGCAAAGTCTGTTTTTCTGGGTTATGACCGTTGAAGATATAACAGCTCTTTTCCAGAATAAGCTGAAAAGCTGTTTTCGAAAACTGCAGAAAACGATCGGTCGTTTTCTACAGTCGATCGGTCGTTTTACAGAAAACGATCGGTCGTTTTCTGAAAACGATCGGTCGTTTTTATACTGGACTCTCTGGAAGAAATTTGACCAAAAACGATCGGTCGTTTTTGTCCAGTCGATCGGTCGACTGTAATCCTGGTCCCGTAAATCTTCGAATGCTCATAACTCCTTCGTTTTAGCTCCGATTTTGGTTCCGCTTGAACCTATGGCTTCGTTATCGAATGCTCTATCATTTAAAGACCTGAAATGTACATTTTCTCTTCTTTGGAAAAGACAAGCATTATATCAATGAAATAGAGAAATAGTAAAATCATTAAAACATAATCAAGGATATAATCAAAATCATTATTGAACTCTAAGTTCAACAATCTCCCCCATTTTGATTATGACAAACTAATGATGATTTTACAAGAAAAATATCTCCTCCATTTAAATAAAACGCATTTCCTCGAAATATATCATTTTTCTCCCCCTTTGGCATTATCAAAATGCAATCAAAAAATATGGGGTTATGTGAAGGGTTTTTAAAGAAAAACCAAAACATGAAAAATGTTATTATTAAGCATATACCCACCTAATCACATATATGTAGACATAAAAGAGTAGAGTATACCGAATATGTGATGGTGAGTCCGCTCGCTAATGGCATTTGCATTGAGCGTTGCCGATGCCAAATAGGTGGTACCACTTGTTGGTATGCCTTCCACCTTTGTCGATTAATGGCACTTCATTCTTGATAGTGGAGTCGATCTTCTTGACTTCCACGGTTTTTGCCGGTGTTGCCAACCACTTGTTGATTTTCTCCTTTTGAATGGAGATACCTACAACACAAGATTTGCCATTTGGTACCCAATTTCTTTTGGGTCCGACATTGTTAGTGGCTCGGGTCTTTACTACCCATTTCAAATCGCTTCTACTAACATGAAAGCGATTTGGGCATTTAGAAGAATTATGCTCACTTCTACTACAATGTATACAATGCATAGACTTTTTCGTAAAACGAGAACTATGCGACTTTTTGTAGGAAGTTTTAGAAGTATGATGAGCGGTTTTGGTTTGAAAACCTAAACCTCTTCTATTATTACAAGAGTTCGGCAAAACTCTTGAAGTATTCCCTTGTGTAAAAACAACCTTTTGTATAGGCGGAATAGGAGTTGTAGACAAGCTAGAAGATTTAACAAAGCGGGTTTTGCTTGAGTCAATAGAGTTGGAATCGAAACCCAAACCGCTTTTGTCATTAACATCTTTTTGACAACTCAAAATTTCGTCCAACACGGTTTTCCCTTTGGAAAACCTTGAGATTGTTAACTCGAGTTTCTTTACCGCAATGACAAGCTCATCGTTTTTATTTTTCAAAGAGTCATTTTCGGTTTTTAAAAACTCGTTTTTATCTTTTAAGTCTTCCTTTTCGTCATCTACATCATGAAGAGAAAATGACGAAGTCGGAATAGACTCGTTTTCAATTTTATCTCTTTTTAAGGATCTTATTTCTTCATTGAGAGAAGAATTTATCCTTTTAAGAGAGTCGACCTTTTCGACAATCTTAGGAAATTTTTTAGAATAAACATCGCACATATGAAGTAATTCATCATAAGAAAGATCATTTACCTCATCGGCTTCGCTTTCACTTTCGCTTGAAGAAGAGAGGTTTTGTTCATGGCTTTCTTCCATGGCCATATAGCACCCAAGGTGAGCGACTTCATCTTGGTCGGAGCTATCGCTAGAGCTTGAAGCGGATATCTTCTTCTTGCTTTTGCTCTTGCGATTCATGACGCAATCTCTCGCCATGTGTCCTTCCTTGCCACATGTATAGCAAACAAAATCGTTAGAATAAATTGAATTATTTGACGATTTACCTTTGTGTTTGCGTTGGTCTTTTAGCTTTAGGACTTCCTTGACGATTCGAATGATTTGCATTGAATTTTTGTCGTCATCGGATAGCTCATTGCTCTCGTCACAAGTGGTTCCTTTGAAAGCTATCTCCCTCCTTTTTGAGATTGGCTTGTGACTATTGAGGGTGATCTCGTGTGTAATGAGTGAACCCGTCAAAGCATCAAGAGAGTAGGTATTCATGTCGTGCGCCTCTTGAATTGCGGTGACCTTTGGTTCCCATTCCTTCGGTAAGCTCCGAATCACCTTAGAAACCATTTCCTTACAAGACAAACACTTACCAAGAGATGTTAATCCATTAGTAATAGTTGTAAATCTAGCAAGCATATCGGAAATAGTTTCACCCTCGCTCATTTTAAAAAGTTCGTAGTCATGAACTAAAAGTTGGAGTTTGCAATCCTTAACTTGGTTAGTTCCCTCGTGCATAACTACTAACTTATCCCACATAGCCTTTGCGGTTTTACAAGCAGAAATTTTGTTGTACTCGTTAGGAGAAACGGCACAAACAATAGCGTACATCGCTTTGGCGTTCGTAGAGTAGGCTTCTAGTTGAGCGTTATCTAGGTCCTCTACGGGGATTGGGTTCTCGCTATTTTCAGATGTAGTAGCGGAATATCCTACTTTAATGGTCATCCAAAGCCTAACATTATAGCTTTGTAGAAACATGCTCATCCTATCCTTCCAATATGAAAAATTTATTCCATCAAAATATGGAGGTGTATTGGGTGATGAAGCTATGCCGGATGCGAAATTAAGTATATTAGCCATCGGGATCTTAACTCTAAAATCGTTAGATTCCTATATGCAAGAGCCTCGGCTCTGATACCAATTGTTGGCCCGTGCGCGGCTAAACCTTAGAGGGGGGGTGAATAAGGTTTATGGCGATTTTCGCCTAATTAAAAATTCTAAACAACTAACACCCAACTTATGCAAATTCTAAACTTAAGCGTTTAATATACTATAATGAAATGCTAGAAATCCTAAACGCAAGCAAGAATATAAGCAATAATAAAGTTGCGGAAAGTAAAAGTTTAGGGAAAGAAGAAGACACCAAGATTTATAGAGGTTCGGCAAACGGCCTACGTCCTCTCCTCGGTACTACCGAGTAATTCACTATAATTCTTCTTTCGGATTTTACAATCCTAATGAGCTAATCAACCGATTAAGCTCCCCCACACTTTATGAGTGTCCCGAATGAAAAGACCTAGAGCTTTTAAGCTTCACTTGCTTACAAAGCCTCTACCCGATCACTCGCTCACAAAAATGAGTTTATAAAATACTCGTTACAATTTTATCGAAAATTGAAACAACACCCACAATCGATTGCTTCTAAAATAAGCTAATATGTGGTTTCGATGATGTTTGATCTTTGTTGGAGCTTGTATCTCTTTATCTTCAATTTCTCTCTTTTCGAAGTATTTCACCAAAATGGTGATTTTGGGTTTTTGTATATGAGAGAGGTTGAAGGATGATGTTATGTATGATAATTGGTTATTTAGGAGAGAGATTGGGGTGGTTTATATAACAGCAAAGTCTGTTTTTCTGGGTTATGACCGTTGAAGATATAACAGCTCTTTTCCAGAATAAGCTGAAAAGCTGTTTTCGAAAACTGCAGAAAACGATCGGTCGTTTTCTACAGTCGATCGGTCGTTTTACAGAAAACGATCGGTCGTTTTCTGAAAACGATCGGTCGTTTTTATACTGGACTCTCTGGAAGAAATTTGACCAAAAACGATCGGTCGTTTTTGTCCAGTCGATCGGTCGACTGTAATCCTGGTCCCGTAAATCTTCGAATGCTCATAACTCCTTCGTTTTAGCTCCGATTTTGGTTCCGCTTGAACCTATGGCTTCGTTATCGAATGCTCTATCATTTAAAGACCTGAAATGTACATTTTCTCTTCTTTGGAAAAGACAAGCATTATATCAATGAAATAGAGAAATAGTAAAATCATTAAAACATAATCAAGGATATAATCAAAATCATTATTGAACTCTAAGTTCAACAATCTCCCCCATTTTGATTATGACAAACTAATGATGATTTTACAAGAAAAATATCTCCTCCATTTAAATAAAACGCATTTCCTCGAAATATATCATTTTTCTCCCCCTTTGGCATTATCAAAATGCAATCAAAAAATATGGGGTTATGTGAAGGGTTTTTAAAGAAAAACCAAAACATGAAAAATGTTATTATTAAGCATATACCCACCTAATCACATATATGTAGACATAAAAGAGTAGAGTATACCGAATATGTGATGGTGAGTCCGCTCGCTAATGGCATTTGCATTGAGCGTTGCCGATGCCAAATAGGTGGTACCACTTGTTGGTATGCCTTCCACCTTTGTCGATTAATGGCACTTCATTCTTGATAGTGGAGTCGATCTTCTTGACTTCCACGGTTTTTGCCGGTGTTGCCAACCACTTGTTGATTTTCTCCTTTTGAATGGAGATACCTACAACACAAGATTTGCCATTTGGTACCCAATTTCTTTTGGGTCCGACATTGTTAGTGGCTCGGGTCTTTACTACCCATTTCAAATCGCTTCTACTAACATGAAAGCGATTTGGGCATTTAGAAGAATTATGCTCACTTCTACTACAATGTATACAATGCATAGACTTTTTCGTAAAACGAGAACTATGCGACTTTTTGTAGGAAGTTTTAGAAGTATGATGAGCGGTTTTGGTTTGAAAACCTAAACCTCTTCTATTATTACAAGAGTTCGGCAAAACTCTTGAAGTATTCCCTTGTGTAAAAACAACCTTTTGTATAGGCGGAATAGGAGTTGTAGACAAGCTAGAAGATTTAACAAAGCGGGTTTTGCTTGAGTCAATAGAGTTGGAATCGAAACCCAAACCGCTTTTGTCATTAACATCTTTTTGACAACTCAAAATTTCGTCCAACACGGTTTTCCCTTTGGAAAACCTTGAGATTGTTAACTCGAGTTTCTTTACCGCAATGACAAGCTCATCGTTTTTATTTTTCAAAGAGTCATTTTCGGTTTTTAAAAACTCGTTTTTATCTTTTAAGTCTTCCTTTTCGTCATCTACATCATGAAGAGAAAATGACGAAGTCGGAATAGACTCGTTTTCAATTTTATCTCTTTTTAAGGATCTTATTTCTTCATTGAGAGAAGAATTTATCCTTTTAAGAGAGTCGACCTTTTCGACAATCTTAGGAAATTTTTTAGAATAAACATCGCACATATGAAGTAATTCATCATAAGAAAGATCATTTACCTCATCGGCTTCGCTTTCACTTTCGCTTGAAGAAGAGAGGTTTTGTTCATGGCTTTCTTCCATGGCCATATAGCACCCAAGGTGAGCGACTTCATCTTGGTCGGAGCTATCGCTAGAGCTTGAAGCGGATATCTTCTTCTTGCTTTTGCTCTTGCGATTCATGACGCAATCTCTCGCCATGTGTCCTTCCTTGCCACATGTATAGCAAACAAAATCGTTAGAATAAATTGAATTATTTGACGATTTACCTTTGTGTTTGCGTTGGTCTTTTAGCTTTAGGACTTCCTTGACGATTCGAATGATTTGCATTGAATTTTTGTCGTCATCGGATAGCTCATTGCTCTCGTCACAAGTGGTTCCTTTGAAAGCTATCTCCCTCCTTTTTGAGATTGGCTTGTGACTATTGAGGGTGATCTCGTGTGTAATGAGTGAACCCGTCAAAGCATCAAGAGAGTAGGTATTCATGTCGTGCGCCTCTTGAATTGCGGTGACCTTTGGTTCCCATTCCTTCGGTAAGCTCCGAATCACCTTAGAAACCATTTCCTTACAAGACAAACACTTACCAAGAGATGTTAATCCATTAGTAATAGTTGTAAATCTAGCAAGCATATCGGAAATAGTTTCACCCTCGCTCATTTTAAAAAGTTCGTAGTCATGAACTAAAAGTTGGAGTTTGCAATCCTTAACTTGGTTAGTTCCCTCGTGCATAACTACTAACTTATCCCACATAGCCTTTGCGGTTTTACAAGCAGAAATTTTGTTGTACTCGTTAGGAGAAACGGCACAAACAATAGCGTACATCGCTTTGGCGTTCGTAGAGTAGGCTTCTAGTTGAGCGTTATCTAGGTCCTCTACGGGGATTGGGTTCTCGCTATTTTCAGATGTAGTAGCGGAATATCCTACTTTAATGGTCATCCAAAGCCTAACATTATAGCTTTGTAGAAACATGCTCATCCTATCCTTCCAATATGAAAAATTTATTCCATCAAAATATGGAGGTGTATTGGGTGATGAAGCTATGCCGGATGCGAAATTAAGTATATTAGCCATCGGGATCTTAACTCTAAAATCGTTAGATTCCTATATGCAAGAGCCTCGGCTCTGATACCAATTGTTGGCCCGTGCGCGGCTAAACCTTAGAGGGGGGGTGAATAAGGTTTATGGCGATTTTCGCCTAATTAAAAATTCTAAACAACTAACACCCAACTTATGCAAATTCTAAACTTAAGCGTTTAATATACTATAATGAAATGCTAGAAATCCTAAACGCAAGCAAGAATATAAGCAATAATAAAGTTGCGGAAAGTAAAAGTTTAGGGAAAGAAGAAGACACCAAGATTTATAGAGGTTCGGCAAACGGCCTACGTCCTCTCCTCGGTACTACCGAGTAATTCACTATAATTCTTCTTTCGGATTTTACAATCCTAATGAGCTAATCAACCGATTAAGCTCCCCCACACTTTATGAGTGTCCCGAATGAAAAGACCTAGAGCTTTTAAGCTTCACTTGCTTACAAAGCCTCTACCCGATCACTCGCTCACAAAAATGAGTTTATAAAATACTCGTTACAATTTTATCGAAAATTGAAACAACACCCACAATCGATTGCTTCTAAAATAAGCTAATATGTGGTTTCGATGATGTTTGATCTTTGTTGGAGCTTGTATCTCTTTATCTTCAATTTCTCTCTTTTCGAAGTATTTCACCAAAATGGTGATTTTGGGTTTTTGTATATGAGAGAGGTTGAAGGATGATGTTATGTATGATAATTGGTTATTTAGGAGAGAGATTGGGGTGGTTTATATAACAGCAAAGTCTGTTTTTCTGGGTTATGACCGTTGAAGATATAACAGCTCTTTTCCAGAATAAGCTGAAAAGCTGTTTTCGAAAACTGCAGAAAACGATCGGTCGTTTTCTACAGTCGATCGGTCGTTTTACAGAAAACGATCGGTCGTTTTCTGAAAACGATCGGTCGTTTTTATACTTGGACTCTCTGGAAGAAATTTGACCAAAAACGATCGGTCGTTTTTGTCCAGTCGATCGGTCGACTGTAATCCTGGTCCCGTAAATCTTCGAATGCTCATAACTCCTTCGTTTTAGCTCCGATTTTGGTTCCGCTTGAACCTATGGCTTCGTTATCGAATGCTCTATCATTTAAAGACCTGAAATGTACATTTTCTCTTCTTTGGAAAAGACAAGCATTATATCAATGAAATAGAGAAATAGTAAAATCATTAAAACATAATCAAGGATATAATCAAAATCATTATTGAACTCTAAGTTCAACAATTTTGTTTTAGTAATTACGAAATCTGAATCTGGTATTTACCAATTAGGAAAACTTGTTAGTATAGCATACCATCTCTGGACTTTGGTATTACAAAAATAATATCCATTTATGACATTGAAAAAGCATACAGACTTTGATTTATAGATAAACACTTTGATTGAGAATGCCAAACTCAGAAATAGATGAAATCCACATACAGACTTTGATTTATAGATAAACACTATATATAGCATTAACAACGGAAAAATTGATTTGGTTATATATATTAGTAAATTTGTTAGTGTTGCAAACCATATCCAAACTTTGATATCTCACAATAGTTATAAGCCATTTATGTCACTAAACAAATTAAGAAATATTGTTAATGTTGCACATGAAATCGAGATCTTAACATCTCACAACGGTAATACGCATTTATGACATTGACCAAGTACATTTGCAAAATTCCGATTTCATACAATGTTTCGGATTAAATGTGTGTCCTAACATTATTTAGATGCATAACAGTTAATACATTTTAGTTGTTTCTTAAACCAAATTCAGAATTAAAGACTGCAGAAATTCACAGTGGCTATTGTAATAATCAAATTGGGGGAATAAGAAGGGTAATACATTAATGACAATAAAAATTATGAGTCCATCATACCCTCTTATCCTACACCACTATCACCAAAAACGAAAAAAAAGGCTAGTTGAATCGCCATTTAGATTCACCAGTACCTGCCATGCTTGCCTTTTAAGCAATTCATTATTGTCAATAATTTTTTTTAAAGCGCAGAGATTTCAACCAATAACACAATCACATGAGGGATACAAACTTGTGAATATAAGCGTAAACAATACATGCATTACGCAAAAATGATTTGAAAGTAAGTGTAGCATTTGAAGCTTTAAACCAAAAAGATAAAAGTTTTACAAGAACAAGAATCGTTAAAGAATCATATCTATATAAACTCGTTATTGTAGACAACTACCAAAAAGAACCAAAAGCTTGTCTATATACTGAAAGGCAAGAACCGTTTTTGAGCTGTTATTTTCACCCCATGTTGACTTGGCGGCGGAACTAGGATCCGTTATGGGACGAGATTTATTTCATGTGAAAACTATTTTCATATCCTGCGGGGATTAAAAGGCTATAATCGGTATTTCAATATCCCCTTTCACCCTAATGGTTCCTCCCCTAGCTTAAGTATCAGCACGTGAAAATAGTTAAATGGAGTATTGGGCACATACGATGTGATTGCAGAGTTTTTAAGTAATTGCCAATAACTATCAAGACAATGAAGATCTACACATATAGAGCGATCACACAATATTGGATAGAAGAGCTTACCATGGTTTAGATAGATAAAAAGATTCTTGGACTTGCTATCTGCACAGCAGCACAAGTGAAGACATTTTTTAATAATAAGATCGTTACCTCCCATGAGAGCAGCATAAGTGAAGCACTTCTTGACAGCTCATCTTGAGTTCTGTTCGAAATATAGTTTTCACTGTAGAATTAAAAAAAAGAGTGTGCACATTAATTAAAATATCCCTTTCTCCAATAATATCCTCAAAAGTATATGAACCCTATACCCTAAGCTCTTGGTAAGCATACATGACTGGGCATCACCAAAACTCAGTAAAGGATCAAGATACGGTGTAAAAATTGTCGTATAATTCTTTAAATGACATAACAGTTTACCTGATAGAATAACTATCATGAATTGAATAACGTGAACTTATTTTCGATGATAACCCAAAGTTATGTAGTGACATTATAGATGATTTGTTAAAACCAAAGTTCTAAACCTGAACTCCACTAACTACTGAGTAATCCAAATAATAAGGAAAAAGTTTTGAAGTGGGGAGTAAAATTCAGCATAGGGAAGCTTTACGACAATTAAGGTTTGTTAACTCCTTTAACAGGTTTGTAAGACTTCTCCTTCAAACACCCAGCCTTAGGGATTGCATAGTTAACCTTTCTCCTTCATTAGTGATTGCATAGTTAACCTTTCTCATTTGAACAATGGCCTGTTTTAGGGAAAAGAAAACTTTAGCATTATTTTCATGCCAATGCCTAATTCCAGCTTTATGGAATCGAAAAGTCTGTCGCACATTACTTGATTTGAAGCTTCTTTTGACTTCTTAATGTTAAGTTTAATCTCTCACGAGACAATCAAGGATGAAAACATTGGACTAAGTTCTACTAGCTAACAATCAATTACATGGTCATTAGTTTTTATAAATAAGGAGGAGAACCGAAAATAGAATCATCGTAAAAGGCGCATTTTTTTTTATATAATATTCTCTATTTTTATTATCAGAAATTTAAAATGCCGCCCATGGAACAGCACCCTCCATGGTCGCTTAAACAAAAACAATACGATTGAGAAATCAGAAACTATGATAATACATCAAATAGGCCTTAGATTTTGCAACAAAGGGTAAAAACTATAACCGTAGATCTAATCTGAAATTGTTGCAACGTACAACACATAACACATAATGCTAACAAATGGTTTCAAACCTCCATAAGATCCAGCTATCATTTTACCATTTGGTTTGTGACTTACGAGTACGAGTGGCCATTGTAAAGAGCAGGGCCGGTCGAGACCATTTTGTTATCCAGGGCTAGGACATAAATTGTGCCCAATATTGACTACTTAGTTTGAAATTTGACTATTGCAAATTTTAAAAAAAAAATTGTAGCGTAAAATTGGACCCTAAATCGCTTTCTTGTGTATAAACTTTATAATTTTTGTCTAATTTTTATATAGAAAATGTTAAGCTAATTCGAAGTTATAAACTACTTACAATCTAGTGTATATATTTAAAATGAAACAACAATACATTGTTCACACTTCATAGTGACAAAACAGTGTAAAATATTCTAAGCTATTAATTAGTTCTATATTAATTAGATTCAAGTATCTTGACCTTCCAAAAATAAGCTGCTTACAAAAAACTTATGTTGAATGATACTTTACAAACTTTAAAACGAATAAGAGAACCTTCACTTGTCTGTTTTTAAATTCAAATAAGTAAAAGAATATTATAAAATTTTAAAGTTTTGCTCATTGAAATATGCAAGCTTTACACTTTCTGGGATATGATCAATATTTAAACTATATGGACTAGATTGTATTAGTTTGTAAACACTTTCCATCCAAATATTTAATGACTACACATTGAAAAAAAATGGTGCCACTAAACAAATTTAAACATAAAATGCAGGGCATACAAGTGAAATTTATCCTACAATAAAAAATAAATAATACAAATAGCACTAAACTATAACTTGTAAAAATTAAAGAAAAATGATGTTAGTGGGTTCAGGGTTGTTTAGTTGTGACTTGTGCAACCTAAAATAGAAATGTTCTTTTATTTTTACATTTACTTGACCAAACTATAGATACATATTATAACAAATAAAAAATTTATGCCCTTTTGATTTTTGTGCCTTGGGCAATCACACTTCCTACCCCTAGCCTAGACCGGCTATGGTAAAGGGAACTGAGAATTTTTTTCTCCATCTTACGAGATCCTAAGCCATGATTGGAATGCATACCCCATTCGTCGGAAGAGTACCCTTCACTATCTATATGAAATGAGGAATCTAGGTTGAGACTATCCATTATATTTTTGAGAGTATTATAAGGAGTGTAATCGTGAACCGATTTCTCAACTTGGGTTGCCTCCTCTTTCTTTTTTCACTTTTTCTCCCTTTTTTTCTTATTTTTTGCAGATTTAGAAGATGCACTAAGAACATCTTAACTCTTTTCTTGAGGAGGTATATTTTCTTTATCGTAAGACCCTTGGAATCTCTTCTGCAATCTCCTTCTCAGTGCATATAATAACTGAGGAGTTCACAAAAATATTTACAACACAAGGTGCCTTGTAATAACTGAAGCCACATGATGAATAAATTGCAAATTGTTATAGTCTGCAAATGGAAGTCTATATTTATATAATAGACATTATATTTTTTATTAATTACAATAATACCATACTCACATAAAAAAATAAAAAGTAATAACTAATAACAGTATGTATCACTCTTTAAAAACCAAACATTCTTTTAACTCTTATCATCTTATACTATTTTTTTTTGTATTATCCACGTATTTGTATCATAACTATACTTATTTTTTATATTTTAATTGCATTGCGCGTCACACACGCAACGCGTGACGCATGATTACAAGTATATATATATGTGTGTACGTGTACACACACATATATATGTATACATAATCGTTTCCTTAGTGTCTGTATGTATATGGAACTATGTGGTATTCATTGAAATCAAATATGATGGAAGAAGCGTAGGTTTCATCTGTTAGTATTACTATTACGCCAATTGAATAACTCGCCTTTAGATTTCATAATCATACGTGTGTCTAGAATAGGTTGTGTGGAAGGGTATGGAGTAGACAAGTCCGGAGGTAACCACATAATAATATTAAGACGTAAATTAAATTTAAAACATAAAACAAACTTGGTAAATACAATCTATGTACAAACTACATTTTTTTTTTGTAAAGTCGTTATCTCACAAAAATTAAAATATTATGGGAAGCTAACAACCGTCGTACATTAAGGACACAAAAATGCTTCGATGACGTATTAAGAGCCAAATTAGTGACATTCTGAAACAGAAGTAATTTTTGCAATTACGCTTGCAGTTACAAGTAATAATTGAGAAACACTTTCATCATAATACAATTTCCTTACATTTTGATCAAACTTCAAACACTAAAGTGGAAATGCCATGAAAATAATAGTGTTAGCAAGAATTTTACTACTTACAAACCATCAGACCAGTCAAAGCGTAATCAAATGCTCAGAATGGTAGGGAAAATTGTTAAGTCTAATCTTTGATTTGGCCTAATTTACAGAAAGTTGTAAAGTAGTGTGGCACCAAAATCCGTAGATCACAATATATACTTTATTTGGAACTATTAACTTCATTCATACTGATTGTATTCATTTCAATAAACATAACGAAACCCAAATTATGATAACAATCATAAATGTTAGGCTGATTTCACTATGGCTTTGTTTGATGCAAGGAATATATCCGTGTAACTGCCTAAGTAAATGCAAGGAATTTTGTTTACAAATAAAGTTAACTTACCAACAGTTTACTTTTTGTAAAATTTTGGTAAAGTGAGTGTCGCTAAAACTTAATAACACTCAATTAACAACAATTTTGAAATAGTAAACTAGCAATGAATGAACTTTTGTGTGTGCATAGTGATTATATTTTTCCATAAAGAATCATTGCATAAAACGGGGTTTATATTTGCTTGCTTTTTAAGTACCCTTTACCTAGCTTCATAGGGTGTGGCAATGCCTTGTAGAAGTAGCCATGCTTTAGCTATTTTAGGAGCATGATAGTGTGTTTTGATCTCCAGCTCACCGTATATTACACCATAAATGCTTGTATTTTTTACATGTAGATTGTAACAAGTTGTTACACCGTATATTTTAGATCTTATTCCTCTTTGTCAAATAGTTTCTCATAATATGGGGTGAAAGAAACCGAAGCCAAATGTCTGAGTATCATGAATTGGATAACGTGGAACTTATTTTCGATGATAACCCAAAGTTATGTAGTGACATTAATTAAGATGCTTTGTCAAAACAAACGTCCTAAACCTGAACTGCACTGACTACTGAGTAATCCGAATGATAAGGAAAAAGGTTTTCATGAAGTGGGGAGTAAAATTCCGTTTAGGTAAGCTTTACGACGGTTATGATTTTTCTATAGAAGCCATTGAGCTCAGTTTTTGTTTTTTATTTCCTTTCATATCCACCAAGATAAACATGTTTTAGACATAAGAAACTGGGATAAGTTAATACAAGGCGACGACAGCAACAAAGAAAAAACATGACAGGAGAAGGACAAGGACATTGCCGCCCCCGACTACAACAATATGATTTGACAAATGTAAAACATATTTGAAATAAAAGTAAGATAAGATTTGAATAAATGCAGGAAATCAGAAGAACAAAAAAATGAATAACCAGGAGTCCAGGACAGATCCTGGCCCCCTTCCAACAACCAACAACTTACATTCACTTTCACCATATCAAATTTGAGCGGTTCTTCTTTCAATCATCTCTATACGTCTTATCTATAATTATAGTTTACTTTTTAATATCTCTTCAAGTATATTGTCAATTGTGCAAATTATACCACAAAAACATAAATATTACCGAATTCAACAAGATCTTCAAGTTGAAAATTTTATGCTAGATAAACGCCGAGGTCAAAAGTAGTTGCTGCCAAATTGCATATTAATATAATTTTCCAGATTTTGAAATAACTTAAAAATGTGATTTACGTATTTGAGATACAACATGCCCATTGAAATTTGAATTTCAGTGGTAATTTCAAATCTTTTATGTCAGAACCAAAAGCTCTATAAATTGATAAATATTTCCATTGTCAGTACCTCACCAAACATATAAAGAGTCTAGCAATCATTAACTATTTTGTAGTGTGCCAACATATTAAAAACTTTATTTCCTTTTGCGTTTTTAGTCTCAATAGCACGAATTTAACGATTTTTCATCCAAATAGCGGTTTGTCGATGTGTTTTTTTTTTTCTTCAAAAAACGCTATTTCGCGCAACATAGCGCATTTTTTAGAATATGGATTTAGTAACCGATCTTAAGAATTGTGAAGTAAAGTTGGTTCTTGATTGTTTTAAAGACGGAGATCAGTTCACGCTCCATGTCCGTCTCCCCCATACACCTCAAGACAAGCCATCCTAGACGCACACACGTAAAGTTCTAAACCTAAAAGCTTGCTTCCAATAAAATTTTCATAAGTAATAATAAGCACACTTTCGCCAAATAATCAACACCCATCACTATGCCTGTAACCACTCTCCTTTTCCACGCCTACCCATGACACTCTCACCTCCAAAGACAAGTCAATAAATTGATGCGTTTATCCTTATAATTCTAGATAAATCAGTTAGATTAGTTTACTCTTTCATTAATATCAGTACCTGATCTTCATTCTATATGTTGAGATTAGAAATTTCACGATGGATTACATTCTTTTCTTCACAGAATTGATCTAAAATGAATTTCCAAATGGAACTTTTTTGTAGTAAAATCGATTTAGAAATTATGCAATATATCGATTCTATATATATATATATATACACACACACATATATAGTCAGAGCTCTCTCTCCCTAAGATGGTTCAGCTGGTTATATGTATTGACGGTGGAGAGATAAAGATATTCAAGATAATGGTATTTATTAAAAAGTCAACTACATAGAAGGGTCTCTATTTTCTCGTATTATCTTTTGAATCCTTTAACTTTTTATTTTCGTTGTTTAATCCTGTAGTTGATGGTTTCGTTGTAATAAGGTTAGAGAACCAATTTAAACTCAATATAAATAAAATAGTGGGCTATCCACACAATTAATTAAAAAAAATATACATAATTTTTTCCCTAGCGTCTGTATGTATATCTAACTTTATTGTAATCTTTGAAATCAAATATGATGGAAGAAGCGTTGATTTCATCTGGCAGTACTACGTGCCAATGGTATTACAGACCTTTGGATATCATAGTTAAGCTAGAAAGGGTTATACTCTCTACGGAATGTGTCATTGTGTTTTCAGCTCAATTGTGTCGTGGTGAATGCCCCGTGAAATTTGTAATTTTTTTATATTAATCTAATGCTTAATTTCCCAAGAAAAAAAGACATTTGGATATCAAGAATCATACGTGTGTCTAGAATAGGTTGTCTGGAGGGGTATGGAGTAGACAAGTCTGGTCCATGGAGGTGACCACATAATAACATTAAGAGGTAAATTAAGTTTATTACCTAAAACTAACTCATTGGAAAATATAATCTATGTACAAACTACATTTTTTGGTCATTTTAAACAATTTGGTTGGACTAAATTCTAATACCACCCCCAACATGTTATTCCAAATACTCATTTTCCCCAACATTTCTAATCTCACCTCTATTTATAATACCATCATTAATACTCAAACAAATATAGGACTTATGGGTTCACATCATTACTAATTCTATCCCATCTCCCAAATACTCCTAACAAACAAGGCCTAGATCATAATTTTATCTTAAACTATTCAAATTATGGTAACAATTATAAATGTTAGACTGATTTCACAATGGCTTTGTTTGATGCAAGAAATCCGTGTAACTGTGGAAGAAAATGTGGCAGAAAAGAAAATATTGTTCTTATACCCGTGCTTTCTTTTTGTGACGACCAAAAAATTCCTTTACATTTCCCATATAGAATCATTGTACCGAACGAGCCTATATTTGCTTGTTGTTTAAGTACACTTTACCTAGCTTCTCAGGGTGTGGCAATGCCTTGTAGAAGTAGCAATGCTTTAGCTATTTCAGGAGAATGTTATTAGGTTTTGATCTCGAGCTCAAGAATTCCCGTGTATTACACCATAAATGCTTGTATTTAAGCTGTAGATTGTAACAAGCTATATTGAAAATTAAATGTAGATTTCAAAAAGTAGTGTATCTACTTCTAGTTCTTCCCTATGAGCTTATTTTAGATCGTATTCCCCTTTATCTCATCATTTAACTGATAGTTACCGGAAAACTCGGTTTAGGGTCGGAAACATGCGGTACTATACGTCTTCAAAATTCAGGCAGAATCTAAGTGGAAACATTTTGTAAACTCGATAAAAATTTTAAAAAATAAAAATGACATAATACATTTCAAAAACTATAACAATGCAATATGAAAACTTGAGTAATACTTCAAGGAAACTTATCAAATACTAATTAGTAATACAGTGAAAAAATGCACTATAAAAATATAATGAAATAAAGTAAATTCACGAGTATCAATCACGTTTCATTTAAGCATGTCTTTTACTATAAATTTTAGTTAAAGTAGACTAGAGTTAGAACTCGCACTCTCCTAGTCAACTATGTCACGGACGATCCGGAATGACCTAGAAGATTCTACGAAGTTCCTACATATTCTAGACATGAATAGATTATTATAGAATATTGTAGAATATATTAGAATGTAATAGAAATATATGAAAATGTATAGACGAGTAGAGAAAGTGAAAAGATCTAGAATACTCTCTATACTTGTATAAAAGGGGAGCACTCCCTCCCATTTGTATCATCCAAGTTTGAGAGAGTAATACAACTATTACATTCTCTTTCTAGACTTGTGCTATCTCATATACATTTTTTTGAGTGAGTGAGTGTTCGGAGTGACTGATTAACCTCAATTGGTTGGGTATTGTGAGTTAAGTGCCGCACGGTAAGCTTGCTAAAGTTAAGCTCACGACAACTTGTATCGGAGCTTAAGGTTACATGGGGAGGTTGTAATGCTTGTGGGAAAATGGCTAACGATTCCGATGTTATCAACAATGCTCCAGATGATGCGAAGAAGAAACTTCACAAGAGGCAAGTCCAAGGACGTGATCACATCTCTTGAGGGAAGGCTGGCCCGGTTGGTTGAAAACTTTGGTGAGCAAAAGGATCTAATGGATGACTTACGTTCGGACATGGAGAAGCTAAGGGAGGAGCTTCAAGAGGACATGAACGGCGCGCTCAACCAAGATGCCAACAAGTTGAAGGGGCAATTCCAAGAGGAGATGGTCGCTATGTGGGAGTTGTTTCTAGCGGAACTTGTGTCAGTGAAGGCGGAGTTGTCAAATTTCGACTTTACTGTTCCGGTTGTTGTTACACTGTTCAGTTAGAACTGTGGTTATAACTGCAGTTGCAACCACGGTTCTAACCGAACTTTAAAGATGGATATAACTCAGAATAAAAACGTACTTTAAAAGTAAATTCACATGCACGTTTTTAAACAGAGTTCACCCAGAACATTGTGCTACGTCTCTGAGGCACTCACCCAGATTTATAATACTATTTCATGCTTACAATATAGGACTCAAGACTTATGAAAACTCATGGACTCCCTCTTGATTTTCTGCCTATCACTATATTGCTATTACTAAATAGCTATCACTCAAATGATTAATAGCATCCCGCCATTAATCTTATAAAGTTATTGTTTCTGACGTGTCGAATATAGTAGAGTTCTTTATAAGTTTAGAACACGTACTTTACATAAATAACTAACACTTTATTTATAAGAGAACAACTATCTTCCGTCTTCAATTATCTTCATACGACATTCAAATCTTTTTGACCAGATATTGCAAATAGATTGGTCTCAATCATTTCCTTAAATTCGGTCAAACCTGTTTAGGAGAACTAAAGAAACTTTCGACCAATTTGTTAAATAGATAAGACAGTTTAGATATTGGCTAAAATTAAGGCAAGATAAAGTTTATCTTTATCAAATAAGATTAGTTTCAATCATAACGCAAGATACAAGGAAGGATAATAAGCAGACTCTTCAAGAAGATATTCATTAGATAACAAACTAGATATGTATAGAAACATATCATGCTTGATAAATAATCACATTAGGTTGATCTGTAATTCAACGAGCTGTTAAATTAATAAAATGTTCAAATTACTTTGTCATAATACAATAGATAATAAAGACTTATTAGACCATTAACATGGTCCTAACAATCTCCCCCTTTGTCATTGGATTTGACAAATATACTCACTGCTTGTCCTGTAGACGATTATAAGATAAAGACAGTTTTATCAACTTTCTGTTTTAGCAAAACAACTCCCCCTGCATCTTAACACAATTTAACTATCCAAGACATTCTTGAACAAAGAACTTTTAACAAATATAAACATGAAATCAAAGTTCTCAAACCAAAAATATACACATAACTTGCTGTCTCAAAATGCAGAAGTAACATAGCTAATATAAAATCCAAAAATGCAGAAGTAACATAGCTAAACCAGAAAGCCCAGTAAGCAAGCAGTCGATAGCAACGCATTTTATTTTCTCCCCCTATTTTTCTGACCAATGACAAAGCATACTAGTCATCATAAGAGTCGATATTCATCTCGCTAGGATATTGCGTGTTAAGAGGCGGATTACCAACCGGGGATTGACCTCCCGCAAAATCAAACTCAAAACTACCCTCACTCTCATCATCACTCATATCATCATCTGTAGGCAAACTTTCGAATATATCCCTAAGACGATACTCCTTAATATCTAATTCATTTCTCTGTCGATCAATATCATTAAGCTAATCTAGTACAAACCGTCTAAGAGACTTCTTTTTACCAAAACCACCAAAACTAGACCCTTCCCCCATTTTTTGTTTACCAGTTTTAGACCCTTTTTCACTCTGTTTATCACCATATCCTTCCCTTACCTTGTCTTTCCACTTGCTAGCATATATGTCATTAATATGACATTGTTTTTAAGAGTTTAGCCGAAATATAAAGAGCAGACGCACAAGGGGAAAACTGTTCATGCTTATTCAATAAAGAATTAAGAACAGACATAGGACCACATTGTTGCAACAAGATAACAGATATTAAGCAAGGAAACGGAAGCAGAATAGTCACGGCTTTAACATCACTTGCTTCTTTAATTAGTTCAAACACTTGCTCACCAAAATTAACTGGAATACCAGACAAAACCTTATACACTAACACTGCAGATTTCTTATTTAATTTGTAAGCCTGTTTAGTGGGAACTTAAATAAACCTGGATATTTTATGCAGTACGGCTGCACTCAAAGTTAACGAAGAAGATTTAATTGAACTGCCATCACATTCAATGTCTTTACCAGTAATAGCACGAGACACAACATGCAAATCAAAACCAGCAAAGTCATTAATAGACACATACGGCACAGAAGGGGTACCAAGATACAAATTGATCAATTCCGGATTAAAATCCAATGTCTTACCCCTAACAAACACCCTCCCGTAATTATCATTACCCTTTATAAACACCCCAGCAGTTAAATTTGCATAAAATTCCCGAACAATTTCACCAACATACGTCTCAGGATAGTTAATTGTTTTTTCAAGATTGACTTTCTTAAGCAAATCAACAGAAACACTGAATTTCTTTATGCCTAACAAAATTAAGTTTCCGTTCAGATTGAATTTCTGTATACCGCAAAGAACAGTACCTATCAGCCATATCTTTTTTCCAAAACCTTGAATCTCCTTCATAAAAACAATGATACTCAAAAACTTTTTCATCACAAAAAAACGAATCCCTAGGTCTATTCGCCCTGTTCTGAGTTCTTATAGGTTTAGACGAAGAGGACCCACTTACCTTATGATTAGTTTTTTTCGAACATGATGGTCGCCTTGATTTGGAGTTCGCTAAGTATTCAGACAAGGTGATATCGTCCTCACTAAGAGTTTGTTGAGAAGGAGAAGACATCACACAAATTTAACCAATCAAACACAGAGAACAAAATTGGGAAAAACGAATTTTGGGTTCTTGAATTATTAGGGCAAATCAATTTGGGGGTTTCTGAATTATTAGGGCAAATCAAATTTGGGGGTTTCTGAATTATTAGGGCAAATCAAATTTGGGGGTTTCTTTAGCCCGAATGATAGAGAGAAAGAGATGATTTGGTTCTTCTGCCTTTGGTTTAATTTAAAGAGAAGTAAAAAAAAATTGCAAAGGAAGACAGCTAGTTTTTTTTTTTAATACCAAAAAGATATACCCAATGTTTTACAAGGAAACAAACTTTATTCAATTCTAAATAAGATAAGGAAGTCAACACGATATCTTACCAATTATACCAACAAAAAGATTTACCAATATTCCAATAAAGCATTCCAATTTAATGCACATCTCTCTAAATTTTGGTTTTTCTTAGAAGATGAAGAAATATACGAAATTAAAGCTTGTTCAAACGAAAAACCGGCCATAATAGAATATATAATTTTCTAGAACAAAAATCTAGCAATTTACACAATAATAAACACTTATCATGAAATATCCAATAATATAAATTATGTAACAGTGCTAAATTTAATTAATTCGTCTTTGCTCTGCACAAAAATCATTTAATGCCTCAGCAAGGAAAGAGTATAAGTGATGCCAAAAAAAATTTCAAGACGTTGTTTTTTTATTTATTTATTATTATTTATAATTCACTTGGATCTCTTTGGATACCAGATTTATTACTCAAACAAGTCTGCATACCAGATTAAGGTTACAACTATGGTTTTAATCTGAGTTGCTTAAATAATTAAACCAGAAAGAGTGCACTTTGTGCTTCTTCTCTATTACCAGAGAGTTTTAGGAGCAAATTATCCCACATCTGTTTTTGAGGCATTTAAACAATGACTTTTTCAAGACAAAAACTGCATAAACAACTAGACTTGCCTGTTACGTAAAATATAATAAAGTTACTCACAGATAGGCATATATAGCAAACGTATTTAATTAGATTCATAGCAACATACCCCAATGTCACTTCTTAAAGTTTCAAATTTGTTTGTATCAAGGGACTTTGTGAAAATATCAGCCAATTGTTTTTCAGTAGAGACATGCTTTAGAATTAAGCTCTTTTCCTCAACTAACTTTCTAATAAAATGGTGCCTTAAATCGATATGTTTAGTTCTGGAATGCTGTACTGGATTATTTGCTAAGTCTATTGCACTTTTATTATCACAAATTAAAGTTAACACTTCTTGTTTTATATTATAATCAGCTAACATTTGTTTCATCCATAAAAGTTGGGTACATCCGCTTCCAGCTGCAATGTATTCTGCCTCAGCAGTAGATAAATAAATACAGTTTTGTTTTTTACTAAACCAAGAGACGAGATTATTTCCAAAATAAAAGGAGCCACCATAAGTACTCTTTCTATCATCTACGTTTCCAGCCCAATCAGCATCACAATAACCAACCAAAAAATTGTTTGTGTCTTTAGAGTACCATAAACCAAGATCAATTGTTCCTTTTACGTACCGAATTACTCTTTTAACAGCATTAAGATGAGATTCCAAAGGGTTGGCTTGATATCAAGCACACAGTTCTATACTCAAACAAATATCCGGTCTACTAGCAGTTAAATAAATAAGACTTCCGATCATTGATCTATACAAGCTAGGACACACACTTTTACTTTTATCATTCTTAGACAATTTAACAGTAGTACTCATAGGAGTTCTTTTCTCTTTAGCATCATTTAAACCAAATTTTTTTACAAGATTATCAGCATATTTACTTTGACTAAGAAAAATTCCTTTATCATTTTGTTTTACTTGAAGACCAAGAAAATAGGTAAGCTCACCACCTCCACTCATCTCAAATTCAGTTTTCATATCATCAATAAATTCAGAAATTCTAAAGTCAGAAGTGGAGCCAAACACAATGACATCAACATAAATTTGAGCAATAATAATATTCTTAGCAGTTTTCTTAGTAAATAGAGTTTTATCAAACCCCCCCTATATTAAAATCTTTTTCAATCAAGTATTTTGTTAATCTATCATATCAAGCTCTAAGGGCTTGTTTCAATCCATACAAAGCCTTTTTCAAAAGATAAACATGCTCAGGAAATTTTGGATCTTCAAATCCTTTAGGTTGACAAACAAATACTTCTTCTTGAATATTACCATTTAAGAACGCACTCTTAATATCAAGTTGAAACAATTTGAAATCATACAAGCAAGCCAAAGACAAAAGCATTCGTATAGATTCTATTCTAGCTACATGTGCAAATGTTTCATCAAAATCGACTCCTTCAATCTGAGGCAATGAACAATGCAGAACATAATTGGAAGATCAAAACCGCTCCTTACTACTTTATTGATGCGGCTATGTTGTCGTGGAGGCATCCTCACATGGATATCGAAAGGGGTACTTGCATGATTACCAATTGGGATGAGTTCAAAAAGGACCTGAAGAGACAATAGTTCTACCCCGAGAACTCCTACGTAGAGGCTGGTGCTACATTTAGTATAATTCTTGGAGGCCAATACCAGTTTTTATTATTGTGTACCTACTTCTAGAATTAAATATTTTCAGGCAAACATTAATGTCATGAAATGAAGCTTGTTGATAAATGAATGTGTGAAAATAAATTCTAGTAACACTGAATTATATAAAACAAAAATGTGCACTGATTTTTCGAAAATCGTATTTCAGTTAATGGCCATCTATACAAAACTCCCGATAGTTTTCTTTAGTCTTGAAGTGGCAGGTCCACGAGGTGGCGGAGAAACAAGCATTTATTTGGCCATGGTCAAGAGACTTCTATGCAATTCTCTTGTCAGAAGGATATCCAAACGAATAGGCATTACCAGTTTCACAAGCTAGTAGTGCTATTCCCCTGGTCATCCATTTATCAAGAGAGTAACACAAATGTTCTTTTATCCAGAGCAAAATGCCAGTTTCTCAGCAAGCTGGTGGGCCTGTCACTTTGTAACTCAACCAAGAGCATGGAGAGCTCCACTAGCGACTCGATACAGTGAAAAACAGTGGTAAGAAGCTGGCACAGGATCAGAGGAGTGAGAAAATGCCTTTGGGAGGAGACTTGAGGAGAGAAAGGGAGGAAGATTCATGTGGAAAGACCAAAGTTAACAGAGTTTATAGATAAACACAAAAAATAGAATCAATTACGAAAATTGATTTGGTTATAAATATTAGGAAATTTGTTAGTGTTGCAAACCATAACCAGATTTTGGAACTCACAACAGTAACAGTCATTTATGTCACTGAACCAAGAGGGCGCATCATGAGCACTCCCTCGATCCTCCACCATCTTCTTACCTCTGCTCTTCACCCTGTTGAGCCGGTTATGAAACCCATCATACTCCTGGTTGTGATCCGAAGTGACAAACACACCAGAAGGCTGCGCATTTGGGATTTGGCTTTGTTGGAACCTTTAGATAACACTCTCAACAAAAGAAAAACAAAAGAAATAGTGATAACCGGCTAGTGAGAAGACGACAACAACAATCTCACACCCGGTCAATGTGTTAAGTTTGTCGACTTTCTTAATAAGCACAAAAAGTACGGCACCATGTGAAGTATTGAAAGTAAGCCAGCCTACTCATGAGATCAATGCCAATAGTGTGCAATTAATAGGAATAGCTTGATAAGTTCCCAGTGAGGCAAAAAAGGTCGGAAATTTTACACAGGAGTAAAGTTGGCCATGAACGAGGATAATTAATAGCCACTTTGATATCTTCGAGTGCCGACATAGTACCTCATGGTATAATTTCGGAAATATTTCAGCCTTGTGTTTTTTTATATTCAAACACTTCTTAAAATGAAATAAACATAAGTAATGCTTATGTTCCTCCTTCCCAGGTTATACTCAAACATTACTTATGTTTATTTCATTTTAAGAAGAATATAAAAAAATAAGGCTGAAATATTTCCGAAATTATACCCCAAGGTACAATGTCGGCACTCGAAAATTTCAAAGCGGCTATAAATTAATTAGCCTCGTTCATGGACAACTTTACTCCTGGGTGAAGTTTCCGCCCTTTTTTGCCTCACTGGCAACTAATCAAGCTATTCCTATGTAATTGCACTACTATTGACATTAATCCCATGAGTAGGCATATATAGGTCTACGTTGAATACTTCACAGGACGCCATAGTTGTGGTGCTTATTAAGAAGGCAGGCGAGTTTTACATATTGACCATGTGTGAGATTGCTGTTGTGGTCCTCTCACAGGCCGGTCGTCACCATTCCTTTGGTTTTCCCTCTGTTGAAAGTGTTATTCAAATGTTCCAAGCAAAGCCAAATGCCAGTTGTGCAACCTTCTGATGGGTCTGTCACTTCGGATCTCAACCGGAAAGTATGATGAGATCCATAAGCGACTCGATAGGGTGAAGGGTAGAGGTAAGAAGCCGGTGGAGGATCAAGGGAGTGTTGAGGTGCCCTCTTGGTTGAGAAGCCATGTCCATGAGTTGTCGTATGATCAACTCATCCAAGGCAAGGAATGCCTAAATAAGCGTATAGAGATGATAAAAAGAATTGCTCAAATTAACATGTAATTGAGTGTTAGAAGAACTTGGTCCAATGTTTTCATCCTTGATCATCTCGTTGATTGTCTCATGAGAGTTACGCTTTACATTACATCTGAGATTGAATGAATGGATTGGATACAACAAAGCTGGCCTTTTTAAACAGGCCGACGAACTTTGCACCTTGACTGTTTGCGAGATTGCCTTTGTGGTTTTTCACAGACGGTAAATATACAAAACTCATTGTCTTTTTAAAATAAACTGACTTAGTTGGAATTAATTGAAGGTTGAAATAATGCTGTTATTATTAAACATATTTGTGAAGTGGCTAGCATTCAAAATGATGATAAATCCTTGTGGTTTAGTTAGGTCCGAACCAACCTCGTCAAAGACAAGAACTTTTGGACTCTAAGTATGGCTTCTTCACCCTCATGGGTGTGGAGGAATATTTTGAATTTTAGAAGTTTGGCTAAAAAGCACATCAAGTATCAAGTAGGTGATGGGAATAGTGTCTCTTTTTGGCATGACAATTGGTTACCTTGTGGACCAATCCGTAATTCTTATGACAAAAGATATAGCCTATCCGAGAGTTGTTAATTTTGCAAAAGTCTCTGTCGTTATTAAAGACAACAATTGGTGTCGGCCTAAAATAAATAGAACTTTACAAAATTTTCAACACATGAGTAATGCTATAACTGTTGGAGTCAAAGAAGATTTAGTATTCCAAGTGCTTGGGGAGAAATCAGAGAAAAGAAAATTCGGGTGTATCGGAATGGTCTAATTAAGTTTAAAAATTACATTCTCAAGTTCAGTTTCATCATCTCGCTAGCCATTAGATCGAGAGAGACTGAATATTAAAAATAGAGTTTTTTCTTATAATAAGGGCATCTCTCTAACTTGCACTCCTTGTGGTAAGTATGATGGAAACTCCTCATATTAAATGGCATGACATGGTGATTTGGACAGTTGATAAGTGGAAAGGAGAGAAAGATTGATGTATGATAGGGAAAATCCATTTTACGGTTGTGGTTTACTTCATATGGAGAGCTAGAAATCTTGTTGTTTTTGATGGAAAAAATCTTGGTGCTAAATGGGTAATTACTCAAATCACAAACTTTGTAGAGGCTAGAGTGAAGGTCTGCAATCTTAACTTAAGACTTGGTTTTTTTTTTTTTGGATTTTTGAATTGAGATTCTCTGGATTTTTTATTTTTCTCTCGAAATTGTGTTTCTACTATTACCGACTAAGGTTTTACAGGCCTTATCGAAGTCTCAAGCATTCTGACATGAGTAGAGGAGAATCCCGAAGTAAGTCTCATTTTATTAGTGAATGTGAGTATATTTAGATTGTGGGTTGTTTGTTTAGTCAGACTTATTTAGATTTGTAGGAATGAGCACTGTGGTCGGCGGTCCACGAGGGTGATGCGGTCACCGGCCCACTTGAGTGATTATAGTTGGTTTCCTATATAGTTTTGAATTAAGATTGTTATTTCTATTGTGAAGATTTATATCTCCACAATCCTTATGTTTATAATGGACGAAACTTGTCTTCTATCCGGAGGCTCTCCGTCTTACCCTTTCACTCAAGACCAATGATTGTTTGACACATATGTAAGAGAATAAAGATAACAATTATTCTTGGTATAGTATTCTCATCTTATTTCCAACAAAAGAAGTTTTAAGATTAATATTCATGTCAAAATAATATATCATGGATACATGTCAATTTATAACTCAAAAATAGAAGATATCATTTTTTATTATGTAATTATAATTGAACAAATCATTTCTTACATCTGATATTTTTTTTAATAAAAAAAATAGCAATAAGCAAACACTAAAAGTTGTTGAATAATTGTTGATTTTTTTTAGTCTCCTACACCTTCTCGGTGTACTCAATTAAATATAAACTCAATTAGTTTTCAATAACGCCATTTTTGTTATTTTAAATATATATAGTCTCGAACAATTTTTTTAAAATGGATAGAAAATATGTTCAAACTTAGTTTTTTTTACGTCATTAGTAAAACCTAAATAAATATGCTAGACTCAAATATTATTTTTACATATACAAAGAAAAAAAGCATAAAATAAGTATAATTTGTAAGGCATATGATATATAATTCACAAACAATCATGCAATCACTTATTAAGTTAAAAATTTACATATGAGTATTATGTAATTTTGATAAGGGAAAAAATTTGATTTGTAAAATTATCAAAATTGTTATGGTAGCAAAATCCATCAAGAATAATATTTTTTTCTTATTTAGTCTCTTTCATAAGTGTCAAGCAATCATTGAGCGAAATGAAAGGGTAAGAGAGAGAGTCTCCTACCCCGATACTAGGGAAGTTTTGTCCGTTTAGTATATGTTTTATGTTAAAGAAAACCTACGATTCTCTCCCTAACAGGTGATTTATTTTAACCTTACCTGTTTCTTTCGTGAATTTCGTATTCACTTCCTCTTACCGTTTCTCTAGAATACTATCGTATATTCGTATTCATTAGTAAGGTACCATCATTGATTCTATAGATACATACCGCAGAGAAAGAACAAAAAAGAAGAAGACTGCCTTACGTGAACCGATGAGCACGCTTGCAAGGAATAAGCTTCATTCTATTTCTCAACAACCTAAAGTCATCCTCCTAACCATGGCCAGAGGTTAAGACTTGAGGAGGAAAGAGGGGGTGAGGTTGGTTCAGGCTCGAGGTGACAAAGAAGAAGGATGTTGGGTTTGTCATGGGGCCTATGGTGGCATAAATTAAGGATAAAAAAAAGAGAATTAACAGCAGCCATTTAATTTTGTTTTAGTAATTACGAAATCTAAATCTGGTATTTACCAATTAGGAAAACTTATTAGTATAGCAGACCATCTCTGGACTTTGGTATTACAACAATAATAGCCATTTATGACATTGAAATAGCATACAGACTTTGATTTATAGATAAACACTTTGATTGAGAATGCCAAACTCAGAAATAGATGAAATCCACATACAGACTTTGATTTATAGATAAACACTATATATAGCATTAACTACGGAAAAATTGATTTGGTTTTATATATTAGTAAATTTGTTAGTGTTGCAAACCATATCCAGATTTAGATATCTCACAATAGTTATAAGCCATTTATGTCACCAAACAAATTAAGAAATATTGTTAATGTTGCACATGAAATCGAGATCTTAACATCTCACAACGGTAATATGCATTTATGACATTGACCAAGTACATTTGCAAAATTCAGATTTCATACAATGTTTCGAATTAAATGTGTGTCCTAACATTATTTAGATGCATAACAGTTAATACATTTTAGTTGTTTCTTAAACCAAATTCAGAATTAAAGACTGCTGAAATTCACAGTGGCTATTGTAATAATCAAATTGGGGGAATAAGAAGGGTAATACATTAATGACAATAAAAATTATGAGTCCATCATACCCTCTTATCCTACACCACTATTACCAAAAACGAAAAAAAAGGCTAGTTGTATCGCCATTTAGATTCACCAGTACCTGCCATGCTTGCCTTTTAAGCAATTCATTATCGTCAATAATTTTTTTTTAAAGCGCAGAGATTTCAACCAATAACACAATCACATGAGGGATACAAACTTGTGAATATAAGCGTAAACAATACATGCATTACGCAAAAATGATTTGAAAGTAAGTGTAGCATTTGAAGCTTTAAACCAAAAAGATAAAAGTTTTTACAAGAACAAGAATCGTTAAAGAATCATATCTATATATACTCGTTATTGTAGACAACTAACAAAAAGAACCAAAAGCTTGTCTATATACTGAAAGGCAAGAACCGTTTTTGAGCTGTTATTTTCACCCCATGTTGACTTGGCGGCGGAACTAGGATCCGTTATGGGACGAGATTTATTTCATGTGAAAACTATTTTCATATCCTGCGGGGATTAAAAGGCTATAATCGGTATTTCAATATCCCCTTTCACCCTAATGGTTCCTCCCCTAGCTTATGTATCAGCACGTGAAAATAGTGAAATGGAGTATTGGGCACATACGATGTGATTGCAGAGTTTTTAAGTAATTGCCAATAACTATCAAGACAATGAAGATCTACACATATAGAGCGATCACACAATATTGGATGATTGGTGGGTTTAGATCAGAATTAAAGATGAAGCAAACAAATGCAGAGCTCCATAAAGAAAGAAAAACAAAACTGAACCAAAAAAGATAAGATTCTACAAGCTATTATCTCAAGTAAACTAGTAATGATTTGTGTACTATATCAAGATCGAAGAGCTTACCATGGTTTAGATAGATAAAAAGATTCTTGGACTTGCTATCTGCACAGCAGCACAAGCGAAGACATTTTTTAATAATAAGATCGTTACCTCCCATGAGAGCAGCACAAGTGAAGCACTTCTTGACAGCTCATCTTGAGCTCTGTACGAAATATTGTTTTCATTGTAGAATTAAAAAAAAGAGTGTGCACATTAATTAAAATATCCCTTTCTCCAATAATATCCTCAAAAGTATATGAACCCTATACCCTAAGCTCTTGGTAAGCATACATGACTGGGCATCACCAAAACTCAGTAAAGGATCAAGATACGGTGTAAAAATTGTCGTATAATTCTTTAAATGACATAACTGTTTACCTGATAGAATAACTATCATGAATTGAATAACGTGAACTTATTTTCGATGATAACCCAAAGTTATGTAGTGACATTATAGATGATTTGTTAAAACCAAAGTTCTAAACCTGAACTCCACTAACTACTGAGTAATCCAAATAATAAGGAAAAAGTTTTGAAGTGGGGAGTAAAATTCAGCATAGGGAAGCTTTACGACAATTAGGGTTTGTTAACTCCTTTAACAGGTTTGTAAGACTTCTCCTTCAAACACCCAGCCTTAGAGATTGCATAGTTAACCTTTCTCCTTCATTAGTGATTGCATAGTTAACCTTTCTCATTTGAACAATGGCCTGTTTTAGGGAAAAGAAAACTTTAGCATTATTTTCATGCCAATGCCTAATTCCAGCTTTATGGAATCGAAAAGTCTGTCGCACATTGCTTGATTTGAAGCTTCTTTTGACTTCTTAATGTTAAGTTTAATCTCTCACGAGACAATCAAGGATGAAAACATTGGACTAAGTTCTACTAGCTAACAATCAATTACATGGTCATTAGTTCTTATAAATAAGGAGGAGAACCGAAAATAGAATCATCGTAAAAGGTGCATTTTTTTTATATAATATTCTCTATTTTTATTATCAGAAATTTAAAATGCCGCCCATGGAACAGCACCCTCCATGGTCGCTTAAACAAAAACAATACGATTGAGAAATCAGAAACTATGATAATGCATCAAATAGGCCTTAGATTTTGCAACAAAGGGTAAAAACTATAACCGTAGATCTAATCTGAAATTGTTGCAACGTACAACACAACACACATAATGCTAACAAATGGTTTCAAACCTCCATAAGATCCAGCTATCATTTTACCATTTGGTTTGTGACTTACGAGTACGAGTGGTCATTGTAAAGAGCAGGGCCGGTCGTGACCATTTTGTTATCCAGGGCTAGGACATAAATTGTGCCCAATATTGACTACTTAGTTTGAAATTTGACTATTGCAAATTTAAAAAAAAAATTGTAGCGTAAAATTGGACCCTAAATCGCTTTCTTGTGCATAAACTTTATAATTTTTGTCTAATTTTTATATAGAAAATGTTAAGCTAATTCGAAGTTATAAACTACTTACAATCTAGTGTATATATTTAAAATGAAACAACAATACATTGTTCACACTTCATAGTGACAAAACAGTGTAAAATATTCTAAGCTATTAATTAGTTCTATATTAATTAGATTCAAGTATCTTGACCTTCCAAAAATAAGCTGCTTACAAAAAATTTATGTTGAATGATACTTTACAAACTTTAAAACGAATAAGAGAACCTTCACTTGTCTGTTTTTAAAATCAAATAAGTAAAAGAATATTATAAAATTTTAAAGTTTTGCTCATTGAAATATGCAAGCTTTACACTTTCTGGGATATGATCAATATTTAAACTATATGGACTAGATTGTATTAGTTTGTAAACACTTTCCATCCAAATATTTAATGACTACACATTGAAAAAAAAATGGTGCCACTAAACAAATTTAAACATAAAATGCAGGGCATACAAGTGAAATTTATCCTACAATAAAAAATAAATAATACAAATAGCACTAAACTATAACTTGTAAAAATTAAAGAAAAATGATGTTAGTGGGTTCAGGGTTGTTTAGTTGTGACTTGTGCAACCTAAAATAGAAATGTTCTTTTATTTTTACATTTACTTGACCAAACTATAGATACATATTATAACAAATAAAAAATTTATGCCCTTTTGATTTTTGTGCCTTGGGCAATCACACTTCCTACCCCTAGCCTAGACCGGCTATGGTAAAGGGAACTGAGAATTTTTTTCTCCATCTTACGAGATCCTAAGCCATGATTGGAATGCATACCCCATTCGTCGGAAGAGTACCCTTCACTATCTATATGAAATGAGGAATCTAGGTTGAGACTATCCATTATATTTTTGAGAGTATTATAAGGAGTGTAATCGTGAACCGATTTCTCAACTTGGGTTGCCTCCTCTTTCTTTTTTCTCTTTTTCTCCCTTTTTTTCTTATTTTTTGCAGATTTAGAAGATGCACTAAGAACATCTTAACTCTTTTCTTGAGGAGGTATATTTTCTTTATCGTAAGACCCTTGGAATCTCTTCTGCAATCTCCTTCTCAGTGCATATAATAACTGAGGAGTTCACAAAAATATTTACAACACAAGGTGCCTTGTAATAACTGAAGCCACATGATGAATAAATTGCAAATTGTTATAGTCTGCAAATGGAAGTCTATATTTATATACTAGACATTATATTTTTTATTAATTACAATAATACCATACTCACATAAAAAAATAAAAAATAAAAAAAAGTAATAACTAATAACACTATGTATCACTCTTTAAAAACCAAACATTCTTTTAACTCTTATCATCTTATACTATTTTTTTTTGTATTATCCACGTATTTGTATCATAACTATACTTATTTTTTATATTTTAATTGCATTGCGCGTCACACACGCAACGCGTGACGCATGATTACTAGTATATATATATATATGTACGTGTACACACACATATATATGTATACATAATCGTTTCCTTAGTGTCTGTATGTATATGGAACTATGTGGTATTCATTGAAATCAAATATGATGGAAGAAGCGTAGGTTTCATCTGTTAGTATTACTATTACGCCAATTGAATATGTAACATCTCGTATTTTTATAAATGGTTTTATTTATGATTTAATTTATCCAAAAACGTTTTATACAAATTTTACCAAAAACCGGTCACTCGACTAATTTTTAGCCAAAAACCGAAACTCTTCCGAAAAGATTTATTTTTAAAACCTGTTACTAATTTTATAAATAAAAAGGACCCAATAGGTTTGTTTCTAAAAATTTGTTATTTTTGAGTAGTAAAACTATATTTTTGGATTTAGAGTTAAATTTTAGAACTTTGGGGACCAAATAGTTTGTTACCACAAACTACATAAAAACAGTTTTTTCTAAACCAAAAATCAGCCCACTTTCAATTCTTTAAACCTAAAATCAGCCAAATACAAGAGAGAAAAGAGAGAAAAAGAAGAAGAAGAAGAAGAAGAAAAAACCACGTTAGCGGGTTCGTACCGGAAGCATCTCCTCTACGCACTAAGGTAACGGGGGTTATCCATTGCGACTAGACGAGTGTGTATGTTAGTATTATGTTTTACGTTTATTATAAATTAGGGGTTTTTGCCTTTTATATTAATTATGTTCTTAATTTGTTAATTGAGGTTTAGTTGTTATATTTTTAATTCACTTATTTGATCTTGGATTAGTTGTGAATTTAGTCTTTTGATTTCGGATTAATGATAATATTAATGGGTTGCGTGTTATATGCGTTGATTATGTATTATTATGGTTGTTGATAGAATTGGGTAAATTATTGTTGAATAAAGATGAGTTTTATATTGCGCATACAAGGTGTTTGTTAAAATGCCTGAATGAGTTTTTATGTTGATTAGACTTGTTTGGCTAGTTGTGAATCTAGCACCTATGCTTTTGGATTATGTTGTATTGCGTTAAGTGACGTATGAGATGGTGTTATTTGAATAGTATAATATTATTGGCCGAGGCCTTAATATTGATACATTAGCAATGGTCTCTGTCTCTTCCTAATTCCGGGGACAGAAGACGGCCGTGGGGATAGGGAATGACTCGTCTTACGGACTGGGGCGAGTGGCATGAGAGTTCCTAGTGTGCACTATATTTATTTTTATGTTAGCTATGGTCTCTGTCTCTTCCTAATTCCGGGGACAGTAGACGGTCGAGGGGATAGGGAATGACTCGTCTTACGGACTGGGACGAGTGGCATGAGAGGTCCAAGTGCGCACTTTAAATCTACTTTTATGTTAGCAATGGTCTCTGTCTCTTCCTAATTCCGGGGACAGAAGACGGCCGAGGGGATATGGAATGACCTACCTTACGGACTGTGGTAGGTGGCATGAGAGGTCCATGTTTGCTATAGATTTGTGTTGACGTTATTTAATTTATTTAATTCATCCCGTTATAGAATGTTATTATATTTCTTTTTATACGTCGATTATCGTAGTTGTAGAATTTGTGAGCTCTTACATTTAAGGGATGGAGTGACGGTATTTGTGGTGCCGTCCCGTCTAGTTACGTGCGTGAGACTCACCGTTACAATTTTGTATTTCAGGTACCAATTAGGTTGACATGTTTGGATAAGAGCTGTTGCATTGCAACATCATGGGTTTGAGGCTTCCGCTTTCTTTTCATTTTTATTATATTTTGAGGTTGTAGGCTACGGACAAATTCTTTCATTTGTTATTTTCTTAGTTTTATAAAACTTGTCTTGTAGCCGTGTTTGGCAACATTTTTATTTAATTGTCAATTGTTCCTTTAGCTCGTAATTTATTTCTTTTAAAAATTCAAATTTTTTACCAACAGGTTCTATTTCCTTTTGTTTTTAAAAAGGTCATGCCTCGATGTTTTTTATGGATTTTGGGGCGTGACAGAATAACTCGCCTTTAGATTTCATAATCATACGTGTGTCTAGAATAGGTTGTGTGGAAGGGTATGGAGTAGACAAGTCCGGAGGTAACCACATAATAACATTAAGACGTAAATTAAATTTAAAACATAAAACAAACTTGGTAAATACAATCTATGTACAAACTACATTTTTTTTTTGTACAAACTACAAATTTATAGACATTGACAAATTGTAAAGTCGTTATCTCACAAAAATTAAAATATTATGGGAAGCTAACAACCGTCGTACATTAAGGACACAAAAATGCTTCGATGACGTATTAAGAGCCAACTTAGTGACATTCTGAAACAGAAGTAATTTTTGCAATTACGCTTGCAGTTACAAGTAATAATTGAGAAACACTTTCATCATAATACAATTTCCTTACATTTTGATCAAACTTCAAACACTAAAGTGGAAATGCCATGAAAATAATAGTGTTAGCAAGAATTTTACTACTTACAAACCATCAGACCAGTCAAAGCGTAATCAAATGCTCAGAATGGTAGGGAAAATTGTTAAGTCTAATCTTTGATTTGGCCTAATTTACAGAAAGTTGTAAAGTAGTGTGGCACCAAAATCCGTAGATCACAATATATACTTTATTTGGAACTATTAACTTCATTCATACTGATTGTATTCATTTCAATAAACATAACGAAACCCAAATTATGATAACAATCATAAATGTTAGGTTGATTTCACTATGGCTTTGTTTGATGCAAGGAATATATCCGTGTAACTGCCTAAGTAAATGCAAGGAATTTTGTTTACAAATAAAGTTAACTTACCAACAGTTTACTTTTTGTAAAATTTTGGTAAAGTGAGTGTCGCTAAAACTTAATAACACTCAATTAACAACAATTTTGAAATAGTAAACTAGCAATGAATGAACTTTTGTGTGTGCATAGTGATTATATTTTCCCATAAAGAATCATTGCATAAAACGGGGTCTATATTTGCTTGCTTTTTAAGTACCCTTTACCTAGCTTCATAGGGTGTGGCAATGCCTTGTAGAAGTAGACATGCTTTAGCTATTTTAGGAGCATGATAGTGTGTTTTGATCTCCAGCTCACCGTATATTACACCATAAATGCTTGTATTTTTTACATGTAGATTGTAACAAGTTGTTACACCGTATATTTTAGATCTTATTCCTCTTTGTCAAATAGTTTCTCATAATATGGGGTGAAAGAAACCGAAGCCAAATGTCTGAGTATCATGAATTGGATAACGTGGAACTTATTTTCGATGATAACCCAAAGTTATGTAGTGACATTAATTAAGATGCTTTGTCAAAACAAACGTCCTAAACCTGAACTGCACTGACTACTGAGTAATCCGAATGATAAGGAAAAAGGTTTTCATGAAGTGGGGAGTAAAATTCCGTTTAGGTAAGCTTTACGACGGTTATGATTTTTCTATAGAAGCCATTGAGCTCAGTTTTTGTTTTTTATTTCCTTTCATATCCACCAAGATAAACATGTTTTAGACATAAGAAACTGGGATAAGTTAATACAAGGCGACGACAGCAACAAAGAAAAAACATGACAGGAGAAGGACAAGGACATTGCCGCCCCCGACTACAACAATATGATTTGACAAATGTAAAACATATTTGAAATAAAAGTAAGATAAGATTTGAATAAATGCAGGAAATCAGAAGAACAAAAAAATGAATAACCAGGAGTCCAGGACAGATCCTGGCCCCCTTCCAACAACCAACAACTTACATTCACTTTCACCATATCAAATTTGAGCGGTTCTTCTTTCAATCATCTCTATACGTCTTATCTATAATTATAGTTTACTTTTTAATATCTCTTCAAGTATATTGTCAATTGTGCAAATTATACCACAAAAACATAAATATTACCGAATTCAACAAGATCTTCAAGTTGAAAATTTTATGCTAGATAAACGCCGAGGTCAAAAGTAGTTGCTGCCAAATTGCATATTAATATAATTTTCCAGATTTTGAAATAACTTAAAAATGTGATTTACGTATTTGAGATACAACATGCCCATTGAAATTTGAATTTCAGTGGTAATTTCAAATCTTTTATGTCAGAACCAAAAGCTCTATAAATTGATAAATATTTCCATTGTCAGTACCTCACCAAACATATAAAGAGTCTAGCAATCATTAACTATTTTGTAGTGTGCCAACATATTAAAAACTTTATTTCCTTTTACGTTTTTAGTCTCAATAGCACGAATTTAACGATTTTCCATCCAAATAGCGGTTTGTCGATGTGTTTTTTTTTTCCTTCAAAAAACGCTATTTCGCGCAACATAGCGCATTTTTTAGAACATGGATTTAGTAACCGATCTTAAGAATTGTGAAGTAAAGTTGGTTCTTGATTGTTTTAAAGACGGAGATCAGTTCACGCTCCATGTCCGTCTCCCCCATACACCTCAAGACAAGCCATCCTAGACGCACACACGTAAAGTTCTAAACCTAAAAGCTTGCTTCCAATAAAATTTTCATAAGTAATAATAAGCACACTTTCGCCAAATAATCAACACCCATCACTATGCCTGTAACCACTCTCCTTTTCCACGCCTACCCATGACACTCTCACCTCCAAAGACAAGTCAATAAATTGATGCGTTTATCCTTATAATTCTAGATAAATCAGTTAGATTAGTTTACTCTTTCATTAATATCAGTACCTGATCTTCATTCTATATGTTGAGATTAGAAATTTCACGATGGATTACATTCTTTTCTTCACAGAATTGATCTAAAATGAATTTCCAAATGGAACTTTTTTGTAGTAAAATCGATTTAGAAATTATGCAATATATCGATTCTATATATATATATATATATATATATATATATATATATATACACACACATATATAGTCAGAGCTCTCTCTCCCTAATATGGTTCAGCTGGTTATATGTATTGGCGGTGGAGAGATAAAGATATTCAAGATAATGGTATTTATTAAAAAGTCAACTACATAGAAGGGTCTCTATTTTCTCGTATTATCTTTTGAATCCTTTAACTTTTTATTTTCGTTGTTTAATCCTGTAGTTGATGGTTTCGTTGTAATAAGGTTAGAGAACCAATTTAAACTCAATATAAATAAAATAGTGGGCTATCCACACAATTAATTAAAAAAAAATATACATAATTTTTTCCCTAGCGTCTGTATGTATATCTAACTTTATTGTAATCTTTGAAATCAAATATGATGGAAGAAGCGTTGATTTCATCTGGCAGTACTACGTGCCAATGGTATTACAGACCTTTGGATATCATAGTTAAGCTAGAAAGGGTTATACTCTCTACGGAATGTGTCATTGTGTTTTCAGCTCAATTGTGTCGTGGTGAATGCCCCGTGAAATTTGTAATTTTTTTATATTAATCTAATGCTTAATTTCCCAAGAAAAAAGACATTTGGATATCAAGAATCATACGTGTGTATAGAATAGGTTGTCTGGAGTGGTATGGAGTAGACAAGTCTGGTCCATGGAGGTGACCACATAATAACATTAAGAGGTAAATTAAGTTTATTACCTAAAACTAACTCATTGGAAAATATAATCTATGTACAAACTACATTTTTTGGTCATTTTAAACAATTTGGTTGGACTAAATTCTAATACCACCCCCAACATGTTATTCCAAATACTCATTTTCCCCAACATTTCTAATCTCACCTCTATTTATAATACCATCATTAATACTCAAACAAATATAGGACTTATGGGTTCACATCATTACTAATTCTATCCCATCTCCCAAATACTCCTAACAAACAAGGCCTAGATCATAATTTTATCTTAAACTATTCAAATTATGGTAACAATTATAAATGTTAGACTGATTTCACAATGGCTTTGTTTGATGCAAGAAATCCGTGTAACTGTGGAAGAAAATGTGGCGGAAAAGAAAATATTGTTCTTATACCCGTGCTTTCTTTTTGTGACGACCAAAAAATTCCTTTACATTTCCCATATAGAATCATTGTACCGAACGAGCCTATATTTGCTTGTTGTTTAAGTACACTTTACCTAGCTTCTCAGGGTGTGGCAATGCCTTGTAGAAGTAGCAATGCTTTAGCTATTTCAGGAGAATGTTATTAGGTTTTGATCTCGAGCTCAAGAATTCCCGTGTATTACACCATAAATGCTTGTATTTAAGCTGTAGATTGTAACAAGCTATATTGAAAATTAAATGTAGATTTCAAAAAGTAGTGTATCTACTTCTAGTTCTTCCCTATGAGCTTATTTTAGATCGTATTCCCCTTTATCTCATCATTTAACTGATAGTTACCGGAAAACTCGGTTTAGGGTCGGAAACATGCGGTACTATACGTCTTCAAAATTCAGGCAGAATCTAAGTGGAAACATTTTGTAAACTCGATAAAAATTTTAAAAAATAAAAATGACATAATACATTTCAAAAACTATAACAATGCAATATGAAAACTTGAGTAATACTTCAAGGAAACTTATCAAATACTAATTAGTAATACAGTGAAAAAATGCACTATAAAAATATAATGAAATAAAGTAAATTCACGAGTATCAATCACGTTTCATTTAAGCATGTCTTTTACTATAAATTTTAGTTAAAGTAGACTAGAGCCAAAACTCGCACTCTCCTAGTCAACTATGTCACGGACGATCCGGAATGACCTAGAAGATTCTACGAAGTTCCTACATATTCTAGACATGAATAGATTATTATAGAAAATTGTAGAATATATTAGAATGTAATAGAAATATATGAAAATGTATAGACGAGTAGAGAAAGGGAAAAGATCTAGAATACTCTCTATACTTGTATAAAAGGGGAGCACTCCCTCCCATTTGTATCATCCAAGTTTGAGAGAGTAATACAACTATTACATTCTCTCTCTAGACAGTTTAGATATTGGCTAAAATTAAGGCAAGATAAAGTTTATCTTTATCAAATAAGATTAGTTTCAATCATAACGCAAGATACAAGGAAGGATAATAAGCAGACTCTTCAAGAAGATATTCATTAGATAACAAACTAGATATGTATAGAAACATATCATGCTTGATAAATAATCACATTAGGTTGATCTCTAATTCAACGAGCTATTAAATTAATAAAATGCTCAAATTACTTTGTCATAATACAATAGATAATAAAGACTTATTAGACCATTAACATGGTCCTAACAATCTCCCCCTTTGTCATTGGATTTGACAAATATACTCACTGCTTGTCCTGTAGACGATTATAAGATAAAGACAGTTTTATCAACTTTCTGTTTTAGCAAAACAACTCCCCCTGCATCTTAGCACAATTTAACTATCCAAGACATTCTTGAACAAAGAACTTTTAACAAATATAAACATGAAATCAAAGTTCTCAAACCAAAAATATACACATAACTCGCTGTCTCAAAATGCAGAAGTAACATAGCTAATATAAAAACCAAAAATGCAGAAGTAACATAGCTAAACCAGAAAGCCCAGTAAGCAAGTAGTCGATAGCAACGCATTTTATTTTCTCCCCCTATTTTTCTGACCAATGACAAAGCAGACTAGTCATCATCAGACTCGATATTCATCTCGCTAGGATATTGCGTGTTAAGAGGCGGATTACCAACCGGGATTGACCTCCTGCAAAATCAAACTCAAAACTACCCTCACTCTCATCATCACTCATATCATCATCTGTAGGCAAACTTTCGAATATATCCCTAAGACGATACTCCTTAATATCTAATTCATTTCTCTGTCGATCAATATCATTAAGCTAATCTAGTACAAACCGTCTAAGAGACTTCTTTTTACCAAAACTACAAAAACTAGACCCTTCCCCCATTTTTTGTTTACCAGTTTTAGACCCTTTTTCACTCTGTTTATCACCATATCCTTCCCTTACCTTGTCTTTCCCCTTGCTAGCACATATGTCATTAATATGACATTTTTTTAAGAGTTTAGCCAAAATATAAAGAGCAGACGCACAAGGGGAAAACTGTTCATGCTTATTCAATAAAGAATTAAGAACAGACATAGGACCACATTGTTGCAACAAGATAACAGATATTAAGCAAGGAAACGGAAGCAGAATAGTCATGGCTTTAACATCACTTTCTTCTTTAATTAGTTCAAACACTTGCTCACCAAAATTAACTGGAATACCAGACAAAACCTTATACACTAACACTGCAGATTTCTTATTTAATTTGTAAGCCTGTTCAGTGGGAACTTAATTAAACCTGGATATTTTATGCAGTACGGCTGCACTCAAAGTTAACGAAGAAGATTTAATTGAACTGCCATCACATTCATTGTCTTTACCAGTAATAGCACGAGACACAACATGCAAATCAAAACCAGCAAAGTCATTAATAGACACATACGGCACAGAAGGGGTACCAAGATACAAATTGATCAATTCCGGATTAAAATCCAATGTCTTACCCCTAACAAACACCCTCCCATAATTATCATTATCCTTTATAAACACCCCAGCTGTTAAATTTGCATAAAATTCCCGAACAATTTCACCAACATACGTCTCAGGATAGTTAATTGTTTTTTCAAGATTGACTTTCTTAAGCAAATCAACACAGAAACACTGAATTTCTTTATGCCTAACAAAATTAAGTTTCCGTTCAGATTGAATTTCTCTATACCGCAAAGAACAGTACCTATCAGCCATATCTTTTTTCCAAAACCTTGAATCTCCTTCATAAAAACAATGATACTCAAAAACTTTTTCATCACAAAAAAACGAATCCCTAGGTCTATTCGCCCTCTTCTGAGTTCTTATAGGTTTAGACGAAGAGGACCCACTTACCTTATGATTAGTTTTTTTCGAACATGATGGTCTCCTTGATTTGGAGTTTGCTAAGTATTCAGACAAGGTGATATCGTCCTCACTAAGAGTTTGTTGAGAAGGAGAAGACATCACACAAATTTAACCAATCAAACACAAAGAACAAAATTGGGAAAAACGAATTTTGGGTTCTTGAATTATTAGGGCAAATCAATTTGGGGGTTTCTGAATTATTAGGGCAAATCAAATTTGGGGGTTTCTGAATTATTAGGGCAAATCAAATTTGGGGGTTTCTTTAGCACGAATGATAGAGAGAAAGAGATGATTTGGTTCTTCTGCCTTTGGTTTAATTTAAAGAGAAGTAAAAAAAATTTGCAAAGGAAGACAGCTAGTTTTTTTTTTTTTATTCCAAAAAGATATACCCAATGTTTTACAAGGAAACAAACTTTATTCAATTCTAAATAAGATAAGGAAGTCAACACGATATCTTACCAATTATACAACCAAAAAGATTTACCAATATTCCAATAAAGCATTCCAATTTAATGCACATCTCTCTAAATTTTGGTTTTTCTTAGAAGATGAAGAAATACACGAAATTAAAGCTTGTTCAAACGAAAAACCAGCCATAATAGAATATATAATTTTCTAGAACAAAAATCTAGCAATTTACACAATAATAAACACATATCATGAAATATCCAATAATATAAATTATGTAACAGTGCTAAATTTAATTAATTCGTCTTTGCTCTGCACAAAAATCATTTAATGCCTCAGCAAGGAAAGAGTATAAGTGATGCCAAAAAAAATTTCAAGACGTTGTTTTTTATTTATTTATTATTATTTATAATTCACTTGGATCTCTTTGGATACCAGATTTATTACTCAAACAAGTCTGCATACCAGATTAAGGTTACAACTATGGTTTTAATCTGAGTTGCTTAAATAATTAAACCAGAAAGAGTGCACTTTGTGCTTCTTCTCTATTACCAGAGAGTTTTAGGAGAAAATTATCCCACATCTGTTTTTGAGGCATTTAAACAATGACTTTTTCAAGACAAAAACTGCATAAACAACTAGACTTGCCTGTTACGTAAAATATAATAAAGTTACTCACAGATAGGCATATATAGCAAACGTATTTAATTAGATTCATAGCAACATACCCCAATGTCACTTCTTAAAGTTTCAAATTTGTTTGTATCAAGGGGCTTTGTGAAAATATCAGCCAATTGTTTTTCAGTAGAGACATGCTTTAGAATTAAGCTCTTTTCCTCAACTAACTTTCTAATAAAATGGTGCCTTAAATCGATATGTTTAGTTCTGGAATGCTGTACTGGATTATTTGCTAAGTCTATTGCACTTTTATTATCACAAATTAAAGTTAACACTTCTTGTTTTATATTATAATCAGCTAACATTTGTTTCATCCATAAAAGTTGGGTACATCCGCTTGCAGCTGCAATGTATTCTGCCTCAGCAGTAGATAAATAAATACAATTTTGTTTTTTACTAAACCAAGAGACGAGATTATTTCCAAAATAAAAGGAGCCACCAGAAGTACTCTTTCTATCATCTACGTTTCCAGCCCAATCAGCATCACAATAACCAACCAAAAAATTGTTTGTGTCTTTAGAGTACCATAAACCAAGATCAATTGTTCCTTTTACGTACCGAATTACTCTTTTAACAGCATTAAGATGAGATTCCAAAGGGTTGGCTTGATATCAAGCACACAGTCCTATACTCAAACAAATATCTGGTCTACTAGCAGTTAAATAAATAAGACTTCCGATCATTGATCTATACAAGCTAGGACACACACTTTTACTTTTATCATTCTTAGACAATTTAACAGTAGTACTCATAGGAGTTCTTTTCTCTTTAGCATCATTTAAACCAAATTTCTTTACAAGATTATCAGCATATTTACTTTGACTAAGAAAAATTCCTTTATCATTTTGTTTTACTTGAAGACCAAGAAAATAGGTAAGCTCACCACCTCCACTCATCTCAAATTCAGTTTTCATATCATCAATAAATTCAGAAATTCTAAAGTCAGAAGTGGAGCCAAACACAATGACATCAACATAAATTTGAGCAATAATAATATTCTTAGCAGTTTTCTTAGTAAATAGAGTTTTATCAAACCCCCCCTCTATTAAAACCTTTTTCAATCAAGTATTTTGTTAATCTATCATACAAGCTCTAGGGGCTTGTTTCAATCCATACAAAGCCTTTTTCAAAAGATAAACATGCTCAGGAAATTTTGGATCTTCAAATCCTTTAGGTTGACAAACAAATACTTCTTCTTGAATATTACCATTTAAGAACGCACTCTTAATATCAAGTTGAAACAATTTGAAATTATACAAGCAAGCCAAAGACAAAAGCATTCGTATAGATTCTATTCTAGCTACATGTGCAAATGTTTCATCAAAATCGACTCCTTCAATTTGAGTGTATCCTTGTGCTACTAACCTCACTTTGTTTCTAACGATTATTCCATCTTCATTTCTTTTGTTTTTAAAAACCCACTTTGTTCCTATAATATTTTTATTAGTAGGCCTAGGCACCAAAGTCCAAACATTATTACGTTCAAATTGTGAAAGTTCTTCTTGCATAGCTAAGACCCATTCACTATTATTTAAAGCTTCTTTAATGTTTTTGGGTTCAACTTGAGAGATGTAACAAGCAAAATTAAGCACATCAGAATTTTTGTGTCTAGTTTTCATACCTTCATTGACATCATTCAGAGAGTGATTTATTTGAGTTCGTACATACCGAGGTCTCCTTTCAGTTTGAACTGCAGCGTTTTGATCAGTTTCTGCTGCCTCTTCACTCTCGGTTACAACTGTGGTTGTAACTGGACTTGTAACCACGTCTGGAATCTTATCCTTGCTTTTCTCCCCTGTTTGTTCCATGTTCCAACGCTCATCTTCATCACCTGTGATCTTAGAAATATTCTTAGATTCATCAAACACAACATTATATGACTCCATAACAGTGTTTGTTCTTAAATTAAAGACTCGAAAAGCTCTACTGTTTTGAGCATAAAAAAGAAATATTTCATCATCACTTTTAGCATCAAATTTCCCAAGGTGTTCTCTATGTTTTAGAATATAGCAAACACAACCAAACACATGGAAATATTTAACACTAGGTTTTCTACCTTTCCAGATTTAATAGGGAGTCTTATTGGTTCCTTTTGTTAGATAGACCCTATTCACAATATAGCATGCAGTACTAATGGCTTCAGCCCATAATCTTTTAGCTAATTTGTTAGAATTTAACATGACTCTAGCCATCTCTTGAATAGTTCTATTCTTTCTTTCTACTACACCATTTTGTTGTGGAGTTTTAGGAGCAGAAAATTCATGTCTTATACCAAGAGTATCACAGAAATCTATAAACTTACTATTTTCAAATTCATTTCCATGGTCACTTTTTAACCTCATAATTTTACCAATTGTAGAGTCTTTCTCTATTTGAAGTTTTTTACACAATTCTTGAAAAGCTTTAAAAGCATATGATTTTTTCCTTAAAAAAGCAACCTATGTAAATCTAGAAAAATCATCAACAACAACAAGAATATATCTTTTACCGCCTATGCTTTCAGTTTGTATTGGGCCCATAAGATCAATATGAAGCAATTCAAGTACTTGTTTGGTATAAATTTGATTAGTACCTGTTGGCCCGTGTGGCTAAACCTTAGGGGGGGGGGGGGGGGGGGGGGCGGGGGTGAATAAGGTTTTTGGCGCTTTTCGGCTAATTAAAATCTAAGTGCAACTAACAACCCAACTTTCGCAATTCTAAGCTTAAGCGTTAAAAATCGTTAAACAATCCAAACGCAAGCAAGAAAATAAACAAAATATAAGTTGCGGAAAGTAAAAGTTAAGGAAGAAAATGACACCGTGATTTATAGAGGTTCGGCAAAACGGCCTACGTCCTCTCCTCGGTACTACCGAGTATTTCACTAATAATCTTTTTCCGGATATTACAATCCTAACGAGCTAATCGACCGATTTAGCTCCCCCTCACTCTATGAGTATCCCGAATGAAAAGACCTAGAGCTTTTAAGCAACACTCGCTTACAAAGCCTCTACCCGATCACTCGCTCACAAATGAGTTTATACTTTACTCTTTACAAAATTGTTACAACAATGTAACTACACTCACTATTTTAATTGCTTCTAAATAAGATAATTGGTGAGTTTTTTATGTTGTTTGAGCTTGAATCGTTTTCTCCTTGATTTCCCTCTTTCTCGAATATTTTCACCAAAATGGTGATTTTTAGGGTTTTGATTGAGAGAGGTAGAAGGATGATGATGTGTATATTGATTGGTTGCTTTGGAGAGAGATTGGGCTGGTTTATATAGACCAAAGGTCTGTTTTTTATTTTTCTGACCGTTGGTAGTGGTTGAGGGTTTTAACCAACAGTTTTAAGCGTTTCCCAGAATAAGCTGAAAATCTGTTTTAGAAATCTGCAGAAAACGATCGGTCGTTTTCTGCAGTCGATCGGTCGTTTCCAGAAAATGATCGGTCGTTTTCTGAGAAACGATCGGTCGTTTTTCAGATGACCTCACTGGAAGAATTCTGGACCAAAATGATCGATCATTTTTGTCCAGACGATCGGTAGTTTCTTCAGTATTCCCAGTTTTCTCGTTAAACTTCGAAAGCCCGTAACTTCTTCGTTTTAGCTCCGATTCTGGTTCCGCTTGAACCTGTGGCTTCATTTTTCTGTGCTCCATCTTTCTGGCATACTGAAATTTACATTTTCTACTTTTTTGGAAAAGACCAAACATTATATCATCGAAAAGAGAAATCGTAAAATCATTAAAATATAATCAAACTTATAATCAAAATCAATTATTGAACCCCATGGTTCAACAGTACCTTTGTGAACACTCTTAGTCTGTTTTCCTTTAGCACAATCACCACAAGTAACATTATTTTTAAAGCTCAGCTTAGGAATATCTCTAACAAGATCCATATTGGCTAATTTATTTAGAGTTTTGTAATTCACATGCCCTAATTTCTTGTGCCAAATCTCAGTATTATCAGTAACAACTTGATTGCAAGTACTTTTTATAGATTCAGTGTTCGATTCATCATAAATATAACAACTATCAGCAGATCTAACACCTGTCATAATCAAGTTACCATTTTTATCAGTAATAAGGCATTTTTCTATATTAAAATTAACATGTAGATTATTATCACACAGTTGACTTATACTGAGTAAATTAGCCTTTAACCCATCAACAAGAAATACATCATTAAGTTCGGCCTTTCCAGGTTTGTTCAAGATTCCTTTACCAATTATTTTACCTGTATCTCCACTACCAAAAGTAACAGTTTTACCTGGAGCTTTACAAATATTTTTGAGAAATTCTGCATTACCTGTCATGTGTCTAGAACAACCACTATCAAAATACCAGGCATTAGATGATCAAACTTTTAAAGCAGTAATAGATGCAGAGATACACTGAGTCTTGTCAGTTTTTCTTTTAGATACCCAAATCCATTTGAATTTTTGATTAAGATTCAATTTAGCAGTGATATCATGGGCAATAGAATTTTTGTGTAATTTCTAATAACATTCTCTTTCAAAGTGATCTGAATTATTACAAAAATTACAATTTTTGAAAACAGACTTGTTATTAGTAAAGCTACTTTTACAGCTCCTGTTCTGACTGGTTACAACCGTGGTTGTAACTTTATTTTTAACCATATTCAGTTTGGGTATTTTTGAAGATTTAACAAAAACAGTTTTCCCTTTTTCTTCGAAACTAGTATAACCTAATCCACTACATCTTTTGAGGCCCTAGAGTAGGATAGCATTTCATCAAGTTTTTCAGTGGCAGAGGCGTCTAACAGTTTTATCTTTCTTTTGGTCTCATTTAACTCGAGTTGTTTCCTAGAAAGTTTTTCATTAAAATCTTTTACTTGATTAGTTAAATCCTCATTCAGTTTATTCATAGAGAGAGACTTTTTACTGAGTGACTTGTACTTTTCATATAAACAGATATATTGCTTTTCAATTTGTTCTTAGAAACTCCTTCTTCATCCCTTTCAGAGTCGGTTTCAAGTTTAGTTCTAACTATGGTTGTAACTGACTGATTATCACTATCGATTTTAACCATAAAAGCGTTTTCTGTAGAAAAGTAACTATGACTATCCTCATCATCAGAATTAATGTTATCATTGTGAGTAGCCGTTAGAGCAGATTTGTTCTTTTTCAAAGTATTAGCGCATTCAGCTTGTATATGACCAAATCCTCTACATTCTCTACATTGGATATTACTGTTTTTAAACTCTTTCTCCTTAGATCCCCATTTTTCATGCATTTTATTCTCATAATTATCAGGCTGGGTTTCCTTTTTGACATACGATTTAGAGTTTCCAGTTTCAAAAGCTTTCTTATTTTTAAATTTCTTGTATATTTTCTTAGCAAAGAAGGCTAATTGTTTTTCATCGTTACTATCATCAAAAATAAGAGTTTTAGTTTTCTTGGCTTGAAAAGCTACAACTTGTTCAATTTTCTTAGGTTTTTGAAATTTTTGTCCATGAGACATAAGGTTTCCCATTAATTACTCAAGTTTTAAGCTTTCAAGATCAGTTGATTCTTCAATAGCAGTTACTTTCATTTCAAACCTATCAGGAAGAGATCTAAGAGCCTTTTTAACCAGTTTTGTTTCACTATATCTTTTTCCTAAGACTAAAGCATCATGAGCCACTTCACAAATTCTACCATTAAACTTTTCAATAGTTTCATCTTCTTTCATCTTAAGACTCTCAAATTTAGTTTGTAATTGTTGAAGTTTATAGGCCTTAACTTTAGTGGTTCCTTCAAAAGTGACTCTTAAAATCAAAGCTTCTCTAGCTATTTTACAGTGAGAGATATACCTGAAAACGCTTAATGTGACTCCAGCAAAGATTAGATCGATGGCTATGAAATTTGCTCTTGCAAGTCGGTTTTCATCTTCACTCCAACTTTCTTCAGGTACTAGTATCAATTCTTCATCACCATCAGATACCATAGGGACCACCCATCCATTCAGAATCGATTTCCAAGCCAGCTCATCTTGTCGTTTGATGTGTGACTTCATCCGGATTTTCCATACCCCATAGTTTCCACCTCCTTCAAGCAGTGGTGGTCTGTTGCTAGCGTTTCCTTCCCTCATAATGTCCATCTTGACCAGAACGCAGGATCCACACCAAGTAGGGTCTGGTGTGAAGCTCTGATACCAATTAAAATTCCGACTTTGCTGTTCCGGTTGTTGTTACGCTGTTCAGTTAGAATTGTGGTTATAACTGCAGTTGCAACCACGGTTCTAACCGAACTTTAAAGATGGATATAACTCAGAATAATAACAGACTTTGAAAGTAAATTCACACGCACGTTTTTTAAACAGAGTTCACCCAGAACTTTGGGCTACGTCTCTGAGGCACTCACCCAGATTTATGATACTATTACAATCTTACAATATAGGACTCAAGACTTATGAAAACTCATAGACTCCCTCTTGATTTTCTGCCTATCACTATATTGCTATTACTAAATAGCTATCACTCAAATGATTAATAGCAGCCCGCCATTAATCTTATAAAGTTGTTGTTTCTGACGTGTCGAATATAGTAGAGTTCTTTATAAGTTTAGAACACGTACTTTACATAAATAACTAACACTTTATTTATAAGGGAACAACTATCTTCGGTCTTCAATTATCTTCATACGACATTCAAATCTTTTTGACCAGATATTGCAAATAGATTGGTCTCAATCCTTTCCTTAAATTCGGTCAAACCTGTTTAGGAGAACTAAAGAAACTTTCGACCAATTTGTTAAGTAGATAAGACAGTTAGATATTGGATAAAATTAAGGCAAGATATAGTTTATCTTTAGCAAATAAGATTAGTTTCAATCATAACGCAAGAAACAAGGAATTATAATAAGCAGACTCTTCAAGAAGATATTCATTAGATAACAAACTAGATATGTATAGAAACATATCATGCTTGATAAATAATCACATTAGGTTGATCTCTAATTCAACGAGCTATTAAATTAATAAAATGCTCAAATTACTTTGTCATAATACAACAGATAATAAAAACTTATTAGACCATTAACATGGTCCTAACAAGTTGGCTACTACGAAAGAGGAATTGGCGGTTGTGAAGGGGGAATCTAACCTTTTCGAGGTTGCTATGACACAAGCGGGAGTGCCATCCCATGGTGGGCCAAGGCCGGTGGATGTTCCGAAACCCAAGTGCTATAATGGGTCGATGATCGCGAAGGATCTCGATAACTTCGTTTGGTCCTTGCAGCAATACTCTGAGGCAATGAACAATGCGGAACATAATTGGAAGATCAAAACCGCTCCTTACTACTTTATTGATGCGGCTATGTTGTCGTGGAGGCATCCTCACATGGATATCGAAAGGGGTACTTGCATGATTACCAATTGGGATGAGTTCAAAAAGGACCTGAAGAGACAATAGTTCTACCCCGAGAACTCCTACGTAGAGGCTCGTGCTACATTTAGTATAATTCTTGGAGGCCAATACCAGTTTTTATTATTGTGTACCTACTTCTAGAATTAAATATTTTCAGGCAAACATTAATGTCATGAAATGAAGCTTGTTGATAAATGAATGTGTGAAAATAAATTCTAGTAACACTGAATTATATAAAACAAAAATGTGCACTGATTTTTCGAAAATCGTATTTCAGTTAATGGCCATCTATACAAAACTCCCGATAGTTTTCTTTAGTCTTGAAGTGGCAGGTCCACGAGGTGGCGGAGAAACAAGCATTTATTTGGCCATGGTCAAGAGACTTCTATGCAATTCTCTTGTCAGAAGGATATCCAAACGAATAGGCATTACCAGTTTCACAAGCTAGTAGTGCTATTCCCCTGGTCATCCATTTATCAAGAGAGTAACACAAATGTTCTTTTATCCAGAGCAAAATGCCAGTTTCTCAGCAAGCTGGTGGGCCTGTCACTTTGTAACTCAACCAAGAGCATGGAGAGCTCCACTAGCGACTCGATACAGTGAAAAACAGTGGTAAGAAGCTGGCACAGGATCAGAGGAGTGAGAAAATGCCTTTGGGAGGAGACTTGAGGAGAGAAAGGGAGGAAGATTCATGTGGAAAGACCAAAGTTAACAGAGTTTATAGATAAACACAAAAAATAGAATCAATTACGAAAATTGATTTGGTTATAAATATTAGGAAATTTGTTAGTGTTGCAAACCATAACCAGATTTTGGAACTCACAACAGTAACAGTCATTTATGTCACTGAACCAAGAGGGCGCATCATGAGCACTCCCTCGATCCTCCACCATCTTCTTACCTCTGCTCTTCACCCTGTTGAGCCGGTTATGAAACCCATCATACTCCTGGTTGTGATCCGAAGTGACAAACATACCAGAAGGCTGCGCATTTGGGATTTGGCTTTGTTGGAACCTTTAGATAACACTCTCAACAAAAGAAAAACAAAAGAAATAGTGATAACCGGCTAGTGAGAAGACGACAACAACAATCTCACACCCGGTCAATGTGTTAAGTTTGTCAACCTTCTTAATAAGCACAAAAAGTACGGCACCATGTGAAGTATTGAAAGTAAGCCAGCCTACTCATGAGATCAATGCCAATAGTGTGCAATTAATAGGAATAGCTTGATAAGTTCCCAGTGAGGCAAAAAAGGTCGGAAATTTTACACAGGAGTAAAGTTGGCCATGAACGAGGATAATTAATAGCCACTTTGATATCTTCGAGTGCCGACATAGTACCTCATGGTATAATTTCGGAAATATTTCAGCCTTGTGTTTTTTTATATTCAAACACTTCTTAAAATGAAATAAACATAAGTAATGCTTATGTTCCTCCTTCCCAGGTTATACTCAAACATTACTTATGTTTATTTCATTTTAAGAAGAATATAAAAAAATAAGGCTGAAATATTTCCGAAATTATACCCCGAGGTACAATGTCGGCACTCGAAAATTTCAAAGCGGCTATAAATTAATTAGCCTCGTTCATGGACAACTTTACTCCTGGGTGAAGTTTCCGCCCTTTTTTGCCTCACTGGCAACTAATCAAGCTATTCCTATGTAATTGCATTACTATTGACATTAATCCCATGAGTAGGCATATATAGGTCTATGTTGAATACTTCACAGGACGCCATAGTTGTGGTGCTTATTAAGAAGGCCGGCGAGTTTTACATATTGACCATGTGTGAGATTGCTGTTGTGGTCCTCTCACAGGCCGTTCGTCACCATTCCTTTGGTTTTCCCTCTGTTGAAAGTGTTATTCAATTGTTCCAAGCAAAGCCAAATGCCAGTTGTGCAACCTTCTGATGGGTCTGTCACTTCGGATCTCAACCGGAAAGTATGATGAGATCCATAAGCGACTCGATAGGGTGAAGGGTAGAGGTAAGAAGCCGGTGGAGGATCAAGGGAGTGTTGAGGTGCCCTCTTGGTTGAGAAGCCATGTCCATGAGTTGTCGTATGATCAACTCATCCAAGGCAAGGAATGCCTAAATAAGCGTATAGAGATGATAAAAAGAATTGCTCAAATTAACATGTAATTGAGTGTTAGAAGAACTTGGTCCAATGTTTTCATCCTTGATCATCTCGTTAATTGTCTCATGAGAGTTACGCTTTACATTACATCTGAGATTGAATGAATGGATTGGATACAACAAAGCTGGCCTTTTTAAACAGGCCGACGAACTTTGCACCTTGACTGTTTGCGAGATTGCCTTTGTGGTTTTTTTCAGACGGTAAATATACAAAACTCATTGTCTTTTTAAAATAAACTGACTTAGTTAGAATTAATTGAAGGTTGAAATAATGCTGTTATTATTAAACATATTTGTGAAGTGGCTAGCATTCAAAATGATGATAAATCCTTGTGGTTTAGTTAGGTCCGAACCAACCTCGTCAAAGACAAGAACTTTTGGACTCTAAGTATGGCTTCTTCACCCTCATGGGTGTGGAGGAATATTTTGAATTTTAGAAGTTTGGCTAAAAAGCACATCAAGTATCAAGTAGGTGATGGGAATAGTGTCTCTTTTTAGCATGACAATTGGTTACCTTGTGGACCAATCCGTAATTCTTATGACAAAAGATATAGCCTATCCGAGAGTTGTTAATTTTGCAAAAGTCTCTGTCGTTATTAAAGACAACAATTGGTGTCGGCCTAAAATAAATAGAACTTTACAAAATTTTCAACACATGAGTAATGCTATAACTGTTGGAGTCAAAGAAGATTTAGTATTCTAAGTGCTTGGGGAGAAATCAGAGAAAAGAAAATTCGGGTGTATCGGAATGGTCTAATTAAATTTAAAAATTACATTCTCAAGTTCAGTTTCATCATCTCGCTAGCCATTAGATCGAGAGAGACTGAATATTAAAAATAGAGTTTTTTCTTATAATAAGGGCATCTCACTAACTTGCACTCCTTGTGGTAAGTATGATGGAAACTCCTCATATTAAATGGCATGACATGGTGATTTGGACAGTTGATAAGTGGAAAGGAGAGAACGATTGATGTATGATAGGGAAAATCCATTTTACGGTTGTGGTTTACTTCATATGGAGAGCTAGAAATCTTGTTGTTTTTGATGGAAAAAATCTTGGTGCTAAATGGGTAATTACTCAAATTACAAACTTTGTAGAGGCTAGAGTGAAGGTCTGCAATCTTAACTTAAGACTTGGTTTTTTTTTTTTTGGATTTTTGAATTGAGATTCTCTGGATTTTTTATTTTTCTCTCGAAATTGTGTTTCTACTATTACCGACTAAGGTTTTACAGGCCTTTTCGAAGTCTCAAGCATTCTGACATGAGTAGAGGAGAATCCCGAAGTAAGTCTCATTTTATTAGTGAATGTGAGTATATTTAGATTGTGGGTTGTTTGTTTAGTCAGACTTACTTAGCTTTGTAGGAATGAGCAGTGTGGTCGGCGGTCCACGAGGGTGATGCGGTCACCGGCCCACTTGAGTGACTATAGTTGGTTTCCTATATAGTTTTGAATTAAGATTGTTATTTCTATTGTGAAGATTTATATCTCCACAATCCTTATGTTTATAATGGACGAAACTTGTCTTCTATCCGGAGGCTCTCCGTCTTACCATTTCACTCAAGACCAATGATTGTTTGACACATATGTAAGAGAATAAAGATAACAATTATTCTTGGTATAGTATTCTCATCTTATTTCCAACAAAAGAAGTTTTAAGATTAATATTCATGTCAAAATAATATATCATGGATACATGTCAATTTATAACTCAAAAATAGAAGATATCATTTTTTATTATGTAATTATAATTGAACAAATCATTTCTTACATCTGGTATTTTTTTTAATAAAAAAATAGCAATAAGCAAACACTAAAAGTTGTTGAATAATTGTTGATTTTTTTTAGTCTCCTACACCTTCTCGGTGTACTCAATTAAATATAAACTCAATTAGTTTTCAATAACGCCATTTTTGTTATTTTAAATATATATAGTCTCGAACAATTTTTTTAAAATGGATAGAAAATATGTTCAAACTTAGTTTTTTTACGTCATTAGTAAAACCTAAATAAATATGCTAGACTCAAATATTATTTTTACATATACAAAGAAAAAAAGCATAAAATAAGTATAATTTGTAAGGCATATGATATATAATTCACAAACAATCATGCAATCACTTATTAAGTTAAAAATTTACATATGAGTATTGTGTAATTTTGATAAGGGAAAAGATTTGATTTGTAAAATTATCAAAATTGTTATGGTAGCAAAATCCATCAAGAATAATATTTTTTTTCTTGTTTAGTCTCTTTCATAAGTGTCAAGCAATCATTGAGCGATATGAAAGGGTAAGAGAGAGAGTCTCCTACCCCGGTACTAGGGAAGTTTCGTCCGTTTAGTACCATATATTATGTTTTATGTTAAAGAAAACCTACGATTCTCTCCCAAACAGGTGATTCCTTTTAACCTTACCTGTTTCTTTCGTGAATTTCATATTCACTTCCTCTTGCTATTTCTCTAGAATACTATCGTATATTCGTATTCATTAGTAAGGTACCATCATTTGTTCTATAAATACATACCGCAGAGAAAGAACAAAAAAGAAGAAGACTGCCTTACGTGAACCCATGAGCACGCTTGCAAGGAATAAGCTTCATTCTATTTCTCAACAACCTAAAGTCATCCTCCTAACCATGGCCAGAGTTAAGACTTGTGGAGGAAAGAGGGGGTGAGGTTGGTTCAGGCTCGAGGTGACAAAGAGGAAGGCTGTTGGGTTTGTCAAGGGGCCTATGGTGGCATAAATTATGGATAAAAAAAAGAGAATTAACTGCAGCCATTTAATTTTGTTTTAGTAATTACGAAATCTAAATCTGGTATTTACCAATTAGGAAAACTTATTAGTATAGCAGACCATCTCTGGACTTTGGTATTACAACAATAATAGCCATTTATGACATTGAAATAGCATACAGACTTTGATTTATAGATAAACACTTTGATTGAGAATGCCAAACTCAGAAATAGATGAAATCCACATACAGACTTTGATTTATAGATAAACACTATATATAGCATTAACTACGGAAAAATTGATTTGGTTTTATATATTAGTAAATTTGTTAGTGTTGCAAACCATATCCAGATTTAGATATCTCACAATAGTTATAAGCCATTTATGTCACCAAACAAATTAAGAAATATTGTTAATGTTGCACATGAAATCGAGATCTTAACATCTCACAACGGTAATTCGCATTTATGACATTGACCAAGTACATTTGCAAAATTCAGATTTCATACAATGTTTCGAATTAAATGTGTGTCCTAACATTATTTAGATGCATAACAGTTAATACATTTTAGTTGTTTCTTAAACCAAATTCAGAATTAAAGACTGCTGAAATTCACAGTGGCTATTGTAATAATCAAATTGGGGGAATAAGAAGGGTAATACATTAATGACAATAAAAATTATGAGTCCATCATACCCTCTTATCCTACACCACTATTACCAAAAACGAAAAAAAAGGCTAGTTGTATCGCCATTTAGATTCACCAGTACCTGCCATGCTTGCCTTTTAAGTAATTCATTATCGTCAATAATTTTTTTTTAAAGCGCAGAGATTTCAACCAATAACACAATCACATGAGGGATACAAACTTGTGAATATAAGCGTAAACAATACATGCATTATGCAAAAATGATTTGAAAGTAAGTGTAGCATTTGAAGCTTTAAACCAAAAAGATAAAAGTTTTTACAAGAACAAGAATCGTTAAAGAATCATATCTATATATACTCGTTATTGTAGACAACTACCAAAAAGAACCAAAAGCTTGTCTATATACTGAAAGGCAAGAACCGTTTTTGAGCTGTTATTTTCACCCCATGTTGACTTGGCGGCGGAACTAGGATCCGTTATGGGACGAGATTTATTTCATGTGAAAACTATTTTCATATCCTGCGGGGATTAAAAGGCTATAATCGGTATTTCAATATCCCCTTTCACCCTAATGGTTCCTCCCCTAGCTTATGTATCAGCACGTGAAAATAGTGAAATGGAGTATTGGGCACATACGATGTGATTGCAGAGTTTTTAAGTAATTGCCAATAACTATCAAGACAATGAAGATCTACACATATAGAGCGATCACACAATATTGGATGATTGGTGGGTTTTGTGACGACCCAGATTTCCAGGAAGAATATTCTATGGTGCGGTGTTGTGCGTCAGTCCCACATCGCCCAGATATGAGAGTACTCGTGTAGTATATGAGCTTAAAAGATCCATTTCCTATCAATAAGGCCTTTTAAAGCCGTGCGGCACAACAGCGAGGACGGAACTCCACAGTTAAGCGTGCTTAGCTTGGAGTAGTACCAGGATGGGTGACCCCCCTGGGAAGTTGTGCCAAAGCGGACAATATTGTTGATACGGGCGTGGCGGTTCGGTCCGTTTGGGCCGGGTCATTACAGATGGTATCAGAGCCTCTATCTGGCCGGAAATGTGGGGACTAGCACGTGTGTGTGAGCCCCTGAAGGACGGCGTGCCCGACGAGGACGTCGTGCCTAAAGGGAGGGTGATTGTGACGAACCAGATTTCCAGGAAGGAAATTCTGTGGTGCGGTGTTGTGCGTCAGTCCCACATCGCCCAGATATGAGAGTACTCGTGTAGTATATGAGCTTAAAAGATCTATTTTCTATCAACAAGGCCTTTTAAAGCCGTGCGGCACAACAGCGAGGACGGAACTCCACAGTTAAGCGTGCTTAGCTTGGAATAGTACCAGGATGGGTGACCCCCCTGGGAAGTTGTGCCAAAGCGGACAATATTGTTGATACGGACGTGACGGTTCGGTCCGTAGGGCCGGGTCGTTACAGGTTTAGATCAGAATTAAAGATGAAGCAAACAAATGCAGAGCTCCAGAAAGAAAGAAAAACAAAACTGAACCAAAAAAGATAAAATTCTACAAGCTATTATCTCAAGTAAACTAGTAATGATTTGTGTAGTATATCAAGATAGAAGAGCTTACCATGGTTTAGATAGATAAAAAGATTCTTGGACTTGCTATCTGCACAGCAGCACAAGCGAAGACATTTTTTAATAATAAGATCGTTACCTCCCATGAGAGCAGCACAAGTGAAGCACTTCTTGACAGCTCATCTTGAGCTCTGTTCGAAATATTGTTTTCACTGTAGAATTAAAAAAAAGAGTGCACATTAATTAAAATTTCCCTTTCTCCAATAATATCCTCAAAAGTATATGAACCCTATACCCTAAGCTCTTGGTAAGCATACATGACTGGGCATCACCAAAACTCAGTAAAGGATCAAGATACGGTGTAAAAATTGTCGTATAATTCTTTAAATGACATAACTGTTTACCTGATAGAATAACTATCATGAATTGAATAACGTGGAACTTATTTTCGATGATAACCCAAAGTTATGTAGTGACATTATAGATGATTTGTTAAAACCAAAGTTCTAAACCTGAACTCCACCAAATACTGAGTAATCCGAATAATAAGGAAAAAGTTTTGAAGTGGGGAGTAAAATTCAGCTTAGGGAAGCTTTACGACAATTAGGGTTTGTCCATAGAAGCCCTTGAGATCAGTTTTCCCCCCTTTTAAGCTGCCCGTCCACCACGAGCTAGAAACTTGAACCTGGATTGACAAAAATATTATCATTTTGAAAAGAAAGCACTCACTTACATATACAGAATCATCGAAATGTGAAGTTCTTTCCTAGTTTCGGAAAAATTAAATAATAATATAGCATCAATTGAGAAAATATTTGCTCCATAACAGGTCTCGGTCTTTCAATATAAATAAAAAAGCCTAAACTTCAATAAATTTTCTAGGAAGCATCTAAAACGAGTAAACCGCGAGGATCTATCAACATGGATGCTTGGATGACATATGGAAGGGAATTTAATACAAATTTTTGAGTGGGAACTATTATATTGTATAATCTAACCAGAAAGATGTGAGAAAATTAACTCCTTTAACAGGTTTGTAAGACTTCTCCTTCAAACACCCAGCCTTAGGGATTGCATTGTTAACCTTTCTCCTTCATTAATGATTGCATAGTTAACCTTTCTCATTTGAACAATGGCCTGTTTTAGGGAAAAGAAAAACTTTAGCATTATTTTCACGCCAATGCCTACTTCCAGCTTTATGGAATCGAAAAGTCTGTCGCACATTGCTTGATTTGAAGCTTCTTTTGACTTCTTAATGTTAAGTTTAATCTCTCACGAGACAATCAAGGATGAAAACATTGGACCAAGTTCTACTAGCTAACAATCAATTACATGGTCATTAGTTCTTATAAATAAGGAGGAGAACCGAAAATAGAATCATCGTAAAAAGTGCATTTTTTTTATATAATATTCTCTATTTTTATTATCAGAAATTTAAAATGCCGCCCATGGAACAGCAGCCTCCATGGTCGCTTAAACAAAAACAATACGATTGAGAAATCTGAAACTATGATAATACATCAAATAGGCCTTAGATTTTGCAACAAAGGGTAAAAACTATAACCGTAGATCTAATCTGAAATTGTTGCAACATACAACACATAACACATAATGCTAACAAATGGTTTCAAACCTCCATAAGATCCAGCTATCATTTTACCATTTGGTTTGTGACTTACGACTACGAGTGGTCATTGTAAAGAGCAGGGCCGGTGGCGACCATTTTGTTATCCAGGGCTAGGACATAAATTGTGCCCAATATTGACTACTTAGTTTGAAATTTGACTATTGCAAATTTTAAAATAAAAAATTGTAGCGTAAAATTGGACCCTAAATTTGAATTTCAGTGGTAATTTCAAATCTTTTATGTCAGAACCAAAAGCTCTATAAATTGATAAATATTTCCATTGTCAGTACCTCACCAAACATATAAAGAGTCTAGCAATCATTAACTATTTTGTAGTGTGCCAACGTATTAAAAACTCTTTTCTTTTTCTACCAAGTGTATCATATATAAACCCTAGATATATATGTGAGCTAACGGATGACGGGGCCCACCATAAATTAAATTAAAATTAAACAAACATGATTGGCTTGGCATACTATATTCTAGATTCTAGAATGAACCCGGTTTACACAATACTTCTCCATTAACAGCAATCATAATGCCAAAAAAGTAGGTGAAAACATAACAATTAACAAGTACAAAACAGACCTCCTCCACCAAAAAACCAACCTCCGTTTCTCTCCACAAGTGGAATCCTTCTTCTACCAAGACAAGGATGAGGAGACAGGAAATGGAAAAACTGAAAGAAAGCTGATTGCTTGCAAACTTGCTAACAAGGTCTCATTCTCGAAGCGCAAGTCTGACCTTTTTAAGGAGACAACGAGTTTTTTACCTACTAAAAAGGTCATGCCAAGACTTCGAAAATGGGACCCATAGAGCATGTATACTGGAAATCAGTTTCAATTCAATATTTCCACAACCCAACTCATCTTCCTTGCCACAGGTCGATAGGATTCAACTTGAGGAGCGAAAGAGAATTTGGTTCAGACATTGAATGGCGATAAAGATATATAGAGAGAGGGAGAAGTTGTTGGGTGTACAGAGACCTAGCTAGGATGTCACAATTTATAGATGAAAAGAGGGCTAACTTTGGACATTCAATTATTACCTACTTTTTACCAATTAGGAATTATGGATATGGTTTTTATCAATTAGGAGCACTTGCTAATGTTGCATACCATATCAAGGTTTTGGTATATCACAACAATAATACCTATTTATGACATTTAAGGAAGCACACAGATTCAGGATTGATTCTTGTACCAAATTCAGAAATAAAGTTGCAACCATATCAAATTTACCCTTGTATTTATTACTTTCCTAGGAATAAAAGGGATAATATATTAAGGTCAATAATAAATGTCATTGATTTGTCATATATCCACAAGTCCAGGAATATGATAATCACAGAATGGTATTTATTATGCACGACTCTAAGATAAAAGTTCCAAACAAGGGACTTTTGGTTTAAACGTTAAACCAAGATACATGTACTACGACACTCCAATTTTAGTTAATGTTTTAAATAACGTTATTGCTAGAATAATTTTTTTGAGAGAAACGTTAAAATCGTAAATAGCGTAGCAACGTAACGCTTTGCGGTGTAAGTTTTTTTTGCTTAAATATGTAACAATATAACACTATAGTCATACAATTTATACTAATTATATTAACAAAATTAAAAATTAAAAGAATTAGTTATGGTTTTTTTGGTAAGAAAGAGAGAGAGACATATTTGGTTAAAAAAATCAGATGTTTTTTAAGTATTTGGGAATAAATGTGTTTTTTTGATATATTATTTACTATACGAGGGAATTTGTGGCATATTATATACTATAAAAGTGAATATGTGACATGTTATTAACTATATGGGCTATTTGTGACATGTTATATACTAAATTGACGAATTATGACATGTAATATAATATAGGGTCAGTTCAGTATTTACGCTATCAGTTCGGTTTATTCTATTTTAAAAACTCGCTATTTACGCTATTAGTACAATAATTTTACGTTTTTTGCGTTTTTAGTCTCAATAGCACGAATTTAACGATTTTCCATCCAAATTGCGGTATATCGATGTGTTTTTTTTTCCTTCAAAAAACGCTATTTCGCGCAACATAGCGCGTTTTTTAGAACATGGATTTAGTAACCGATATTAAGAATTGTGAAGTAAAGTTGGTTCTTGATTGTTTTAAAGACGGAGATCAGTTCACGCTCCATGCCCGTCTCCTCCATACACCTCAAGTCAAGCCATCCTAGACGCACACACGTAAAGTTTTAAACCTAAAAGCTTGCTTCCAATAAAATTTTCATAAGTAATAATAAGCACACTTTCGCCAAATAATCAACACCCTTCACTATGCCTGTAACCTCACTCCTTTTCCACGCCTACCCATGACACTCTCACCTCCAAAGACAAGTCAATAAATTGATGCGTTTATCCTTATAATTCAAGATAAATCAGTTAGATTAGTTTACTCTTTCATTAATATCAGTACCTGATCTTCATTCTATATGTTGAGATTAGAAATTTCACGATGGATTACATTCTTTTATTCACAGAATTGGTCTAAAATGAATTTCCAAATGGAACGTTTTTGTAGTAAAATCGATTTAGAAATTATGCAATATATCGATTCTATATATATATATATATATATATATATATATATATATATATATGTACACACACATATATAGTCAGAGCTCTCTCTCCCTAAGATGGTTCAGCTGGTTATATGTATTGGCGGTGGAGAGATAAAGAAGAAAGAAATACCGAAAAATAGAGTTCGCGTTGAAGATATTCAAGATAATGGTATTTATTAAAAAGTCAACTACATAGAAGGGTCTCTATTTTCTCGTATTATCTTTTGAATCCTTTAAGTTTTATTTTCGTTGTTTAATCCTGTAGTTGATGGTTTCGTTGTAATAAGGTTAGAGAATCAATTTAAACTCAATATAAATAAAATAGTGGGCTATCCCCACAATTAATTAAAAAAAAATATACATAATTTTTTCCCTAGCGTCTGTATGTATATCTAACTTTATTGTAATCTTTGAAATCAAATATGATGGAAGAAGCGTTGATTTCATCTGGCAGTACTACGTGCCAATGGTATTACAGACCTTTGGATATCATAGTTAAGCTAGAAAGGGTTATACTCTCTATGGAACGTGTCATTGTGTTTTGAGCTCAATTGTGTCGTGGTGAATGCCCCGTGAAATTTGCAATTTTTTGATATTAATCTAATGCTTAATTTCCCAAGAAAAAACAGACATTTGGATATCAAGAATCATACGTGTGTCTAGAATAGGTTGTCTGGAGGGGTATGGAGTAGACAAGTCTGGTCCATGGAGGTGACCACATAATAACATTAAGAGGTAAATTAAGTTTATTACCTAAAACGAACTCATTGGAAAATACAATCTATGTACAAACTACATTTTTTGGTCATTTTAAACAGTTTGGTTGAACTAAATTCTAATACCACCCCCAACATGTTATTCCAAATACTCATTTTCCCCATCATTTCTAATCTCACCTTTATTTCTAATACCATCATTAATACTCAAACAAATATAGGACTTATGGGTTCACATCATTACTAATTCTATCCCATCTCCCCAATACTCCTAACAAACAAGGCCTAGATCATAATTTTATCTTAAACTATCCAAATTATGGCAACAATTATAAATGTTAGACTGATTTCACTATGGCTTTGTTTGATGCAAGGAATCCGTGTAACTGTGGAAGAAAATGTGGCGGAAAAGAAAATATTGTTCTTATACCCGTGCTTTCTTTTTGTGACGACCAAAAAATTCCTTTACATTTCCCATATAGAATCATTGTACCGAACGAGCCTATATTTGCTTGTTGTTTAAGTACACTTTACCTAGCTTCTCAGGGTGTGGCAATGCCTTGTAGAAGTAGCAATGTTTTAGCTATTTCAGGAGAATGTTATTAGGTTTTGATCTCGAGCTCAAGAATTCCCGTGTATTACACCATAAATGCTTGTATTTAAGCTGTAGATTGTAACAAGCTATATTGAAAATTAAATGTAGATTTCAAAAAGTAGTGTATCTACTTCTAGTTCTTCCTTATGAGCTTATTTTAGATCGTATTCCCCTTTATCTCATCATTTAACTGATAGTTACCGGAAAACTCGGTTTAGGGTCGGAAACATGCGGTACTATACGTCTTCAAAATTCAGGCAGAATCTAAGTGGAAACATTTTGTAAACTCGATCAAAATTTAAAAAAATAAAAATGACATAATACATTTCAAAAACTCTAACAATGCAATATGAAAACTTGAGTAATACTTCAAGGAAACTTATCAAATACTAATTAGTAATACAGTGAAAAAATGCACTATAGAAATATAATGAAATAAAGTAAATTCACGAGTATCAATGACGTTTCATTTAAGCATGTCTTTTACTATAAATTTTAGTTAAAGTAGACTAGAGCTAGAACTCGCACTCTCCTAGTCAACTATGTCACGGACGATCCGGAATGACCTAGAAGATTCTACGAAGTTCCTACATATTCTAGACATGAATAGATTATTATAGAATATTGCAGAATTTATTAGAATGTAATAGAAATATATGAAAATGTATAGACGAGTAGAGAAAGGGAAAAGATCTAGAATACTCTCTATACTTGTATAAAAGGGGAGCACTCCCTCCCATTTGTATCATCCAAGTTTGAGAGAGTAATACAATTATTACATTCTCTCTCTAGACTTGTGCTATCTTATATACATTTTTTTGAGTGAGTGAGTGTTCGGAGTGACTGATTTAACCTCAATCGGTTGGGTATTGTGAGTTAAGTGTCGCACGGTAAGCTTGCTAAAGTTAAGCTCATGACAACTTGTATCGGAGCTTAAGGTTACATGGGGAGGTTGTAATGCTTGTGGGAAGATGGCTAACGATTTCTATGTTATCAACAATGCTCCAGATGATGCGAAGAAGAAACTTCACAAGGGGCAAGTCCAAGGACGTGATCACATCTCTTGAGGGAAGGCTGGCCCGGTTGGTTGAAAACTTTGGTGAGCAAAAGGATCTAATGGATGACTTGCGTTCGGACATGGAGAAGCTAAGGGAGGAGCTTCAAGAGGACATGAACGGCGCGCTCAACCAAGATGCCAACAAGTTGAAGGGGCAATTCCAAGAGGAGATGGTCGCTATGCGGGAGTTGTTTCTAGCGGAACTTGTGTCAGTGAAGGTGGAGTTGTGAAATTTCGACTTTGCTGTTCCGGTTGTTGTTACACTGTTCAGTTAGAACTGTGGTTATAACTGCAGTTGCAACCACGGTTCTAACCGAACTTTAAAGATGGATATAACTCAGAATAAAAACGTACTTTGAAAGTAAATTCACATGCACGTTTTTAAACAGAGTTCACCCAGAACTTTGGGCTACGTCTCTGAGGCACTCATCCAGATTTATGATACTATTTCAAGCTTACAATATAGGACTCAAGACTTATGAAAACTCACAGACTCCCTCTTGATTTTCTGTCTATCACTATATTGCTATTACTAAATAGCTATCACTCAAATGATTAATAGCAGCCCGCCATTAATCTTATAAAGTTGTTGTTTCTGACGTGTCGAATATAGTAGAGTTATTTATAAGTTTAGAACACGTACTTTACATAAATAACTAACACTTTATTTATAAGGGAACAACTATCTTCGGTCTTCAATTATCTTCATACGACATTCAAATCTTTTTGACCAGATATTGCAAATAGATTGGTCTCAATCCTTTCCTTAAATTCGGTCAAACCTATTTAGGAGAACTAAAGAAACTTTCGACCAATTTGTTAAGTAGATAAGACAGTTTAGATATTGGATAAAATTAAAGCAAGATAAAGTTTATCTTTATCAAATAAGATTAGTTTCAATCATAACGCAAGAAACAAGGAAGTATAAAAAGCAAACTCTTCAAGAAGATATTCATTAGATAACAAACTAGATATGTATAGAAACATATCATGCTTGATAAATAATCACATTAGGTTGATCTGTAATTCAACGAGCTGTTAAATTAATAAAATGCTCAAATTACTTTGTCATAATACAATAGATAATAAAGACTTATTAGACCATTAACATGGTCCTAACAATCTCCCCCTTTGTCATTGGATTTGACAAATATACTCACTGCTTGTCCTGTAGACGATTATAAGATAAAGACAGTTTTATCAACTTTCTGTTTTAGCGAAACAACTCCCCTTGCATCTTAGCACAGTTTAACTATCCAAGACATTCTTGAACAAAGAACTTTTAACAAATATAAACATGAAATCAAAGTTCTCAAACCAAAAATATACACATAACTTGTTGTCTCAAAATGCAGAAGTAGCATAGCTAATATAAAAACCAAAAATGCAGAAGTAACATAGCTAAACCAGAAAGCAAGCAGTCAATAGCAACGCATTTTATTTTATCCCCCTGTTTTTCTGACCAATGACAAAGTAGACTAGTCATCATCAGAGTTGATATTCATCTCGCTAGGATATTGCGTGTTAAGAGGCGGATTATCAACCGGGGATTGACCTCCCGCAAAATCAAACTCAAAACTACCCTCACTCTCATCATCACTCATATCATCATCTGTAGGCAAACTTTCGAATATATCCCTAAGACGATACTCCTTAATATCTAATTCATTTCTCTGTCGATCAATATCATTAAGCTGATCTCGTACAAACCGTGTAAGAGACTTCTTTTTACCAAAACCACCAAAACTAGACCCTTCCCCCATTTTTTGTTTACCAGTTTTAGACCATTTTTCACTCTGTTTATCACCAGATCCTTCCCTTACCTTGTCTTTCCCCTTGCTAGCACATATGTCATTAATATGACATTCTTTTAAGAGTTTAGCCGAAATATAAAGAGCAGACGCACAAGGGGAAAACTGTTCATGCTTATTCAATAAAGAATTAAGAACAGACATATGACCACATTGTTGCAACAAGATAGCAGATATTAAGCAAGGAAATGGAAGAAGAATAGTCACGGCTTTAACATCACTTGCTTATTTAATTAGTTCAAACACATTCTCACCAAAATTAACTAGAATACCAGACAAAACCTTATACACAAACACTGCAGATTCCTTATTTAATTCGTAAGCCTGTTTAGTGGGAACCCAATTAAACCTGGATATTTTATGCAGTACGGCTGCACTCAAAGTTAACGAAGAAGATTTAATTGAACTGCCATCACATTCATTGTCTTTACCAGTAATAGCACGAGACACAACATGCAAATCAAAACCAACAAAGTCATTAATAGACACATACGGCACAGAAGGGGTACCAAGATACAAATTGATCAATTCCGGATTAAAATCCAATGTCTTACCCCTAACAAACACCCTCCCATAATTATCATTACCCTTTATAAACACCCTAGTAGTTAAATTTGCATAAAATTCCTGAACAATTTCACCAACATACGTCTCAGGATAGTTAATTGTTTTTTCAAGATTGACTTTTTTAAGGAAATCAACACAGAAACACTGAATTTCTTTATGCCTAACAAAATTAAGTTTCCGTTCAGATTGAATTTCTCTATACCACAAAGAACAGTACCTATCAGCCATATCTTTTTTCCAAAACCTTGAATCTCTTTCATAAAAACAATGATACTCAAAAACTTTTTCATCACAAAAAAATGAATCCCTGGGTCTATTCGCCCTCTTCTGAGTTCTTATAGGTTAGATGAAGAGGACCCACTTACCTTATGATTAGTTTTTTTCGAAGCTGATAGTCGCCTTGATTTGGAGTTCGCTAAGTATTCAGACAAGGTGATATCGTCCTCACTAAGAGTTTGTTGAGAAGGAGAAGACATCACACAAATTTAACCAATCAAACACATAGAACAAAATTGGTAAAAATGAATTTCGGGTTCTTGAATTATTAGGGCAAATCAATTTGGGGGTTTCTGAATTATTAGGGCAAATCAAATTTGGGGGTTTCTGAATTATTAGGGCAAATCAAATTTGGGGGTTTCTTTAGCACGAATGATAGAGAGAAAGAGATGATTTGGTTCTTCTGCCTTTGGTTTAATTTAAAGAGAAGTAAAAAAAATTTGCAAAGGAAGACAGCTAGTTTTTTTTAATTCCAAAAAGATATACCCAATGTTTTACAAGGAAACAAACTTTATTCAATTCTAAATAACATAAGGAAGTCAACACGATATCTTACCAATTATACCAACAAAAAGATTTACCAATATTCCAATAAAGCATTTTGTTGTGGAGTTTTAGGAGCAGAAAATTCATGTCTTATACCAAGAGTATCACAGAAATCTATAAACTTACTATTTTCAAATTCATTTCCATGGTCACTTTTTAACCTCATAATTTTACCAATTGTAGAGTCTTTCTCTATTTGAAGTTTTTTACACAATTCTTGAAAAGCTTTAAAAGCATATGATTTTTTCCTTAAAAAAGCAACCTATGTAAATCTAGAAAAATCATCAACAACAACAAGAATATATCTTTTACCGCCTATGCTTTCAGTTTGTATTGGGCCCATAAGATCAATATGAAGCAATTCAAGTACTTGTTTGGTATAAATTTGATTAGTACCTGTTGGCCCGTGTGGCTAAACCTTAGGGGGGGGGGGGGGGGGGTGAATAAGGTTTTTGGCGCTTTTCGGCTAATTAAAATCTAAGTGCAACTAACAACCCAACTTTCGCAATTCTAAGCTTAAGCGTTAAAAATCGTTAAACAATCCAAACGCAAGCAAGAAAATAAACAAAATATAAGTTGCGGAAAGTAAAAGTTAAGGAAGAAAATGACACCGTGATTTATAGAGGTTCGGCAAAACGGCCTACGTCCTCTCCTCGGTACTACCGAGTATTTCACTAATAATCTTTTTTCGGATATTACAATCCTAACGAGCTAATCGACCGATTTAGCTCCCCCTCACTCTATGAGTATCCCGAATGAAAAGACCTAGAGCTTTTAAGCAACACTCGCTTACAAAGCCTCTACCCGATCACTCGCTCACAAATGAGTTTATACTTTACTCTTTACAAAATTGTTACAACAATGTAACTACACTCACTATTTTAATTGCTTCTAAATAAGATAATTGGTGAGTTTTTTATGTTGTTTGAGCTTGAATCGTTTTGTCCTTGATTTCCCTCTTTCTCGAATATTTTCACCAAAATGGTGATTTTTAGGGTTTTGATTGAGAGAGGTAGAAGGATGATGATGTGTATATTGATTGGTTGTTTTGGAGAGAGATTGGCCTGGTTTATATAGACCAAAGGTCTGTTTTTTATTTTTCTGACCATTGGTAGTGGTTGAGGGTTTTAACGAACAGTTTTAAGCATTTCCCATAATAAGCTGAGAAGCTGTTTTAGAAATCTGCAGAAAACGATCGGTCGTTTTCTGCAGTCGATCGGTCGTTTCCAGAAAATGATCGGTCGTTTTCTGAGAAACGATCGGTCGTTTTTCAGATGACCTCACTGGAAGAATTCTGGACCAAAATGATCGATCATTTTTGTCCAGACGATCGGTAGTTTCTTCAGTATTCCCAGTTTTCTCGTTAAACTTCGAAAGCCCGTAACTTCTTCGTTTTAGCTCCGATTCTGGTTCCGCTTGAACCTGTGGCTTCATTTTTCTGTGCTCCATCTTTCTGGCATACTGAAATTTACATTTTCTACTTTTTTTGGAAAAGACCAAACATTATATCATCGAAAAGAGAAATCGTAAAATCATTAAAATATAATCAAACTTATAATCAAAATCAATTATTGAACCCCATGGTTCAACAGTACCTTTGTGAACACTCTTAGTCTGTTTTCCTTTAGCACAATCACCACAAGTAACATTATTTTTAAAGCTCAGCTTAGGAATATCTCTAACAAGATCCATATTGACTAATTTATTTAGAGTTTTGTAATTGACATGCCCTAATTTCTTGTGCCAAATCTCAGTATTATCAGTAACAACTTGATTGCAAGTATTTTTTATAGATTCAGTGTTCGATTCATCATAAATATAACAACTATCAGCAGATCTAACACCTGTCATAATCAAGTTACCATTTTTATCAGTAATAAGGCATTTTTCTATATTAAAATTAACATGTTGATTATTATCACACAGTTGACTTATATTGAGTAAATTAGCATTTAACCCATCAACAAGAAATACATCATTAAGTTCGGCCTTTCCAGGTTTGTTCAAGATTCCTTTACCAATTATTTTACCTGTATCTCCACTACCAAAAGTAACAGTTTTACCTGGAGCTTTACAAATATTTTTGAGAAATTCTGCATTACCTGTCATGTGTCTAGAACAACCACTATCAAAATACCAGGCATTAGATGATCAAACTTTTAAAGCAGTAATAGATGCAGAGATACACTGAGTCTTGTCAGTTTTTCTTTTAGATACCCAAATCCATTTGAATTTTTGATTAAGATTCAATTTAGCAGTGATATCATGGGCAATAGAATTTTTGTGTAATTTCTAATAACATTCTCTTTCAAAGTGATCTGAATTATTACAAAAATTACAATTTTTGAAAACAGACTTGTTATTAGTAAAGCTACTTTTACAGCTCCTGTTCTGACTGGTTACAACCGTGGTTGTAACTTTATTTTTAACCATATTCAGTTTGGGTATTTTTGAAGATTTAACAAAAACAGTTTTCCCTTTTTCTTCGAAACTAGTATAACCTAATCCACTATATCTTTTGAGGCCCTAGAGTAGGATAGCATTTCATCAAGTTTTTCAGTGGCAGAGGCCTCTAACAGTTTTATCTTTCTTTTGGTCTCATTTAACTCGAGTTGTTTCCTAGAAAGTTTTTCATTAAGATCTTTTACTTGATTAGTTAAATCCTCATTCAGTTTATTCATAGAGAGAGACTTTTTACTGAGTGACTTGTACTTTTCATATAAACAGATATATTGCTTTTCAATTTGTTCTTTAGAAACTCCTTCTTCATCACTTTCAGAGTCGGTTTCAAGTTTAGTTCTAACTGTGGTTGTAACTGACTGATTATCACTATCGATTTTAACCATAAAAGCGTTTTCCGTAGAAAAGTAACTATGACTATCCTCATCATCAGAATTAGTGTTATCATTGTGGTTAGCCGTTAGAGCAGATTTGTTCTTTTTCAAAGTATTAGCGCATTCAGCTTGTATATGACCAAATCCTCTACATTCTCTACATTGGATATTACTAATTTTGTTTTTAAACTCTTTCTCCTTAGATCCCCATTTTTCATGCATTTTATTCTCATAATTATCAGACTGAGTTTCCTTTTTGACATACGATTTAGAGTTTCCATTTTCAAAAGCTTTCTTATTTTTAAATTTCTTGTATATTTTCTTAGCAAAGAAGGCTAATTGTTTTTCATCGTTACTATCATAAAAAATAAGAGTTTTAGTTTTCTTGGCTTGAAAAGCTACACCTTGTTCAATTTTCTTAGGTTTTTGAAATTTTTGTCCATGAGATATAAGGTTTCCCATTAATTCCTCAAGTTTTAAGCTTTCAAGATCAGTTGATTCTTCAATAGCAGTTACTTTCATTTCAAACCTATCAGGAAGAGATCTAAGAGCCTTTTTAATCAGTTTTGTTTCACTATATCTTTTTCCTAAGACTAAAGCATCATGAGCCACTTCACAAATTCTACCATTAAACTTTTCAATAGTTTCATCTTCTTTCATCTTAAGATTCTCAAATTTAATTTGTAATTGTTGAAGTTTATAGGCCTTAACTTTAGCGGTTCCTTCAAAAGTGACTCTTAAAATCAAAACTTCTCTAGCTATTTTACAGTGAGAGATATACCTGAAAACGCTTAATGTGACTCCAGCAAAGATTGGATCGATGGCTATAGAATTTGCTCTTGCAAGTCGGTTTTCATCTTCACTCCAACTTTCTTCAGGTACTAGTATCAATTCTCCATCACCATTAGATACCATAGGGACCACCCATCCATTCAGAATCGATTTCCAAGCCAGCTCATCTTGTCATTTGATGTGTGACTTCATCCTGATTTTCCATACCCCATAGTTTCCACCTCCTTCAAGAAGTGGTGGTCTGTTGCTAGCGTTTCCTTCCCTCATCATGTCCATCTTGACCAGAACGCAGGATCCACACCAAGTAGGGTCTGGTGTGAAGCTCTGATACCAATTAAAATTCCGACTTTGCTGTTCCGGTTGTTGTTACGCTGTTCAGTTAGAATTGTGGTTATAACTGCAGTTGCAACCATGGTTCTAACCGAACTTTAAAGATGGATATAACTCAGAATAAAAACATACTTTGAAAGTAAATTCACACGCACGTTTTTAAACAGAGTTCACCCAGAACTTTGGGCTACGTTTTTTAGGCACTCACCCAGATTTATGATACTATTACAATCTTACAATATAGGACTCAAGACTTATGAAAACTCACAGACTCCCTCTTGATTTTCTGCCTATCACTATATTGCTATTACTAAATAGCTATCAATCAAATGATTAATAGCAGCCCGCCATTAATCTTATAAAGTTGTTGTTTCTGACGTGTCGAATATAGTAGAGTTATTTATAAGTTTAGAACACGTAATTTACATAAATAACTAACACTTTATTTATAAGGGAACAACTATCTTCGGTCTTCAATTATCTTCATATGACATTCAAATCTTTTTGACCAGATATTGCAAATAGATTGGTCTCAATCCTTTCCTTAAATTCGGTCAAACCTATTTAGGAGAACTAAAGAAACTTTCGACCAATTTGTTAAGTAGATAAGACAGTTTAGATATTGGATAAAATTAAGTCAAGATAAAGTTTATCTTTATCAAATAAGATTAGTTTCAATCATAACGCAAGAAACAAGGAAGTATAATAAGCAGACTCTTCAAGAAGATATTCATTAGATAACAAACTAGATATGTATAGAAACATATCATGCTTGATAAATAATCACATTAGGATCAGAGGAGTGAGAAAATGCCTTTGGGAGGAGACTTGAGGAGAGAAAGGGAGGAAGATTGATGTGGAAAGACCAAAGTTGACAGAGTTTATAGATAAACACAAAAAATAGAATTAATTACGAAAATTGATTTGGTTATAAATATTAGGAAATTTGTTAGTGTTGCAAACCATAACCAGATTTTGGAACTCACAACAGTAACAGTCATTTATGTCACTGAACCAAGAGGGCGCATCATGAGCACTCCCTCGATCCTCCACCATCTTCTTACCTCTGCTCTTCACCCTGTTGAGCCGGTTATGAAACCCATCATACTCTTGGTTGTGATCCGAAGTGACAAACACACCAGAAGGCTGCGCATTTGGGATTTGGCTTTGGTGGAACCTTTAGATAACACTCTCAACAGAAGAAAAACAAAAGAAATAGTGATGACCGGCTTGTGAGAAGACGACAACAACAATCTCACACCCGGTCAATGTGTTAAGTTTGTCGACCTTCTTAATAAGCACAAAAAGTACGGCACCATGTGAAGTATTGAAAGTAAGCCAGCCTACTCATGAGATCAATGTCAATAGGGTGCAATTAATAGGAATAGCTTGATAAGTTCCCAGTGAGGCAAAAAAGGTCGGAAATTTTACCCAGGAGTAAAGTTGGCCATGAACGAGGATAATTAATAGCCACTTTGATATCTTCGAGTGCCGACATAGTACCTCATGGTATAATTTCGGAACTATTTCAGCCTTGTGTTTTTTTATATTCAAACACTTCTTAAAATGAAATAAACATAAGTAATGCTTATGTTCCTCCTTCCCAGGTTATACTCAAACATTACTTATGTTTATTTCATTTTAAGAAGAATATAAAAAAATAAGGCTGAAATATTTCCGAAATTATACCCCGAGGTACAATGTCGGCACTCGAAAATTTCAAAACGGCTATAAATTAATTAGCCTCGTTCATGGACAACTTTACTCCTGGGTGAAGTTTTTGCCCTTTTTTGCCTCACTGGCAACTAATCAAGCTATTCCTATGTAATTGCACTACTATTGACATTAATCCCATGAGTAGGCATATATAGGTCTATGTTGAATACTTCACAGGACGCCATACTTGTGGTGCTTATTAAGAAGGCCGGCGAGTTTTACATATTGACCATGTGTGAGATTGCTGTTGTGGTCCTCTCACAGGCCGGTCGTCACCATTCCTTTGGTTTTCCCTCTGTTGAAAGTGTTATCCAAATGTTCCAAGCAAAGCCAAATGCCAGTTGTGCAACCTTCTGATGGGTCTGTCACTTCGGATCTCAACCGGAAAGTATGATGAGATCCATAAGCGACTCGATAGGGTGAAGGGTAGAGGTAAGAAGCCGGTGGAGGATCAAGGGAGTGTTGAGGTGCCCTCTTGGTTGGGAAGCCATGTCCATGAGTTGTCGTATGATCAACTCATCCAAGGCAAGGAATGCCTAAATAAGCGTATAGAGATGATAAAAAGAATTGCTCAAATTAACATGTAATTGAGTGTTAGAAGAACTTGGTCCAATGTTTTCATCCTTGATCATCTCGTTGATTGTCTCATCAGAGTTACGCTTTACATTACATCTGAGATTGAATGAATGGATTGGATATATACAACAAAGCTGGCCTTTTAAAACAGGCCGACGAACTTTGCACTTTGACTGTTTGCGAGATTGCCTTTGTGGTTTTTCACAGACGGTAAATATACAAAACACATTGCCTTTTTAAAATAAACTGACTTAGTTGGAATTAATTGAAGGTTGAAATAATGCTGTTATTATTAAACATATTTGTGAAGTGGCTAGCATTCAAAATGATGATAAATCCTTGTGGTTTAGTTAGGTCCGAACCAACCTCGTCAAAGACAAGAAAATTTTGGACTCTAAGTATGGCTTCTTCACCCTCATGGGTGTGGAGGAATATTTTGAATTTTAGAAGTTTGGCTAAAAAGCACATCAAGTATCAAGTAGGTGATGGGAATAGTGTCTCTTTTTGGCATGACAATTGGTTACCTTGTGGACCAATCCGTAATTCTTATGACAAAAGATAGCCTATCCGAGAGTTGTTAATTTTGCAAAAGTCTCTGTCGTTATTATTAAGGACAACAATTGGTGTCGGCCTAAAATAAATAGAACTTTACAAAATTTTCAACACATGAGTAATGCTATAACTGTTGGAGTCAAAGAAGATTTAGTATTCCAAGTGCTTGGGGAGAAATCAGAGAAAAGAAAATTCGGGTGTATCGGAATGGTCTAATTAAATTTAAAAATTACATTCTCAAGTTCAGTTTCATCATCTCGCTAGCCATTAGATCGAGAGAGACTGAATATTAAAAATAGAGTTTTTTCTTATAATAAGGGCGTCTCTCTAACTTGCACTCCTTGTGGTAAGTATGATGGAAACTCCTCATATTAAATGGCATGACATGGTGATTTGGACAGTTGATAAGTGGAAAGGAGAGAACGATTGATTGGTGTATGATAGGGAAAATCCATTTTGCGGTTGTGGTTTACTTCATATGGAGAGCTAGAAATCTTGTTGTTTTTGATGGAAAAAATCTTGGTGCTAAATGGGTAATTACTCAAATCACAAACTTTGTAGAGGCTAGAGTGAAGGTCCGCAATCTTAACTTAAGACTTGGTTTTTTTTTTTTTGGATTTTTGAATTGAGATTCTATGGATTTTTTATTTTTCTCTCGAAATTGTGTTTCTACTATTACCGACTAAGGTTTTACAGGCCTTATCGAAGTTTCAAGCATTCTGATATGAGTAGAGGAGAATCCCGAAGTAAGTCTCATTTTATTAGTGAATGTGAGTATATTTAGATTGTGGGTTGTTTGTTTAGTCAGGCTTATTTAGTTTTGTAGGAATGAGCACAGTGGTCGGCGGTCCACGAGGGTGATGCGGTCACCGGCCCACTTGAATGACTATAGTTGGTTTCCTATATAGTTTTGAATTAAGATTGTTATTTCTATTGTGAAGAGTTATATCTCCACAATCCTTATGTTTATAATGGACGAAACTTGTCTTCTATCAGGAGGCTCTCCGTCTTACCCTTTCACTTAAGACCAATGATTGTTTGACACATATGTAAGAGAATAAAGATAAAAATTATTCTTAGTATAGTATTCTCATCTTATTTCCAACAAAAGAAGTTTTAAGATTAATATTCATGTCAAAATAATATATCATGGATACATGTCAATTTATAACTCAAAAATAGAAGATATCATTTTTTATTATGTAATTATAATTGAACAAATCATTTCTTACATCTAATTTTTTTTTAATAAAAAAATAGCAATAAGCAAACACTAAAAGTTGTTGAATAATTGTTGATTTTTTTTAGTCTCCTACACCTTCTCGGTGTACTCAATTAAATATAAACTCAATTAGTTTTCAATAACGCCATTTTTGTTATTTTAAATATATATAGTCTCGAACAATTTTTTTTAAAATGGATAGAAAATATGTTCAAACTTAGTTTTTTTACGTCATTAGTAAAACCTAAATAAATATGCTAAACTCAAATATTATTTTTACATATACAAAGAAAAAAAGCATAAAATAAGTATAATTTGTAAGGCGTATGATATATAATTCACAAACAATCATGCAATTACTTATTAAGTTAAAAATTTACATATGAGTATTATGTAATTTTGATAAGGGAAAAGATTTGATTTGTAAAATTACCAAAATTGTTATGGTAGCAAAATCCATCAAGAATAATATTTTTTCTTGTTTAGTCTCTTTCATAAGTGTCATGCAATCATTGAGTGAAATGAAAGGGTAAGAGAGAGAGTCTCCTACCCCGGTACTAGGGAAGTTTCGTCCGTTTAGTATATGTTTTATGTTAAAGAAAACCTACGATTCTCTCCCTAACAGGTGATTCCTTTTAACCTTACCTGTTTCTTTCGTGAATTTCGTATTCACTTCCTCTTACTATTTCTCTAGAATACTATCGTATATTCGTATTCATTAGTAAGGTACTATCATTTATTCTATAAATACATACCGCAGAGAAAGAACAAAAAAGAAGAAGACTGACTTACGTGAACCGATGAGCACGCTTGCAAGGAATAAGCTTCATTCTATTTCTCAACAACCTAAAGTCATCCTCCTAACCATGGCCAGAGGTTAAGACTTGAGGAGGAAAGAGGGGGTGAGGTTGTTCAGGCTCGAGGTGACAAAGAGGAAGGCTGTTGGGTTTGTCAAGGGGCCTAAGGTGGCATAAATTATGGATAAAAAAAAGAGAATTAACTGCAGCCATTTAATTTTGTTTTAGTAATTACGAAATCTGAATCTGGTATTTACCAATTAGGAAAACTTGTTAGTATAGCAGACCATCTCTGGACTTTGGTATTACAATAATAATATCCATTTATGACATTGAAAAAGCATACAGACTTTGATTTATAGATAAACACTTTGATTGAGAATGCCAAACTCAGAAATAGATGAAATCCACATACAGACTTTGATTTATAGATAAACACTATATATAGCATTAACTACGGAAAAATTGATTTGGTTATTTATATTAGTAAATTTGTTAGTGTTGCAAACCATATCCAGATTTTGATATCTCACAATAGTTATAAGCCATTTATGTCACTAAACAAATTAAGAAATATTGTTAATGTTGCACATGAAATCGAAATCTTAACATCTCACAACGGTAATACGCATTTATGACATTGACCAAGTACATTTGCAAAATTCAGATTTCATACAATGTTTCGAATTAAATTTGTGTCCTAACATTATTTAGATGCATAACAGTTAATACATTTTAGTCGTTTCTTAAACCAAATTCAGAATTAAAGACTGCAGAAATTCACAGTGGCTATTGAATAAGAAGGGTAATACGTTAATGACAATAAAAATTATGAGTCCATCATACCCTCTTATCCTACACCACTATCACCAAAAACGAAAAAAAAAGGCTAGTTGTATCGCCATTTAGATTCACCAGTACCTGCCATGCTTGCCTTTTAAGCGATTCATTATCGTCAAGAAAATTTTTTTAAAGCGCAGAGATTTCAACCAATAACACAATCACATGAGGGATACAAACTTGTGAATATAAGCGTAAACAATACATGCATTACGCAAAAATGATTTGAAAGTAAGTGTAGCATTTGAAGCTTTAAACCAAAAAGATAAAAGTTTTTACAAGAACAAGAATCGTTAAAGAATCATATCTATATAAACTCGTTATTGCAGACAACTACCAAAAAGAACCAAAAGCTTGTCTATATACTGAAAGGCAAGAACCGTTTTTGAGCTGTTATTTTCACCCCATGTTGACTTGGTGACGGAACTAGGATCCGTTATGGGACGAGATTTATTTCATGTCAAAACTATTTTCATATCCTGCGGGGATTAAAAGGCTATAATCGGTATTTCAATATCCCCTTTCACCCTAATGGTTCCTCCCCTAGCTTAAGTATCAGCACGTGAAAAATAGTGAAATGGAGTATTGGGCACATACGATGTGATTACAGAGTTTTTAAGTAATTGCCAATAACTATCAAGACAATGAAAATCTACACATATAGAGCAATCACACAATATTGGATGATTGGTGGGTTTAGATCAGAATTAAAGATGAAGCAAACAAATGCAGAGCTCCAGAAAGAAAGAAAAACAAAACTGAACCAAAAAAGATAAGATTCTACAAGCTATTATCTCAAGTAAACTAGTAATGATTTGTGTAGTATATCAAGATAGAAGAGCTTACCATGGTTTAGATAGATAAAAAGATTCTTGGACTTGCTATCTGCACAGCAGCACAAGCGAAGACATTTTTAATAATAAGATCGTTACCTACCATGAGAGCAGCACAAGTGAAGCACTTCTTGACAGCTCATCTTGAGCTCTGTTCGAAATATAGTTTTCACTGTAAAATTAAAAAAAAGAGTGTGCACATTAATTAAAATTTCCCTTTCTCCAATAATATCCTCAAAAGTATATGAACCCTATACCCTAAGCTCTTGGTAAGCATACATGACTGGGCATCACCAAAACTCAGTAAAGGATCAAGATACGGTGTAAAAATTGTCGTATAATTCTTTAAATGACATAACTGTTTACCTGATAGAATAACTATCATGAATTGAATAACGTGGAACTTATTTTCGATGATAACCCAAAGTTATGTAGTGACATTATAGATGATTTGTTAAAACCACAGTTCTAAACCTGAACTCCACTAACTACTGAGTAATCCGAATAATAAGGAAAAAGTTTTGAAGTAGGAGTAAAATTCAGCTTAGGGAAGCTTTACGACAATTAGGGTTTGTCCATAGAAGCCCTTTGAGATCAGTTTTCCCCCCTTTTAAGCTGCCCGTCCACCACGAGCTAGAAACTTGAAGCTGGATTGACAAAAATATTATCATTTTGAAAAGAAAGCACTCAATTACATATACAGAATCATCGAAATGTGAAGTTCTTTCCTAGTTTCGGAAAAATTAAATAATAATATAGCATCAATTGAGAAAAAATTTGCTCCATATCAGGTCTCGGTCTTTCAATATAAATAAAAAAGCCTAAACTTCAATAAATTTTCTAGGAAGTATCTAAAACGAGTAAACCGTGAGGATCTATCAACATGGATGCTTGGATGACATATGGAAGGGAATTTAATACAAATTTTTGAGTGGAAACTATTATATTGTATAATCTAACCAGAAAGATGTGAGAAAATTAACTCCTTTAACAGGTTTGTAAGACTTCTCCTTCAAACACCCAGCCTTAGGGATTGCATAGTTAACCTTTCTCCTTCATTAATGATTGCATAGTTAGCCTTTCTCATTTGAACAATGGCCTGTTTTAGGGAAAAGAAAAACTTTAGCATTATTTTCATGCCAATGCCTAATTCCAGCTTTATGGAATCGAAAAGTCTGTCGCACATTGCTTGATTTGAAGCTTCTTTTGACTTCTTAATGTTAAGTTTAATCTCTCACGAGACAATCAAGGATGAAAACATTGGACCAAGTTCTACTAGCTAACAATCAATTACATGGTCATTATATCTTATAAATAAGGAGGAGAACCGAAAATAGAATCATCGTAAAAAGTGCATTTTTTTTATATAATATTCTCTATTTTTATTATTAGAAATTTAAAATGCCGCCCATGGAACAGCAGCATCCATGGTCGCTTAAACAAAAACAATACGATTGAGAAATCAGAAACTATGATAATACATCAAATAGGCCTTAGATTTTGCAACAAAGGGTAAAAACCATAACCGTAGATCTAATCTGAAATTGTTGCAACATACAACACATAACACATAATGCTAACAAATGGTTTCAAACCTCCATAAGATCCAGCTCTCATTTTACCATTTGGTTTGTGACTTACGACTATGAGTGGTCATCGTAAAGAGCAGGGCCGGTCGCGACCATTTTGTTATCCAGGGCTAGGACATAAATTGTGCCCAATATTGACTACTTAGTTTGAAATTTGACTATTGCAAATTTAAAAAAAAAAAATTGTAGCGTAAAATTGGACCCTAAATCGCTTTCTTGTGCACAAACTTTATAATTTTTGTCTAATTTTTATATAGAAAATGTTAAGCTAATTCGAAGTTATAAACTACTTACAATCTAGTGTATATATTTAAAATAAATCAACAATGCATTGTTCACACTTCATAGTGACAAAACAATGTAAAATATTCTAAGCTATTAATTAGTTCTATATTAATTAGATTCAAGTATCTTGACCTTCCAAAAATAAGCTGCTTACAAAAAACTTATGTTGAATAATACTTTACAAACTTTAAAACGAATAAGAGAACCTTCACTTGTCTGTTTTTAAAATCAAATAAGTAAAAGAATATTATAAAATTTTAAAGTTTTGCTCATTGAAATATGCAAGCTTTACACTTTCTGGGATATGATCAATATTTAAACTATATGAACTAGATTGTATTAGTTTGTAAACACTTTCCATCCAAATATTTAATGACTACACATATTGAAAAAAAATGGTGCCACTAAACAAATTTAAACATAAAATGCAGGGCATACAAGTGAAATTTATCCTACAATAAAAAATAAATAATACAAATAGCACTAAACTATAACTTGTAAAAATTAAAGAAAAATGATGTTAGTGGGTTCAGGGTTGTTTAGTTGTGGCTTGTGCAACCTAAAATAGAAATGTTCTTTTATTTTTACATTTACTTGACCAAACTATAGATACATATTATAACAAATAAAAAATTTATGCCCTTTTGATTTTTGTGCCTTGGGCAATCACACCTCCTACCCTTAGCCTAGACCGGCTATGGTAAAGGGAACTGAGAATTTTTTTCTCCATCTTACGAGATCCTAAGCCATGATCGGAATGCATACCCCATTCGTCGGAAGAGTACCCTTCACTATCTATATGAAATGAGGAATCTAGGTTGAGACTATCCATTATATTTTCGAGAGTATTATAAGGAGTGTAATCGTGAACCGATTTCTCAACTTGGGTTGCCTCCTCTTTCTTTTTTCTCTTTTTCTCCCTTTTTTTCTTATTTTTTGCAGATTTAGAAGATGCACTAAGAACATCTGAACTCTTTCCTCGAGAACAGGGGGGAAGCTAAGTGGGGACGATCGGGTGTCACGGCACCCCCCATAATTTTAGAAATCCCAAGTGACGCAATTTTTTTTTAGTACAATTTCTTTTTAGGTGTAGATTTGGCACCCCCCATAAAAATATGTTACTTGTACATATATTTTGGCACCCCCATTTACACATCCTGGCTTCGCCCCTGCTCGAGAAGGTATATTTTCTTTATCGTAGACCCTTGGAATCTCTTCTGCAATCTCCTTCTCAGTGCATATAATAACTGAGGAGTTCACGAAAATATTTACAACACAAGGTGCCTTGTAATAACTGAAGCCTCATGATGAATAAATTGCAAATTGTTAGAAGTCTATCTTTATACACTAGACATTATACTTATCGATTAATATCTCCATATTTTACTTTACAGTTAAATGTTTCCTCAAAACATTCCAAATTTTATACCAGCTATGATGAGGAAACTCAACTAATTTGCTTTTAATGGAATCCGTTTATTTATCCCAATTTTTCATTTACTCTAATATATATCCAACTACGGAACACAAGATTGCATATAAGAAAGGAGATTTAACTTGATATCTACCACGATAAACATGTTTAAGAAATAAGAGAGTGGGATAAGTTGATACAAGGCGACCATAATAAGTGAATAACAAAGAAAAAACAAGACGGGAGAAGGACAGGGACGGGTCTGCCCCCGACAAACAGAATATGATTTAACAAATGTAAAGCATACCTAAAACAAAACTAAAAAAGCATTTAAACAAATGCAGGAAACCAGAATAACAAAAAATGAAAAACCAGGAGTCATGGACAGATCCCCTTTCCAACAACCAAGAGTTTACATTCACTCTCACCATATCAATTTATTTATAAAAACACATATATCGATTCAACCAAGAAATTATGCAATATATCGATTCTATATATATCATTCTATTATAATAAACCAACTCAAGTCAAATGAGGTTACCCAATTTAGCCAAAAAAATTCAAAAATACTCATACACTTTTTTATTAATTATAATAATAACATGCTCACATAAAAAAAAATAAAAAAAAGTAATAACTATTAACAATATGTATCACTCTTTAACAACCAAACATTCTTTTAACTCTTATCATCTTATATTATTTTTTTTTTGTATTATACACGTATTTGCATCATAACTACACTTATTTTTTATATTTTAATTGCATTGCGCGTCACACACGCAACGTGTGAGGCACGATTACTAGTATATATATATGTGTACGTGTACACACACATATATATGTATACATAATCGTTTCCTTAGTGTCAGTATGTATATGGAACTATGTGGTATTCATTGAAATCAAATATGATGGAAGAAGCGTAGGTTTCATCTGTTAGTATTACTATTACGCCAATTGAATAACTCGCCTTTGGATTTCATAATCATACGTGTGTCTAGAATAGGTTGTCTGGAGGGGTATGGAGTAGACAAGTCCGGAGGTAACCACATAATAATATTAAGACGTCAATTAAATTTAAAACATAAAACAAACTTAGTAAATACAATCTATGTACAAACTACCAATTTATAGACATTGACAAATCTTAAAGTCGTTATCTCACAAAAATTAAAAGATTATGGGAAGCTAACAACCGTCGTACATTAAGGACACAAAAATGCTTCGATGACGTATTAAGAGCCAACTTAGTGAAATTCTGAAACAGAAGTAATTTTTGCAATTACGGTTACAAGTAATAATTGAGAAACACTTTCATCAGAATACAATTTCCTTACATTTTGATCAAACTTCAAACACTAAAGTGGAAATGCCATGAAAATAATAGTGTTAGCAAGAATTTTACTACTTACAAACCATCAGACCAGTCAAAGCGTAATCAAATGCTCAGAATGGTAGGGAAAATTGTCAAGTCTAATCTTTGATTTGGCCTAATTTACAGAAAGTTGTAAAGTAGTGTGGCACCAAAATCCGTAGATCACAATATATACTTTATTTGGAACTATTAACTTCATTCATACTGATTGTATTCATTTCAATAAACATAACGAAACCCAAATTATGATAACAATCATAAACGTTAGGCTGATTTCACTATGGCTTTGTTTGATGCAAGGAATATATCTGTGTAACTGCCTAAGTAAATGCAAGGAATTTTGTTTACAAATAAAGTTCACTTACCAACAGTTTACTTTTTGTAAAATTTTGGTAAAGTGCGTGTCGCTAAATTTTAGCAACAAAATTAGTTGTTATTCAGTTCCTAAAATTTAATAACACTCGATTAACAATAATTTTGAAAAAGTAAACTAGAAGTAAATGAACTTGTGTGTGTGTGTGTGTGTGTGTGTGTGTGTGTGTGTGTGTGTGTGTGTGTGTGTGTGTGTGTGTGTGTGTGTGTGTGTGTGTGTGTGTGTGTAGTGATTATATTTTCCCATAAAGAATCATTGTCTATATTTGTGTGTGTGTAGTGATTATATTTTCCCATAAAGAATCATTGTCTATATTTGCTTGCTTTTTAAGTACCCTTTACCTAGCTTCATAGGGTGTGGCAATGCCTTGTAGAAGTAGCCATGCTTTAGCTATTTTAGGAGCATGATAGTGTGTTTTGATCTCCAGCTCACCGTGTATTACACCATAAATGCTTGTATTTTTTGCATGTAGATTGTAACAAGTTGTTAGACCGTGTATTTTAGATCTTATTCCTCTTTGTCAAATAGTTTCTCATAATAAGGGGTGAAAGAAACCGAAGCCAAAGGTCTGAGTATCATGAATTGGATAACGTGGAACTTATTTTCGATGATAACTCAAAGTTATGTAGAGACATTAATTAAGATGCTTTGTCAAAACAAACGTCCTAAATCTGAACTGCACTGACTACTGAGTAATCCGAATGATAAGGAAAAGGTTTTCATGAAGTGGGGAGTAAAATTCCGTTTAGGTAAGCTTTACGACGATTATGATTTTTCTATAGAAGCCATTGAGCTCAGTTTCTGTTTTTTATTTTCTTTCATATCCACCAAGATAAACATATTTTAGACATAAGAAACTGGGATAAGTTAATACAAGACGACGATAGCAACAAAGAAAAAACATGACGGGAGAAGGACAAGGACATTGCCGCCCCTGACTACAACAATATGATTTGACAAATGTAAAGCATATTTGAAATAAAAGTAAGATAAGATTTGAATAAATGCAGGAAACCAGAAGAACAAAAAAATGAATAACCAGGAGTGCAGGACAGATCCCGGCCCCCTTCCAACAACCAAGAGCTTACATTCACTTTCACCATATCAAATTTGAACGGTTCATCTTTCAATCATCTCTATACGCCTTATCTATAATTATAGTTTACTTTTTAATATCTCTTCAAGTATATTGTCAATTGTGCAAATTATACCACAAAAACATAAATATTACGGGGTTCAACAAGATCTTGAAGTTGAAAATGTTATGCTAGACAAACGCCTAGGTTAAAAGTAGTTGCAGCCAAATTGCAATATAATTTTTCAGATTTTGAAATAACTTAAAAATGTGATTTACGCATTTGAGATACAACAAGCTCATTGAATTTTCAATTTCAGTGGTAATTTCAAATCTTTTAATTTGTTCCAAAATTTGAATATCAAGGATTTTGGTGTTATGAAATACTGCATTGCTCGCAAATAATTTTTAGATTTTTAAAATTATATTTAAAGGTGGTTTCCCCCTCGTTTTTTTTAAGATTGAACATACTTATCATTTTTTTTCGAAAGTATATTTATCATTTTTAAGATTGAACATATATTTATCATTTTTGATAAATATGTTCTCAATGAGCTTGTTGAAATGATATTGAAATTACCACTGACATAAAAGATTTGAAATTAATTTAACATAGCATTGCTTCTTATTATTAAAAAAAGTTTGTTCAAAGTTTGAAGCATATTTTTCTAAAGTTTTAGTATTTATTTTTTACTTTGGAAATTTCATAAAATTTGCTTTAACATATGTAAAATAATTTATACTTACTCTTAATGGAGAAATGAAAACACTTAAAAGGGTCAAAACTGAAAACTCGCTAGCAGTAATCTCATTTGTCTATGTTTAACTCTATTTGAAACAAACACAGCATTACTTATCCCATATAAAATAACTAGTTATGTGGTATTTCTAGTTCTTACCAGCCATGTTGCCTTCATAATTTCATTGAAAGTTATCATGCCACCAAACAAGGCCTATTAGTTATACTTGCTGATTACTAATACAATTCTAAAGTTAAAAAGTTGCTCGAAAGCAAATAAGTGGTTTGATTTCTTTTTTTATTTTTATTTTTTATCATTAAACTTATGAATGATGTCATCATCTTGTTTAATAGATTTCAAGATAGATAAAAGTACCGATTTTGCTTAGAAATGAGCTGTTAAAATACCGGAATTTCTGAATTACAATTTTTTATTGTGCCGATTTTGTGATCAAAGAATAACTATTGGTATTACAAGGTTTACATAACATTTAGCCCACAACTCAATTAAAGTTTGCCCACACGTCCCTCGTTTAAGTTATAATTTCCCCTCTAATACTTGTATTGATAAGATATTTGATAGATTGTAATTTTGTTATATTGAATTATATACTTACTTAATTATAACGAACTACACATTGTGTTGTTTTTAATTTTTTTAGTGTGATAAGATAATTAAAATAAATTTTATAACTATCTAATGCTATATTGTTATATTTTTAGATAGAAAATTTTTATATCGCAAACCGCTTTGTTGCTACGCTATTTGCACTTTTGGCGTACCTCTCGCAAAAATGTTATGCTAGCAATAACGCTTTTTAAAACATTCGTGAAAATTAAATCGGGGTGCCTAAATGAAAAAGGGGAACAATTAGAGTACAAATATAATCCACTCCCACGACTGAACTCATTTATTATTATATAGTAGTGATGTTATTGAAACGATTTAGGAACGGGTACACAAAACTTATACTAGACAAGAAGTCTCGATTATTAACAGCACAACATATCGTTATTCAAACATAAAAGAACAGAAGAAAAAACAACAAATACCACACCCCTTCACATCACTCTTAGTACTCATCTCCTTCATCACCCTCATCATCTTCAGCCGACTCCAACCCAACCTCCTCATAGTCTTTCTCAAGTGCTGCAAGGTCCTCGCGTGCCTCAGAGAATTCTCCCTCCTCCATTCCCTCACCTACATACCAATGCACAAAAGCCCTCTTTGCGTACATAAGATCAAACTTATGGTCGATACGCGAGAAAACCTCAGCAACACTAGTTGAGTTCGAGATCATACAAACCGCCCTCTGGACCTTCGCCAAGTCACCACCTGGTTATAAAAAATAAAAAGAGTCGAGGACGATTTAATTAAGTTGTCTGTATTTCCAAATATATATTATTTGTTTGAAGATCATGGCTTCAGTAGGATTGAAAGATAATAATAATAAAAGAATAAAGGTTCCATCAGTCGTGGTGGATTGAAGAAATCATATGTAAAGGTGATAATGGAAAAAAAAAGGTTCAAAGTATGTATTTTACTTTATGTGTTTATGTGCAAGACGAGCAGTACAAGTGTACAACTTACATGCTTAACTCGCAGGGGGAGTACCAGAAAGGCCAGTAATTGAGTCAAGAAATGAGCTTCTTATTTCTATGTATTATGGGATAAATTTTGATGTGCTAGATAAAGCAGAGAATGCAAATGGTTGTATCTTGCATAGAAATTAAAGCATCATTTGAAGTAAAAAAAGCGGATCATTGGAGTTTGAAAAAAAATAGGCCTATCCACCTTAAAGCCTTCTTCAGGTCAATAACCAAAGCACACGGTTTTTAAGCTGGTCAGCAAATTGCAATCCAGCTCTTGAACAAGAAAGTGTAGAAGCTAAATTTATAAATTGCAACCAAACAAAGCCATCACTATTATTTTCATTTTCTAGTACCTGGCACCACGGTAGGAGGCTGGTAGTTAATCCCGCACTTGAACCCAGTGGGGCACCAATCAACAAACTGTATAGTCCGCTTAGTCTTGATAATCCCCACAGCTGCATTTACGTCTTTTGGGACCACATCACCTCTGTACATGAGGCAACAAGCCATGTATTTACCATGGCGTGGGTCACACTTGGCCATCATAGAGGAGGGTTCGAAGGCCGTGTTGGTAATTTCAGCAACTGAGAGTTGTTCGTGATAGGCCTTTTCAGCGGAGATTACTGGGGCGTAGGATGAGAGCATAAAGTGGATCCTTGGATATGGGACTAAGTTGGTTTGGAACTCGGTCACGTCTACGTTCAGTGCACCGTCAAATCTTAGAGAGGCCGTCAAGGATGAAATCACCTGCATCAATCAATATTTTCATTTTAAGAGAAGGTTTATTATGATCAAAATTTATGTCCAAATCACATTCTGGAAAGAAATTTCTCAATAAACAATCCCAGTTCCCGTCAACATGTTCATGTTATATAAAAGACCCTAGATGTAATTTTAAAAAGTTAATTTTAGAATCACATTTTTTTTACATTTGCAAGTGTTTATCACATAATATAACAGCCAAAATGAAGAATCCAGAAAGACAAGCATGAAATGTGGGAAAAATGAACAAAAAAAAAACTAAGATTTACACGTGATATAATGGGAAACGGGGTTTTTGAAAGATAACTAGCAGGAGAATATATATTTTATCTTTCTTAAGGGATGAGGAGTCAGAAGTAGCTGGTTGTGTAATCACAATGATACATCAGTGGGAATCCGTCTGATTTCTTCATCATTCAAACCTCACCACCATTAATGTTAATTCATAGTTCATTGTTTAAATTTTGAATCTAAAGAAATAGACAAAGATGATTGGTAGCTTTACAACAATTAATAACCCTGGTTCACTCTACACCTAATGTACAACCCTGGTTCATTCTACACCTAATGTACTTTTCACCTAAACTAAATCAATTAAACTTGAATTTCACATATCATCTCACAGAGGCATTAAAAATACTTTCTGTAAAATGCAATACCAATTCTGAACTCATATAAATTTCAAGCAAAATAGTCAAAAGAAAATTAATCCCAAAAGAATCTGACCTTGTAAAGGAATTAATTTCTATGTATTATAAGGTTCAATTTATGAGCACCTATTAAATCACTAAAAGTAAACGATGTGTATAGACAAAATAAAATCACTACATGTTAGGCTAGTTTTTCAGCAGCTGTTAAGCAAATACTGGAAACTGTATGTTCCAGAAAAAAAAAGTTAGGTTTATGTTTTATCCACCTTTCAGCTTGTAGCATTTTGGGCCAAGCTGAAAACTCAATTTTTCAGTTTGTCAACCAAAATGCAGACCAGCTTTTAAGAAGAAGAAACACAAGTTTGAAAGTTGGAACCAATCAACCCCTGAAGATGATGTAAACGGAAAAAAAGAAGCCTTTACTTAAATGCAATTGTCTGAACTCATACATTTTCCAAGTAAAAGAAATATAGATACATGTAAACTTGGTTCTAAAGGTGTGGTACCTGAGAAACCAATCGGTTAAGGTTGGTGTAAGTAGGCCTTTCAATATCCAACGAGCGCTTGCAAATATCATAAATAGCCTCATTATCAAGCAACACAGAAACATCAGTATGCTCGAGAAGCGAGTGGGTGGATAGCACACTGTTGTAAGGCTCAACCACAGATGTTGAAACTTGTGGCGAGGGATAAACAGTGAATCCCAGCTTTGATTTTTTACCATAGTCCACAGAGAGACGTTCTAGCAAGAGAGAGCCAAGGCCAGAACCGGTGCCTCCACCGACAGCATTAAAGACGAGGAAGCCTTGGAGACCAGTGCAGTTGTCTGCTAGCTTTCTGATACGGTCCAAGCATAGATCAACTATCTCTTTCCCAACTGAAACATTAACAAGTAACTTAGGGGAAACATAGACTTCGTTATAAACCAAATAATTAATATCGATAAGCACGTACGCCTTATCTTACACTTTTATGACTCATGAATAAACACTGAATCCAATTCTAGTTTGAGGAAAAACTATATGCAATAAGCCAGTAACGTATGTACTAGATATAATGTCGTGTAGTTAATTACACAAAATGGTGGCCCCTTTACGAGTGTTCACTGCCCAAAGTCGCGATATGCTTGCTCATTGTAGCCAAATAGGTTCTGTTTACAAAGTTACAGATCCGGTTTGCACAACATTGGACCAGAGATCCATTTTTAAACTAGACTTTGTTTGAGTGTTTATATATATATATATATATTTTTTTTTTTTTTGGATAGGGCATTATCGTAATATTTTTTTCCAAATTGTCTTCTTTTAACTGATTTATCAATTATCTAATTTATTTGTTTACTGCATTTCCATACGAGATCAAGATGAAATATCCATACTTGTAAATTATTCGGAGAAGAAAATAACATATTCACCCCAAAAAACAACTGGTAACAGAAAAAAGGAGAATGGATCGAATAAAGACACAGCAAAAAATAATACTGCTGGTACTATTACTGCTCCTGTTTCAACAATTGTTTTCTTAAATTAATATTTTTACTTCATTTGCGAGGAATTTTAGTTTACATCAGCAAACTAGAAAAGTGATAGTAAGGTTAATACAAAAGCCCTCAGATCTCATAGCTTTATCAAATCATTAACGGCTGCAATCCATTGTTAGTCATCATTTGTCTCTCAGGCTCTTACACCAGTGTCGAGTGCATGTGTATGAAGAAAGAGGATGGAAGAGGATAGATGGTGGTGGAGGATGTGTAAGTAGAGGCAAGTGATGACTACAGACAATGGAACCGCTCAATACATAGAGTTTTCCATCATTGGGCAATATAAACAGTAACATATGCATATAAGCATAAATAATAAGCAATTTCATAAAATGACAAGACAGATGTCAAAATATTTTTAGGTGCCTAAATAATATTTTACTTATTTGAGGGTAAATTTGTCAAAAATGTTTATTGGTTTCTAGAATTGGCAATTTCAAAGAAGTACAAAAATGGGTTTCTACTCATAAAGGTGAGTAATTTCTTCTAACAAAATCTACAACTATTAAACAAATGAAACCTATGACAAGACACTAGCTATGCATAACCTTATTTCCATGAAAGGCAAAATAACTGGTGTGTGGAAGTAATCATACTTGCAATAGTGTCGTCAAATGACACCTATGATCATACTTGTGTGGACGTGATCTTTTACTTATAAAGGGTCACAACTCACAAAACACTACTTGAGAATTGGTGGAATGCAATTTTAAGAAAGAAAAAATATGAGCTTCCACTTCTAGGGAAGGGCAAAAATATGCAATTGTTTTAAGCAATTAAAAAAAGCACTTCAAATTAATGAAGAAAGTAATTTGATGTGTCGAAGTGAGTAATTTGATATGTGTCGAAGTGATCTTACTGGTATAGTGTCCACGGGCAAAGTTGTTGGCAGCATCTTCCTTGCCACTGATGAGCTGTTCGGGGTGAAAGAGTTGGCGATATGTTCCAGTTCTGATCTCGTCGATAACAGTGGGTTCGAGATCGACAAAGATAGCACGAGGGACGTGCTTTCCTGCTGCAGTTTCACTGAAGAACGTGTTGAAAGCGTCATCGCCTCCCCCTATGGTCTTATCACTTGGCATCTGGCCATCAGGCTGCATAAAAAGGAAGGAAAACGTAAATAATTATATATCACTGTTTTAAAAATTGCTCTTAATAGTAAAAAAAACTCGATGCAAAGCTTAAAAAGCTTGTTTTTTTTCATTTTTAGGCCGCTAAATGCTTACACTTTTTACGCTTTCAGCGTAACTCTTGCAAAAATGCTTTACCCAAGATTTCGTTTTTTAAAACACTAATTTCAATTAAGATCTCGATCTAGCAACAATTGATATACAATAAAGGCCTTTCTCATTCAATCATACAACAAATCTAGCGTCAATACAGATACACAAGTTATTAAACCCAAAATCATACCAAGACTATGATTGAGCAGCATTTTTCATTCAATTCTAGCTTTAAAATAACTAAATGTTTCAATTAAACCCCAAATCAGAACCTAGATCAACAATTCCCATATACAAACAGATCTAGCAACCATATAACTAAACCACACAGATATATACATGTATAAGTGATATAGTTACCAATGATCAGCATTTCTCAATCAATTGTATAGATTTCGGTATGGGAACGATATTTATACATGACTAGCTTAGTTCCATTCAATTATACAGATCAAGCATGAATCTTAATAAAAGCTAAATCAAAACCAAAATCAATACACCTGATTCAGACCAATAGCTATCTTCACCAGCATTCCAATTCGATTAAATAGATCTCAATATAGCAAAAACTACTCCTTACATATGACTAGCCTTTTCCATTCAACTATAGAAGTATTGTATATACGAAATACAGATCTAAATTAAACCCCCAATCAGATAATCTCAATCTACAAATGGGGTCTAAACACCCAAAACTTTCTATGGCCAACATTTCAAATCAATTAAATCGATTTCGAAATAGCATTTTCTACTAAACTATATAGAGCTAGTGTAAGTCCAAAAAGAAGATCTACTTTTAACCCCAAATCAGAAACCTAATTAACAAATCCGGTCTCAGTGCCACTATTTATCTACACCGCGCATTTATAATTCAATTAAACAAATCTTGATATAGCAACAATTTGTTCTAGATATCATTATTCACATATATGTACCAGATCTATTAATGTGACCAAAACAATAGGTACACGAAAATACACACATGTATAAAATAGAGAAGTAATGTAGCATGCGTCTACAAACAGATCTAAATCAAACACCGAATTTCTTTAAGAAAATTACAAATATTACCAGAAACATAAGAAAACACCAAGACTTATCTATGACCAGCATAATTCAATTCAACTATAAAAAAAAACTCGCTATATCAGAAATTGTTTATATATAACCAGCATTTCCAAACTAAACATCCAGATCTAGCATCAAAAGAGATTACCAATCCTCAAATCCAAAACCTAGATCAACAATAGTACATTACAGATTCATGTACCAGAATTAGCAACAATTAGACACAAATCTAACATCGATTCAATCATCTATCTCAATTAAAGTCCAAAATCAAAAAACTACATCAAAAAAAAAAACGCATATACATACCAGATTTAACAACAGTTAAATAAAACCAGCATTTCTCAATCAACTATACAGACATATATATATAAACACACACACAGATCTAAAGTAAACCCTCAGATCGAAAAACTATATAAAAAACGGATATAAAATATTAGATTTAGCAAACCACAGTTATATAAGACCAGCATTTCCCAATCAAATGTACAAATATAAATACATATACACAAATCTGAGATCAATCCAATTGACTATCTCAATTAAAAATATCAAAATTAGAAAACTAAATAAAAAGACGCATATACATAGCATATTTATAAACAATAAGACCAGCATTTCCCAATCAACTACACAGATATAATAGATCCATATACATACACATAAACACAAATCTAACACCAATTCAATCGTCAATCAATTAAACTCCCGTATCAGAAAACTAAAAAAATTAAAAATATATATATATATATATATACCTGAATGCCGTGTTCAAGGCAATAAAGCTCCCAGCAAGCGTTACCGACCTGGATACCGGCTTGACCAATATGGATAGATATACACTCTCTCATCTTAATATTTATTACAAAAATCAAATGAAAAAAAAAAAAAAGTTACCGGTTTTAGACGGTGGCGTTTATAAAAACGCACCCTACTAATTTAGAAATTGAAAATTATTTAATTCGGCCAAAGTGGTTTTTGTTGGGGTATCGCTTTCGTTTAAATAGTCTGCGATTTTTTTGGGGGTTTAACCATGGTTAGATCTGGGTTATAATCAGGCTGGGAAAAACAAGGCCTAAACCCAACCCGTAACCCTATCCGTGTCGATACGGGTTGGGACAGTTGACTGTCCAAAAAAAATAAATCCGTTCCGTCCCAATCCGCTATATATTTTACGGATTGCATCAGGGTTGGAGTTTTCAAACTGCGGCTTAATCCGTCATAATCCGTTTCAACACACAATATATATATAATTATAAATATGTTGTAATTATATTATTGTCCATCTTAAACCTTACTTTATAAGCCTATATTGGGCTTTTCTATCGTATGTAACTCTACACTCTTTTATTCATTGATATAACTTCACTACACTTATCAATGAATAAAATACGACTATTTTATCTCTCTATATTTATCTCTCCATATATATATTGTATCTAATATGTCATAAATCACGTTGTCAGGACTTTGCTCATAAAGATTGAAGTAAAAGCTAGAAGATTGGGGTATTTATTCAGAAAACAGAGTTTAATTTCAAAAATTGTGTTATAAAAACGTACGGCCAAACTTTGAATTTTTGTTATATCGGCCTTCCACAACATACCAGAAGTACGGTATACTTTTTATATACTTACACCCATCAAACACATCTTTAAAAAAAACGTGTAAATTGCATGTGTCCACTATATATAAAACAAGATCCCATATTTCTTGATGATGTAATTGCCAAAACAGAAAGTTCGTGATTGTTATGTAAACTGCCTGAACAATTCGTTAAAAACCGAAACATATAAGACTATATGAAACTCCTGAAACATGTGTACTCCTAGTTAGATAAATTACAGTAGTGATCCATGTAGTTTACCCCTATTTACATATCTACATATAAGTTTAAATCTGTATATATTTGGTCTTCACGTAAACTAGGAAATTACCATATAAATGGAAATTGCGTGAATATTGTAAATTGGCTATTTTAATATATTAGTTACATGTATGATATAGTTAACATGAATAGAATTTACACATATTGCAATAGTAATAAAATATTGACTAAATCTTGCTAGTGTAAATTAGTAATTACTGATAAATTCTAAATTGATGATAATCTTAATTAATTCGATTTCCTTATTAGAAATATGTGCTACCATATTAGAATTATTGATTATGGCAACAGATACAATCTAGATATTTATCACTACCATGTTTACAATATGGTAATTTGCGAAATTATATATTTTCACATTTAAGTTGAAAAAATTATTAACCTTCCCCAACTAGACTCACCTATTTGGATACGATTTTTAGTAAACATATAGGTGGAAATCGATAACCTAATGAGATCGGGTTTTAAGTGACATTCAAACCCTCCATCCTCACCGCCTTTCCTGGTCGTTTTCAAGTAGAGCTACCGAAAGGGGTTGACTAAATAATAATTTTCCCGAGTGTGTTTATATAGTGATGTATGTTTCGCCGAATTGGTGTCTCGGTATCGACCTGTCGTTCGATCAATGAGAACCAGTTCACTTGAAAAACAAAACTAGTGTTTTTGAACCAGTCGTTTCGAAACAAAGTTTGTGCTTGTGCAAACCATAAACATATAAACCAGTCGTTTTATATGATAACTAATCTAGAACTCCCAACAAATGGTGGATGTATCTATGATGAGAAAAATTGCAAGGCATACTTGCGAAATTACTGTTTAGAGAATGATTTTATTCCGTCACCACATGTTAGTCACCCTGATGTGTGATGCCCAATTTGTTTTTTGATGCCATCTTTGATAAGTAAAACACGAGTTTGTTGTTACTCGCGAGATGAAAGTTAAGGTGTTGATGTTATTCCGCCGCCACATTGAGATGTGATAATGTCTATGGTGAACAAATTCTGAAATTGACATATTGGAGCGATCCTTCACCAAAATAGTAGCTTGGAAAATGTATTCCATTAGCAGTATTGTGAATTTATATTCACAATGTTCCTACATCGCCCATCTATTTTTGGATGAGAAAATTGCCCCGATGAGCAATTTTAATCATATGGGGTCAATGGTAAATTGTTTGCCTGATACTAATGCTCTTCATGGACATATTTTTTTTCCACGAATCGAAAACCAACACAATAGGTATTTGTCTTGAACTGTCACGAGTCTAACGCTCGCCTAGCGAAGCGAAGTTTAGACAATCGTCAAAATCGAAGACATGTGGATCTAAGACAGTCATTGAAAGGAACAATAGGGCCCGCTATCCAAAAGAAAGAGACAATGCTCAATAAGTCAATTCTCTGCTATAAATGACCAATGTCATTTCCAGCTTTTCCTCAAATAGTTCAAAACTATCATGAGGGTAGAAAAGTCGAAGCTAATATGGTTAAAGCTAACCGGAAAAAAACTCTTGAAACCCCCGATTTTGTGGCTCAAATGAGTTTGGTACATTTCTTTATTGATTTTGATAAATCATTGAGCTGGTTTTTCGCTCATCTGGATTATGTTTTTCCATTTGGATTATGATTTTTCCATTGGGACCATACTTTTGAATTATGGTTTGCCTGTTTACAAAATTTCTCAAAATAATTTAAAGTGTTTTGAGCAAATTCCTTTCAAAATATGACCAAAGTTTAAATTATTAATCTTTATGAAAATACATCTGAGGTAGTTGTTGTCTGGAAATAGTGGGTAATAATGTATCACATAATTTCACAAACTATTTGTCTAAAGAGTCTTTTATGACAATAATTATGGACATGTCGTTTCAAATCAAAATATTTGGTAAAAACAATTTGATTTGTCAAATATGAGGCCTTATTGAGTAATAAGATATTCGAGAAAAGCAGTGATATCTGGTAATAGCTCATGAAAGAACTGAAATTTCTTTACATAGCCTCCACTCAATATGACCAAAAGCGTATTTTAGAGGAGTTGAAATGTCTTTCAAGTGGTTGCTACCACATTTTTTAAAACATTTAAAGTTACCTTATCGTTTCGCCTGTCGTCGATTGATAAATGATTTAGATGCTAAGACATTATTGTCTGTACTATTATTCATCTGTCGTCGATTGATAAGAGAATTTTGATATTGTGGGATTTACCGGATGAGATATTCCCGGGTCAAAAGACGATGCTTGATTTACAATCGCATCCTGTTTTGATTCTCTTTAAGGAGATAATTTCGTGATTAGTGCGAAATACATGTCACTAATGCTCTCTATTTAAAAGACTACTATGTGTAAAGATCACGAAAATGGACTCATAGAATTCTTATAAAGAATTGAATGAGTTATTGTGGACTTATGCAACCATAAGACGGACCATTAAATATATGATTATGGTTTATGCATCGACAACACGATCACATGTGTATTGTTGTCCACATAAATGCATCACTTCCCAACTCTTAGCCTTATAATTAAATTGATGGCTCGTGATCCAGATTATCCTGAAAAGTCTAGTGACTTGATAATGCCGAATAATAAACATCGATATTTCGATGTTTATTACTTGAGTTTGGGAATTGAAATTTAACATCTTGTCGATTATGTTCAGACCCAAATGGACTCACGGAAAGTTTGATGATGCGACTGCAAATGATTGCACGCACTTCTTGGTCTTGCACACCAAGATTCATATTTCTGTATGGGGCTATGATGTACTACTGTATTGGTCTGTTATGAGACTCATAGACATTCAAGCACCTTATGCGTACCAGCTGGTTACTGGCTATAAGCCAGAAGTATCATATTAACGTGTGTTGAGTTCTTAATTTGTATTTTGATTGAGCCGCTAAAACATTCAAAATATGGACCTCTGAAGGGGACATAAGTCGATTATGAATCCCCCGCCTATCATTTGATAGAGTACCTTGGCAAGCGATCTCTTTACCGCATGACAAACGAAAATGACATCGCTAAGACTGTTCTCCCCATCGTTAGGGAGAGATTTGCATGTTACCGTTAATAAGGAACGACATGAAGTAACGTGACATAACCCACTCAGTCTTAGCTTGATCCCCAAAACTGCACTTAGTGATAAGTCTAACTAAATATCAGACGCATTTAATGACTTTATGAGATGTCACGAGATCATTTATACCTGCTGCAAAATGCTTGCAAGGATAGACGTCCATGTCGGACGCCGTGTTCCTGTCGTAACATGTTGATTTGGCCGAACCCACCAAGCAAATGGCGTTGCCATCGGCCGTTAGTTTGTCGTCCTTCCCAAGATACGAGGAAGTTGACCGGTTCTTAATTCGTTCAACCCCAGAGGTGATGAATTGAAACTCGTTTGTCGCACGAGATTATAAAGGATCAATGAGATGTGTGATTTTCTCCTCATTATGAGAATCTTGAAATATTTGTCGATCATGATATCTTAGACATATTGAAGCGAAATGAGACTACCATTGATTACTTGTTCATATATTCGGTGACGACTAATAATATGAGCAAATTATGATAGGGAATCATGTACCTTTGCCTAAAGTCAATGTAGAATAGACTGGCCTAATAGAAACTAGCAATCCAAGTATACTCCTTAACGAAAGTATGTTCGGACATGTAGCTCTAACACCACCAACGTTAAACGAGTTCGTTTATTTGGTTATTCATAAAGAAGAGTGATGAGAATAATGAGATTGTAGAATGCTCACATAGTAGCACAAGGCTTATCTCACACCTTGAAATTGATTATGAGATGGTTTATTTCCTTGTAAAGGATGTTATAACGGTCCCCTACTTTATCAGTTTAGTAGTTTCCGAAAAATTGATTATGCAGCATGCGATTGTGGTCACGATTTTATCTCTATGGGGGTTTAGACAAAGAGATATAGATGAAGGTCCATGTGTGACTTCATGTGCTTGAATCATGTAGTTCCTGACCACGAAACACGATCTTAATTGACTGAGACGTTCACTATATGGATTAATAAAATCCGAACGGATGTGCTATACCCGCCTAAGTGAGTACTTGATCAGCTTGGGATACTTGAACAAGTATTATGCCCTTGCGTATTTTATTATGCGATCCACTTTTGGATTTGTCTTTGAGATGAAGGATCTTGGGAAGAAACGGTAGTGACTCGGCCTGATGATTGAATCCCGTAAATATTGAATCTAAGCCTCTGATTCAGACTACACCCAGAAGGTGTTATGACATTTTAGTCATCAAGACACTAAGACGTCAGATTCTCTCATGATCGTTCGATCACTAAACATTGATATAGACCTAGTCTGTCTCAGATGAGACGATAAAGAGATATTGAACCATTATGTTCATATCTAAGTACATTAAGCGTATCGTTGTACTTGGTCTAATGTACTATGACGAACATCTCGTCTCCTGTGAATGGTATATCTCGACACAACATCGCACTAACACGCTGTCATCGAAATGGCATAAAAGACATTTTCTCATTACCTTAAGGTAAATGTGGATGAGATTTTGTCTTATGTCATTTTGCGTCATCGATTGTACCTACCCCCTTCGGTACTCGAATTAACGCAACCTTTTTTTGGTTATACCGATGCCGGTTACTTATCAGACCCGTATAAGGGATATTCCTAGCATGGTCTGTCTTTACCATTAGAAATAAGATGATATCTTGGAGGTTTTAGAATCACTCCAAATGAATCATTGTGATCTATTCGTGCTCTATGAGACGACTAGAGAGTGTATATGGTTTCGAGCTAGTATTAGTCATATTTGAATTATATATGCTTTATCTCACGATCCAGATAAAACACTTGTCATATTTGAGGACAACTTGTTGTTATCGATCAAGAGAGACATGACTACATTATGCTATTTAACATTTATCGTCGAAATAAATCTTTACATATGAAGTTTAAGAGCATCTTGTCGAATGCTCATTCTATTCCACGTTACATTTTATTGCATACAGTCGTGTGCAAATAAATGAAGCATACAGTTGAATGCTCGCACTCTTTTTTGAAATATGAAATCCTTATATCCAGTCGTGTACAATTGAGTGAGAGCATCCAGGTGAATGTTTATTGCACTAATTAGTACTTAGTCGAAATCATCGCACTCTGTCATGTACAAGTGAGGGGGAGCATCCGGTCGCATGCTCGTGTACTCTTTTTGTCCTTAGACCATGATTTTTCCCACTAGGTTTTCCTTGGCAAAGTTTTTTTAGCGAGACACGTTCCCATCATATCTCACTTAAGATTGCCGAAATTAGGAGGAGTATCTTGTTGTATACTTCTTACCATTGTGTACTCTTTTGTTGACTAGAGCTTTTTCCCACTGGGTTTACTCTAGGAAGTTTTTGATGAGCCACCTGTTTTGTGGTTGATCTCCTACTACTACCACCGTTGCACTCTTTTTCCTTCGATCAGATATTTTTTCATTGGGTTTGCTCTGGCAAGTTTTTGATGAGACACACTATTTTGTGGTTAGTTACTTACATGGTATTTTGGCCTATATCATTCGGCTACATAGTTCTTCATAGGTACCGGTTTTGTCCCACACTGGGTTTTTCGTCCCTAAGGTTTTTATTTGTTTAGCACTGTGAATAAACTCGACTAAGATCGATTGCATGAAGATGAAGAAATCAATACGTACAAAATGGGAGTGTTGTAGTATATTATTGTCCATATTTGGCCTTACTCTATGAGCCTTTACTTGGGCCTATGTTGGGGCGGGTTGGGTTTAAGAATCAATTTAAACCCAACCCGCCCCAACCCGCAATTTATTTTGCGGGTTGGGTTGTGTTAGAGTTTTAATTGTAACGGGCTTGGTTGGTTTCGGCTGAGATTTAAATTTTACCAACCCGCTCCAATCCACTACGCCATTTATTTTACGGGTTGGTTTAGAATTGAGATCAATCCGCCCCGTGCCCACCCCTAGTTATAATGGGATTTTTTTTGTTTTGTTTTTCAAGTTAAATACTATAATTATATTTCATGATTATAATATGGGTTGGCCCGGTCACCTTTTAATAATATTTTTTTTCATAGGTCACTATTGTCATAATATTTTTAAGTTTATGTCATCTTACTAGTGAAAAAAATAATATTTTTGTAACTTTTTGATATATTTTTTTTATTTAATAATTCAAATAAACACTAAAAAATGTAAAAAACAGCTTATAACCTCTTTCGTATAGATTATAATCTTTAAGGTTAAAAACAACTTTTTAAGCTCTTTTTTACATTTTAATATTTTTCCGTATAAATTATAAGATAATTTTTAAGCTTAAAATCTCTTTTTTATTTGGCCGGGTTACTAGAACTTAAAAAATTTTAGATCCAAGACCTCTAATTAAAAAAATCTTATTTCGGTGACCTCTCCATAATTATTTCGATTATAATAACTCATAAATAGATAAATAGACCGTTACATTATGAGAAAAAAAACTGAGAGAACAACATACTCGTAATAAAAATGAAAGCCAATAAGAAATAAAGGTAAGTATTTCGGGGTGAAGAAATTATCGATATATTTTTTTTTGTGCGGTGAAAACAAGTTGTTATTAATGACTGTTAGTGGCTCTGCAGTTTTCATCCAGTTGATTGATGCCGATTTGAAGAAAACTCATCTCAACAACTTATATGCGCCTTTATCAAAACCTACGATAGGTTTATAAAAGGTTGAAAAAATAGGTCTACTGACTTTGAATTTAGTGATTTCAGTTTTTCAAGCTTCAACTTCTCGAGTCGTGCACCCATCCCAACAACCATCACCACCAGCAGGCAGGTACACACATTTTTCCTCCAAAGAGTAAAAGAAAGAATGGCGGGCGAAACAATAACGGGAGTTGGCTTTTAAAACTCATATCATACTATACATCTTGAAATGTTTTTGCGTGTTCCATCTTCGCGAATTTCTTTAAAATACAAGCGCCTTTTGTAGTGTTCTTCACCATTAGATATCGTATGTCCAGCCTCCTAATATTTCCGTTTTTGAGGTATCTTTTCTTTTTTCAGTGTTTCCACGGATTATTTGAGTAATATGCTCTTGTTTTAGCATTGGTTAAAAAAGCCAGCTTCTATCATATTTGTTTTCGAATAGAATATTAGAAATTAATACATACACAATTATCTGCGTAGGGTATTTAAGCCAATTCAAGAAATTTTATTTAATACTCCTACAAACTACAAAGGTGACGAAAAACACTAGCAAATTGTACTCACTGCATAGTCTCATTTGATTTTTTTTCATATCCCAAATTATGGTGCTGTTTTATTTAGGATGTAAGTTTTAGAGTTAAATTTCCAAATATACTCATATTAAATGACTATTAATAATAATATATATTAAGTATTAGTCAAATGATAAATTAATAAAATTGTAAACATATTAATTGTTCTAACTAATTTTTCTTGATGAAAATTCAAATAGGACTATATTTTTGTTTTGGACGGAGGAAGTATTAGTTTTATGGTTTTTCTGATTCATGATTTATTTATCCAAAATGCTTATTGTTTACTATTTAGCTATAAAGTTGTCTTAGTCAAACAGAAACAAACACCCATTACATTTTTACATAAAAAGATAGGAAAAAACTGAGAAAGCAATGAAAAAAAACCCTACTACTATTGGATAACAAGATTGAGTCAACTTAACTGTGGTTGATGGTTATAGAACGGCGTCGGTGTAAGGCCAAGACAAACAAACATCACATGTGAGCATTAATCCATGCACATGCCAGAAAACAAAATGGTTGTATATTAAAATCACAATGACTAAATAAATAAATTATCATTTATAGTTACCAGTACTATCAGTTGTCACGATTTTCTGATTGTCTCCTTTTCAAATTGTGACAGTCACAAAACACTTCACGAATATGCATTAATTGTGTTATGTAATACTCCATATAAAATGTATAATCTTTTATTACGGAGTATATAAGAATAATACTTTTTATTCTTTTTTTCTTTTCCATGATAATCATTTTTACTACTAATGCGTTCATTGGCAATAGACATTCTTTGGGTCTCAACATAAGCTTAAATTTTCTATTTTGTTAACTTTAATGCAAGTTATATATGATTCTATGTCACGCCAGCGGCCGTTCTTAGGTTAACTTATTAATTTGAATAAGAACATTTAAGTCCCTCAAATTGCTATTCTTAAATTAAAACTTCAGATATATACTTATTATCGGGTTGGCATAATGTCATTTACACGCCATGGTATGTGGTGATTCGTTAACATGTGTCGGACTCTATTTTTTGGAGTTGAGCTTTCGTCACGATCACACTCGGAATAAAAAAGGGTTGGGTCCAATGTTACTAAATTGATTAAAATCAGGTCGACTAGAATTGCTATATTGGATGTTATCTTTAATATAATGGAATATTTGTAAGTAATACTAAAATGCTAATTAAGGAGATCTGAAATCAGCTGTAAAAGTCAATTCGTTTTCTAAATCCTAGCCGAACTCCTCATAGTATATAATCAAAGATCGGCAGATTATCGAAAGAAAAAGAGTCCTGATATCCAAGTGTTTTAGATATCAAAGCCTAATTCACAAACTCGTAAAACGGGGAAACTATTTTAAACTGTTGAAAGCTACATCACTATAAACTAATATAAGTTTACTGATTCATTTTTATCTTTAACAGTGTACAGTGTATATCAAACAAAATCTTGACTCACAATATAGTAAAGGAGCAAAATGGACTGAGAAACGCCTATATTCTAGAACAATACCAACAGGAAATCACTTCGGAGTAGTAAATTTACGATCCTTGAGAAGGTCAATGACATGTCTCATTGAGGGTCTGTTCATGGGGAAAGCCGAAGTGCAAAGAAGAGCTATGCGTAACACATTATTGACCTCTTCGTAATCAATTGTTAATGGGTTCATCCTTGGATCTATGAGCTCTTTTGCATTTATACAACTACTATTAGTTTCTTTGTATTTTGCTTGGGTAAATGATAGTGTAATCTCTGTTACCCATTTCACGATGTCCTTGTTCTCGCCAAATGAGTCATCTGTTGGCCTCTTGCCAGTAATGAGCTCCATCAACACTACACCATAGCTATAAATATCGCTCCTCTCGTTTACTTTCATAGTGTAACTGTATTCTGCAATTAGGAAAACAAAACAAATCAAATGCTTAAAAGACAGGTATTTAGGTAAGATTTAGTTTACAAGTCTATAAATTTTTAGTGTGAACCCTCTTCAAGTTTTTCACAATTTTCACTTTGCTAATTTGATGAAAAAGTTCCTCTATAGGAGTAAAACATTCAGACTCATCATTATGTTTTGATATATACCTTAAAGCTCTCATGATACCCAACTAGGAGAATGGAAGTCCTTTAAACCCCACTTTTCTAGAACAATCAAACCGTTGGAACAAACTCGAAAACCAACTTTCTTATGACAAAAAAAAAAAGTCTGTAATACTATAAAGCAGTAAAGAAAATTTAATCTTCATTCAACCCCAAATTAATTATCTATAAAGTGCTTTACCTTTAAGTTTGTCCATGTAATCATCTTTGGATATGCGCTTACTAATTCGCCTCAAGTTAGAACTGATTGAAGTTCTAGCCATTTACACCCCCTTTCAACTTTTACATACTCCTACTTGTTTATTTAAATTTAAGCACAAGCATTGATGAAGGAGACATTATTTACAAAAAGCAATAACATGAGTTTGGGAGAGTGCAAATAATTTATATTTGTAAAATCCTGTTTTCTCCTATGCTAATACAGTTTTGAACTTATGTTGTCAAGAATCCAGTTTGAAGAACTCACCAGGAGCAATATAACCATACGAACCCGCGATACGCGACATATCACCCTTCTCTTCAACTCTCTTTAACACTTTTGCCAACCCGAAATCGGCCACCCGCGCCCTAAAATCTCCATCCAATAAAATATTATTCGACTTAATATCACGATGAACAATAGGCAAACCACAATCATGGTGCAAATAAGCTAACCCCTGAGCCGCCCCAATTGCAATATCATATCTAATCGGCCAATCCAATAGTCCTTTCTCATTATGTAACAAATCACCCAAACTCCCATTTTCCATGTACTCGTAAACCAAAATTTTAAACTCCTCTTCGGTACAACTCATCAACAATTTCACCACATTGGCATGTCGTATTTTCCCCAATGTTTCAACCTCTGCCTCAAACACCGATTCTCTGTCATCTTGATTCTTTTTACCGTATAAGCGCTTAACTGCGACTAATTGACCGTTTTTAAGCCTCACTTTGTAAACCTGACCCGAACTGCCAGACCCAATTAGGTTATCCTTGGTTAAAGCAGCTAAAAGCTCGTCTTCGTCGAAATCTAGTCGTTGAAATGAGGTGATCGTCCATGTACGCTGTTTTTTATTTAAAATAATTCTATATGTTTTGGTTCTAATGATCCAAAGAATTGACAAAATCAATAGCAAGACTAAAGCGGATAAGACAGTGACAATGTAAAAGTTAATAGGTTTAGTTTTCGTACACGAACGGAGGGGTTCAAGATTTGGACTACATAACTTCCTGTTACCAATTAGGCTCGGGAGAAAATTAGCATTATCAAACGCAACAGGCACTTTCCCTTCAAGTTTGTTATTGGAAATATTGAACTTGTTAAGCTTAAGCTTTGTGAGCTCTAAAGGAATTTCACCAGAAAGCGAGTTTTCTTCGAGTGATAAGTACGTAAGAACAGGCAAATCCCCAAGCTGGTATGGGATTTTACCGGTTAATTTGTTATTAGACATATTTAGTTCATTAAGTTCTTTCCAAGAACTAACTGTATTAGGTAATTCACCTTCAAACTCGTTCTCTTGTAGCTCGAGCTTTTGTAACTTTTTCAAATTTGTTAAACACTTAGGTAATTGACCCGAGAATCGATTCCTACTCAAATCCAAAACCGCTAGATCTTTCGTTTCACAAATTTTCACAGGAATTTCACCAGAAAATTTGTTTCCGGAAATTAGTAACTCATTTAAACCTTTACAAATCGAAGAAGGAATCGCACCTTCGAATTCATTGTTCTCGAGTTGAATAAACGCCAACTTCGACAAACTCCAGAAATTGACCGGTACTTCCCCAGACAATTTATTATTATTCATACGTATAGAGCCAAGACTAGTACAGTTACCGTAAGACTCCGGAATATTACCAGAAAAATAGTTATCCATAACCATCAAAATTTCCAATTTATTTCCAGAACATAGATTCCAAGGTAACATCCCTTCAAACTCATTTCCCGAGACATCAAAAAGGACAATTTCGGAATTACGCCCCAAATCCTCCGGTAATTTACCAGAAAACTTATTATTAAAAAGCTTCAACTGCGACAAATTCGCGTTCAGTGCTAAACTATCCGGAACCACCCCCTCGAAACCGTTATCATTTAAATGAAACACACTCAACCCCATCCCCGCGACACTCTCCGGTATTTTCCCACTTAGATTATTTTCCGAAACATCAAGTTCTCGTAACAACGATAAATTCGACAAACTCTCGGGTAATCCACCAGATAACTTATTGTCATACAGTTCCATAATTTCTAAACTCACGGATCCACCAATACTTTCAGGAATCCCTCCAGAAATATTATTACTTGATAAATCAATATCAGTTAAAAACTTAAGCTCCCCTATAGACTCCGGAATATCCCCTACCAAGTTCGCATTCTGAATTAAAATAGTTTCGATTTTTTTTAATCTCCCGATAGAACGAGGGAGTTGTCCCGGGGAAAGTGGATTATAACCCAGTTCCAGATGAGTCAACTCCGTTAAATTAGTTAAAAACTCAGGTACAGTCCCATTAATAAAATTACCTGATAACAGTAAAACTTTTAAACTCGATAAGTTACCGAAGCTAGGCGGAATCTTACCGGTGAAGTTATTACCGGAGAGGTCTAGAGTTTCTAATTTAGTAAACATAGGGTTAAAAGACGGTAACTCTGAGGCAAAGCAGTTATAAGCGAGGTTTAACGTGACGAGATTTTGACACGTGGCGAGAGACAAAGAGTCTAAGTTACCGTAGAGGTAGTTGTTAGGTAGTGACATGTGGCGGAGCGACGATATAAGGCATAGGTTAAATGGAAAATGTGATGTGATATTAAAATCATCTAGGTTTATTGAATAAACGGTGTTGTTTTGTTTGTGGCATGAGATTCCAGTCCAGTTGCATGGTTTGGTTCCGGTCCAGTCAGTGAGGATGTTACCCGAGTCGGTGAACTGATTTTTTACCCTCAGTAAAACTGCAGCGTCGTGTTCATTTGAGGATACGGTGGCAAGTGTTGTGAGAAGGAAGAGGAGGGCTCGGAGAAGGGGCATTTTTTTTTACCGGTTGAGCAGTGGAATAACCCGGATTTGGACGTGGGTGGGGCTGAATTAGAAGTGTATAGATTTTTTTTTCTACGTATGCGAGCGGTGAAAAACTATAATAATGATTTTTTTTTGTAAAATTACTGGGAAAAATTAGAGTTTTTCTTAGTAGGAAAGTGAAGTAGTACCTTTTAGACCATAGCTAGTTATTTCCAATGTGGTTGAGGATAAAAATAATGGTGAAGTTTGTTTTTTGGCTAATGGAGATTGAGAAATGTGATCATTGTATTTGTATAGAAATAATGGAATAAATAGATAGTAGAAATATATGGTTTAGTGGAGAGGGGATATGTGAGGGTAGAGTTTGTTATGATGTTCACATGAAATGGAAAGTGGGAACAGGTGAAAAGGAACTGGAAAAAGCTTCTTTCTTTTTAAGCAGTAGATTTTGTGTAAGTTTGAATTTTCTAGCATAGAGATCTATATTTTATTCCATTTCAGTCACTATTTTGTTTTTGTTTTGGTGTGGAGATGGTTTGGGAGTCAAAATCTTCTTAAATCCAGTATCGTGCACTTTCTATTTTATTTAAAAAAAATTTATAAAAACTTTAAAAAAATTGTACAATTATTATAATACATGTATCAATATATTTTAATAATTATTTTTTTTTTAAAATCCACACAAAATTTATTTTGTAATAAATGTATAAATTAGTGTAAATTAAACATTAAATATTAAAAAAATTGTCTAAAACAATATTATGTTCAAATGTTTTAAAATTTGAATATAATATAATATAAAAGTTTATAAAGTTGCGGTATAAGATATGAAAATTTAAAATTTGAGTGAAAATAAGAAAGGAAGCACGGAAGGGGATAGAGAATAAGGTTAGAAGATTTGAAGTGATGGTTTGGATAAAAGATATATATATATATATATATATATACATGTTGTGCAAGTGATTTTGGCTGAAGTACTTACCAACTGCTAAATATGAAGAACAATTGGCATAAAGTTGAGATAAACTTGGAGAAATTTAAGAAATGTTTTCGGAAGCTTAGTAAATGCAGAATTCCATAAAACACTTGCGAGTAAGTTTGAAAAATTCTTTTTTCCAAGAAAAAATTTAAATGGACTGTATAAGTATTTTCTAATTTTTTTTAAATAACTATTAGGTACTAATTATGGAGATTTTTTGTGTGTGGTTAAAATGAGATTAAAATTATATTGTATCGATTAATTATGGCAGTTCACAATCTTTTTCCAGTTCAATTATTGCTCACGTAACTTATGTTTTTCATTAGAGTTATAAGTATCAGTACATGTTTCTCATTTATCCCTGCAAGTTTCCTATCTCATCAAGAGTCATTTACTAATGGAAGAGGTGTCCAAACACGGTCAGGAAAACTGTGTTTAGGTCTGCACCGTTGAATAATTTGATCGGACGGTTCAGATGTAAAAACAGTTTTTCTGACTGTGTTTTACTCAGTCAGATAACCTTTTTTTCCTTTCCTAATATACGAGTTAGTACCGTTTGCACCTATCAATTTGTAGTATTGCATCTTATCTACTAATTACAATTTTTGCATACTAATTTCACTATCCATAATGATAGTTGTACGGATGAGAAACAAGTACGTAATGCATTGATAACTTATAACACACATAATGGATCCATGTAAATTGTAATAGACGTGGTAGTAATTTCTTATTGGAGGTCAGGTTACCTTTAATTTATATGATGAACTTCCATGGATATATCCTGTATAAAATTTGAACGTCAATAACACAACTCTGTGCAACTTTCTAGGATTTACTTATTGTATTGTATGGATTGTTACGTAATTTACAAAAAGCACATATGACTAGACACAATAATTAAAGCATGACTGGACACAAGTCACAACAACATGTAGTGACATACACTATTGTCGTGGTGGCCTTATTTACCGCTTGATGATAATTTCGTGAATATTTTTAATTTCTTTAATGAGATAAGCGTTGCTCGGAGGTCGCCATTGTCCAACAACGATACGATGACAGGGCAAGGAGGCGATTACTAGGGCGATACAAGTTTCTATCTAGTAATAAATTTTGTAGGCTAAAGTATATTTATGTATCTTTGGCTTAATAAGTTTAATTGGGACTTTTTTGTTCCGACTTTTTCTTTCTAATATAATTGAGAAAAGTTTGTTACCGATCAACATAGACTACATAATTGATCTAAAGTTTTCTTATTAGCTATGTACGTAAGTTGCTTTGAAATCTAGAAGATTTAGGATGTGAAGGAATTTGCACCCTTTGTATCTTTGAGAGTAGGCAAGAGTCAAAATCAGTCTCAAGGAATATATTCGTTTGTACATGAGCCAAATAGGAACCATTATATATTCTCTTTGACTTCTTAAGTATATATTCCAATATATTTTAGATTCATTTGACTAGTTAGTGCGTGAGTCGTTGAGAAATATTTGTACACACTTATTGGTCATCTAGTTTAAAAAATAATACACAATTGATACCTTATCAGCCATGATGATATTGAACTTCTAGAAAAAAGTAAATCCATTATAGCGTTTGCGTGAAGTATCAGTTAGGTTGTGTCACGTTTGTTTGAGAGAAATAATTATATTCATTGGTGGTATCAGATGTTCACTCGTGTAATCTTGTAAGCCAAGTACTCTATGGAGTAGAATTAGGGGTTAATTCTACTACATTACTTTCATATATTTAACTATATGATGCGTTTAAAGTTCTATTTATGGGTTCAACTGGAAACGTGATACTCTAAGCTACCGAGATTAGATTTTATATGAGTCCAGAACAATATACTAAAACGCATAAGACGGAATTTAGACGAAAGTTGGTCGTTTATCGCTTAATCTTGTCTAATTCCGCTTAATCACCGTATAATCCATCTAATCTGTTAGACTTTTAGACTCCGCTTATCGCCTAGACTCCGTCTAATTTACATGTAGGCGTGACTTTTATAACACTACCATAGAGTACCACGTAAATATGGTGTTTGTATGGTGTTTGGCTACGCAATCTATCTCCGGATGCTAAGAAGGGAAAAAATACATTTACTGTACTGTACTAACTGTTGTTAACGATTTAACTATTAGACCAGCAAAGTTAACAATTGACGTACTGAACTGTCATAATGTTTACAATTCAGATACTGGCGTTAAATTAGTTTGATGGAATTTAGTTTCACTTTTTATTTTGGTCATATTATTTGTAACTTGTATAAATCTAACCCTTAATTTTCTTAAATGTATCATTTTAATACAAATTCAAAATCATATAATTATATCATATATATCATATATATATATATATGTTATATTAATGTATGTATAAAAATATATATAATATAATACATGCATACATATTATTGCAAATAATGTAAATTCTAAATGATTTTTGCGTATAAAAAAAATTATAAATACTTAACAAATATATTCTATTTAAAAAAAATGAATACTTTTTTGAAAAAAATAATAATTTTCTTACTGTTTTTTCATGAAAGTATTCAAATAGTAATGTGGCCTCAAATAATTTTTGCTCGAATGTTATAAATGTAAAACTTATTTTATTTTCGTTTTAGAGAAAGTGTAAAAAAAAATATTTTTTTTTTTATTTTAGAGAAAAAACAAAGAAAATATAGTCAAATAATATGTTTTTTAAACTGAGATATACTTATTATGTATGTATATGTCTGTGTTTTAGTAGAAATATTGTAAATTGTAATGTTTCGAAAAGACAAAATTAGATTTATACAAATTATAAATAATATGATCAAAATAAAAATTGAAACTAATTTTCAGCCAATTAAATTAACGGCAGTACCTGAATTATGAATATAATGATAGTTCAGTACATCAATTGTTAACTTTGCTAATCTGATAACTAAATCGTTAAAAACAAACAGTACAATACACTAAATGTATGTTTTCCTGTTAAGAAGGGAATTTCCGATATTCCATTCTTACTTAAAGTAGCCCAAACTTGAACCCAGTGGCGAATCCATAACTAAAAATGGGGGTGCCAAAATATTAAAAAAAATCAGCTTACATAGAACTTTTGGGTGGTGCCAATATATTTTTATAGGGGTGCCAAATATATAATTTTAAAATTTTTGTACTAGAAAAAAATTACGCTACGTAGGATTTTTAAAATTATGGGGTGTCGTGGCATCCCATGGTCACCTGTTTGCTTTCCCCTGTCTGAACCGATAATTATTCCATCATTATTTTTCAAATTCCAGAAAAAAATACATTTAGTGTATTGTAGTAACAGTGTTTAACGATTTAGATACCGGAATATTAATTTTAACAATTCAGGTATTAATCTACGGAATTTGTCATAATTGAGTAACTATCGTTAAATAAAATAATGAAATGACGCTCACGTTCTCTTACGTATCACATGATTAGTGCAATTTTGTCAACACCGTAAAAAATAGATCTCAAATGTAAGATATAACGACTGCAATTTTATCGATTTATGTTGTTAATTTCTTAAGAAAATTCCTAGTTGGACAAGTGAATCGTTAAAAACGGCAGTGAAGTACCTAAATCCTTAACCCAATTATGCGATACAATAGACTTATTTTTCCTCAAATTCATTTCATTATTTTATGCTGACAGAATTGCTAGTGCAAGAATCCTGCAACGACCTTAGTGCTCAAATTGACATAGATATCATCATATTAAGTACACTGTCATCTTCTATTTGTGAAATAAATGGCAGCTATATATAAATAATTGCTAGCCACAAAAGTCAAAGAGCCAAGTCTAAAATTGCGGTTCCAGCTCATCATGTTTACAGCAAAATATAACAAAAACGATGGGCCAATTATTTTGGCTGGTGGATACTAGATATAGATATAATAATCAGAGTCCCATCCATCCATGATGTGCATTAAAAAGCTGAAAATAAATAAATTATGTAAGTATATGCGACTGTGATAGTTTTGGAATGTTATCTCATTCTTATAATTGTCTTTTGACATGCATTTGTATAAAGTATAAACAATATGCGGCAAGTGACAATTCTCTGATTTCTAGGCGCTTTACTACTCTCCACTTCTCTAGATTAAAATTTTAGCAATTAAACACTAAATAATTCAAAGATTCGGTATAATGTGGTTGTTATTAGCAATGTGACTACCTTTCCTGCTTGGACTTTCGAGTGACCTTCTCAGGTCAAAAAGAAAAAGTTTGCTGAGTTAACTAGCTTTTTTGTTTTTGATTGCATATTCGGCCCAACGAGTCAAAAAGGAAAACAAGTCACATCAAATCATTGCGACGATCTTATGACTGAGGTGCATAAATGGCGAAACCGATGCACAAAAGTTTCGGTATGCGCAAGGTTTGCGGAGGAGACACATGAGCGGATTTAGGGAGGGCCAAGTGAGGCCGTCGCCATCACAGAAATTTTAAAAGCGATTCTTTTATAAGAAAAATTTCAGAAAATTAGGTTATATGCATTAATATCCTCCATAAGATATATTATCATGTTTAACTCAGTTGGTAATTCTACATAAAATTAAACAAGAGATCATTTGTTCGATTATTTACTATCGTAAGTTATTATTTTTTATTTCTTTCATGTTTATTTAGTTACATGAGTAACACTTCATTCTCATTATTTTCAATAACAACCCTATATTTCTATGTTTTTTCTTAAAATCTATAAATACTCTTCGAATACCTCATTTTTATGTTAGGAAACAAAAAAATATCTATATAATTTTAAATTTACTATGTTTTTTACAATTACCAACTCGGCTTTCGATTATTTTAAACGTTATTTTTTAAAAAATTCTAATAGCATTTTTTTTTAACTCCTTCTCATGATCATACTAGAAGAAGTAAGCTTCTTATTTTTCTTGCATACTTCCTCTTTTCCTTGTTTCTATCCTAGTTCCTGGTAGTACTATATATATTCTGAACTTGGTGATCTCCAATCGATGATCTCAAATCCCTATTTACAATTGCATTCTAATTTTCCCTTTCTGATCTCGAAATGGTTCGTGATTTTCAATCCATTCATCCATCAATTTCAACCTTTGGTCATGGGTTGTTGCGTATTATTTATAACTCTTACAGTAGTTACTTTCTTGATCTGACCTCAGATTTATGATCTTTTCAAGTTCGATCAATAACAACCTAGCTGCGGCTTAAGCCGTTAGCCGTAGGCTATGGAGCACAAGTGCACAACATTTTCAATTCTACTAATCGCGAAAGATGAGGCAAATTTAAGATCATTTTCTCTATGCAAAATAAGTGTACATGAAGTCATTAGGCACTACTCTTCTCTAAAACAAATTTTTTTTTTCTTTTTATCTTTTCTAGAAAAAAAGTTGTAGATAACTATTGACAGATGAACTCCATAGCTTTTGACTAAAATGTGCCTTTGATAAAAAGTTTTTTTTTATAAAGTTTGATTAAGATTATAATGCTAGATTGAGACATCTTATTCTAGGCTTCAGTTTAGAGCATCAAAAACACCGATATGGAGTCATAAATTATGTTCCTTTGTTCGAGCTTCCAATAACAAAACAAAAAAAAATTATCACACTTCCATAGCCTGTCTTGTACACATAATTTTATAACCAAATAACACTAATCCAATACAGTCATGGAATTACAAAATGGTATTTCAAATTTTATAGTATGGTGTAGATCTTTCTTTCTTTTGTGAAAAAATGGTATTTATATACAAACTTTTGCGTTCATGCGCCTAATCTTCATTGTGAATTGGCGATAATGCTATTCGTTTATGCCACAAACAAGCTAAGTTCAGTTATGTGTTTTGGGTTTATGAAATTTGTGTTGTTTGGATGTGATAAAGTGGACATACTATTTTACTACACTAGGGTTGATCAGTAAGCCCTTAAAATCATACTTTTTAATACTTTTGCTTTAAAAAAGTAAATTGTGTTTGGTTTGAATATAAAAAAGTATGCTTATTGAAAAAGCAAATTTGTTAAAAGCATACTTTTTATAAGTATGAATTACCTTACTTTTGCAATATTTGCAATATGTGTGTGTGTGTGTGTCTGTTTTTGTGTGTCTATTTTTTCTATACTTGTTTTGATTTATTTAATTTGTAAAATGATTAACATGAAAACTAGAATAGTCCTTTAAAATGAAAAAAAGAAGTAAAAGTACAGTAAAATTACCAAACAACATTTTTATTTGAAAGTACACTTTTACATAATTCACCAAATTAACAACAATTACATACTTATTAAAAGTATATTTTTCTACCCCTATGTCAAAAGTATACTTTTATACTTTTACTTCCACGATCAGACAAGCCCACCGTCACAAATATTAGATTTGGATCTTTTGTCATCCATATGTGGACAGCAGAAGTGTCTGTTCTTTAAATATTACCGTTTTAATGATTATAGCTGATTTGATATATTTCTCTTGCAGCCCTTATGTATTATTTGAAAGAACTTTTTACTCAATTCCTTCTTTTATGGAAGAAATCATTTCCGTTATATTTTAATATAATAAATAAGAAAATTAATAATTTTTTTTATTTTCGTTATACAGATAACAAATACCTAAATTAATAGGTTTTATTTCCATTGTACCTTAATATACACATGAATTATTGGTGAAGGCTAGCTAGGCGATGACATAATTAGTAATATATTTGGAGTAATTTGTGAAACCTATTTGTGAAACTTCATAGTTCATACAGTTAGAGAAATAATAAATTAGAAAACTGCGAGTAAGTTTTACTAATGTAAGTAATACCTAATTTACAGTGATTATAAAATTAAATTGCAATATTAGGTACTAGAAAGAGAATGGAGTAAAAACTGACTTGGGAAAAGTATACGAGAAGCAAAATAGAGTTAAAGTTAAATCCAACTGAATTAAAACGGCAACATTTAAAGAACGGACACCTCTGCTGTCCACATATGGATGACAGAGGATCCCAATCCTCTTGTTTATCGCTTTTTGTCAATCAGGGACGACACCTAGTTTACGGAGTGATTGTCAATTAACTAACCCTTGTTCCGATAAGATTTGTTTCTCAAAAGATTAAGTTAGACAATTAGGCTGAATTTTCAAGATACATCGTTGTATCTTGAACCGCAGATATTCACTACTTTTTACGTACCATGATTTTGCAGCTGATTTTTATGTTGGTGCAGCTTATAATATGCATATTGATTTGTTTCCTTTTCTATAAGCAGCAGTTTAGAGCAGTTTAAGCTGAATTTTTTGATTTTCTTCTAGTAGAACTTAAAGAGTTCTAAGCCACTCCCTAGATGCCTATTTCCCTAGATTGAATTAAGCAAAGCTTATTTGTCAAAAGGTACTGCCAAACATATTTGGGTCTCGACTTGGCCCAAGTTAGCACATACATGTTCTATTTCGCGCTTCGGCCTGTGATGAGTCAGTTGTGTTGACGGAGGCATCATGTTGGCTCAGAATCTTTTTAATAAAATTGTATCTATTAATCATTTTCGAATTTTTCTCCTGAAAAAATGACATACCCGGATGCAGACACCAGTCATTGGTCTAAGTGGCACCTTTTAAATTTTTTAAACATGTAATCACTTAAAAGGATTAATATATAGGATCTAATTATCGAAAATTTTATAATTTTATAGCAACTTATAAGTATATTTGATGGCCGGGTATATTGGTGAAGAAAATATGTTGATCTTATTAGTTCTGCTACTAATTTTGACCCAAAATTTTTGGGCTATGAAGGAGTACGTTAATTTTTTTTTTTATCTTGTTTGTTAGTTGAATAGTGATGGAATAAAAAACAAATGCAATGTGTATTGTTTGTTGAACATGATGAAAGCCTTGACAAACTTAGACACTCAACTAAATTTGTTACCAATCTTGTAACATATGTTGTTTTTCTGTATAGCTCATGTTTAATTCTTAGACAAGCATAAGAGCTGTGGATCATTCTCCCCTGGGTAGAAATTAGATAATAAATCTTGTAGATGCTTTGATGAACCAAACAATTTCAAAGATGCGGTAAAGACTAAAAATAAAAAAGATGGATTATCCACAGACGAAAAACAACGCGAGTAAAAAAAAGGTCCCTAAATGTTTAACCGTCAAGAATCTGTCACCGTCATATCGATCGACCGGATGTCCTTTAAATATATCCGTTGCTAATACTGTCGAGAAAAATCACAAGAGAGGTGCAAATTCTGGAAACGTAATGCCGCTTAAAGAGAATTGAGAGAGAACAGGAGAGATTTACTAAAGGAGGTTGTCTTTGTTGCTCATAAAATTCATAAGCCCAAATCATTTCATGAAAGCATTGACACAGTTAAAATTAACCGCTTCCTAGGTCGTAGAATATCGAAATAGTAATTAATAGTCTTATAAATCAAAGCACCTGGACCTATATCGCCAACCGGATTTCATCCTCGTCCTGTTTTGCTCACGCACCTTGTTGATTCATCCTATTATCTATAAAAGATAGTATATAAGAGGAGACACTGGCGAAATTAATTAGGATCCATTATAACTGCGCTGAACTTGTTATACTAGGTATATCTTCAATACACTTTAGAAAATCAAATCTTTGTCAAAAAAAATATCAATATGAATTAAAAAAATAGTGTGCTTTTTGATATTTCAAATTACTTCCCTTACAGGCAGAATGCAGTAAACAAATTCGTCATTTTGTCTATGTATAACATTTTTCACGTCGCGCACGATACCGATGTCAAATGTTTAGGCATAGCAGAACTATTTATTTCGAAGATTTGACACGTGCGTCTCCCGTTATCGCATACTTGCTGGAAGAATATATCATATTTAGTAGATACATATTGTGATTATATAATGGTAATAGCAGTATACAGACCGTCTGTGATTGATACAGACGGCAGCTTTATTAGTGGGAAAGAATACAAATCACGTCACGTAATAAAAACTCAATCTACTAAAAATACAAAAAAAAATTATTTTTTTTATTTTTAATTAAAATTTAAATTTAGGGTAGACTTAACTAGCGTTCCAATATATTTATTTGAGTTTTTAGTACGTGTCGTGATTTGTATCATTATAGTTCGTATTAATCACAGATGATCTGCATAAAGCATGAGCCTTATTGTAACATCCCGTATTTTTATAAATGGTTTTATTTATGATTTAATTTATCCAAAAACGTTTTATACAAATTTTACCAAAAACCGGTCACTCGACTAATTTTTAGCCAAAAACCGAAACTCTTCCGAAAAGATTTATTTTTAAAACTTGTTACTAAGTTTATAAATAAAAAGGACCCAATAGTTTTGTTTCTAAAATTTGTTATTTTTGAGTAGTAAAACAATATTTTTGTATTATGAGTTAACTTTTACAACTTTGGGGACCAAATAGTTCGTTACCACAAACATTCTCAAAACAGTTTTTACATCTTCCAAATCAGCCCAATTTTATTCAAAAAAACAGTAAACCTAAAAATAAGAGAGAAAAAGAGAGAAAAGAGAAGAAGAAGAAGAAGAAGAGAAATCACGTTAACGGATTATTACCGGAATTATCTCCTCTACGCTCTAAGGTAACGGGGGTTATCCATTGCGACTAGACGAGGGTGTATGTTAGGATTAGGTTTTACGTTTATTATAAATTGAGAGTTTTTGCCTTTTATATTATTTATGTTCTTAAATTGATAATTGGGGTTTAGTTGTTGTATTTTTAATTTCATTACTTGAATTGTAGAATTAGAGACTTGAGACTAATTAATTTCGAATTAATGAGATTATGGATGGGTTTGCATGTTTTAAGCGTTGATTATGTGATTATGTGATTATATAGTTATTGATGAAATTGGATATATTTATGTTGAATAATGGTGAATTGTAGTTTATGCATACAAGGTGTTTGTTAAAATATTTGAATGTGTTTTTATGTTGTATTGGCGTTTGGCTAGTTGTGAATTTAGTACATGTGGTTATGTGTTATGTTGTATTACGTTAAGTGACGTATGAGATGGTGTTAGTTGAATAGTATAATATTATTGGCCGAGGCCTTGATATTTATACGTATGAGATGGTGTTATTTGAATGATTTTATATTATTGGCCGAGGTCTTGTGATTAGCTGTAGTGGCAATGGTCTCTGTCTCTCCCTAATTCCGGGGACAGAAGACGGCCGAGGAGATAGGGAATGACTCGTCTTACGGACCGGGGCGAGTGGCGTTAGAGGTCCCAGTGTGCACTGTATTTACTTTTATGTTAGCAATGGTCTATGTCTCTCCCTAATTCCGGGGGCATAAGACGGCCGAAGGGATAGGGAATGACTCGTCTTACGGACTGGGACGAGTGGCGTGAGAGGTCCAAGTGCGCACTATAAATCTACTTTTATGTTGCAATGGTCTCTGTCTCTCCCTAATTCCGGGGACAGAAGACGGCCGAAGGGATAGGGAATGACCTACCTTACGGACTGGGGTAGGTGGCGTGAGAGGTCCATGTATGCTGTTGATGTGTATTTAATTTATTTAATTTATCGTAGTTGTAGAATGTCATTATATTTCTCTTTATACGTCGATTATCGTAATTGTAGAATTTGTGAGCTCTTGCATTTATGGGATGGAGTGACAGTATTTGTGGTGCCGTCCCGTCTAGTTATGTGCGTGGGACTCACCATTATAATTTTGTATTTCAGGTACAACTTAGGTTGAGGCGTATGGTTAAGAGCTTTAACAAGGCATCACATGGGTTCGGGCTTTTGCTTTCTTTTTACTTAGATTGTTTTTGAGGTTGTAGCCTACGGGCAAATTCATTCGTTCGTTATTTTTAGCTTTTATAAATCTTGACTTGTAGCCGCGTTTAGCAAACTTTTTATTATCCGTTAATTGTTCCTTTAGCTCGTTAATGTTTTCTTTTTAAATTTTTAAATTCGTACCAACAGGTTCTCTTTTCTTTGTTTTAAAAAGGTCATGCCTCGATGTCCGTGTTCTATGGATTTTGGGGCGTGACACTTATATAATATAATTAGTATATGTACACTCTGTAATATTCTCAATAAGATGGATTATTGCTAAGATACTATACTCTTTCAGGCTGGATTTTTCGAGTGCAATTTATCTGTTTCCACGCTCAAATCGTATTTTTTTTTTTACGAACCGTAAATCAAATTTACGGTTTGACCAACAGCCGATCGATCGGTCAACGCCTCAGGAAAAATTTCCAGAGAGTTTGGCCTATCGATCAGACTTCACAGCCGATCGATCGGTCAACGCCTCTGAAAATTTTTCCAGACATATATACATACATACATACACTCATATATACATATCTCTCTCTATATATTACTCTAAATTTGCCAATTTTCATCAAAAACACTCAAATCTTCAACAAAATCACTATTTTTTGTTAAAATTTTCCATTTTCATCACTCTAATACATAGCTTTCACAGCAATTCAACTCCAAATCCATTGATTTTCCCCAAATCAATTCGGATTTTTTTTTTAAAAACCCCTAATTTCTCAAATTCAATCCAAATGGTTCGTAAGGCAAGCTCTTCTCAAGACATCGGCTCATCCTCTCCTCGTTCGGATGATATTTATAAATCTATATCCGAACATTCTATCGCTAATAGAAATATCGTAAAGCGTGTTTCTATTAATAGGTCATTTCTCGATAAATTTCATCTCCTTCAAGAGAATATAACATTTCAAAATTGCGATTATTTGATTTGTTTAGATAATGATATATATGTTGAGGAAACGTATCAATTTTATGAAAATCTCGTAGCTGACACAAATAACGATGGTGTCCTTGAACTTAGATCCAAGGTTAACAAAAAACCTATTATGTTAACCGTCGCTCAACTTTGCGACCTTTTATGATTAGATAAAGGTGTCGTTTTAAAAACGGAAAAGGTAACGAATATCTATAATGAAGGTAACCTTATTAAGATTAGTCAAGCCGTTTTTCACTCCTACCATGTCGGAGAAACAAAAGCTAATGGTCTCCATTTTCAAAATAAAATTGCTTTCTTTATTCTCGCGAAAGTAATGTTTCTCCATAGCTCAAATTTTAGTGATGTTTCGGAAGAAAATATTATCGCTCTTTCTTATATGCAAAGACAAATCAAATTAGATACCGCCACACTAATTTTTAAGAAAATGATGTATGCAAAAAATAAAATAAAAACACTCACTTCCGTATGGCTCTTTTATTATCGGTATTCTTCACTATTTCAAAATTCCCACAAAACGCAAAATTCTCGAGTCTACGAATGAGATTTTCTCTAGTATTTTTTCTCAAATGAGAATTTATGATAAAGATAATGGGATTCTAACTTGTTATGGACGCCAAGTCTACGATTGAGATTTTCTCTAGTAATCTTCATTTAGAGGCATATGTAGGTGTTAAAGCTGAGGTTTTTATTCCGGGTTCGGAACCCGAGGGTCTTTTCGATCCTATTCCGTCTTCCGATCCTATTCCTCGTATTTCTTCCAATTATATTCCTCCTGCCAACCCCATTCCCCCATCCTCGCATCGAGAGAATGGCAAAGAAATAGCAGCATCCTCTTATATTTCGCCTATTACTGAAGATACTGGCTTCTCCTTTCCATGTAACCCTCATTTGGCATCCGTCACCGGAAATTTTCATACCGACAAAATGATGATGGATTATGAATTTTATCGTATGCAACGTCAACAATACCGTGATTATAGAATTGACAAGGATGAGTATTATGGAGAAATCGATGCGTATAGTGAAGAAAAATATAAGTAATATCGTACATACTTTCCGAACTATCGTCGCCCACTCTATGATGATACCGAGGATGATGCTAATTCGAAACAAAATGACTAACATTTATAATTTTTTGTATGTTTCGATGTCATTTCTATTTGTTTTTCTTCGAACAATATGCAATTTTATTTTATTTATTTTGCATTGTAATTTGGGATTCGTTGCATTATAATCGTTAATGTTTAATTTCTTTATTATTTTATCTTATCTTGAATGGTTTGTTCGAATGGTTATGTTGTTATTATTACGTGTTATTATTGTTGTGTTCGTCATATTAAATGTTATTACTGTGGTGTTGGCGTTGTTTGTTGGTATTAGATGTAAATTATTGAGTTGATCATTTTGTTAAATTTATTTGTGGCGATACTCCAATTTTAAGCAAAACTATGACGAAATTTTCATTTACAAGTATGGCGTTTAAATAATACTTGAAAATGATAAATTTTCATTTACATAAATAGAGTTTTACAACCGTTGCAACATTTACAAAGTTCAACATTTCATTTACATAAAAAATGGATTACATAAATTTATAGCAACTCATTTTCTTCTTTTCGAATGACTAAAGTCCTTAAAGTGCGACATAAGAAGCTACTTTCCCGCCGATGTCAATCTGTCGGATGACGACTCAGTCGACTCATCTATATCATTAAGCTCCCGCCGACGTCTATCTTTAACATGCGATTCCCGTGGTGGAGCACGCTCGTATGAAAGGGGTGGCACTCCTCGTAACCAAGGATTGTTTGCGGAAGTCTGACTGAACAGATGCTCATAAGACTCAACAGACTGTATATGACTATAAAGGGTATGGTAAGGGATCTCCATTTGAATATTTTCCAATCCCTCGGAAGCAGCACGATGATGACCACTGGTATCTGTACCACTATCCTCGTATCTATTCGTACGTCCTCCTCCACTTGTATGTCTACTCCCAGTACGACCTCTGCTGCTAGACTCATATTCACCTCTAGCTCTGTCCGTGCGTCTACCCCCAATACGACCTCCACTACTAGATTCACCGTGCATTGTAGCAGTACGTGTGTAACTTCTCGTCATATCCTTGTAACCGCGATCCACACGATCATTGTAATCGTCATAATCAGGCTCATCGCCATCCTGGTCATCGTCATCCTAGTTATCGTCCTCCAACGGTTCATCACTCGACCCTTTTGGATCAATGCCCAATTCAGCCATACCAGTGGCTAAATATTGCACCTCCTGTTTAATTTTGAGCCGTTTAAAAGTTTTGTAACTATGACGTGGGAAATTTTTCTGCAAAAAAAAAAAATAAAAAAAAAATATATTAATAAAAAAATTTGAAATAAAAAACAATGTTAGTTTACTAAATTAGTTTTTTACCATTTTAGTAATAAAACCCACAGTCGCACGAACACCGTGTTCCGACACTTCGAGAAGAGGTGGGTTTATGAGAAGGCGTGTCCGAGGTCTATACCATTGTAGGTAATCCGGTGACATTCCCGTACCGAATTCACAGTTAATAAGTCGGTGGTGGCGATCATTCCACTGGGTTATAAACATGTGGAATATTTGAGGTCAGTCATACTTTTGTTGTTTGCCAGCTCTCCTATCATTGCTATGGCCTTGTATGGGATTTCAAATCTCTGTAGGCATGAATAAATCCAAACTGCCTCATAATTCTCCACGCGGGATGCCACTCAATCTTCTCGTTGCATATGAGTGGAATAGACTAATGCCACATATAACGATCCCGTGTACAGTATTCAGAATGAGCATTGATATCCTCGTATGGATGCCAGTCTATCTGTAATTCAAAAGAACTCATTATGTGCAATCATATACAACATATACGTAACAATAATAAATTATAAAAAAAATAGAGTTTTACCTGTTCAGGCGTTAACTGGTCAAACAAGTCCCGTATAAAAACCACATTATGTCGTACCACATGTTGATCAGAGTGTGTCAATTTTTTCCACCTATAATAATACAAGTATAGTAGATAAATAATAAATATAAAGAAAAGAAGTAGCTGCAAAATATTCAGAATTTAATAGTAATCGGATACAAAAATTAAATAATAGCATGCATGTAGCCGACGGGAAATCTAGGCAATCCCGGAGGAGGGGGAATATTAGGAGGCAATCCTGGACAAGGTCTAACATGCCGTAGGCTTGTCATCGCCCACATCTCAAGGAACATCACCGCACCGCTTATTTCCTGAGCTTGCCCCCTAACAAACTTGCACATGTTGGACTTTAACCAAGCGAGTAAAGTTGATCCCCAACTATGCTCTCTACACATATTAAAATCTTCAAGAAACGGGAGAGGCCAAAGTGCAACCTAATCACTGCTCTTATTAGAAAAAACGTGAGCAGCTAACAAGAACAACATCGCAGCTCTCGACGGATATAACAATCTCTCTTGACTAGGATTGTCACGTAATTCCGTAAACGTTTGTCGCAACCATCTAAGTTTAACCGTTAAACAGTTTTTATCAATTATATCGTCATCGGCTCTACTTCCCAACAATCTCTCCACCAAATCCAACCTGCTAGCTCTATTATCATTTTTCTCTGACCGGGTTACAGGAAAACCATCCATCCTCAATCCCAACATAATCTCTACATCTTGTAAAGATATCCCCAACTCGCGCACCGGAAAAATCAAATGTGTGGGTCTCATTATGCCACATGTCCAGTAATACTGTAAGTAAGCCTCGATCTACATTGTAACTCTGTATGACATAAACACCATAGAAGTCTACTCTAATCATATTGTGCGTTACTGTTGGATGCAAAACTATCTCCCAGCTATAATTGTATAACCGCATCTTATTCTCATCCGCTCTCCCTGCTTCTCTACCACGCGTCCAGATCTTTTCTGATATATGATCAGACTGTCGTAAAATCCTCCAATTTCCTCTAAGAAGTGGACCTGGACAACCTGTATCACGCTTAGAGAACCTATATGAAAAATGGATATGAAATTAAATAATTTGTCCACTAATTCAAATATATATAGATAAAATATACCGTATATTTTTATTTATTTATACAATGATCACATATTATAATATGTATGTATACGCACACGCATATGTTTAGGCTTATCCACCAAAAAAAATAAACTCATGAACTACTTAAAAAAACAGTTACTAATTAACATACAAAACAAATGAAACTCAATTAATGGGAACTAAACAATTATTATAAATCAACAAAATATATGAAAAACCATAACTTAGTCAAATTTATTATAGTCAAAACAAGATAAGCAATATACACAATCAAATACAACTAAACAATTAGTGATAATTATCTAAATCAATAAATTTGTATAAACCCTCTAATTTTAATGAAAAAGGGAACAATGTGTGTAAAATTGGTGTACTTTCTATGATTTTTTTCATAAATTAGAGATTTAAACTATATAATATAGAGAATCGAGAATTAAGAAGTGAATAAAGAAATACATTTACCCGATCTATGTGATTTGAAGTTAATCGGAGTTAAAAACTTATTAAGTGGTTGTAATTTGCGAGAATTTGTGAGAATTTTTTAGGAGAGAATGAGAGTTTTGGAAAGTGAATGTTTTGTTGGGTTAAATAGGCAAATTTACAGTACTCGGCCGATCGATCAACCAAGCTCTCTGAAATTTTTTCCAGAGGCGTTGACCGATCGATCGGCTGTCAACTCCGATTGATCGGCCTCTGTAAATTTTTTAGATTTCAACGCAGGGACAATTTGGTAATTTTACAGTCAAACCGTAATTTTGACTTACGGTTCGTAAAAATAAATTACAGTTTGAGCACGAAAACATATAAATTATAATGGAAAAATCCAACGTCTTACTCTTTTCGCCCCCATTTTGTTTGAGAATCATTGCCCCCATTTTGTTTGAGAATCATTGTAGTGTGTGACATAGTATTGATCAGGCATTTTCCCAAGATGGTAAAAGAGTATTATGACAATTATTTTTTATGGTTTGGTATATCAAATTAATATAATGACATGATTAATTATACTGTTAAACTAAAATGAATCCAACACAAAAAGTAAGAATGTACTATATATATAGGTAATTTGGATAGTGTATGTTGGATTAGTATTATATAGCTAGCTACTGAGAGAGATATAAATTATGATGATTGTCCCCATTTATTCCAAATCATTATTTCTTGTACTTAGCCCCACACATTCATATCATAACACACACACACACACACACGTTCATTGTTTTGATTAGAATTATTACAACTAGTTAGTGCGAGTCGCATACTTACTCCTCTTTTCGAATTGCCTTTACAGCTTTTTTTTGTATCTTTCTATCATAATCTCACCTACCACTTTGCTCTGAGGTTGAATTTTTCAAAAGTAGTAAACTTTCAAAAACACAATCAATTTCTCTCTTTTGCTGTTGTCTATATAGCTCAACTCATTTATCTTGATTATCTACTTAATTATTCATTTTTTGTATTTTTTTAAACATGATCAATATTAGGACAAAGGCTCATTGTTAAGGGTCATTTTGCATGAAGAAGCCACACGACATCATAAATCATTTTGTATCGGATAAATTAACAAACATATTACTTTTGAAACTAAATTAACAAAAACATACCTAAAAATTTTTAATTAATAAAAACATACCCAAAAGTTGATACTCTAATTTATATATTTCATACCCTTATTCCAAAAGTTCATACCATTATTTAAAAAGTTCATATCCTAATTTGTATATTTCATACACTTATTCCAAAAGTTCATACCCTTATTTCAGAAGTTCATAACCTAATTTGTATTTTTCATACCGTTATTTTAAAAGTTTATACCCTTGTTTCAAAAGTTTATACCCTAATTTGTATTTTTCATACCCTTATTCCATACCCTAATTTGTATTTTTTATACACTTATTCCAAAAGTTCATACTCTTATTTCAAAAGTGCATACCATAATTTGTATTTTTCATACCATTATTTCAAAAGTTCATATACTGATTCGTTGAGTTCATCCTTATTTTCAAATTTCATACCCCAATTTACATAATTTATATACATAATTTTTAACTTTATAAACTTATTTATCAACATTATATACTAATTAACAAATCCAACTCTTACCCGTTCTCCGATCTCGAACTATCACGTCGCCGTCGTGGGTCTCTCCTTCGACGACCGCATCTCCATCGACATCAAGCTCGAATTTTTGATCTCGTTATACACACTCGCCGCCCATTCCGATAGATATGTCCGTCTCAATCTACACGGAAGAGAGAGAAGAAGAAAAAGATCGAAAAAATAGAAAAAAAATGATGAGAGAGATCGGAAAGAGAGGAAAATGATGAAAGATCGGAGAGAGTGAGAAAGTGGAGAAAGATTGGATAGAATGTGGGAGGAGGAGAGAGAGAGTAAATAGATTGGGATGAATGAATCAGATTTTTTATTTTTTATTAATTATTAATTAAACGTATATTTTTGATAATTTAACTTTTGAGTGTATGTTTATGTAAATATAATAGGGGTATATTATGTTATATTAATTGGCCATTTTGCATCAAATAAAGTCAGGAAAAATTACCGCGGACATTAATTATGATATTGAAATTATATCTATACGAAAGAAGAATGCACATTCTAATTTAGAAACGCCAACTGTGTTTGGCGAAAGCTATTTACACACATATCGAATTAAGGTGGTAAAGTTGGTTGACAAATACGACTTGGTTGTTTCATTATACGCTTTAAATTACATGCATCACGCATGCATAGATGAAATTCAAGAAAATACATCCAATGAATTTTTATGAAAAATATATTTTTTTAAAAATTATGTTGGGAGCGACATCCTCACCCTTCTTTTCTGCTTGGGTTCTTTATAGTTTCTTCTTTCTTATTGCAATATCAAAATGCTATTGATAAGTCATTGTTAGACAAGCACTATAGGATCCCCATAAACTTATTTTCCTTAGAATTTGAGGAAATTCATACAAAAAAAACTCGATTTTGTTTAATTAGCAGGTTTTTTATAATGTTCCTCAAATATAGACGTATCAAAATCTTCGCCAAATAAAAGGAACTAAATGATTTGCTCAAATTCTCTCTCATTCCTACTTTTTTCACTTTCTTCGACATAAATGTACATTAAATCACAAAAAAAAATATAAAAATTTAATAAAAAATGCAAATAAAGAAAATTATAAGATAGTTTGTGTGGGTGTAAAAGTGTTATTTAAAATGAAAAATGTGTTAGTTTTTTGTTAATTTGGGGATGAGTAAGCTATTGTGCTTGCTCTTAGGGTCAAAATATGGGCCATAATTTAAAGTTTTATGTTAAAGAAAGGAAGATATAATTGGCCCTCGTTATAATTGGAAATTTGGAATCCTGTGTAAAAGGTGAAAGAGAAATAGTGATACCTTTTGTTTTTCTTTTTTCCTCCGCTTAGACCCTACCACTTACAATTATTTTGTTGACCCCTTCATCTCCAAAGTTTCACCTTTCTCCCATCGGAAACACGGGATGTGATTTGTGAACATTTTGTACATTAATAAAACCGGTTTACCTTGTTTGGATCTCTAACGTTAAATGGATACTTCACCTGAAATGTGACGAATTCTGAGGCCCGTTATGAGTATTTCCAGGGAGCTAGATCGATCGTTTTATTCATATAAGATACTTTATATCCATATGTCTAAAAAAACAAAGCGATCCACATTGGTATACTTCACTAAGAGAGCCTAATTTTTATCATTCAGTCCGTCTAGAGTTATGCGCCACAAAGCGAGGATAAAACAAGACTGTTTTTTCTTACTAATTTTACTACTTTTTGCTACTTTTTGCATGAGACTTCAGGTTTTTAGTCCTAATTATGTTTTTCTTACTACGTTTTCTAGTTTACTGAGCTTTCTCATAAATACCTGTCGCAAAATTTCTATTGAAATTTACTGCAAATTAAGGTTTTGCGTGTTTAAGAACTTATATTGATATTTATACAAGAACTTAGTGTAATTAAGACCAATTTTATGAGCACTAAGGCACTATATATTACTAGTTTAATATGGTATCACTAAAAATGGAATACTCTACTCACTGTTGACGGCTAATGATTTCTTTTATACATATATGTCAATTAGCAGTAAAAGGATTCGTAAGGTAAAATTAGCTCCTTTCATTTGGGCCAAAGTTTTTCTTTAAACACAGTAAGAAAAAGTTAATTTAAAATCATAAATTTTTTTGAGTTATGCTGATAAATTGGTTGTCGCTAAATTTTACCAACAGTTTAGCAACACAATTTGTTGGTAAATTTTAACGACAACCACTTTATCAACATAAACTGTTGTTAAATTTTATACACGTCTCAATTTAACAACATAAAAAAAAGTTTTATAATGCTATCTTAGTTGAAACTAGCTGTGTATATGGGGAGTAATTGATTGCCATTTTTGTGGAATTTTACTATTTCCCTAGAACTCATATTTTTTTCCTTTAACAGGAAATGACCGACACATTGTATAATTATTTGAAATGATGGCATTAGGAAACAAAAATCAGAGAATATACTAGAGCGCATCTTATGTCTTGTGCATTGAATAATTCTACTAAATTGGAAATAATAGGCACATCTTCAAGGTGCAGTTCATTCCACTAACTAGTATAACTTTATAAAGTTTTTTGTCATTTTGGTCACCTTTAAGGGTCCCCATGCGATTCCATTTGTTCGTTTGTGTTTAAGATCTATGTTCTAGGTCTAGTTATTGTGTTTTTTGGTGATGTGACTTTTAGCAAACTTTCATCTTATGTCTGCATTTGATTATCTTAATTAACTGTTTCATATGGCAAATGTTTCGAAGGAGAAAAAAAGAACAGTGACTGCCGTGAATTTGTCATTAATCTTAATAAATTATATTTTCCATGAGGCATTCTAATTAATCATTTTTCTCTTATTCCGTCTATAGCCGTAGTATCTCATTATCTGACTACGGATATATGTTCAAAAATATAGACCTATCTTTCGTTCCCTTATTATTTTGGAATGTCCTTGTGAGGGAAAGGGGCCTAAGTATAATTTGATAATCGGTAAATTTGTAAAGAATTGGGAGTTTAGTTAGGTTTGGCTTTATTTTTGTCTTCAAATGGTTTGTTTTTAGATTACAAATATTTAAAAACGTATTTATATATAGTTTGATTTAGAGTTAATCAACTAGGCTCTAGCTAATAGGAGTACCTAATTTAAGTCCGAGCCAGATCATCCAATCTCATTTAATCCGAACGCAGGGACGGCCCGACTTCTACACTTGCCCAATGCTCAAATTTTTTTGTTGCTCATAGTGATATTATTAAGCAAAAAAAAAACTTTTTATTTGGGTTAATTTCATGGTTTTAACAACAAATAAATAAAATTAAGCTAAACAAATAGTGTGTTCATAGGAATAAAACAATTAAACCAAAGAAATAGTTTAAAAGACATAAAAGAATTGTTATTGTATTAAGAATACATGAGATTAGAAATGTAAAAAAAATAAAGTGTTGTTGAAAAGGTTTGAGAACTTGGGTCTTTTCAGAGTTAGTATATGGTCATAACCATTTAGGCTACATATACATATATGATAAATTTAAATAATATATATTATTTGTTTTATGTTCCTCCAAATTTATTTACCTCCTTGTTCAATACCCAAGTCTTATTGGGATTGAGCTTGGACCGCCATGTCCGAACGACACTATTGACCATGAGTTATTAGATGCATCAAACCACAATTTTTAGAGGATGCATATTAAAAAAATTATTTATGTTTTAAAAAGTAATTTTTGGACATCTTAGTGTTGCTTGGGATTGATTGGATTTACTATCGACTATCTTTTGTTTCCAAAGGAAAATCTCTTTAGATAAGGTGAAATGGATTTAAGAACAAACTAAAACATAATCGAATCTGAACCCACTCGGAATCACCATGTCCGCAAATCCAAACCACATCGGACCGATCGGTAATTAGTTTCAGTTTAGAATTATAAATTCTTTGGTTTGCTATCCAAATTTATCTTTGGAGTCTGTAATGGTCTGATTTAGAATAGGATCAAATGCGTTTTGATCCAAACCATAAAAATCATGAGACAACGTTCTTTTCTATAAAAAAAAATTTTGAAGAGGAACAAATTTCATTAAGATAGATTGGTCATACAAATAAGACAATACATTGCAATCTAAACGTTCTTTTCTAGAATTTGACATGGAAATCTTTGTTAATGGTGAGTGTCTCATTCTATCTGGGGCCAAGTATATGATGTCATGTCTAACGAAATTAGAGGAATAAAGTGAAGTAATGTAATTTGAAAATATTAGTACTATAGTAGGCTTTATAGTTTTGTGTGATGATAATTGACAATGACATAAATGTATTTGAATAAAATTTGGTGACAAATTGTACCGTACAATACATACCCTTTATTGTGCTCCCTTAAGATAAGACGAGAAACAATCTCCATTATGGAGAGCTTGAAAGCAATTCCGAATTCTATCCACTAATTAGTTTACTAATTGTCCTGCTCTTTTGTCGTAATATTTTACTTGGTGGTGGATTAGGTATCAATTTAAAGAATTTTTAATTAACCTGCACTACTGATGTCACGACCCAAAATCCGTAAAACGAATATCGAGGCATGACCTTTTTTTAAAACAAAAGAAAGTAGAACCTGTTGGTACGAAATTAAAAAATTTAAAAGAAAACACTTACGAGCTAAAGGAACAATTAACGGATAAATAAAAAGTTTGTCAAACGCGGCTACAAGTCAGGATTTATAAAAGCTAAAAATAACGAACGAATGAATTTGCCCGTAGGCTACAACCTCAAAAACAATCTAAGTAAAAAGAAAGCAAAAGCCCGAACCCATGTGATGCCTTGCTAAAGCTCTTAACCATACGCCTCAACCTAAGTTGTACCTGAAATACAAAATTGTAACTCACGCACATAACTAGACGGGACGGCACCACAAATACCGTCACTCCATCCCATAAATGCAAGAGCTCACAAATTCTACAACTACGATAATCGACGTATAAAGAGAAATGTAATGACATTCTACAACTACGATAAATTAAATAAATTAAATAACATCAACACACAACTATAGCATACATGGACCTCTCACGCCACCTACCCCAGTCCGTAAGGTAGGTCATTCCCTATCCCTTCGGCCGTCTTATGTCCCCGGAATTAGGGAGAGACATAGACCATTGCAACATAAAAGTAGATTTATAGTGCGCACTTGGACCTCTCACGCCACTCGTCCCAGTCCGTAAGACGAGTCATTCCCTATCCCTTCGGCCGTCTTATGCCCCCGGAATTAGGGAGAGACATAGACCATTGCTAACATAAAAGTAAATATAGTGCACACTGTGACCTATAACGCCACTCGCCCCGGTCCGTAAGACGAGTCATTCCCTATCCCCTCGGCCGTCTTCTGTCCCCGGAATTAGGGAGAGACAGAGACCATTGCCACTACAGCTAAATCACAAGGCCTCGGCCAATAATATAAAATCATTCAAATAACACCATCTCATACGTATAAATATTAAGGCCTCGGCCAATAATATTATACTATTCAACTAACATAACTCATACGTCACTTAACGTAATACAACATAAACCATAATCATAGATGCTAGATTCACAACTAGCCAATCACTTCAACGACATAAAAACCCATTCAGAAATTTTAACAAACACCTTGTATGCATAAACTACAATCCATCTATATTCAACAATAATTTACCCAATTCTATCAAAAACCATAATAACTCATAATCAACGCTTAAAACATGCAAACCCATCCATAATCTCATTAATTCGAAATTAATTAGTCTCAAGTCTCAAATTCTACAATTCAATTAAAGGAATTAAAAATACAACAACTAAACCCCAATTATCAATTTAAGAACATAAATAATATAAAAGGCAAAAACCCCCAATTTATAATGAACGTAAAACCTAATCCTAACATACACCCTCGTCTAGTCGCTATGGATAACCCCCGTTACCTTAGAGCGTAGTGGAGATGCTTCCGGTATGAACCCGCTAATGGTGGCTTCCTCTTCTTCTTCTTCTTCTCTTTTCTCTCTTTTTCTCTCTTTTTCTCTCTTTTCTCTCTTGGCTGATTTTTAGGTTTTAAAGCATTGAAAAGTGGGCTGATTTTAGGTTTAGAAAAAACTGTTTTTACAAAGTTTGTGGAAGCGAACTATTTGGTCCCCAAAGTTCTAAAAGCTAACTTTTAATCCAAATTATTGTTTTACTACTCAAAAATAACAAATCTTTAGAAACAAATCTATTGGGTCCTTTTTATTAGTAAAATTAGTAACAGGTTTTTAAAATAAAGTTTTTCGGAAGAGTTTCGGTTTTTGGCTAAAAATTAGTCGAGTGACCGGTTTTTAGTAAAATTTGAATAAAACGTTTTTGGATAAATTAAATCATAAATAAAATTACTTATAAAAATTCGGGATGTTACAACTGAAAAAGGATTGTGACTTAAGTAAAAGGGTGTTACGTGGGGGAACCTTGATAGGTGGTCATGGATCGAAGGATCATAGAAATCTGAAGTTCGAGCTAATAGATCAGTGGCGGAGATGGAGAGATATGGGTGAACATGACGGTCTGGTGGTGGTGATGGCGACAACAAAATGGTGGCGATGGTGAGACTTTCTGTCAGATAGTGGCTGGATGGTGGTCCCTCTCAGACGGAGATGGTGCGGGGAAGAGAGCGACTAGTCAAACTAGGACCGGTGTATGTTCTTTTGCTAAATAAACACCATAATTGTATGCATGTACACTTACTTTCATTTAATGAATGATTGATACGCCATGTCTGGATATCATTTTACAGCAGTAATATTAGAAGAAATGTTAAATAGAAAATTGAGTAATACATAGTATAAAACAAGTAAAAAAAATGGTCTCTAACATGGTTAGTTATGTTATTATTTAATATTAACCAGTCGGAGTGAAATAATTAAGTTGCAAGAACGACAATAATGGTTAGAATATTCGGATAACCAGGTAGAGGAAACATGTCATCAAGGTATTGTTCCGGTTACACTAATATAGTTACCAACTTACCATAGTTTAGTCCTACCATAGTTGGTTTATGCTCTTTCCAAAACAAAAACAAAAATAGTTTGTTTATGCATCAAATAAAACACAAGTAGTCCTTAAAAGTTTAAATTGCAAGGAACTTTTTGCGTTTGGTTATCCGTTTTCTGACTTGAAAAATGTTACTTTTGTCGGAAGATGTTCATTATATGTGTACCTTTCTTTTAGGAACATACAATGATATTAAGCAAATGTAAAAAAAAAAATTAAAAAAGTGTACAGACTAAGACAGAGGGAAAAATATTCCAAATTTTCACGCAACGAATTCACATTTGGGACTTGGGAAACAACTCAACAAGCCAAGCACATGCACCATTTTCAACACCAATTAAACGTAAAAACATACTAACAGAGAACATTCAACTTTACCATTCAAATCAAAATTATAACCCTTTCACTATTTCATGTCATCTATCAATCAAACGTTATATCTACATCAATATAATCGAAACCAAAGCTACAGATGCAGATCATGTACGATCCATGTCACCAAATACAGCTAGCAACCTACAACGATGTAACCAATCATTCAAATTTATTGCTAGTTTATAGTATTGGCATACAATGCATTTAATATTATCATGTACTAGTCAAATAGTAACGTATCAACTCAACATATATATAAACTTCTATAAAACCTTACAAAAACTGCACAAATGGCTATTTGACTCGTCTCAACAAGGCGGGTCAATCTAATTTTGTCAAGACTGGGTCAACTAATAGTCGATCTCTCCAATTTTAGTCATGATTTTGATTTCCACTGCCGAAGGATTTATACTTTATACCCAAAAAAATCAAGGACAATTGCACTTATGTACAATTTGACCAATTAGTTTAAAAAAAGAAGTACTTGGATTTTTTTTTCACTCATGTAAATACTATCAAATTATTTTCAATACCGTAAAATATTTAGACAATACTCCATCAATTTGACAACAATTCAAGATACATATATAAATAAATATACACTAGGGATGCATAATTATAGCAAAATTTAAGTCCCCTTAAAAAAATACTCCAAATAAATGGATCAATTACCGCATCAATTCGGCTTATGCGCTTACATTTCTGCTAATCAACTAACAATTTGGATCAAGTACTACTGCTCAAATCATCAATTACGAGATCTACAGCAATGACAGGTCCGGCTTTCACAGTGGCAATGACATATCGAAAAGAGAAAAAAGGGCAAAGACTAAAATGCAATAGAGCAATCGACGAAGAAGCAATCAAGGAGGATCGAGCAATCTTCGACTTATGAGATCAACGAAGGAGATCGACTAACAGACGGTGGGAATAGCTTGATGGGTAGTCCATCGTGGCTCTGGGTTGGGAGAGAGATGAAAAGATACAAGGAGAGTCGTCGTATTTTTTCTCTCTGTGTAACTTAAGTGATACAATATTTGTATAAAGCCATTATTGCTTTAGCTAAATAATAAGTCATTCAAGTTATACTTTGACTTGATCTTAAAAAAAATATATACTTTTGACTTGGTGTTCCCAAAAAATTGTTAGGTAAAAATTATTAAGTTCTCCAATTTATTTGTTAACTTCTCCAATACTGAACATGTTTGGAACCACAGTTGTAAAAACAGGTATTCATGATTTTGTGGAGAAGTACCATGATTTTGTGGTGATCAAATCAAGTTTGCCAATTTTCTAAAATTTTACTTAATCGCTTGAAAAGTTTAAGAGAAAAGTGTCCCAACGGGAGACTATTAATATTTGTGGGAATTCGCCCTCTACTTCTTATCCACATTTTACAATTATAGGAATATGAACTGGGACAATTCATGATATTTCTCCATTCACCATTCAAGTGGTGGTACTTTTAAATTTTGTAGTTGAGATAGACGGGATCCAACTTAAACCCAATCGGGTTGGTTTCAGTTCTAACTCAACCTAACCGGAACGCAACCCAAATCCCCGAAATCTAATCTTATAAGATACTAACATAATCAAGTGCTTTAAAGGTTCAAAGATACACTAAATGGTAAATGCTAGTAAGTAATAACAATTATCATATTTATATACAAACAAAATTATTGCTACTAATAACTTTTGCATGCTTTAATATTAATGTTCAATGGTGTACACACGTCTAAAAACTAACTAAGCTCTATCTGATTCTGCTCAAGTCATCCAGTCTATTTCAGAAATGCTTTACAAATGCCATTTCAGACAACAAAATGCTTTATTAGAAAATCGAATGTTAAGTACATCCACTATCTTTATGATTGTGCTAGTTTAGCCTAAATTTACAAAGATTGTAAAAGATCAATGATTAATAAGATGATTCAACCACGACTATTATTTTTTATTTTATTTTTTTGCTGTTGAGGTATAGGGGTTCAACAACCCATGGGACATTGTCACTTACTTTGTAACAACTTTGTCATACACACAGTCCACATGTGGGGCAGATAACAAATATGATGATATCAAACACTAGAGCAAAATGCATTTGAATAGGAGAGGGTCCTTTGCTTCTTTAAAAGGGAAAGGTGACAACTTTTCAAAAAAAAAAAAAAAAAAAGAAAGAAAAGAAGAAGAAGGTGAGTGGTTGGGTCATATTCATGTAATAATGAACCGTATACTATATACTTCTATTATTTATGCATACATTAAGACTTTAAAGTAGTATTAAATTTTGAAAGTCCAATTTTGTGCCAGTACCCTAGGGGAGTTTCTACCCAAGCTCAAATCTCAATACATACATATATTATATATAGTCTTGGTACTCGAAAGGTACTGGACTTTAGTGCCTGTGGTCCATCCACTATCCTTGGTAACCAGCTTAATTAATTTTATAAATGTTATTATATATTTAGGTACTTGATTAAGGGCACACTAAAAATAAATAAATCACACTTATCCACAACCTAGCTAGCTGCTAGCACTTGGTTTAATATCACATTTAAGCGCACATTAACAGTGTAGTGCTTCTATATATGGTTAAGATTCTTAAGAACCCAAAGTAGTCTCTTGGTTCTATACCTAGAAAATTTGGAAAAAATGAAAAACTGATAAGAAATGACTAACATTGCTATCAATCTTGCAAACTGAAACTAGCAAAAGCATAGACATTGCAACCATATCATGAACATAACCCTGGCTTAAACATAAATAACCCCCACCAATACTTATATATACATTTAAAACATTAAACCATGAGGAAACCCTGAAGTTAAAGACTAAACCCCGACTCGAAGTTTGATAATACAACATAAGCGGAAAAAGAGGAACACAATAAACTTAGCAAATAACTCTTAACCCGATACACGAACAACTATTACCAAACCAACTCAAATTTAAAGTAACCTCTCAAATGCTAAGAAGATCAGGGGGCGGTAATTGTCCCGTTGGTGGCGATGCATTCGAAGACTCATTAACAGGTGGTGAAGATGACTCTGCATCTGGTGACTCATTTCCCTTCGAGTTTGGTGGTTTTGGTAGCTCGGTGAGGATTTGAACAACATCTCTCATTGTTGGGCGCTCAACAGCTTGTTCTTCAACACACAGCATAGCTACATAGAACACGTGCATAACTTCGTGTACGGGAACTGTCGATAGTCTCGGATCAAGGACTTTAAGCACTTCTTCTTTGTTCCCATCTGTCATTTTTCGTACCCATTGGACTATATCAACACCATCACCAAACTCTCCCACTGGTTTTCGCCCACTAACGAGTTCCAAAAGAACAACACCAAAGCTGTATACATCGCTCTTTTCGTCAACCTTGAGCGTGTATGCATACTCTGCATAATTACAACTTCATTTAAATTGATTGAGACTGAAAATGTCTTAAGACATACTACTCCATAGCAGTATTAATTAAGGGACCTATAGGTTTAAATAAATTTCATGACAACGTTAGTAGATATAGCTGGTAATGGAATTAACTACGTATGCAAAGATTCTGTTTATTTTTAGACCATATAATATTGTTGAAAAGGACCCTTTATCTCCCAAAGTGGACCATGGGTCAAAACCAAACCTCTCTTACAATAGACATTGACTGCAAAAACAACAGCCAAGAAAAAAGGACTGATTGTTACTATACAAGCTTTTAATGAGAAACACATAACTCATATCCTCATTCATATACAACTCTATACAAGCAACCCAAGACAGATTTATACACAATTAGTAATTAATGCCTAGAAACAAAACTAACAACGAACAACTAAAAACTAACAACGAACAACTAACAAGAGCTATCAAAATTAGCACACAAATTCACTCCTAACTAAGAAAACTGTAATACTATTAAAATTGGCAAAACACGAAATAGAGTCTTAAAAACATACCTGGTGCAATATATCCATATGATCCAGCTATAGCAGACATGCATTCGGAAGTTCCCGAATCTTGCAAAAACTTAGCCAGGCCAAAATCGGCAACATGTGCTTCGAAACCAGTATCAAGCAAAATATTGTTTGACTTCACATCACGGTGTAAAATCAACGGTGAACAATCGTGGTGAAGATAGCAAAGCCCTTTAGCAGCTTCAACAGCAATTTTGTACCTAGTGTCCCAAATTAGATGACCCCCTTTCTTACCATGTAGAACTTCTCCTAAGCTCCCGTTCGGCATGTACTCGTAAACAAGTAAATTCGTCTCGTGGTTTGAACAAAAACCTAACAGCCTAACGATATGGCGGTGCCTAATACGCCCTAAAGTTTGGATTTCTGCGTTAAACCCATGATCATGAGACGACCCACGACTCATCACAGGCAATCTTTTCACCGCAACATTGTCACCATTTGGCATAACCCCTTTGTACACAATCCCAGCACCCCCTTTACCAATGATATTATCCTCTTTTAAGCAGTCTAAAACATCGTCGCAAGTGAAGTCTAGGCGTTGGAAAGCAGTGAGCTTCCAAGCCCTAGCCTCGCTCGCCCTTTTCAAAGACCTGGCCTTTATAATCGCAGCGATTGCGAAAGCAATAGAACAAACTAGCAAACCGATGACAAGCAAAAGCTTCACAGAAGCCGATAAAGAACCCTTGGAATGTCCCTTGTGAGGATTCGTCGGCATCACATTCTTGCAAGGCCCTAAATAAGGGCCGCAAAGATTGGGATTTCCAACAAACGAAGTGGAGTTAAAGTAACTAAATTGGCCTGTTCCTGGGACTAAACCGGACAAATTATTGTACGAAAAATCAACCGAAGTTAAGCTCTGCATAGACGAAACCGAGGGTGGGATTGGTCCTATCAAGTGATTACGCGACAAGTTCAAGTAATTTAAAATATGCATATTAGTAATCTCGGTTGGGATCTCACCCGATAGCTCATTACCGCTCAAATCCACAAACGTCAACAACCCACATTTGCTAATCTCAGGCGCTATTTTACCGGAAAGTCCATTCTGGCTAAAATCAATCTTCGAAACCTGCTGCAGCTTCCCGATCTCGGCAGGAATCGGGCCTGAAAAGTTGTTACCGTCAAGTAAAAGCTTTTGCACAGCATTAAAAGAACCTATACTCGAGGGTAAACTGCCCGATAACTTATTATTCGACAGACTAATCTGGCCTAGACTAACCGAAACCGACTTAGTCACAGGAAACTCACCTGTCAACAAGTTATCTTGAAGCTCAACTTGCGTTAATTTAGGCAAACTAAAAAGCCCTTTCGGTATCGACCCATTGAGGTAATTGTCACCCATCCGAACCCTATTTAAAGACTCGCATTTCCCTAACGAATCCGGTATCGGACCGAACAAGAAATTACCCAACAAAATCAAAGTTTCCAAACTATTTCCATCACACAAATTCGACGGTAACTCACCAGTCAACTTATTCGACGACAAATCCACCAATTGTAACTTCTTATTCACCCCAAGATTCTTTGGTATATTCCCAGTAAAATTATTTTCCCAAAGCTGTAAAACCTCCAAATCCGGTAAATCCCCGATAAAATCCGGAATACTCCCGTGTAACTTATTCCTAAACAGATTCAACAAAGTTAAATTCTTTAACCCTGAAAAAGACTCCGGAATCTCCCCTGTAAGCAAATTATTCGACAAATCCATCGATTTTAAACTTTTTAACAACCCTAACTCAGTTTTCAAACCCCCACTCAACCCATTAACCTGCAGAAACAACGTATCGAGTTTCTCCAACTTCCCAATCTCCTTCGGAATCTCTCCGGAAAGCCCGCAGTTAGCTCCGTCGAATCGGACCAAATCTGTCAAGTTTCCAAACTCGGGGGGTATTCCGCCGCTAAACGAATTATAGTATCCCAAATAAAGCTCCTCCAAAGTTGTCAGTTTCCCAATCTCCTTAGGAATACTTCCAGTTAACTCATTTCCGGATACCGCCAAGTATTTAATCTTGGGAAATAAACCGTATTGGATCGGAATCGAACCGGAGAAATAGTTTCCACCTAAATGAAGATGCTTAAGCTCAGGCAGCAAGACTAAATCCACAGGCAACGGTCCGGTTAAATTATTATTGTACAAATCTAGCGTCTCTAACTTAACTAATTTATTTAACGGGAGGGTGTTTAAACTCTCGTTAAATATATTATTCGATAAGTTAATATGAATTAGCGACGGGATTAAAGCGAGGGTGTAGGGTAAGGGTCCGGTGAGTTGGTTAACGGGTAACGAGAGGTTTTGGAGATGTGACAGGTGGCGGATGGTGATTGGTAGGGAGCCGGTGAGGTTAGCGTTCGGGAGGGTTATAGCGATGACATGGCGATGGGGTTTGTCACAGGTGATCCCGGCCCAGGTGCATAAGGGAGAGTGTTTGGACCAGGAGGAAAGGGAGGAGGGTGAGGAGAGAGAGAGTTTTAGAGAGAGGAGGGATTGGGTTTCGGTTACGCGAGGCGGGGGTGAGGAGAGGGAGAGGGGGAGTATGAAGAGGAGGAGGAGGAGGAGAGGGAGCATTGTAGAGAGAGAGAGAGGTTAGATTTCTGAAAGAGTGAGGAAGAAGATGAGTGATATATATAATTATATGTATCTATACGTTTGTAACTGTGACAGTGGGGTGTGTTTTTTGTGTGTTTTCGCTTTCTTGTTTTTGTCTGAATACTTTTTTGGTTTGAAATAAAGGTGGTTAGTTTAAAGTTTTAAGGCCCAGTTTATTTCTACATAGCGAGATTGGATTATGAATGATACGGGATTCATAAATAATACATTTGTTACCCGCTATTAACATGATAATCCTAATCGGACTTTAAATCTCAATAAACCCATCATTTGAAATACTATGGAGAGGTGTTATTACATATAATCCCAATCAAATATTAAATATCGGCAAAAATAGCCTTATTATACATACAAAATTATATATATACAAACATATATATATATATATATTATTTACATAAGTATATAAATAATATTAAATATATGCATATAAATAATATTACATATATATTAATAATATTATATATACATTATTTTAATCAATTATTTATGCATATATTTATTATACGTATATATATACAAATTATATTTACGTATATATATATATATATTATATTTACGTATATATATATATATTATATTTACATATATATATATATATATATATATTCATTAATATATGTATATATATTATTTTAATAAATTATTTATGCATATATTTATATTATATGTATATACATATATATTTTTTAATAAATTATTTATGCATATATTTATATTATATGTATATATATATTTATATGATTTAATATATATATTATCTATACATATTTATTATTTACATATGCATATAAATAATATTAAATATATATTAATAAAATTATATATATACATATTATATATATATTATATTTAAATATCTATATCAATAATATTAAATATATGCATATAAATAATATTATATATATATTAATAATATTATATACATATATATTCTTTTAATAAATTATTTATGCATATATTTATATTATTTAATATATGTACTATCTATACATATTTATTATTTACATATGCATATAAATAATATTAAATATATGCATATAAATAATACTAAATATATGTATGTAAATAATATTAAATATTATATATATATATATATATACTTATAATAATATATATATGTATGTATATATTACATGTGATACATTTATATTTGATAAGAAAAACGAAAGAAGGGTAAAGTTGTAAATTCAAAAAATAGTCCGGTTACCCATTTTTTTAAAACAAACAACCAATGAAATTAGTTGCCAATATTATAAATACTATCATCATTTGTAATATTATTGCAATCCCAAATGATTAATATTCCCGGGATTAGTAAACTTGTTTTCCCTCTCGTTCTTCGTTTTCCGTTTCTTTGTTTCCGATTTCTATTATTTTACATTTAAATTTAGATTTTTTTTCAATTTTTTTCCGTTTTCCGTTTCTCATTTCGTTTTTCGTTTGCGATTCTAACAACTATGTTTTAAACCATAGTTACCAGTAAACTCGTTTTTTCTCATACAAATTATGTTATCCGCTTTTTATTATTTTACGTGTAGATTTTTAAAAAAATTCAAAAAAATAAAATTCATTTCCCGTTTCACGAATACGCTTCTCATCGTGACAACTATGTTTTAAATGAAAAGTTGAGAATAAATATATCAGAAAGGGATAGTTTTATTATGCCAATGGCAGAAGTACACCGAGTAATAACAAAATCCGTATAAATAAGGATATGAAAATATATAAAAAAGATTACAATATAACTAGCAATATTTCTTACTGTGATAAATATACTTCCATATTTCTAATACTCCCCCTTAAGTTGGAGAGTGAATATCGAGAATTCCCAACTTGCCAACTAATGAATGAAATATGTATTTTCTTAAAGGTTTTGTGAAAATATCCGCTGGATGCAATAACGAATTAACATGTTGTGTGACAATAGAGTCATCTATGACTTTTTCCTGTCGGGTCCTTTCGTGAAACACAGGGTTTGCGGCGATGTGAAGGGCTGCCTTATTATCGCAATATAAAATAGCTGGTTGTGGATAAGCCACACCCAAATCAGTGAGAAGAGATCGAAACCACGTTAACTCACAACAAGCTCCTGTCATTGTCCTATACTCTGCTTCTGCTGAAGAAATAGATACAATTTTATGTCTTTTTGACCTCCAAGATACCAATGACAATCCTAGAAATATACAGTAACCCGTAGTGGATCTACGAGTCATTGGACATCCTGCCCAATCCGAGTCTGAATAAGCACGCAACGTGAAATCACTAGACGATGAGAAAAAAATATCTTTTCCTGGAGCACCCTTAAGGTAGCGAACAACCCGAAGTGCAGCATTTATGTGAGACTTGCGAGGCTCATGCATAAATCTGCTTAAAACATGCACATGATAAGTGATATCGGGCCTTGAAATAGTTAAATATATTAGCCTTCCAACCAAACGTCGATAACATGAAGGGTCTTTTAACAAGTCTCCCTTATCAGATAATTTAAGACCATTTTCCATTGGATGATGTTTTTGAGCCGCACCCAATAATCCTGCATCATTAATAATTTCTAACGCGTATTTTCGTTGGCACATAAAAATTGACCGTGACACTTCTATTTTGAGAAAATATTTTAGATCTCCCAATTCTTTTATACGAAAGCTCTTGTGGAGAAAGTTTTTAAGAGCCAGAATATTTTTAAGATCGTTTCCTTTAACTAAGATATCATCAACATAAATTAGCTATATCCATTTAACCCTGAGAGTAATTTTGTTTAAGTTATGTTTAGTATTTTGTGATAAGCATGTATTATGAACTACCTAGGCGTCGTTTAAGAAAAAAAACTACCTAGGTGCACTGTATATGTTGTCGAGTTTCGATTTTTAAACATGTCGATTTTTAGTTTTAACTATCGGTTAAAGTCATCTAAAATATCTTCAAAAACACATGTTTTTTTTTTTGTGGTAATAATATTTTAATTTACGAATTTACAAGATATTTTGATGATTAGTTAATATTGAACTCTTAGTTTGCATAAATGTATAAACTATTTTCATTAAATTCAAATTAAATTTGAAACACCAATTAAATCGATCTGTACTCATTTCTTCTAATGCACTCGTTAGTCTAATATAACAAAGGCGGTTTCAAGTATTGAAAAGTACTAGTTAGAGTTCATAATTTGTTTCTATTTAATTGAAATCATAAATTAATATGTTAGCCATGTGAGTAGAAGAGTAAAAAAAAAAAGTAACTATACACTAAACTATATACTCACACAATTGTAATGACCCGAAGGTGTGACTAATTAAGCAGTCTCTTTAGAGCTGTTTAATGGCTCAAGTGTTCCTTTCAAAAAAAATAAAAAATTCTCATGTGTTACTCATTGAGGCTAATTTAGATCAAGATTACAATGTTTTTTTCCAAAATTTAAACATTGAAGTTGAATTGCTGAATTCGGATGGCCTCAATAAGCACATATCCCAGATCTCTGTTCACTACTATTTTAAGCTAATTTAAGCTACACAAATAGATGTTTTAATACATATATGGTGGGTTAAAGAATGTTGAGTTCTCTCGTAGACATTTTGTTTTTACATAAACGCTAATTATTTTTTATATATAAATTCTAAATTCAATTACGCTTTTATTATTATTGGAGCTCTTTTTTCGATAAAATAGATAATCTATACAAAAAAATTTCATTTAAATTCTATAGCAATCACTTCGTTGCTTTAGACTTTATAATCTATTACTAGCTGGTTGTCAATAATATCTTGGCCTTGACTTTGTTCTTTCCTAAATAAACAAAAGTTTTTGTTCCTCCATTTTGTGAACAACTAAAACCGTAGATGCCAATACGAATGTCGGAGGCACAATCGTTCTATATATGTGAATCATAATCGTAAGTCCTTGATATAATGCAATGCAAATTCTTGAATGAGCTCAAACCATTTAGCCGGAATGAATTCATAATAGGCCCTTTAAACAATTTAATTATATAAGGGCCTGGAGTGTGTGATTTATTTAACTACAAGAAAGTGAATATAAATATTTTCTTACAATGGATCGGCATCCAGAACATTATTTAATGGTTGAGTTTAACGATTCCTGCTGATTAATTATGGTTTTTAACGATCGTGATGACACATAAAGCTAGCTATCTTATTCGAGTAACGTAATTTATTGACGTATATATGGTCATACTAAAATAATCCATTTGACGATTACATTAGTAATCAAAATACAAGAAAAAGATAGATAGAATACTATGCTTAAAGGAGGGTCCTGGCAAAAAAGCACAACTAGATTACTCATTTTCGTTAGCTGCATTTCATTAGTTTATATAAATTGTCGGTACTGGTTATTTTTATTAAATTTTGTTGATGAACTTTTGTGTTTTGTCCTAAAATAATTTAAGATACATTCTCTAGTTTAAACAGATTGCCCAATTTCGCTCAGGACAAAACCAGTAAGAAAGGGGCATGTTTGGATGGGAATAAAACCTAACTAATTTGGTACTAAATCTCTTTGCATGTATCCAGACATGTGGTTTAGATATGAAGAATCTAAACAATTGTGGAAGATGTTTTCATTGATCTTTTTCACAATTACTCTTATCTTTCAAGAATAAATCAAACCACATGAACTTTTTGTAAGTAAAATTAATTTTGTTGGATTGACTTATTTATATATATATATATATATATATAGATGACCATATCATGCCAAATTTAAAATTGAACAGTTCGACATGACTAGTAAGTTGCATTCAATTACCTTATTAAAAAAAAAGTAAGTTGCATTCATTTTGATGTTTTATGCCTTTCTCGTCCTGCTTTTTCTTTTCTTCAATTTGAACTCGCAAACTACGTTAACAATCAGTTTAAGCTTAGGACTATATTAAAATTTTAACACATTGTGGTGTACACCTATCATAAAAGTATTACTACTATCTAGTACAATGTGAGTCTTGACCGGCCATTTGGGATCCATTTTGGCTCTCCTAATTTTTTTTAGGCTAATTTATTCTAATTTTTTTTTATGCTTTCATTCAATAAAAAACAATCCAATATAATGGTTAATAAAAATTATAAAAAAAAAGTAAATAAAAAAGTAGTTGACACGATTAGATATCCGATACTTTTTCGGTACGATCGATAAACTTGATTTTTATTTTTTACTTAACGTATTGAAATGCATCCGATACTTTTTCGATACGGTTGATAAATTTGATTTTAATTTTTTTTCTTCATACGGTGCACTATAATTTAGGGTGTGCCAACCAATAGAATATTTTAGTTTTAATTTAAATTAATTTTAGGACAGTAGTTCTTTTGAGTTCATTAATAACTGTTGGATTTTTAGTGGGTGACACACTTTTATCGGGTTTACGGTAGTGTTACTCTAAAATAACATATCGTAATCACATTGGTTTTTTTGTTTTTTTTCAACTCTTACCGAGAAGTGTATGCAGTCAATGCTACATAGTAATATTTTAATAATTTTTGTTGAACATTAAATGATATTACTTTTGATCCAATGGCCAAAAAAAACAACGACAGACCAGTGCTGACGTCAGTTGGCCAATTTACTCTGAGATCCATGTCATTAGCATTTGTGATTTTGTGTATTTCGTAATTTTTACAAAATGCTGTTAAATTATGATGCATTAATCGATTCTTACATGAATCCCGACTATGTACTTGAATAAAAAATTTATTTTAGTGTGTCAACCATGTATGCTTGATCTGATGCTTTGTATTTAAGAATAGAGGGACCGAGGGAGGTAAAAATGCTCGATGGAAAATGCAAAAATGCTTTATTTTAGACATAGGATGATAAAAAAAAAAAAAAAAACTAAACCCAATCTTGTTAAGTAAACTCTTTTACAATCTTGTTAGACTACAAATCAAAGAAAGTAAAATTGGGAAAATATCCAACAAAGTAAATGAAGTGACTGACTGCGGTAGAATTTGTAAAAAGACTTTGGGCTTTGTGACAAAACACTCTAAGCCCAATGCTAATGACATCCCACCAAACACGTGCCACTTTCATTTTCCTTATATTGCTTCTCGTGAATTGTTTATATTTTGTCCCCTCATCTTGCACATGCTGGATTAGTGGAAGACCTAAGCATAAAACCAAAGCATTTAAATTTTGGTAATTGATACTGCTTTTATAAATTGGCAAATGATAACTTAGGACATGTTTGATTCTAGCAATTCCGCACCTAATATTAATAAAAAAATTGACGTATTTTTCTTAGTTAATTCGAGAAAAAAGATGATTAGTGAAAAGATAACAAAATATAACAATAAATTCTTATTGTCAAGATATACAAATAAAAACTTTTAAGTTAAAAGCGAGTTTTACTCTTTTTTATCTTTTGATTTATTTTTTTTTACTTTACACAAAAAAATAAAAATTATTAGAGAGATTCGAACTCATGACCTATTAAATTGACAATAAATATAGACAAAAACTTTACGACTAGACCACGTTTTGATTTATTTAAACAAATGAACATGTTTATATATATACGAATTTTTTTGGACGCTTATTGATCCGACAACATGTAAGCTCAAAGGCTTATGTGGGCTATAACATGTAAGCTCAAAGGCTTATGTGGGCTATAATAGGAGCGGCATGGTGTCCGGGGCACGACATATGTTAAGAGAAATCTTAAGAGTATATTTAGTATTCATTAAATGCTTACAATTAATGAGTTTCACATGTTAATGTTTCAAAATATTATTTAAGAATCATTTCATTCAATGCTCATTTGTATATCATTAATATATAATTAGTGACACTACCATCAGACTTATAGAAATAGTTATATTGAATAAGCATCTAGAAAAAATGATTACTGCATATACACTAAAAATTCCACTAACAATTTTCGCCCATATCAATGTAAAAAATTCCTCACAGAAAAGCTACTTACAATTTTCTCTAGTTTGTGACCATGTTTAAAAAAATAAAATATATTAAGAGTGAGGTATCTCGAGAAAACTTGACCACTTCTCATAAAAAACTAATTAGAATAATTTTTATCCACGTTTATTTCCCAACTTATTTGGACAAAATAATGAATCAATATTATATATATACAAATGGTTATTTTTTGCTATTTTTTTTACTCTTTTCTTATCTCAATGTAGGACAAAATATGATAACTGTATGTGTACCAAACTGAAAAGTTGTTTCAAAGGGAAAAAAAAAACTGGAATGTGTAACTCAATCGTTTTTTTTTTTACAACTAACTCAATTGTTGTTATATAAGAAGATTGACAATCTAAATTATTAAATGTCTCATTAATTCCTTAGGATAATTAATTGTGTCTTAATTGTTTCAATGAGATATTTGGACATTTATGACTTATCATGTGTCCCGGGCATATGTTAGCAAATATGTTAGCAAGACTCTAATAAATTTAAATGTGGTTTTACTTAAAATGCACCTTGTCGATGAAATGAGTAAAAGTGCCGCATAAGCTGTATTTTATGTTTTTTTATTACGGGGAAATCAACGATTTGTTATTTTTAGTTTTTCACTGCAATTATATTATATATGTCTAAAAGAAAAACTCGTACAATTTAAGACATCTTAAATTGCAGTTAATTTTGTGATTTTAGAATATTGCTCAATGACAAGTTTAAGTTGTCGCACAATTTGAAACTTTTGATATTTGGATTTAGGTGTAATACGACGAGCTTGATAATTTCTATAAATGGTAAAGTGGTGTTTAGCAACAAATAGTATTGGGGTTACGCCAAATATATGTGAAATATGAAAAAAGAATTGTATCTTGTAAAAGAAAAGTAATAAAACTGAAAAATCATAAAATGCAATTGTGCTTGCGAGCCGGGGCCAATGAATTATGCACATTCATGGTGTTCGTGCATTGCATATATAGGTACATGATTCCGAAAATCCAAGAACTCATTCCTTATGCATAAACAATTACGCTAATTTCGAGCTCTTGGCAGTATTAAACAAGCACAACAAAAAACTTTTGGAAGATTTAATCATTTCATGCAATTTTATCAAGTTAAAGAATCAGCCAGTTTTTAGGTTATTACACTGTCTAGACTCTTTAAGCAAATTTCCGCTTAAAATTATCGACACCACGTTAATTATTTTACAGATTATACCTAGAGATGGCTAATTAGAATCAAAACGTAAATTCTCAGACTTAATCTTGCAACCACCCCTACTTATTCTTTGAGCTCCACCACTAGCTTTTGTTCCACAAAAGACCGATCCTAAAACCTAATAAGATAAAAGTATTGTTAGCCCTATGTGAAATGGACAAATTTGAAAAAGACTTAAGAAGCCATGATGTGTTATTTTCTTTGTTCTTTTTGCTTAAATATCAGGAAGAAGACAATACTTACAGCACAGAGAATTGATCATTTATTCGGTCTTAAAGATGGTTTGGTTTTTCTTTTCTTTTTTGTCAATAAAACATTAATTATATCTCAATAATGTTAGTATGATTGGATAAGTTATATCATAAGTAGGACCGGAAAAAAATACCGAAATCTGACCCGACCCGTATCCCGATACTAAAATGTCAGGTTTTGTCCCGACCCGATAAACTTCGGAATCGGGTGACAATTTGATTTCGCCGGGCGTCTCGACCCGGTCCGATTTTTTAATTAATTTATATTTTATATAAAAATATAAATTAATTTATATCAAATGCAAGTGATGAGAATCGAAACTTTAACCTCTAACATACAATGTAAGAACTCTAACATATGAGTTATAATCCTTTTTGTTTTATATATTAGTTATAATTATATAAGTATAATATAGATTTGTAGTTTAGAATATATAAAACTATTAAAATAAAAAATATAATTAAATTAAAAAATTATATTGTTATTTTCAAGAAATATAAATGATTATTATTTTCCGATTATAAAAATTATAATGATAATGTATCTCATTTAGTATGATAATTGTTACATGTATGAATAAAACTAAATACTAAAAGAATCTGATAAATGTATCAATTTTTTTATCCACTCCATTATTTGTAGTTTCAAACTATTTTTTCTATTACATGTTAATTTCTTTTTTTATTTATTAGGAATGTTATTTTTAAACTCGGATTATGTTTCGTTTTAATAACATGTTTAGACTTCTCAAATAAAAATTGTTAATAAAAAATGACGTCGTCGTAAAATAAAAAAAATATGTCGGGAGATTCGGGATAAACCTATCCTGATCCTACGGGATCCCGAAAATTCGGGTCCCGAAAAAGTCGGGTTGAGATCGGGATTTTTTTTTCACTTTTAAAAGTAATCGGATCAGGATACAATTTACCGTTTACGTATCGGGTACCGAGCCTAACCCACCACTAAAGGCATGACTTAACTTGGATATTATTTTCTATATTTCTTTTAGACTTTTACAACTTTAGGTCCATGGTCCATGGTCCATGGTCCATTATCAAGCCCATTTGCTACCAGCCTACTCTGCAACAAATTAAGGTCCCCTTAGTAAGGACCACTCTTTTTTCGAAGACTTAGCAAGTTCATGTACATTTGCTATCGATTTGTGATGTGATCCTTACAGTAGAAATTTGGAGATTATGACTTAGCTATAGCATGACTACCGGAAAACAGATCAATAAAGGCGGTTTTTAACCGTCTTTTAAAAGTAATAAAACCGCCTTTAAAATCTTTTGAGGTGGTTTCTGGACCGCCATTTCTGCAAACGTTGCTAAAAGTTTAAGGACGGTTTACAACCGCCTCAAAAGAATAAAATGCGGTTTTTCAATTAGGTTATAAGGCGGTTGTAAACCGCCTTAAAAAAGTTAGTTTTTATGGCGGATGCAACCTAACCGCCGCCAATACTGTAATTAAGGCGATAATGAACCGCCATTAATTCTTCAAAATATATGTATAACTCAATTTGAACTCGAGTGGTACGGCTTTATTATTTTATATATATGTGTGTATACGTATATATATATACATACGTACATATATATAATTAAACGCTCAACAATATGGCCACAAAAAAAAGAGATAAAATATGCACATATACAAACTTTTGATCCATAGAACGCATGAAAATTACAAAACATTCTATTAGCCAAACTAATTATGTCAAATATAAACATCTTTACATGTTATTGGGCAATACCATCCTAATCGAGCTATGACACCAAATTGACTAGCCAGTTTTGGTGCATTCTCCTCAATAGATAGGTTGTGACTGCTCAATCAGACTTCAAGTTTTCTTCTCGTAACCCAATTATAAAAAGTTCTAGCTTGGCCTCGTGTCTTCCTCTTTGTTGGTTGGTGCAGAAATAATTTCGAAGGTCTGAAAGGTCCAAATATATCAAAGTATAACTTATGTTGAATATCTAAATATAAAAGTAAAGTTACGGTGCTTAACAAAATAAAGAATATAAAACAGTATTTGCCAAACTGAAACAACCTGTTGTATTCTCGATGTCATGGGGGCGTTTGAGTTTGGACTTGCAGGAACTCGATCAGTGAATTGAGGAACAAACGACGATCCTCGCAATCTGTTAGCCATCGGTCCAGTTCAAAAACGAGCGTTCAGTTTTTCCATCACCTACCTGCTTCAATATAAATAAAATTTCATCACCAAACCTCAATTATCATGACTAAGATTAGGAAATTTCCCACAATTGGAGTTACAAACTTTGCAACAAACTGCAAAAGAAACACGGGTCTACGAATGGGAGAAAGCAAATAACAAATAAAACCAAAAAAACTGATAATTGTTATTACGAGTATTTATTGTAAGGATGATATCTTCATGTAGAATTACTCAGCTGCGCAGAGAAATGTTTGTTGGTTTTGGTGTACGTAAAAGCAATAATTTAAAGTGCAAGGATTAAAAGGAAATAAACAATTTAAAGCAATAATTTAAACTGCTGGACTGGTTTGTAATTAAACAAAACTGTCAGACAAAATAGTATAATTACTAAACTGCTGCACTGTTTGTTAATTAAAAGAAACTGCCAGACAGAATAGTATAATTACTAAACTGCTGGACTGTTTCTGGAATTAAATAAAATTACAGGACTGGAAAGTAAATTACAGAACAGAATAGAAAAGGACTGAAATGAAATTACAGAACAGGAAAATAAATTACAGAATTGAAATGTACAGAATATGAAATTGCAGAAATGTAAAGACGGAATAAAAAATGTAGAAAAAATAAATAGACGAGGCGACTGTTTAACAGTCTGCCCTTAACCGATATTCGCCTAACCACCTTTGAGGTTTCTGGTTATGTTTGGCGCTTCGATCCCAAGGTACAACGTCTCGGATGACTCGCCGGAAACTGGCGACGAGTCAAGGTCGAGCTGTTGATGGGTGGCTCTCTCTGGCTAAAATGTAATGCTTCTGTTTTGAGAGATGATATATGCTCTTGTGTTTTATTTCAGAATGTTATATCTTTGACATGTGGGGGGTCTGCCTATTTATAGGCTGGCTGAGTATCTCAGCCATTAAAGTCACTTTACTACTGTCAGTTTTTTTCGAAATTCGAAACTGCAGTATTAACTTTGCAATGAATTCATATTTATTGCAACAGTTACCGCTTTGCTGAAAATTTTTCCGAGCTGGAAATTTTGGAAGAGCAGAACACTTGGCCGAGCAGGACACTTTGGCCGAGCAGGACACTTTGGCCGAGCAGGACACTTGGCCGAGCTGGAGCACTTTTCCCCCGAGGAGGAGCTCTTTTCCCGAGGAGGAGCTCTTTCCCGAGGAGGAGCTCTTTTCCCGAGGAGGAGCTCTTTTCTCCGAGGAGGAGCTCTTTTTCCGAGGAGGAGCTCTTTTCCCCGAGGAGGAGCTCTTTCCTTTTCAATGTGAGACAATTCCCAATGAGTTATCCTCATTAAACCCATTTTCCAGCATTAAGAGTTTTCCTCTTTCTCAACCCCATTCTTTGATGCCAATTTCCATTCACTCCCATTCTCCGAATAGGTCATGTGACATACCGTTACGAACCTTGTCATACCATCTACTCAACCGTCTTGAGTATGGTGCCAAAAGACAACGGCTGTCACTTGGAATCTTGACTCAAAGATGGTCTCGTGACCATTCGGAAACTACCATGTTAAACATGGTTTTTCCAACAATGTTTTATTTAAAAAATAAAAGACATTAGAAAATAAATAATGAACAAACCTATGACACAATCAGTACTAAAAGCAAGAATATAAATAGTCCCGTGATTTAAAACTAAAATTTAAAATCTTAATGAACTGTATTGAAAGGAATTCCTTACAAAACAAACTGCATCAAGATACAATAATTATAAATTATCTGCTGTATACAAGTTCATATTTATTGCCTGTTTGTAGAGATGTGAAAATTTGTGAGATGAGTTGTATAACCACTTGAGGCTAATTTATAATGTGGGGATTAGGATGATCTAGGTAATCAATAAGAATTGTGCATGTCTACGATTACGATTATCACTAAAATCCTACAAATATTAATATTACTAAAACTTTCTAGTAATCACAAGCTCCCGAGGCCTTCAATTTGTCCAAATTGGACTATATTTGATATTTCGCAGCAACAACTTAATCATAGTAATCTGCTTCAACATAATTACAATTATATCTAGTAAACAGTAAATTTTTTTTTTTGATAAAGTAAACAGTAACTTAGAATAGGACTCTCGAAACAAAATTTTGAAAGGATATAGAATATAAATGAAATATTGTATTGAAAAACTTATTTGGCGTCCATTACTTCTTCGATTATGTTCATGTGCATTGTCTGTTCAGTACTATTTGATCCTCGAATCTAAAAGGTCAAAATTTTCACCTAAAGAAAAACATGATGAGGACTACTTGTAACATTCAGGAATTGCATAAAAATGGGGTTCGATTCTATGATTCCCAATACAATAAATTGCTGGGACAAGCGGTTTTCGGAATGGAATTACAACCATGTATGAAGAGCTCATATCACCACAACAATAAATGCTGGTACTAAATTTTTAGAGTATCCGCAAGTACATATTCATACAAAAATTTCTTACAAAAGAATGTAACGGTAAAAGCAAAAGTCCAAAATACCATAACTTGAAAAGTTAGAATCTTCACGTCGTTATACAAAGCCAGTAGCAAAAAAATCATAACTACAACATCGAATCATTTATGTACAACTAATCAACTATCGTGAGACTAGAAATATTACTTAAAGAGTGTATATGTAGTGGCGGCAATAGATTTGATACATTTGAAGAGGAAAAAGTTATCCGATGATACAATTTGGATCGGTAACATGGTTTGAGTAATTCAAAATAATTGGTAGTTGAAAGTTGATATAAATATTAAACTACTCACTTAACAAGAATGATATTTCAGTGTGAAGCAATTATAAATTTCAGTTATGCAACAGATTATGCAATACACAAATTAGCAAAATTAGAGCCCAAAACTTCGTATTGAATACTACAAACTAATAAAAAGGATACGCAGAATAGAAAAAGGATCTAAACCCTAGAAAGAAAATAGTTCAATCAATTGATATCAAATAAAGATAATCAGGCTAATCATGGAAGAAGCAAAAAGAATTAGGGAATAAAATCCCTCAAATTGAACTTGTTTAGCATAAGAGGAAGAGAGAGAGATGAGTATTTCGTGTGAGACCCAGTAGGATAAGAAAAGGAAAGAAAGCATTGAGTTGTTTCTTATCGATATTGATATTGATATTGATATTGATATTGATATTGAGAGGCATAGAGAGACAGCCATGTAAATCGTAGAGGAGATAACAATTTTCATGGAACGTGGGTAAATAAGTTTTATTTTCTTTCTAATTTCTCAAAAGGTTCGGTAACTAACAAATGCCTAAAATTACACTCTTATCATTAATTAATCATGTCACATCACTACAGCAATAGGTAATAACAAGTAAAATATAAGCCAAAAATCATTATATATGCAGATTACCATATTTATCTTCTCATGATTATTATACTTATGTTTTTATTTTATTTTATAGTTTTGGAATTAGAAATGTTTTAATATTTTTTGTTATACCGAATGTGTACTGTGAGACGTATCGACGTACACGTACCCCGTACCAAAATAGTCAAATAAATAAATAAAGTCAATGAGTAGTCCAAGTGACCTACCAAGTGCTCTAAATGTTATATCGTACTCGTAATCATATCGTACTCATATCCGGTACTCGGAATTTTTGTTCTTTTTAGTACATACGCTGCACAACTTATATGGTTATTAATTTTATACATGAGAAATATCTATAATCCAAATTTGAAATTAATTTTGTAAAAAGTGTTTGGCGGCACATAAAAGTGTTTTTTCAGCCAAATGTTATTTTTGTAATAAGTTTTTTGTTGTTGTGGTGACGTTTTTTTATTTACAATTTTTTTTATTTATTGAAAAGTCCGAATCTTCAAAAACTCGTTTTGAAGAGTTAGCATTGCGTAGGTTTTGGAAATTGTTTCTAGTCACTTTTTATAAGTGAGAATAAACTAGCCAGTTTATTTGTTTTGTTGTCTTATTTTTCAATAAATTAAAAATAAATAGATTTAAGAAAACAAAAATTTGAGAATTTTACTAAAGGTCATTTGAAATGAAAGTTACTTATTTTGTAAAGTTGTTCAATTCTTAAACGTCATAAATCGTCAAAAACGGCGGTTAAAGTCTCTTTTGATGCGATAATTTTGAACCGCCTCTATTGTTCTTTTTAAAGGTGGTTAATTTCCGCCTCTAATATGACCGTCTTGATAGCTAATAATTAAGGCGGTCTTGTTATCCGTTCTAAAAAAACCGCCATAATTGGCCTGTTTTCTAGTAGTAATCTACTTAATTTCCAAACTGTATGGATAGTGTTATGTACTAAGCGTTCTACTTTACTTTAATGCATGTTTTATTGCTATGATTGTTGGTTGAAACACTTTAACATAAGATTGTGCCTCTTAACGTTTCTTAATTAAAGATTAATATTGCAAAAATATAAGGCTGTATAGAAGCTTGCACGCATTTTGTTAAGATTAGATCTGAATCCTAATTGTTGGATATTTAGACACTTCATAAATCCTAGTGAAACGACCAAGCATGTATTTAACTACAAAAATTCAATAAGAGAACAAATTGATACAAAAAATTAAACACACATACACAATAGAAAGTAAAACATATATATAAATTTTTTATGAAGTGGTGTGTTGCAACCTCTACCAAAATTTGCCGTTTTCCATTCTTTGATGTGAGGCAGTGATGGTTAAATTATACTTTTGTCGTTCTGTACAATAAACCATCGATGCTCTCCCCGACTTCTGAAGTCCAAGAATTGCTCGTCACAACCCAAACGAACACCCAGGTTGAACTCTCTCTAACTATAGTATCCTCCAATAGTAATACTCTTCACAATTAAAGTTAAGAAAAAAAAATTAGTGATTACCAAATTCGTACTTAATCCATCTATATGCTACGATGGCTAGGTTTGATTGATGAGCAATCGCACACACAATTCAGATTCAAAGACTTAATATGTCAGCATTAATAAATAAAATATGTGATAAGTCATGTTTATGTGATAAGTCATGTTTTTTTTTTTGTTGAGGAAATCAAATTTCATTAAGATAAATCGTCATATAAATAGAACAACAAACGGTCCGGCATAGACTGTATCTAAACTCATTATAACTAGATCTAACATATGTGGCTAAATGGTTTGCCGGCTTATTTAGCAATCTCGGGACCGGCCCAATCGAAGCTCCAATCATGTTTTTTGTTAAGGAGAGTATCATTTCTCGAGTATATAAGTCATGTTTGTAGCACTACAAACTCAAAGTTTCACTTTCTTCAATTTTATATGTTTGTGGCTAAAAGTGATCATAAATTACCATATCAGTTCTTAATTAGTTAATTGTCATTCTATTTTATACTGAGATTTTACTTGTCCCCAGAGTTGACTAGATTTGATAGTATATATATCATCATGAGTAAACACCTAAGCACACACATATATACGATAACATGAGAGCATACTAGATCGAATTACAACTTTTATTCAGGGAAGTACATTATTAATAACCAGGGGAATAGTGTACATGAGAAAAAAAATACATTACTCTTCCATAAGATTAGGAAGGAGGACCACTTCTACATTGGCAAATCACAAAAATGTTGAGGGTAAAAGAGGTTAATTTATTCACAAAATATTTATAACCTCCAAAAAAGCCCTCACTAAAAAAGCTGTAAACAAGCTTCCATTAGTAAGCAGTAGCACGTGGGTAATTAAACGTGGGTAACCACGAAAAACGTATGTTAAAAAACCCTTGTACTTTGCTAATTAAGGAACCCTAATTTGCAGCCTTAAAAGGATCTGTGAATGTTTTAGATTTTCCAGTTTTGTTTCTTATGTATAAGGAGATAATTAAAAGGATAATAATGGGTCCCCAAAAACAAAATGAAATTAATTAAACACGAAGTGCCGATCTCAAATTGCTTGCTAGATCCTTTGATGACGCGGAAAGTTGACCGACTATCTGCACATCAAGTGACAATAAAAGAAATTAATCATTTTTGTTGATAATTTGATATTACCAACTTGATTTTAGGCACATTGTGTCATGTGTGGTTAATTACCCAAAACAGTAGTCATTTGGTGTATTCTTCTTTGACCAAAATTACTTTTATTTTCTGGAAGTGCATAGAAAACATGCTCAAAATTTTAACCAGTTTCAAGCATATAACTGATCAGACAAATTTTTCTTTCCCTTGAATACTAAGTAATCATATTATAATACTTTCTTCCTTCCTAAATAAATTTCCCCCTGTGATACTATATGTGAGGTAAATTTTAGTGAAAGGGAATAATTATTTATGGACGAGGGAGTCATACCTGATGTAAACTAAAAACCGATAAAGCTTCAAAGTTAATTACATGCATCTCTTTTTTACTTGATATAAAAAACTAGTTCTTTAATTAATCTTTGTATCCAAACAGCTAGAAATATGTACCTGAGCAACAATGCTTACGGCAAGAGAGGTATGACCAAATGGCATGGCATTACTGTTGATAATAACCATATTGGATTTCTCTATTTCACCAAATATTTTCCCAATGATCCCATTTTGTTTCTCACAACGGACCCGGATTAACACATCACTATCGCAAACTCTCACTTCAACTTCAAAATTTGATTTACCGAAGAAGATGTCATCATCGTTATGAACAGATGATGACGAGTTATCATCTCCCGAGGAACAAGGTTTAGTCACGCGAACAATATCTGGTAGAACACTAGTGTTTCTCTGAATTGTCTCTTCCTCTAGCCCTTTTTCATTTTCTTGCAGTTCTTTGATGTGTTGTATAGCAACTCCAAGAATAGAAGCCTTGTCCAGCTATAAAAAAAGATGGAACTTATTTCCTTAATTCAATTTGCTTCGAGATCTTCTAAAGATAAGGCACGCTAGTTCTAATCTTGAGAATTAACCAAACTTTACTGAATTAATAAGAGTATCCTATATACTCCGAATATGATTATTTAAGAAAAAACAAAATTTGTGATTTTTCTTTGCATTTTTTTTATTTGATAGTAAAGCGTCAGCTGCGTCGTAATATGTGAACACATGAGCAAACTTATTTACCAAATTTCTGTAAGTATTAGTCATTAGAAGTGGATTCCTTTTTAATTATGTCAACTATTAATTCAGAAATATATACTATGTATAATTCATCCTTTTCTATTGGTAAATCGACGATAAACATGTACATGCACATCTGTTTCCACTAGTTCACAACAAAAATTAAGGAAATTCTTATATTTCTTACCTTTGTGAGGCCGGGGAGGAGTGATGAGAGAGCAATAAAGCCTTGGTTGAGCTTTTCTCGCCGTCTTCGCTCAGCAATAACATGATCTTTAGCTTGTATTGAAGATCTTACTATATTGACCTTTTGAGCATCTTCAACATATTCTACAGTTACATAATCGTACGAGAAGTTCATTCTTGTGGGAGCAACAGGCTCTTCTTTATTCGTACTATTCCCATAAACTTTTTTAAGAATTTCTAGTTGAGGGTTCGGGTGATTTCCAAATGAAATGACGTCAGAAAAAGGCAAAGAAGAAGATTTAGAAGCTAAACTTTGTCTTTTATCCGAGTTCCAATGGTCAATTTTTTGCTCTTTGGCGGGTTTCTCAACGACGGTTTGGTAAGTGAAGGAATCACAATCTGCCGAGTCATTAAAACTACGTTTGGAACGGGAAGATGGAGTATTTGCGTTCACTGCTTGAGAAGTGAAGTTGGGAGTAAATTGAGAAACCGGGTCATGAAAAAAATGATCCATTTCGCATTCATAAAGAAATGAAGGATCTTCCATTCCCTACAAATGTTTAGGGAAAATATGTTACTCTAGATAAATATTTGATAACATATATCGTGGTATAATAATAGAAATAATAGGACTACAAATTTAAGTGAGATCTAGGTAAAGAGTGGTATCAAATTGAAGCAAAAAGGAGAATTATGTAACTTTAACATAAATGAAAAAATAATTGAGCTAAAATTTATGTACGCTTTCGATCTATGTAAAGGTTGAAAGAAAAGTCGAAGCGGCAAAAAAAACCCATACCATTTCAGATAACCATTGTGCCGTTGAGACATCCATGGCAAAAATTTGATATCTTGCTTTAAAGAGAATAATCTCTGCAAGAAGGAGAAACGAAAAAAAGTCAATACACAAAAAAGAAGCATAACCAGTAATACAAGCAACTTAGTTTGAGAAAGTACGTAGTGCTAAGATGTCTGTATATGACAACGGTCATATTGTTAAATATCTATTGTTTGAGAACTAAAGATATTTAAAATAAATGATGAAAATAGACATATAAGTAGTACTTAATTATTAAAATTTTGGATCCTAAAACATTTTTAAAAATTTGTACAAATGCTAAATAATTCTATTACATATGCTACATGATGGTACTTTATTTTATTATTTGTTTTTAACTTTAATGTTAGATAATACTACATTATATGTAACAAATGTTAAACAAGACATGAGAATTCGGAATTTTGGAAATTAAGTATGTTTTTATGTACTTATCAATGATTCTTCCAAGGTTTTACCAAATTCGTAAAAATTATCTCAAAAGGTTGGAATTTTGAAGCAATATAATTAAGCTTTATATATATATATATAACAAAAATGTACTTAGATATTGTACCTTTTACTACTTATGTTTGGAGTTTCTCCTTTAAGCAGGCAAGACTTCTCCGCAAAAGGATGGAGGATGAACAATTATAATTCAACTTATATAGAACTTGGTTTTTGCATATATACATACAGACTGGAATTATAATAATTCAAATTGCTTCCAATTAGTTCGGAATGTTAACGTGTCAATAATAGCTGTGTTTTTCCTCTCTGTACCCTTCATCAGTTTTCCTTTTTAATTGTTGTCCTATATATTATTTCAGTAGGTTAGCATATAATATATTAAAAAACCACTAGATAAGTTGAAAAATGGTAAGAATAAAGTTGAATGAGTGACATGATTCTTTATGACATCGTGCATTACTTTAAAGTTTGTTCCGAAATCAACTTGGGTTGTCTCCAGAACGATAAATGTTCATTGGGTTTTAATGTTGAGTTGTGCCGCCAAATGCTTTTGAGCCATTTTCACTAATTATCCCACTAAGAATTGTAATAAGGACCATTATGTATTCTCTATATATGCCCCACCATCTTATATATTAATCATCCTATATTCGAGAGAATATTATAGCGAGAGAGTTCTACTTGTAAGAGAACCATAATTTTGTGATCAAGATAGATTATATTGTAATCCTTCCTATAATATATATAAGTGCCACGTGTAGCGGCCCGAAAACGTAGCCAATTTTGGGTGAATTCCGTTATCAAAGTGTGTGCGGTTTACATTCCTGTATTTCTTTAAGTACGTCTGGATTTTCCAATAAGTGGTATCAGAGCTCGGGGTTATATAACCAAAATTCGAAGATCGGGAGGAAGATCAATGACGAAAGAAGACAGAAGCGCACATGGGATCGAGAAGTTCGATGGAAAGGACTTCGTATTCTGTAGAATGCAAATAGAAGACTATCTGTACGGGAGGAAGATGCATCATCCACTTATTCTCGAGGAAAGGCCGACCACGACCACCAATGAGGCGTGGAAACTCTTAGATCGACAAGTGTTGGGAGTGATCCAACTAACACTATCTAGAAGTGTGGCGCACAACGTCGCAAGAGAGATGACGACTATGGGGATGATGAAGATCCTTACCGACATGTACGAAAAACCATCTGCAAACAGCAAAGTACATATCATGCGTAAGTTGTTCAACCTACTCATGGCTGAGAACACACCTGTCGCAAACCACGTGAATAAGTTCATCGACACCGTAAATCAGTTGGATGCGGTGGAGATAACTTTTAAAGATGAAGTAAGAGCCCTAATACTGCTAGCCTCTCTACCAAACAGTTGGGAGTTCATGCGTGCTGATGTCAGCAACTCAATTGGAAAGTAAAAACTGACTTATAACGGCATCCGAGATCAAATACTCGTTGAGGAACTCAGGAGACAAGATATGGATGATTGCTCAAATGATGGGACAATCTTGAATATCGGTTCAAGACACCGGGGAAAGGACAGATTGGACGAAAAAAGTCGTTCAAAATCCATAGGTAGAAGAGGGCAGAGCCGAGGTGGAAAAAATAGCGATCGAAGCAAGAAGAATTTCCGATGCTATAACTGGCAGGGTATGGGGCCCTTTGCTCATGAGTGCAAGCAGCCAAAGAAGAAAAATGGCAGAGATCATGTGGCAAATGTTGCAAGCAACGAGGATTCGGATGACTGTTTATTGCTTGCCGTACAAAGAAATATAGACTCGTGGATTCTAAACTCTAGGGCATCATTTCACACAACCCCTCATAAGGATTTATTCGAAAATTACATTGCGGGTAATTTCGGTAAAATGTATTTAGCCGACGGAAAAGCGTTGGATGTTGTTAGAATGGGCAATGTGATGATTCGCATTCTAAATGGGATGGAAGCTGACAAAAGTAAGGCATGTTCCAAGGTTGACCAAGAATCTGATTTCAGTAGGTCAACTCGATGCAGAGGGACACTTTATTTCGTTCAGCGGTGGAGTTTGGAAAGTTTCATGAGGTGCTATAGTGATAGCATGAGGGAGCAAGATTGGTACACTGTACATGACGAGCGATCATGAGTGTACAATTGCGGCAACTGTGTCGTAAAACTGCTCTGAACTGTGGCATCGACGTTTGGGTCACATAAGTGAGAAGGGGATGAAAGTGTTAGCGAAGGACAAGAAACTTCCAGGCTTGAAGTCTGTCAACCTTGACTTTTGCGAATGTTGCATCTTCGGAAAGCAAAAGAAAGTGAGCTTTCAGAAAGGTGGAAAATTTTCCAAGGAGGAAAAGCTAGCACTGGTCCACTCCGATGTATGGTGGCCATCCCCAGTAACCTCACTGGGAGGATCTCAGTACTATGTGACCTTCATCGATGATTCGATGAAGAAAACATGGATCTACTTCTTGAAATATAAGTTTGAAGTGTTTAAGAAATTTCAAGAATGGAAGGCCATGGTCGAACTAGAAACCGGGAATAAACTGAAATGTTTGAGGTCCGATAACGGCGGGGAGTACATTCATGGAAAGTTCGTAGAGTTATGTGAACAAAGATGCATTCGGATGGAGAAGACCATTCGAGCAATGCCACAACAAAATGGCGTGCCCGAGAGAATTCCCGAGTAAGTCTGGATAGGAAAGTCTATCTCTTATGAACACTTGCGAGTGTTCGGTTGTCTATCATATATCCATATCGATATAAAAAATCATACCAAGCTTGACTCGAAATCCAAAGTTTGTTACTTTGTGGGGTACGGTGGAGCTGAGTTCGGATATCGCTTCTAGGATGGTCAAACAAAGAAGATTATTCAGAGTAAGGATGCCATCTTCAACGAAAGCACTTTGTACAAAGATCGACAAAATGTAATGGTGGAAGAACAAGCGCTGCCGTCCATGGAAAGTGGTATAGTCGACATGAATGCGTTTCCAAGGCTAGAGTTGGAAGCTTGACAACCTACCAGCAAATGCTGAAGAGGACGAGGAGTTACCTACAACCCCTCAACCTGAATTGAGCCAAAGTCATCGCGAAAAGAGACCTATTGTCCGATACTCTCCTTCCCTGCATTACATGCTGCTTAATGATGCCGGCGAGCCCAAAAGTAGAAATGAAGCTCTGGAGCTGAAAGACTCGAGCAAGTGAGATAAAGTCACTGAAGAAAAATGTGACTTGGCAGTTAGCCGAACTGTCCAAGGTGAAAAAAAGCACTGAGCAACAAATGGGTGTTCCGACGAAAAGAGGAACAAGATGGTTCGAAACGGTACAAGGTAGATTAGTAGTCAAAGGGTTCCAACAAAAAGAAGGAATTGACTACACTGAGATCTTTTCTCCAGTCGTAAAGTTGACGACTGTTTGGCTATTGTTGAGCATTGTTGTAAATGAGAATCTTGAGCAATTAGATGTGAAAACTTCTTTTCTCCATGGAGATCTTGAAGAATAGATTTACATGCTACAACCTTAAGGCTTTGTCGAAAAGGGAAGAGAGAGACTGGTCTGCAAACTAAAAAAGAGCTTGTATGGGCTAAAACAAGCACCGCGGCAGTGGTATAAGTAGTTTGACAGTTTCATGGTGGATACCGGGTTCGAAAGAAGTGATAGTGATCACTGCTGTTTCGTGAAGAGATTCAAAAACTCTTCATGTGTCATACTACTTCTGTACGTAGATGACATGTCGTTCGCCAGGTCGAGTCTTGTAGAAATTAACAATGTAAAACAACAGTTGGCGAAACATTTTGAGATGAAAAATTTGGGAGCCGCAAATCAGATCCTCGGCATGGGGATCTCCCGAGGAAGGGATGGGTCTTTGTTTCTGTCACAAGCCGAGTATGTGAAGAAAGTGTTAGCTCCGTTTAGCATGAGTGATGCCAAGGCTGTAGGCACACCCCTAGCTGCACACTTTAACTTGTCGAAGGAACAATCACCCTCGGACGAGGAAGGAAAGGATCGTATGTCGAACATATCCTACTCCTCAGCAATTGGTAGCTTGATGTACGCTATGGTGTGTACAAGACTGGACATTGTCCACGCAGTGGGAATTGTTAGTCGTTACATGAGTAAACTGGGTAAGCACCATTGGAAAGATGTGAAATGGATATTGAGATATCTTTCGGGTACCGTGAATTTGACATTATGTTTCCGAAAGAACTCGGAAGGCCTGCACGACTATGTTGATGCTGACATCACTGGTGATCTAGATAGCCGAAAGAGCACAACGGGATATGTTTGTACCTACGGTGGTACCGCAGTGAGTTGGACATCCAAGCTGAAAAAGATTGTTGCACTCTTGCCCACAGAAGCTGAGTACGTCATGATGACGGAAGCAAGCAAAGAGATGATTTGGTTGCAAGGTTTCTTAGAGGAGTTCGGTCAGAAAACCGACAAGGGAGCTCTTCACTATAATAGTCAAAGTGCAGTTCAGGTAGCTAAGAATCCTGTATTACATTCACGAACCAAGCACATACAGATCCGTTACCATTTTATCCGGGCTGTTCTAGAAGATGGAATTTTCATGCTAGAAAAGATTGAGGGGGCCAAGAACCCCGCCGACATGCTAATGAAGACTGTTACAATGGACAAACTGAGGCTATGTGCGACCTCAGTAGGAGTTTGAGCTTGAGACTCAGGGTCGTCGCTGCAGTGTAGAATCTGTAACTCGATAAGAGTACTAATTACTATACAAGGATACCGATGGGAGCATTCTGCTCGGAGGAGCAAAGTGAGCTTAGTGGTTGGGGATAACCAGAGTTCTTTTGAAGCACTCGACATTGACTCCAAGTGGGAGATTGTTGATTTGTGGAGCCACATGCCTTTTGGCCATATTCACTAATTATCCCACATCACTAAGAATTGTAATAAGGCCCACTATGAGTTCTATATATATGCCCCACTATCTTGTATATTAATCATCACATATTTGAGAGAATATTATAGCAAGAGAGTTCTAATTGTGTGAGAACCATAGATTTGTGATCAAGATAGATTACATTGTAATTCTTCCTATAATATATATATATAAGTGGCACGTGTAGCGGCCCGGAAAAGTAACCATTTTTGGGTGAACTCCGTTATCAAAGTGTGTGTACGGTTTACATTCCTGTATTTCTTTAAGTACGCCTGGATTTCCCAACATTTAAAACAAACTTTAAAGTTAGGTTCTTGTCTGTACTGAATCTAGAAAGATATAAGGGGCCAAGCTAGAAATATGAACGGCGGTGCCATATTTTAAATTATGCTAAATGAAAAAGGAAATAAGGAGCGGCGCCAACCACTATTTTCCGAAATAAATCATGGGAAAGAGCCTTATTTTAAGTCATAAAAACCCCTTAACCTAAATGTCATCAGACGGGTAGACGCAATTTGTTTTTATGCAAAAATCAGCATATAATGTATGTATAGTTTACACATTAATTATGTAATCTGAAGCGAAGGTTGATGGTATTGCTATGCATCCAATCTACTTTCTCATTACAGAAGGTCTTAGGTAGGTTCGACTCTTCTGGCAACAAAAACCTTTGCCGATATCAGATTCAACCCGAATGAGACAAACATATCGGTAAAAGAAATCCAAAATTACAAAGGGGAGGCTGCAATTAGATTCTCTCACGAAGAGAAAGTATCTATCCGAGCCTTATAAATATACTTTTATTGGAAAATTCACTCATAAAAGTCCTGAACTTGAGCATATAAGAACTTTTTTAATTAAACTTGAGCTTAAAGAAGATATTACTGTTGGATTGGTGGATCAAAATAACTTTCTTTTGAGATTTCATCACGAAGATGACTACTTAAGGTTGTGGTAAACAAACACTTGAGATATTTTTAGATGCACTATGAAAGTCCTTAAATGGACATATGATTTAAAACCCGGTACAAAGCCTTCAATCACCACTGTTTGGATTCGATTACATATGTTGACTATTCACTTAAACAATAAATCTAGTGTGTTTGTAATGCCGCTTAAAATGGATGAAGAAACTGCCAATCTCACAAGACCTAGTCTTGCAAGGATTTGTATGGAAATAGACCTTAAAAATGAGTTTACTCAGAGTATGGATTGAGAGTGGAGATGAACAAGAAAAGAAAGGGTTTTGGCAAGATTGCAGCAATGAAAAGATACCAAAATATTGTACTAATTGTTGGTTTTGGTGTACGTAAAAGCAATAATTTAAAGTGCAAGGACTAAAAGGAAATAAACAATTTTATTTCTATAACGGAATGTGACTCTATTACAAATTCCGACACTTAGAAAGTAAATGCAATTAATTAAAATTCCAGACAGAATAATATAAGTTATTAAACTGCTGGACTGGTTTGTAATTAAACGAAACTGTCAGACAGAATAGTATAATTACTAAACTGCTGAACTGTTTGTTAATTAAAAGAAACTGCCAGACAGAATAGTATAATTACTAAACTGCTGGACTGTTTCTGGAATTAAATAAAATTACAGGACTGGAAAGTAAATTACAGAACAGAATAGAAATTACAGAAAAGAAAAGGACTGAAATGAAATTACAGAATAGAAAAATAAATTACAGAATTGAAATGTACAGAATATGAAATTGCAGAAATGTAAAGACGGAATAAAAAATGCAGGAAAAATAAATAGACGAGGCGACTGTTTAACAGTCTGCCCTTAACCGATATTCGCCTAACCACCTTTGAGGTTTCTGGTTATGTTTGGCGCTTCGATCCCAAGGTACAACGTCTCGGATGACTCGCCGGAAACTGGCGACGAGTCAAGGTCGAGCTGTTGATGGGTGGCTCTCTCTGGCTAAAATGTAATGCTTCTGTTTTGAGAGATGATATATGCTCTTGTGTTTTATATCAGAATGCTATATATGACCTGTGGGGGGTCTGCCTATTTATAGGCTGGCTGAGTATCTCAGCCATTAAAGTCACTTTACTACTGTCAGTTTTTTTTTTTCGAAATTCAAAACTGCAGTATTAACTTTGCAATGAATTCATATTTATTGCAACAGTTACCGATTTGCTGGAAATTTTCCCGAGCAGGAAATTTTCCCGAGCTGGAAATTTTGGAAGAGCAGAACACTTGGCCGAGCAGGACACTTGGCAGAGGTGGAGCACTTTCCCCCCGAGGAGGAGCTCTTTTCCCGAAGAGGAGCTCTTTTCCCCGAGGAGGAGCTCTTTTACCCGAGGAGGAGCTCTTTTCCCGAGGAGGAGCTCTTTTCCCGAGGAGGAGCTCTTTTCCCCGAGGAGGAGCTCTTTTTCCGAGGAGGAGCTCTTTTCCCCGAGGAGGAGCTCTTTCCTTTTCAATGTGGGACAATTCCCAATGAGTTATCCTCATTAAACCCATTTTCCAGCATTAAGAGTTTTCCTCTTTCTCAACCCCATTCTTTGATGCCAATTTCCATTCACTACCATTCTCCGAATAGGTCATGCGACATACCGTTACGAACCGTGTCATACCATCTACTCAACCGTCTTGAGTATGGTGCCAAAAGACAACGGCTGTCACTTAGAATCTTGACTCAAAGATGGTCTCGTGACCATTCGGAAACTACCATGTTAAACATGGTTTTTCCAACACTAATTGCAAAAAAGTTGGACATAGATATAATGAGTGCAACATGTTTGATAAAATGCGCAATGAGAAAAATGGGCAAGTAAAAAGCATGGTTTGCAAGGAGAAAAGCCAAACACTGTATAAATAGAAACACATCAACAAATTACAACCCAAAAGATCTGAATTTAAAAGGAAAATACCTGTCATGGTTGAGTAATGGATTAGCAAAGAAAAACTCACAAAATCAAATACTGACACATCAGTAGGGAAGTTCAATTTTGAGCATAATGGAGGCATTCAAGAAAGAGAAAAAACCACAATTGCTACACAAGAGGAAACAGAAGAACCAGAATGCCCTGGTTCAATAATACAGAATATGGGAATAAAGATTTCAAACTCATTTGAAGCATTACAAGATCTAGAACTACAAGATTAAAAAGAGAAACAATTGGAAAATCAAGAGGAAAAAAAAATGAGGCATTTGCCTCCTTTGTTACTACTGAAAATAAAGATCAACAAGGAAATACAGAGAATGAATTTACAGCTGCACAAATGCATTTTCTTCAAGAATTGCATTGTGGTGAATTTCCTTTGAAAATCATTGTAGGAAACACTAATTTTCTGGAGCTTATGCAACTGTAAGACTGTTCTAAAGCGGTTGTTGGAAAAACATGTGAAAACATGGGTGTTTCCGAATGGTCACTGGACCAACTTCGAGTCATTATTTCGTGTAACAGCGCTGAGTTGTTTATACCGTAATCAACGTGGTTGAGTAGCCCGTGTGACGAGCTTCGTAACGGTATATCACATGACCTATTCGGAGAATGGGTGTGAATACAAATTGGCTTCAAAGTTGGTACCTCGGAAGCTCAAATCTGGAAAAACGAAATGGTTAATGAGAAAAACCATTTAGTATAATCCCATATTGGAAGATTAAGAGTTAATCTTACAATATATATACCATACCAACCCATGTAGTTATTAAACTTACATGTCCACATACACCTAAGAGTATTAGTGTGTACCACACACGCGCGCTCGCTCGTGTCTCGTGTCTCGGGTCTCGGGTCTCGGGTCTCGGGTCTCGGGTCTCGGGTCTCGGGCGTGGGCGTGGGCGTGGGCGTGGGCGTGGGCGTGGGCGTGGGATTTGGGATTTGGGATTTGGGATTTGGGATTTGGGATTTGGGGAATGTCTCGGGTCTCGGGTCTTGGGTCTTGGGTCCAAACCCGAATAGGGAGTTTTGTATAAAATACAAAAGGAGTCCCTAGAGTTTCCAGCAAGAGAAACGTCAGCAATGAATGAGAGTAAATGCTGCGGTTTCAGAATTGATTGAGCGGATTCTGGGGGTGTAACTCCCAGAATTAAAGACCAACATTTATGGTTGCGGTTTCAGTAGAGCCTATAAAAGGCAGCCATCCCCCTCTCATTTCAGTACACCATCAAACACACAACTCACAGCATAAGCATACACTTAGTGAGAGAGAACCGCACCACCAACAGCTCGACCTGTGGTTCGGTGCCGGTTTCCATACGAGCCACTCTGAGATAGAAGTTGTACCTTGGGAACAAAGTCCCGAAACCAGAAACCTTTAAAGGTGGTTCGGGAAATATTGTTTAAGGGAAACTGCTCAGCAGTTGCCTCTTCTTTTAATTTCTGTTATTTACTTTTCAGTCCTTTATTATTCTGTCCATTTAATTTCAGTACTGTTTCCTTTTTTGTATTTTTCTTTCCAGTACCTTTAGTTTCTGTAATTTACATTTCAGTCTTTCCTATTCTGTAATTTACTTTCCTGTAATTTAATTTCCAGTATTTACATAACAGTCCGAGCAGTTTATTTAAAAACAGTCCGGGCAGTTTTTTATTCGTTAAAACCAGTCCAGTTTGTTTTATTTACAAAACCAGTCCGGCAGTTTTTTATTTGTTAAAACCAGTCCGGCAGTTTGTTTAAAACCAGTCCGGCAGTTTTTTATTTGTTAAAACAGTCCGGCAGTTTGTTTAAAACAGTCCGGCAGTTTCTTTTTTGTTAAAACAGTCCGGCAATTTGTTTTATTTACAAAACAGTCCGGCAGTTTTTTATTTGTTGAAAACAGTCCGGCAGTTTTTTGTTATTTCCAAAACAGTCCGGCAGTTTGGTTATTTGCGAAACCAGTCCAGCAGTTTAATTTAATTCTGTACGAGTCAGGAATTGTAATTCATATTCCAATTGTGAGAAATAAATTGTTATTTCCATTGCGTTCCTGTCTTCTTTATTTATTGTCCTTTACTTTATCGTATTCGAAATAGTACCAAACACCAACAATCTTAAACAATATTATTATTTGGTTTTACTATTTTCGAATAGAAAAGGACTTTTGTTTTTGTTTTATTGTTGTTGACGTCTCGGTTTTATTCTTGCAAAATCATTGCTAGTTTACTAGAAATTGAAATTTGCAAATAGAATAAAATCCGAATTGGTTTTAATCTTTTAATTCTAGAATATAATAAAGAATTCTTAGTGAAATCAAAAGTGATTTGATTTTCACGCTAGAATATCTTTTATTGTTTTTATTCTTTTGAAGCAATCTAATTAAGTTATAATTAGTATTTGCGATAAAGAATTTAGTTTTCTTGCGAGAAACTAAACGGTTTTAAATTTGTCATTTCAGATGACTAATGATGATCAAACACCCACCGTTCCTTCGGGAGACGTGCAGGGCGCACTTGTGATTGGCAGTAGCCATAACAATGCGAGCGCTGCGAGTGGGGGGGCTCAGGCTCAAGCTGAGGCCGAAGCTGCTGCGGCAAAGGCTGCGGCCGACGCCGCTGCGGCAGAGGCCGATGCTATGGCTGCGGCTGCGGCCGCAGCACAGGCTGCTGCTAAGGCTGCGGCCAAGGCAGCGCTTGTAGCTGCGGCCAGGGCAAAGGGCAAGGCTCCGGCAACGCCGGCGATGCCAATGTTGCCAACCTCTCAACTGGAGAGACCGGAAAAGTTTAGGGGCAACAACTTCAAACGTTGGCAGCAAAAGATGCTGTTTTATTTAACTGCCCTTAATCTGACCCGGTTTCTTAAGGAGTCTGCACCCGTCCTAAGCGAGGACGATGAGGACGTGCAGACGGTTTCGGCGGTGGAAGCGTGGAAACACGGCGACTACCTATGCCGGAACTACATCCTGTGTGCTCTGGATGACACTCTCTTCAGTGTATTCGAGCCCAAGGCTTCTGCAAAGGAGCTTTGGGAGTCTCTCGAACGAAAGTACAAAGTGAATAACGCTGGCGCAAAGAAATTTGTCGTCACGGACTTTCACGAGTACATGATGACTGATGGGAAGAGTGTTATCGAGCAGGTTGAGGAACTCCAACTCATATACCATAGGCTTGAGGTTGAAGGGCTAGTTATCAACGAACCTTTCCAAGTGGCATTAATGATTGAGAAACTGCCACCTTCTTGGAAAGAGTTTCAAAACTACCTGAAACACAAGCGAAAGGCTATGACCTTGGAGGGACTCATTGAGAGGCTCAATGTTGAGCAAAGCAACCGCCGATCCGGAAGGAAAGGCGGTGGCGGAGCAGGCAACGCGGTTGCCAAGGCCCATGTGGTTGAGGACATTGTGTCTAAGCGGAAACGCTTTGACAGCGGAGTCGGTGCCTCTCTCAAGAAGAAATTCATGGGAGACTGCTTTGTGTGCAACAAACCGGGCCATCATGCCGCGGATTGTAAGATGCGCACCGACAAGCCCAAACCCCCCCCAAAGAGGAAGTTCCAAGGGAAAGGGAGGAAGAGGGCACCTGCTCAAGCTAATGTGGCTGAGGGAGGAGATGATGCTGGACAGGACTATATGCACCTGAGTGCTGTGGTCTCGGAAGTGAACCTGGTGGGGAGCAACCCAAAGGAATGGTGGCTAGACACAGGCGCCACTAGTCACATCTGTGCCAGCAAATGGATGTTCAAGACCTATACGGCCGTGGACAATGAGAGCTGCTTCATGGGGAACTCGGCTACTTCCAGGGTGGAAGGAAAAGGAACCGTGCTGCTGAAGATGACATCGGGAAAGGAGCTCACACTGAATGGCGTGCTCCATGTGCCGGAAATTCGCAAGAATCTGGTTTCCGGGTCCGTGATGGTGAACAAAGGATTTAAACTTGTATTTGAATCTGCTAAAATTGTAATCACTTTAAACGGAATGTATGTAGGCCGTGGCTATATGACCAACGGCATGTTTAAATTAAATGTTGGTACTCCGGCTCCTAAAGCCGAGTCTGCTATTGTGGGTACTAAGGCTGAGGCCAGTACCAAGAATAATGTAACCGTTAATGTTGCCCAAGTGGCTAATAAAACTTCGTTTGCTTATTCTTGCGATTCATTTAATTTATGGCATGGTAGATTAGGTCATGTGAATGCTAATTCTATGAAGAAATTAATATCACTGAATCTACTACCTAATTTTGTTTTTGATAAACAACATAAATGTGAGATTTGTGTTGAAGCAAAATTAACTAAGTCTTCGTATCAACATATTGAACGAAGTACTGAACCTCTCGGTCTAATACATACGGATGTATGCGACTTAAAGTTTATACAAACGCGAGGAGGGAAAAAGTATTTCATCACGTTTATAGATGATTGTACTAGATACTGCTATGTCTACTTAATGAGAAGTAAAGACGAAGCGGTAGAGAAATTCGCTCTTTATAAGACCGAAGTAGAGAATCAACTCAATAAAAAGATTAAAATGTTGAGGAGTGATAGAGGCGGTGAATACGAAGCACCGTTTGCGCAGATATGCGCAGATATGCGCAGAAAATGGCATTATACATCAAACGACAGCCCCATACTCTCCGGAGCAGAATGGGGTTGCCGAGCGTAAGAATAGGACGCTCAAGGAAATGATGAATGCTATGTTAATAAGTTCTGGGTTACCCCAGAACATGTGGGGGGAAGCGCTGCTTTCCGCCAACTATGTATTGAACAAGCTACCACATAAGAAACGTGATAAACCACCTTATGAACTATGGAAAGGCCATAGGCCGAGCTATAAATTCTTAAGGGTTTGGGGTTGTCTCGCGAAGGTCCTTGTCTCGCTTCCTAAAAGAACGAGAATAGGGCCAAAGACGGTAGACTGTGTGTTCATAGGATATGCACAAAACAGTAGTGCTTATCGTTTTCTCGTGCACAAGTCGGATAATCCCGATGTGCATGCAGATACTATCATCGAAGCTCGAGAAGCTTCTTTCTTCGAGGAGATCTTTCCCCGCAAGTCTTCCGTAACTGTAGAGACTGAGGAGTCAAACAGTGAGGAAAATGTGGGGGCAAGTGAACCGTTGGAGGAAGAAGAAGAAGAGCCTCGGCGTAGTAAAAGGGCTAGAAAGGAAACGACTTTCGGTCCAGATTTTGTAACCTTCATGATAGAAGGCGAACCGGCGACATTCAAACAAGCAATGTCATCCCCGGAAGCCCAATATTGGGAGGAAGCGATCAACAATGAGGTTGAATCGATATTACAAAATCACACTTGGGAACTAGTGGATCTACCACCCAGGTGTAAGCCACTAGGACACAAGTGGATCTTCAAGAGGAAGAGAAAGCTCGATGGAACAATCGAGAAATACAAGGCTAGGCTTGTAGTGAAAGGTTTTAGACAAACCGAAGGTGTCGACTATTTCGACACCTATGCTCCTGTCTCCAGGAAGACGTCAATCCGGATAGTCATTGCTCTCGCAGCACTGTTCAATCTGGAAATACATCAAATGGATGTTAAAACGGCGTTCTTGAATGGTGAGTTGGAAGAGGAAATTTACATGGAACAACCGGAAGGGTTTGTGGTTCCAGGTAAAGCTCACAAGGTGTGTAAACTTGTGAAGTCCTTGTATGGACTTAAACAAGCACCTAAACAATGGCACGAAAAATTTGATAGAGTGATGCTATCAAACGGTTTTCGGATAAACGAATGTGACAAATGCGTCTACGTAAAAGGAAATGAAAAGGACTACGTGGTAGTCTGCCTCTACGTAGATGACATGATTATAATAGGGAGTATTGATAACATCAACTCCACTAAGAAAATGTTGTCACAAAAATTCGAGATGAAAGACTTGGGTGTCGCTGATGTTATACTTGGTATGAAAATTACCAAGACATCAGACGGATATGCGCTATCTCAAACTCACTATGTCAGACAGATGCTTGACAAATTTGATAAAGATAGTAGAGCTACATCCAGAACTCCGATAGAGATCTCAACCACCCTGAAAAAGAACTTTGGGGAGAGTGTGAGACAATTGGAATATTCTCGAATAATAGGCAGTCTGATGTACGTCATGAACTGTACTAGACCAGACATAGCCAACTCAGTGAGTAGACTGAGTAGGTACACCAGTAATCCCAATGAGGAACACTGGAAGGCCATCATGAGACTTCTCAGATACATGAGATACACAGCAGACCGAGGGTTGCATTATACCAGATATCCAGCTGTACTGGAAGGGTATTCTGATGCAAACTGGATCTCGGATTCCAACAGTACACGATCCACTAGCGGATATGTGTTCGTGATGGGAGGAGCAGCTGTCTCATGGAGATCATCCAAGCAGACGTGCATAGCTAGATCAACTATGGAATCTGAGTTCATAGCGTTGGATCTAGCAACAGAAGAGGCTGATTGGCTGAGAAGCTTTCTGGAAGGAATTCCAATGTGGCCGAAACCTGTCCCAGCAATAAGCATGCACTGCGATAGTCAGTCGGCTATTGGACGGGCGCAGGATCATATGTATAATGGAAAGTCCCGACATATTCGTCGGAGACATAAATCCGTAAGAGAATTGTTAGCTAACGGTGTGGTGTCCTTAGATTTTGTGAGATTTAAAGACAATATAGCGGATCCATTTACAAAAGGCTTGACTCAGGTAGGAGTTGAAGTTTCATCGAGGGGAATGGGGTTGAAGCCCATTAAACTGGAAACCTCCTCAGAGGCAACCCAACCCGAACTGGATTCTCCAGCGTCGGGTTCAACGGGAAAACCGAACTGTGGGGGTGACCGAACAAAGCACTCGGGAACTTAAGTTCCCAGCCCATTTCTAGGATGAAAGAGTGATAGACCTAGACCATCTTAAGGGTGAGCATGAGGCTCTTAATGAAAACAAGTATCTCGAAGATCGAGAGGGGTGAGTCAGGACACCCTTGACTTGAAATCACCTATGACGAGTGTGTCCTAGGCACAAAGGCCGTTTGGGAATTTCATAGTATTCCTAGGCCTACCCTTAGGCATGCCGTTTGGGAATTTCAGCTGCACTCGTTAGACAGCATGATAAAATGTTTTATTTATTCAAAAGACAATGTCATTAAGCAGGAGGGGTAAGGTGGCACCTGTATTTGTACTGATGAGATGGCCTATATGTAGTACTTCTTTAGGTTAGCCACATTCCAGGAATTCTTCTCCCCTCTGCTGTGTTCGAACAGAACGCTTTTGAGTTTGTAGGTAACCGGGCTTGTTCTCTTGACGATCTCGTATGGTCCCTCCCAGGTGGGGCTTAATTTACCATGTATTTCATTGCGGGTATAGACCGTTACTCATCGCAGCACCAATTCTCCGACCACAAACTCTTTGGTCCCTTTCACCCTCTTGTCATACGTTTGCTTAACGCCTTGTTGATACTTCGCTAGTGTAAGAGCTGCTATCTCTCGTTTCTCGTCTAGCATGTCGAGTTCCTCCCTCATTCTTTGTTCATTGTTTCCTTGCTCGACTAAAGTTGTTCGTAGTGTGGGTAGCCCGATTTCTGTTGGTATGACGGCCTCGACGCCGTATGCTAAGCTGAACGGGGTTTCTTTGGTGCCCATCTTTGGTGTAGTTCGGCACGACCATAAGACGTTGAGTAGCCGCTCGGGCCATCTCCCCTTTGCTTGTTCGAGGGTTGTCTTGATGCCATCTAGGACGGTTCGGTTTGATACCTCTGCTTGTCCGTTTCCCTATGGGTATGTTGGCATCGAATAGAACTTTCGGATACCGAGTTCTTCGTACCAAAGCTGCAAGTTGGCTTCTTTGAACTGGGTGCCATTGTCTGCGACGATGGCGTACGGTATACCGAACCTTGTGATGATGTGCTCCCAGATGAACTGTTTGACATTACTGGCTTTAATTTTGCGGAGAGGTTTAGCCTCAACCCATTTGGTGAAGTAGTCCGTCACCACAATCAGATATTCGACACTGCCGGGTGCTCTAGGAAGCTTTCCGACTATATCAATTGCCCATTGTGCGAATGGCCATGGTGCCGATACCGGGGTCATCATAGATGATGGGAGCCGAGGTATCTTGGCGAATCGTTGGCACTTGTCGCAACGTTGGACGTATACATCGGCGTCTCGCTTGATATATGGCCACCAATATCCTTGTGTGATTGCTTTGTTGGCAAGGGACTGCCCTTTGATGTGTGCTCCTCAGGATCCTTCATGGATTTCCTCCAGGACCGGTAGCTGCATTTCGGGCCGGACACACAGAAGATGGGGTCCTCGGTAGCTGGATTTGTACAGTTTGTCCTCGTTGGGCCGCCAGAAACGAGGAGCCTTTCTTGTAATTTTCAATGCCTTTATCTTATCTGTCGGGAGGGTTCCGTTGCGCAGATAGTGAATCATGTCGTCCATCCAACCTAGTTCGTATTGTACTGACGCTACTCGGTCTATTCTTTTGGTTATGCTTGGGGCCGGTAGTAATTCCACTGTAATCAACCGAGTGTCGGTTAATGTTAATGTCGAGGCTAGGGTGGCCAGGGCATCGGCATGTGCATTTTCGGTGTGATTGATTCTTATCAACTCGCACTGTTCGAAGGTGGCCATCAAGCTTTGAACCTTCTCTTGGTAGAGGATCATTCTGTCATCTTTGGCTTGGTATTCGCCATTGGACTGGTTTACGATCAGCATTGAGTCGGAACTTGCAGTTAGGTGGGAGCATCCGAGGGACCGGGCAATAAGCATGCCGTTTATCATGGCTTCGTACTCTGCCTCATTGTTGGTAGCTCGGAAACCTAGTTTAATGCTCTTCTCTATGATCGCTCCCTCTCTAGACTTGAGGACGATCCCCGCTCCTGATCCGTCCTTGGTGGCTGATCCATCGACATGTATCTGCCAGTGTGATTGGGGCGATATAGCCATGGGCTCGTCATACCCTTCGGTGAATTCCGCGACGAAATCGGCCAAGACTTGTCCCTTTATGGCATGTCGGGGTGCGAACTCGATATGAAATTGGGATAACTCGACCCCCCATGCGGCCACTCTGCCACTAATGTCGGTCCGTCGAAGTGATTCTTTAATATGGAATTTCGTGTATACTTGGACCTGATGAGCTATGAAATAGTGCGGAAACTTTCTGGTCGCTACGACCAATGCCAAGCACAGCTTTTCCAAGGGTAGGTAACGTGTTTCGGCTTCGACCAGAGTTTTGCTGACGAAGTAGATAGGGAATTGTTCACGGCCTTCTTCTCTTAGGATAACCGCGCTCACAGCTGTAGCGGAAACTGCTAGGTAGCAAGCCAAAATATCTCCTTTGTTCAGCCTGACTAACAGTGGCAGCGTCCTTAAGTACTCTTTGAGACTGTTGAAAGAAGCTTCACATTCCGGGTCCCACACGAATTTTCTATCCTTCTTGAGTGATTCAAAAAATGGCCGTCCCTTGTCTGCGGATCGGCTGATGAACCTGTTCAATGCGGCCATCATTCCCGTGAGCTCTTGTACCTGTTTCTTATTCTTGGGCGCTGCTAGATTCCGAAGAGCTGTGATCTGATCGGGATTAGCCTCTATTCCTCGTCGGCTGACCATGTGCCCCAGGAACTTCCCTTTGCTGATGCTGAATGCACACTTGCTCGCATTGAGTTTCAGTTTGTGCTCGCCCAAAGTTCGGAAGACGTCTCTGATATCTTGAATGTGGGATGTGGCCTTTTCGCTTTTGACGACCATGTCGTCTATGTATACCTCCATGGTCTTCCCTATGTGCTCTCAGCATACCTTCGTTATCATCCTTTGGTATGTTGCTCCCGCGTTGCGTAGGCCGAACGGCATTACCGTATAGCAATAGTTTCCTAAAGGCGATATAAACGACGTCTTTTCTTGATCTTCGTGGGCAAGGGGAATTTGGTGGTACCCTGAATATGCGTCAAGGAAGGTCATCCGTTCTGCTCCCGCAGTCGCGTCCACCAATTGATCAATCCTTGGAAGGGGAAAGTGGTCCCTCGGGCAGGATTTGTTGAGATTGGTGAAGTCTATACAGACCCTCTCCTTTCCGTTCTTCTTAGGGACGACGACGGGATTGGATAACCATTTTGGATAGAAGACCTCCCTTATGGCTCCGGCCTCCAATAGCTTTTGGACTTCAGTAATTATAGCGGATCTGTGCTGTACAGATACTTTTCTGCTCCTCTGAGCTATCAGCTTATACTCGGCGTCAACACTTAGATGGTGACATGCCGTTTTAGGGTCTAGGCCTGGCATGTCTTTGGGACTCCAGGTGAATTTATCAATGTTGTTGAAAAGGAATGCTTCTAACTCTTCGGATTCCTTTTTTGGAAAGTTGTCGCCGAGGAGAAAGTAGTGCTCCTCGTCAGTATCCGGGATATACACCTTCCTAAGTGTTTCTCCTACTTGTTATTCAACAACCCTCTCGGTTTTGGCTATTTGGTTAATCAGCTTCTTTGTGCTGGTGGGTTGTTTGACAACGCTCAGCTGTTTTTGAAGAACCACAGTAATGTCCTCACAGCGTTTTGAATCTTCTTGACATCCTCTGGCTGTCTCGATCCCTCCCCTATCAATTGGGTATTTGACTTTTTGGTGATAGGTCGAGGGTATGGCCTTCATGGCGTGCAGCCAGGGTCGTCCCAAGATTGCGTTGTGGCCGGAGTTGTCGTTGACCACTAAGAACTCCACGGGAACTGACACGGATCCAGTCGTGACACTGAGGATGATCTTTCCCAACGGTTTAGTCGTCTCGGAGATGAACCCGATCAGTGTGACATCGGTAGGCTGTAGATCTTGCATCTTGAGTTCCATCTTGTCGAAAAGCTCTCTGTACATGATATCACAAGAGGCTCCTTGGTCGACAAGTACCCTGCTAACCGTGTCAAGGCCGATTTGAACACGGAGGTTGATGGCGTCCCCGTGGGGGTAAATCACCCCTTCTTCGTCCAGATCCGAGAAGGAGATGGGCGGATGTCGTCGTGGGGTGCATTGTCGTTTGGAGGTCGACGCCTGTGACGCCTTGGCTACCTGGCCAAAGTGCGCCAGTTGCCGTTGTCGCGATCGTTCCCCACCCGTGCCCTTGGGTCGTGACATATGAACGACGTTGATTGTTTTGCCTTGCCGGTTGTCGGCTCCCTCAATGGCCAGTTGTTTGCCTTTATTTCCGGCGTCTTTGATGAACTTGGCCAGGTATCCCGCGTCGCCCCACAGGTTCATTTTCCACCGCAGGTTACGGCAGTGCTCGGTGAGGTGTCTGTAGTCCTCGTGATAGGCGCAGAAAAGCTTGGGGTCTCTATGCTCAGGGGGGGTAGCGAGCGGCTCTGGTCGTGAATACCAGCTTTCTCTGCGGATATTCTTAAGGATATCTTCAGCAGACAGGTTGAAATAGTATCTCAATTCGACCGGTTCGAAGCTCTTTTGCTTTTCCCTTCCCTGGAATCGGCCTTGTTGTGACTGCCTGGCTGGCATATGGTAGGTGAGCTAGAGTGGTTTATGTTCGTTGATCGGTGTTGGGTATGCGATTTGGAGCGGTTTGGGCTCAGGTTCTCATGGTCGCTCTACCCGGCTATGGACCTCGGGACCTTTGTCCTTTCTGGTCGGTTTGAATGTTTCTCCCTGGTTATTTCTAACTCTTTTGCGACCCACCTGTGCCTCTCGGACCGATTTTCTTCTTGGTAGAGTTCGGTTGAGGATACGCAGTTCGTTATTTTTATCGGTGAGGTGAGTACAATAGGCTAGCAGGGAATCAGTGGTCGGAAAGTTTTTGCCTATGAACTTCCTTCTCGCCCAATAGCCATTAGGGATGGAATTGATAAAGTTCTGGATGGCTATATTATTGGCGTACTGTGGAATCTGGTTTGCTACGTCGATGAAACGTATGCAGTAGTCGTTGAGCCTTTCATTTGGCATCATCGTCATTTTCAGAAGGGTTTCAATGCTAACCTTCTTCTTTCGATGAGCAGCGTATCGGGTGGAGTACGCTCTTAGCAGCTCCGCCCAGTCTCTTATAGAGCCCCGTGGTAAGTTATGGTACCATGACGAAGCCTCTTGGCCCAAACTGTTTTTGAAAAACTTGCACATCAGTGCATGGTCATCACTCCACAGCTCCATCTTCGTCTTGTAGTGCCTCAGATGGTCTATGGGACAACTCCTCCCATCATACAGCCTGAACTCGGGGATGACGAACCCCACAGGATTGCGGTACCGCGTGATCTGTTCGGCACATGGGGTTTCTTGGCATACGTTCCAAGCCTGTTGGAACGCTTCATCCGTGGCTTGGTAGGGGGGGGGGTGTATCCCCCCTGATGTGGTGGTGGGCTGTATCCTCCCCCGATCATGTGTTCGGGATACCTACCGTCCTTCGGGTTTCTGTCGAGGACATGTTCTGTATGAGCGTTTGGGTGGACGAAGGTTGGAGGGATCGTTATCGGGACGTTGCCCTCTTGATGGGGCACTCCTGTATCTGGTCGTCGGCCCGCCGCTTCCAAGGCGGCCCTATAAGCGGAATCTTCCGCTTCACGACATGGGTCTTTGTCTGCATTGGCAGGTTGGCTATTCGGCAATATGATGCCGGCTGCTGCCATGGCCGTCATACACGCTGCCAGCTGAACTTGCAGTTGGGCGTTGTTCCTTTCATCGGCTAATGGAACAATATGTTGTACTTCCACCGTGGGTGGTGTAATCATCCTTGGTGGGTGAGTCGGTAGTCGGGACAACTGTTCGAGTACATGATCCTCGGGCATGCCAAGCCGGTGAGCTTCGTTTGTTTGTAAACGAGCACCAGAGTTGACCGAGCCTGTTGGCAAAGGGACTCTTGAGCTCGGTCCTGCCTGGGATCCGGGTATGCGTCTTCTTGCGCGCCTTAGTACGGGCAAGGCTTGTTCGTCTTCCGAGGACGTTTGATATTCTTCGACGATCCCTTCAAGCTGTTGGGGTTGTTCGATCGGTTGTTCTTGGTGGACATTGGAGGTTGTTGGTTGGTTTCCGGACTGGATAGCTTCGTATCTATCGCGGATGGCGAGTAGATCGTCGAGGTCTTGTTGGCTAATCTGCACGTGTTGGTTATTGGTTTCTACTATCTCGGGATGGGTTTCTTCTACATTAGTCACCATTGTCGCTCGTCTGGTAGAGTATTGGTATTCAAATTCTAAACTAGTTGGGAACTAGATGATTCCCGGAGACGGCGCCATTTGATAAAACCATAACTTTTGTCGGTGGCGTTAGGTTTTTCAACAATGATATAATATTAAATATATAATAAATGGTGAATACTTCGGGATTTTTATTATTATTCGGCAATCACCGTTGATTGGATTACAATTTCCTTGTAACAATCATGCTCGACTTTAACTATTTGATCTCTCATCTTGATCTTTCTCCTTCTTCTTCGGTACTCGGTTCTTTCTCTGTTCGGTTTATGTCTTGATGTGACAAGCTTTTGGCTAGTTTCTCTCTTTTCTCTACTTCTCTCTATATTTTTTGGATAGATTTTCTGATCCCTTTCTTGGGGGGATACTTGGCTATTTATAGGCTATTATGCCTCCTAAGATGTTGACAAATGTCTCCATCTCATGGGTTTTATCAGATATGGGTCCCTAGTTAAGTGGGCTTGAGCTTTTTGTAAAGGAGGTGATAACCCATTAAGCGTTGGATACCCAGTTATGATATATGGGCTGATTAAGACCCGAATAGAATATTTGGGTCTAATTTTTATGTTCTATCAGTACCGATCCATACTTGCGATGATAAGTAAATACTACTTTAAATTTAAAATGAGAATGAATGAATCCTATTGAGTAAACTGGTGAAGTTAAGAAAAGTGGGTCCAACAGATTTCTATTCGATACAGGATCAAGCTGAGGTAGGGTAAACAACTGCTTACTGAGTAGGTTAGCAAGCTGCACTTGACTGCTCTTCCGATAACGAAAGAGTATTTAGACCATTGCAAGTAGAAATAAACGCTTGTATAATAAAGTAAAGTAACCAACTGGGACAGTGTACCTTTTCTTTTACCAAATTGTGCAAAATAGACGGTATTTGAGTAAAATCACTTGAAACAAATGCCAATAATCGAACGAATCGATACTTGTTCTCTAGCGAAATGAGGGTCCTTGATAATGTCACACCACTGTTTACAAACAAGGTTGCGTCTTTATGCCGTCGCGGTTTTCATAATACAGCCCTAATTCGTAATTTTAAAAATATACTCGTAATTTGGAAAGCAATCTCATACTTCCAAGTTACGAGGCTTAACTTTGACTGTTTATAATTTATCTCCTACTTTCTTATCTATAGCTGGATTGGTTTATAATATTATTTAAAGACCCATAAGTGAAAATACGCAATTAAATGAAAACCTACCTGGGTTGGTAAAAAATACCAAATTTTGCAGATTGTATGTAGATATAACTATACATATAGATATATATAGATATGTATGTAAGTATTGTATATTTTTAAAATTCCATCGGTCACAATCAGTGGCGGAACTAGGAATTTATGCCAGAGTGGTCATAAGTTCAATCGATGGTAACATAATTTTTTTCCGGTGGGGGATCTCAACTAATACCACTTTTATAGAAATTCTCATAATATAAAAGCATATTATTTCTTAATTAACACATGAAAAGTGAAAACAATAGATTTAAAGAACATTGACGGAGTTGTTTTCTAATTTATGGAAGTGGCAAAATTATACGGATAAATACATGACCAACCTTTCTCTTTTGTTCGAAACACTAACTATTTTCAAGATTTTGAATAAGTGACATATTTGGATGGAAGGTCGGCTTTTAGTATAATATAAATTTCTATAGTTATGGTGTATTTAATTTTTCTATCATTTTTATTGACATAATCTCTTACCTTATATTGAAGGTTTAAAATCTTGTAATCTTATTAGCTGTTGGGGACTACTGATTTGAAATTGAAGTAGAAACCCACCTCATCAAATTCACTTTATGCGTTGCACTATATGCAGAGCAATGATTACAAAAAAAAAATGCAGAATAACATTTAAATATATATACTATACGTGTGTATATATGTGACTGTTTGTATACGTAAACAGGTTTGGCGTTGAATAAGGATACAAAAGAAAAAATTAAAAAAAAAGCCAACAGGTCAAGCCTCGTAACTTGCAGAGATTGGTTTCCAAACTACAAGTATTTTATTTTAACTGCGAGTCTTAGACTGAATTAAGAAAATCGTGATCGTATAAAGACGTACGCTACCTACAAACAAAACTCATTATGTTGTAGAGAACATCAGCAGGAAGCCAAACAAGAATGTAAAATATAATGTCATCGGGAATAATCAGTATGCCGGTGTTTCTCTTTCTGTTACAAGGTGGTTGCATGTTCTTGGTGACAAGCTTGTCATCAACTTTTATTTTTGTATTCATCTAACAAGAAAACGTGCATGTCAAACATAATACAAGACTTGAATGAAAATTTGAGATTTTAAAAAACCAGAAATGGCAATATTAGAAAAACTTCAAACGTGAAATTCAACGTTAAGTAGCCCTAGACTGCAAACGACCCGGGTTGAGCTTTGCTTTGTTTAGACATATGTTCTTCTAAACCCGGCTCATGTTCATGACGAAGCTAAATGATAAAGTTCAAACTCGGTTTGTGAATTAATGGAAATGCTTGGGCTTGTGACCGATAGGGTCGTTTAAATTTAACCATCCAAGCTAGACTCGTAAAGAAACAGTGTATATATATATATATATATATATATATATATTTACGAAACGAGCCCTATATTTTTTCTAGACTCGGTTCATTTATAAATAAACGAATACGAGTCAAGCCCTTTAACAAATTTGTTCGTGAACAGCTCCGTTCATTAGCAGTTCTATGTAGCCCCAACTGTTATTCCATAAATAAGACTAGCTAGGCAATCTAAATGCTAAGTTATAACAACTATTAAATTAAGTATAATGTAGGTAAGTCATTAACTCTTTTTTGTTGCGTCCGATATGGGCTTCGAGGGTTTGTATGGTCAAGGGTGAAGCCATGAATGGTTTATGTGAGGTGCCAAAATTAATATCAACTATTAAATTGAGTGTAATACAAAAAAGGTGTCAAATCGTAATTTCTAACATATTTTAGTAAAAATATATGGTAAAAATTTGAAAAATACATAATTTTCGGAATTATGAGTGGTGTTGTCACTCTCAATGGTATACATGTAAGTCTAAATTACGACTTATATAATTATGTTACAAACATAATAAGCTAGGATCTTATTCCTACATGATGATCATACATTTAACGTTACAAAAGGTATGTCGAAACGCATACCTTGAGCCATGAGAATGCTTGTGAGCTCGGGACTTAAACACGGACTTGATTGTTGAGTTTCTCCCCCTTACCTATGATATTTCTTATAATTTTTGGTGTGTCTCAAAGTGATGGATTTGAGTCCTTTATATAGGTGGGGAGAGAACTTAACCTCATGAAAAGACTTCCGATCTCAACCATCCATCATGGTAGGATCAATCTTGACCATCCATAATGTCAAGACATGAAAGGTTGTAACTCACCATTCATTACCACTAAGTCATAAATATTTTAACCTATGAATGTCCAAAGACCACACTAATGACCAAGAATTTATGTATTGTAACTCTTGGATGGGATTAATTCTTACATTCTCCCACTTGGTCGATTGAACATCTCATAAGCAACCATAAGAGCGCAATTATAATATGACATGCTTTCCTAAACAAATCGTCAGTAAGAGTCATGGCGGTTTCATTCTACATCAAGAGTATGGTTCCTTCCATGTACTACTATACTAACAACTTATCTTGAAAAACCTTTAATGTGAGTTATCTTGTAATAGTCCCATAATGTCTTTGAGGAAAGACTATTTCTGTCACATAAATAATACATGCATGTAAAACATAAGGTTAACAGAAATTATATTTATTCAGAAATTCAGTAATGATATCAAAATGTATCAAACATATAATCACTAAGCAAAACCACCCATTAAACTTTAAATGCTACTACCAAGACCCATATCTTCAACATGCTTAATGAATGTCTTTGGTGGTAGGCCTTTTGTTAGTGGATCTGTTATATTAACACTTGTACCAATGTGTTCAATTGATATTTTTTTCTTCTGAACATCCTCCTTAACCGACAGATACTTTATATCAATGTGCTTTGCGACTTTTGAATATCTGTCATTTTTTGAAAAGAATACCGCAGCGGCGTTATCACAATAAATTTTCAGTAGCTTGGAGATGGAGTCAACCACTGCCAAGGCTGAAATAAAATTACGCAGCCATAAACCATGATTTGAAGCTTCATAACATGCTATAAACTCAGCCTCCATGGTGGATGTTGCTAGGGTACCTTCCTTAGCACTTTTCCATGAAATGGCTCCTCCGGCTAGACGGTAAATATAGCCAAAAGTGCTTACCCTAGTATCATAACAACCACCATAATCTGAATCTGTAAAGCCAACCACTTCAAGGTGATTGGTTTTTCTATAAGTGAGCATGTGATCTTTGGTTCCTTGCAAGTACCTCAATACTTTCTTTGCAGCTTTCCAATGATCCAGTCCCGGATTGCTTTGGTATCTTCCTAGCATCCCAACAGCAAAACTAATATCTGGTCTTGTACAGACCATAGCATACATTAAGCTCCCAACCACAGAGGCATAAGGAATGTTTCTCATACTGTTACGTTCGAGTTCATTTTGGGGACATTGACTTAAGCTGAACTTGTCTCCTTTTTGTATAGGAACAACAGTAGAACTACAATTCCGCATATTATATCTTTCTAGAACTTGAGTAATGTAGGATTTTTGAGACAATCCTAATAATCCACGTGATCTGTCACGGAATATTTCAATTCCTATCACGAAAGATGCCTCTCCCATATCTTTCATCTCAAAATTCTTAGAAAGAAAATTCTTAGTTTCGCGTAATAAACTAAGGTCACTGCTGGCTATAAGTAAATCATCGACGTATAAGACTAAAAACATAAACTTGCTCCCACTCGTCTTAAGATATATACACCGATCAACAGTGTTTTCTTTAAATCCAAAAGACGTGATGGTATCGTGAAACTTAAGATACCACTGGCGAGAAGCTTGTTTTAGTCCATAGATTGATTTCTTTAATAAACAGACCATGTTTTCCTTTCCTTCTTTTACGAAGCCTTCTGGCTGTGCCATATAAACTTCTTCTTTTAAACTCCCATTTAGAAAAGCTGTTTTAACATCCATTTGATGTAACTCTAAATCAAAATGAGCTACCAAGGCTAAAATGATTCTCAATGAGTCTTTCTTTGAAACTGGAGCAAATGTCTCATTGTAATCAACACCTTCTCGTTGACTAAATCCTTTCGCAACAAGTCTAGCTTTATGTCGTTCGATATTGCCTTGTGAGTCGCGTTTGGTTTTAAAAACCCATTTACAACCTACTCGTTTTTTCTCTTTTGGCAATTCGACCAACTCCCAGACTTTATTGCAGCTCATGGATTCTATTTCATCTTTCATAGCATCCATCCATTTTGCAAATTTAGTACAACTAACAGCTTGAGTAAATGTAACCGGGTCATCTATATCTCCAATGTCTGTTTCTTGTAAATACACCTCATAGTCTTCGGAGATAGCATATCTCTTACTTCTTTGAGATCTTCTTAATTCTCCCCCTTGAGGTGTATTCTCAACAGTATCATTGGAAATTGTCACATTTTGTGGAATAACGAGTTGCTGATCATTTACTTGTCGTTCAATGTTGATTGGATCAACACGGTTAGGAACACCAAGTTCTTGATGAGATTCAGGTAACAAAATTGGTACCCTACTCTCTTGAATGATTGCATCGCTAACTTGAGTTTTACTCCCACTGACTTCGCCATTTTCAAGAAATTTGGCATTTCCGGTTTTCATTATTCTTGTAGTTTGGTTAGGACAATAAAACCTATAACCTTTAGACTTTTCTGGATACCCAATAAAATAACAAGTTATTGTTCTTGGATCCAATTTGTTTTCTTGTGGATTATAAAGCCTTGCTTCTGCTGGGCATCCCCAAACACGTAAATGTTTTAGGGAAGGTTTCCAGCCTTTCCACAGTTCAAAAGGTGTTTTTGGAACTGCTTTGCTAGGAACCCTGTTTAAAACATACACAACGGTTTTAAGTGCATGCATCCATAAGTATATAGGCAAATTAGTATTACTAATCATACTCCTAACCATCTCTAATAAGGTACGGTTGCGCCTTTCAGCTACACCATTTTGCCAAGGTGATCCTGGTATTGTGTACTGTGCACATATACCTAATCGTTCAAGGAGTTTAGCAAAAGGACCGGGGTGTTGCCCCGTCTCGTCATATCGACCATAAAATTCACCACCTCTATCGGATCTTATTATTTTCACTTTTCTATCTAATTGCCTTTCTACCTCAGTAATAAATACTTCAACCGCATTTATAGACTGAGATTTGTCATGCAATAAATAAAGATAGCAATAACGTGAAAAATCATCGATAAAAGTGATAAAATATTTTTCTCCACCAATAGATGAAATATCGAAAGGTGCACATATGTCTGTATGTATAATTTCAAGAAGCTGCGTATTTCTTGTAGCTCCTTTCTTGGTGTGTTTGTTTTGTTTACCCTTAATACATTCCACACACACACCATAATCGGCCCAATCCAGATTTGGAAGAGTTTGATCTTTCACTAATCTTTCTAATCTATTTTTGGATATGTGCCCTAATCTTTTATGCCACAAGTAAGACGATTGCTCATTAGATGAGCTACGTTTAGTTCCAACATTATGATGCAAGGTAACAAGGGATTCAGAAAAAGAAGGTTCAAGATTTAGTTTGTATAATCCATTTGAGAGAAAACCATATCCAATAGCAGAAGCATTATTAAATAAAGTGAAGCCATTTTTATTAAAATGAAAGGAAAAACCATCAACAGAGAGTTTCGATATTGAAATTAAATTGCGAGAAATTGAAGGATAATAAAGTGTTTCAGCTAAATCTAAACTGAAACCAGAATCTAAAATTAAACGAAAGGTCCCAATGGCTTCAACGGGGGCCTTTGCCCGGTTTCCCATGTATAAAAATGCTTCATTTGGGTTTGTGTTCCGGGTTGTAAGGAATCCCTGCATCGTATTAGAAACATGAGTACTGGATCCAGAATCAATCCACCATGTATTAGAAGGAACATCAATTAAGTTTGATTCAAAACATACTAAGGCAAAAGGTTTACCTTTGTTTTCAAACCAAGCCTTACGTTTCAGGCAGTCATTCTGAAAGTGCCCAATCTTTTTGCACCATCTGTACCTTTCATTTCTTTTGTCCTTCTTTTTGGATTGAGATGATCCATCAAATCTGGGTTGGCCTTGCTTTTTGCCTTTTCCAAATTTGCTTTTACCAGCTCCTTTAGTGACAAAATGCGCCACATTAATATTCTGCTGCTTCAACCTACGCTCTTCTTCACCAACATACTTTGTAGTTCATTTACATTCCACTTTTCCTTAATAGTGTTGTAATTGATCTGAAATGGTCCATATTTCGCAGGAAGCGAATTGAGGACAAGTTGGACGATAAGAGAATCATCCAAATTCATCCCCAAGTTTCTTAATTTCGCAGCCAGATTTGTCATTTCAATGACATGGTTACTCATCGTTCGAGAACCATCAAAACGCATTGTCGTAATTTCAGCCAAAAGCTTTGAAGCAAGTGACTTATCAGCAGCCTTAAAACGTTCCTTAACATTGTTAAGATACTCTTTGGCAGTGTTTGCCTCAGGTAAGGAAGTCTTAATGTTTGTGGCAACAGTCATGCGCAAGAACATCATACTCAGTCTGTTGGATCTAGACCATGCCTTATGAACTTCTTTCTCGGCCACGCTACTAGTAGCCGTTATAGCAGCGGGCTCATCAACGAGAAGAGACATGTCAAGGTCTAGAACACCCAAACTGAATTGAACTTGCTCATTCCATTCAGAATAGTTGGTGCCATCAAACAGGGGAATATTTGATGCTTGAGAGTGAAGGGCTAGTGGGACTGTGTTTGAAACTGCAATTTATTTTATAACATGCTCAAAATTAAAATTATGACACACAACATAAATGCAAGGAAAATTATATAAATGTTGGTATTAAAACATAATGGGTTCTAACAGTTTTCCAAGAAATAAAATATGGCACCTGTGGATGACCTCTATTTTATTCTTACTTTTAAGGTTCAACTAATTATTACCCCAATTATATTTATTTATTAATGCTACCGGACCTGTGGGCAACCTAGTAACAAAACTTAAATAAATGTTTTACATAATTACCAACAATTGAGCATTCACTATTTAAAATTTTGTACCTGTAGGCAACCAAAATCTACTTATATGAATGCTTGATAACATTTCGTTAATATTTATTCAATACGGATCAAAGCATGTGTTGTGTTTGATCTAACTTTTAAATATTAACAAACGAACATAAGTGTAGAAACACAAACGGAAAAACTATTTCATACTCTAACCCTTTCGGTAACTCTAATATGATCCGACCAGGTAAGAGAGGGTGAGGGTTGGTGCAGCTAAGGCTGCTTAAAAACCGCCCTTACTAAGATACAAAGTATCAGCCGAAGTCTTGCCTTGCCATCGCATCATACTAGGTGAGCCTATTCGGGAAAGATTTATAATTTTCCAACCTTAATGTGAGTCTAAACTTGTTCGTAAACTTTTAACTACATTTACATAATTGTAGTATTAACAATTTTCTTATATAAACCCGTTTCGACGAATAAAACTTGTATTAAATATTCGTAACCTCCTATCTTAATGTTGTTTAAGCAACCAATTTGATTTACATTATATAATTCTACCCCAGTAGAAACATCATATATCAACTAGAATGATATTCAAATAAACATTGATGTATAATAAGTAGCCTTTTGTATTTATAACTTAAAATTGTAACATATACAGTTAAAAGAACTTGACTAACATCAATAACCATCATCCATCAAGAATGTGGATAGTAATTCATCCATTGAATGACGAAAAGCCTGTAACAGTTCTTATCAAGTATGTGGATTACATTTAATTTTACAAGACAACAATACACGGTCATGAAACTTTATACGTGTGGCATACTAGCCAACCCTTTAATCAAATTAAGCGTTTAGTAAATCAGAGAAGTTAAAACACGTTGGGTTAAACTTTAGCTAATAAGTTTTATTACTGCAAGTTTTCAGTGGAGATAAACAATTTAATAAATTCATTGCTAACCGATTCATTTCATTCCCTTGAGCCATGGGACAAAGTTACATACAAGGATCATAATGTAATAATCTATATATGTTAGTAACAAAGCAGAATATTAAAACGTCACGTAAAATTAGCATTTCCTTGTAGAACACCATGCGGAAATTAACCTATGCTCATGATACCAAATGTAAGTCTATATTATGACTTATATAATTATGTTACAAATATAATAAGCTAGGATCTTATTCCTACATGATGATCATACATTTAACGTTACAAAAGGTATGTCGAAACGCATAACTTGAGCCATGGGAATGCTTGTGAGCTCGGGACTTGAACACGGACTTGATTGTTGAGTTTCTCCCCCTTACCTATAATATTTCTTATAATTTTTGGTGTGTCTCAAAGTGATGGATTTGAGTTCTTTATATAGGTGGGGAGAGGACTCAACCTCATGAAAAGACTTCCGATCTCAACCATCCATCATGGTAGGATCAATCTTGACCATCCATAATGTCAAGACATGAAAGGTTGTAACTCACCATTCATTACCACTAAGTCATAAATATTTTAACCTATGAATGTCAAAAGACCACACTAATGACCAAGAATTTATGTATTGTAACTCTTGGATGGGATTAATTCTTACAATACACTCAATTTCAACCTGCGAAACTTCGCAGGCGACAGGGTTCGAACACTGACGGTGAGCGTAGTATACTCGGATAACAACCACATGGCTAACTCGTATGAAGTTTCTTACGAGCATTTGTGGATTACCTCGTGCTTGTAGTCCTAGTCGCAGTGAGCTCCAATTATGATACATTTTAACATTTTATTAGAAGAAAATTAAATAGACAGCTTATGATGTAGATCAAGTCAAACCATTATTTATTAACCCTTTCTTAATCCGTAAGAAATACAAAAATCAACCATTGTTAGACCGAAGGAAGAGTAATAATTTTGAAAGACAACTTTACTAATTTGGAAAAATGACAATTTAGTACATATTTAGAAATTTATTTACAAAAAATCCGGTTGTTTTGAACTTGGTAACTCTTTTACAAAAAAAATACATCTTTTGTGAACTTATTTACAAATAGCTAGACATGTCATTAAAAAATCGAAAAAAAATTGAAAAATTAAAAATCAAAATTTTAAAAAATACATTTTTATACAAAAAATATGTGTGATCATGTCTAATCTTTTTCAATCCTGTTTGATCCTGTCTAATCTGATCCAATCTTGTATGTTTAATCATGTTTAATCTTATCTAATCATGTCTAATCATGTTCAATAATGTTTAATTCTGTTTGATACTATGTACAATATTTTTAATTTTTTTAAATATTTTTTTTTTATTTTTTTATTTGATTTTTTAATTTTTTATGACATATGTGCCTAATTATAAATAACTATATGTATCTAATTGTAAAAAATTACACATATGTGAGTTTTTTGTAATTAAATTATTTGCATGTATCTATTTGTAAATCTCCCTACTAATATTGTCACTTAATTACTAATTAGCTTGTCACTGTGCACAATATAAAGTCGTAGTGGCGCCGATTAATTATCTACTTAATATGTTCTTGATTAGATACAAGACTGAAATTTTAATTTTAATTTTAATCAGCCAATTCTGTAGCCTGTGGGCATTATAAAGCGGTATAAAATATAAATAGCTAAACAGCGTTAATCAAAAGGTGAATTTGATGTTTAACCTAAGCTGTGCTTTAAAATTACTCTTTTTAGATAAGTCCACTAAATAGTTGCCACCAGTATGTCCAAAATCACCACAAAATAGATGTTGAAATAGTGAATCTTATCTACCTAATATTAATGATTAGATACTCTGCCACTCAATGTCACATCAATACCTAAAAATCAGTGATTACAAAAAAAAAATCAGAGAAGACTACTGAATCTCGTTAACTAGTTCAAAACTACATAAGATATTCTTCTTCTTTTTTACAAACTATACAAAGATAGATATTATTGAATCGACAATATCATACATACCGAGTGTAATGGTTATGTTATCGTTAAAAAAAAATATCAATTTAACATCATATGCTCTGTAGTTAAATTATTTGTTGCTAAATTTAGTTACATTCAGTTTACCATCTGTTTAGCAACAGAGCGTACGATGGTAAAACTAACAATTTTGTAATATATAATTAACCTGTCTTCCTAAATAATGAAATTGATAAGAATTCATTCTTGTCCGTCTTTTTAATTCTCGCTTTCTATGAAATAATGATACACGTACAACTGCGAAGCTAATATATATGACAAGTCATCGACTTGAATAACTATCAAGGGGGTGACATTCTATCCGGTTGTGATGTTACTGGTGGTTTAGATAGGCTGGTGAGTTTTGATTGTAGTTAGTGAAAGTACCAAACAAACAATTCATATTCTTACTGTATTCAAACATTTTAGACACTATATCTCTCAATCTTCACTTAATTAAGAAAGATGTTTGGGATCAGGGGTGAACACAAATTGGTCCGGTCGGATTTTGCCAATAATTCAACTATACAAGCAAATCAAATTTCGGCTCATTTTGTTTTAGACCAAATTAATTATAAAAAAATCCAAATCAAACCACTTATTAATCGGTTTTTCGGCTTGATTTGGTAAGGTTTTAACATAGTATAGATGCGCAAAAGCTGAAATACAAAATGTAACCAGATTGTAGAATTGGTTGTTTTACAATCATGTAACTTATAGGAGTAAATATAGATTTACATAAATAGTTTTTACAAAAAACAAAAAATTTATTATGTTTATTAATTATAATTAGGTATATATATATATATATATATATATATATATATATATATATATATATATAGGGAGAGGATCAATACACACATAAAAAAACACATTATCTTTACATATCAATCACAAACCTTCATATATATATATATATATATATATATATATATATATATATATATATATATATATATATATAGTGTAATTAAAATTAGAAGTTAGCGGTTTGGTTTGGTTTTCAGAACCACTAAAGTCTACATACCGATACTATATGATCAATATAATTGGTTTTTAAAGTTCTTGAACTAAACTAAACCAATAACTGATCAGTTTTCATTCTATTGGTTCGGTCAAATTTTTGCCAACTCTTTTTTCAATTTTTTGCCTTGTTTCGCATTTTACTAGGGGAACAAGTGGTTTTGGCTTTAAGATTTAATCATTAAATTAAGAGACAATTAACATAAACATACACTACACCTATTATATTAATAAAAACATACATTCAAAAATTATATTATCAAAAACATATCTTCAATTAATAATTAATAAAAAATCTGATTCATTGCTCTCAATCTCTTTACTCTCCCTCTCATCATTTCACTCTCTCCTCCTCTCACTCTCTCTCCAATCTCTCTCTTCTTCTTCTCTCTTCCTCCAATCTCTCTGCTCATCCTTCTCACTCTCTCCGATCTCTCATGCTTGCTCTCTCTTTCCGATCTCTCTCTCAATCCTCTCTCTATTTTTCCGATCTTTTTCTTCTTCTCCATCTCTCTCCGATCTCTTTCTTCCGTCGAGTTTGAGACAGACACATCTATAGGAATGGACGGCGAGGGTATAGAGCGAGATCGAAAACTCGAGCTTGATGTCGACGGAGATGCGATCGTTGAAGCAGAGGCCCATGACGACATCGTGGTAGATCGAGATCGGAGAAGGGGTAAAAGTTGTATTTGTTAATTAGTGTATAATGTTGAAAAATAAGTGTATGAATTACGTGAATTAATTGTATGAAGTTAAAAATTATGTATATGAATTATGTAAGTAAGGATATGAATTATTTAAATTGGTGTATGAATTTTGATAAAAATAAGGGTGAACTTTACAAATCAGGATATTAACTTTTGAAATAAGGGTATTACCTTTTATAATAAGGGTATGAAAAATACAAATTAGGGTATGAACTTTTGGAATAGGGGTTATGAAATATACAAATTAGGGTAGGAACTTTTGAAATAAGTGTATAAACTTTTGGAATAAGGTTATGAAATATACAAATTAGGGTATAAACTTTTGAAGTAAGGGTATGAACTTTTGGAAAAAGAGTATGAAAAATACAAATTATAGTATGAACTTTTGAAATAAGTGTATAAACTTTTGAAATAAGGGTATGAAATATACAAATTATGATATTAACTTTTGAAATAATGGTATGAACTTTTGGAATAAGAGTATGAAATATACAAATTAGATTATGAAATTTTGGGTATGTTTTTGTTAATTAGAAATTTTTAGGTATGTTTTTGTTAATTTAGTTTAAAAATGTTGGTCCGTAGATGTCTAAACCTTAGAGAGGGGGGGGGGGGGGTGAATAAGGTTTTCGTACGTTTTTCGCGGAATAAAAACTATGAGTTATTAACTAAGCTAATTAGTGGATTTTATAACTAAAACACTTCGTTGACAAATAAAAACTAATATAATCTATGCAAACAATAAATAAAAGCGATAGATAAATTGTGAAATGTAAAAGATAAGGGAAAAGAAATAACGCAAGATTTATAGAGGTTCGGCAAAACGCGCCTACGTCCTCTCCTCGTTATTTTCACTACCGAGTGTTTCACTAGAATCTCGTTCCAAGGTTACAACCTAACGAGCTTAATCAACCGATTGAGCTCCCCCTCACTTTATGAGTGTCCCAAATGATAAGCCTAGAGCTTTTAAGCTATACTTGCTTGAAAAGACTCTACCCGATCACTCGCTCACAAATGAGTTTATAAAATACTCTTTTACAAGATTGAATTTTAATAGATCACTCACTAACAAATAATATCTCGAAGTTTATAAAATTACAAGAATAATACTCTCGAGAATATTTATGAATACAAGTGAGATATTGGAAGTATAAGCTTGAAGAATTGCTTTTTAAGAATTGCTTAATTGTTGAGTGTTGATTGGTACCTTCTACAAAGGGTTTGTAGCTTATTTGTAGAGCCAAAAAGGTCCATTAATTAATAGATGACCGTTGGCAGTTGTTGAGTAGCTTAGCTGCTAGTTTGCAGCAGTTCGCCCAATTTTCAGGATGAGCTTAAAAGCTGGAATTTGAAATTCTACAGAAACGATCGGTCGTTTCTGAAAAACGATCGGTCATTTTTCATCTGTGCTTACTGGAAGAATTCATACATAAAACGATCGGTCGTTTTATCTTTATGATCGGTCGTTTTTGCTAAGTGCTCACTGGACAAATTTAACCTTAAAACGATCGGTCGTTTTAAGTTCTGTGATCGCTCGTTCTTTTAATCTGGGCTCACTGGAAGAATTTCGCACTGAAACGATCGGTCGTTGATGCCTCATGATCAGTCGTTTTTTGTTCTGGCAAGGTTTCGGTTTTCTCGACAAACTTTGAAAGCCCGTAATTAGTCCGTTTCAATTCCGATTGAGGTCCCGCTTGAACCGTTGACTTCGTATTAACGTAATCTATCATTTGAACCTTTACCAAGCTAGATAAATTGATTAGTACTCAAAACGAGCTTTTATTATGTTTTACAAATTTTGTTATCATTAAAATAATCGATTTGAAAAACATCGTTCAACAAAAAAGTAGTATGTTTTTTTTTAATTTATCCTTAAATTAAACAGTAAAACACACTCGCAAGGAGTGGATACACACCACATGAATCAGTCCTCCCTTAAGGTAACTAATAGTTTTTTAAAAGTGTGAGAGAAAATATAAAAATGCGAAAAAGAAGTATGCTTCAATTTTTCTTTTTGTATATTTTTTTTTTTTTGAAAAAATTGACGTGCCTACTATTATAAGTAATTAAACAACTAAACCACTTGAGTAAGCATTAAGCAATTATATTGAAGATAATGTCTTAATTTGAAAAACACATGACATCCGCAATAGTGATATTATCTCACTTGTTATATAAAACTGTTATCTAATATATATGTTTTTCGTTCACAATAGTGTTGTTAACTAACTCATTAAACTTAATGTTGTTAACATTATTGTTATATTTAATAACAAACTTAACATTGTTTAAGTGATAACATGACAATTTGGTTAACCAACCGTTATATTAAATCTTATAATAAAACAAAAATAATACATTATCTCTTTCTTTTTTATTTACAATAATATTATTTTTTATCCAAAATAAATTATTTATTATGAATCAATAGATAATGTTGTTAAGAAAAATGCATTAATGCGGTTGTTAAGTTTAACATATATATGTGACATTTAACATACACATGTGTTACTATTTAATAAGAAAAATTTAACACAACTATTATCTAGGCTAAAGATTCCACTAAGCATTCCCATTTATGATTATCATTGTGACTGAATTTCTTCGTGTGATGAAACATTGGTTGTAAAGTAATACCTAAATTTATTAAAATATTAATTTTATTAGGCATGAACCCGAAAAATCTAATAAAAGAAAAAACTTGCATCACAAATTCACAATCCACAATGACATAAGAGACCACTAATTACTAACTGGGAAACAGCTAGGCCCGATTTCCATGTTGAATTGGTGAACAATGGACCCCTATTAGTAATGAACTTTTATTGCTAATTGAATCATTACATACCTAATTAGTAATTCCTATCCTTATAAAGTTGCATATCATTTAACTGTATATACATATGCTAATATTGAACACGTTGACAGTGCGACCATACTCATCCAAAGATACTATGTTACGGTTACCATTTCAAATAGACTGAAATAGTCCATATATATCAATTTAATGATAAATGAGAACATTACTTTTTACAAAAGTGTCTTGGATCCATCAACGTGCGCTTCAAAGAAGTTAAAGAACAAATTAAATGATTTATCGGTAGATGGCGAGCAACGACTGTGAGAGCATGTTTTCGAGATGATTCAATATATATACTAGTGACCGATTCACAGAGAAAAAGATGGTATTTCAACATGGAGGAAAGTAAAAAATAATAGGTAGTACGATAAGTTGAAATTAACATTTCAGAAACAAGCTACTGGAGGCATATTCTTTCAAATGTCTCGCAATGTATTAAAAAGCTCGCCTCAAACTGCGTGGAAGCTCCCTTTTACTTAATGCTCAAAAACATATGTACAACTTTGACATAAATATCGAAAGCTCAAGAAACCTTACTTTTAATCCGCCAATTCTTAAAAAACACGTCTCAAAACTCTTTAATTTTTAGACCTAGTATCACAAATTGGTACATACAAAAGAGCTGCACAATGAAACGTAATCCTATACAGGGGCGGCACATGGCCAAGCCCAGTAAGGCTTGTGTCTTGGACAAGAAGGTAAAGAAATTTTTTGGTGGGCAACATGGAACAAATAATATATGTTGTTTAAATTTATTGTATATGTTTATGTAGCCTAAATGGTTATAACCATATTCTAACTCTTTATTGTATATTGTGTATATATATATATTTATATCCTAAATGGTTATGTAGCCTAAGTAATTCTCAATGCACATTAAGAAATGTGACTTGTGATCCTAAATAGATTACGTGAATAAAAACATCATAAATTATTATTATTCATGATGTTTTTTTTTTTACCTTTATACGGAGTGTTTGTGTATCTACAAGTTATAGAGCATATATATGTATTAATTTACATTCCATCTTTTGTTAAAATGTACCCTTTTGTATCGAAACTTAGGCTTTGGTAAAGGTCTAAGGAAAATGCTTCAACGATGATTTAATGTTTTGAAACTTCTCTTCTCAACTCCTTACTTTTAATATAACTCCAAACTAGATTTTGTTGGACACAAACACCATATACGTCGTCGCGAGTTATAGCCTAAGAAAAAACTGCAAGGTATAGAGTGAGTGTGACCACCTTATAATGTTGGAAGTCTGTTCAGAATATGAGTTGCATGGTTTTAACTACTCACTTCAAGATTTCATCTATAGCAAGTGTAGGCAGCATAATAAATTTAGAGAATTTGTCAAGTATCAAATCCTCGAAACTTTATTCGAACGAGGGATCTAAAAGGTCCTCTCAAATAATCTGATGTCTAATTATGTATGTTCTTGTTGTTATTATGTTCAGTTCAAAAGCTCGATGGAGATGGAGGGAGATGTCAGTGTCTTTCTCTCTCTATTTTTCTGGTTTTGCTCTGAAGACGATCTATCTGGATCAGGAGAAGCGGTGGATTGGGTTATAGATGCTAATATCAAGAAAGGTCCCGCAAGTTTACAAACCTGTGTATTTTGTTCTTCGCAATTCTGCCACTGGTTTTTTTTTTTTGTTGTTGTTGCTTTTGTGGGGGGTTTTTCCCCGCTTTTTTTATTTTCCTCATTATAAATAAATAAAAGTGGGTTTTCCCCACCATTAATATAAAAAAATAAATCGGAGTCGTTATTAAAGTGCAAAGGCCATAAAGTTGTTAGAATTCAATTCTTCTACTTATCTCCAAACATATTTGTATTGTTAGTAAAAAAAGCATAGACTTTTGACGGTTTGTTTAGATTATCCTGGTGTATAATTAAGAATTTGTAACTGTTTATTCATGATGTATTGGATGTTTTTCCATTAGGTCTGCCTGTGCTAAGCAAGGGTTTTTTCTTTTTCTGTTTGGATATATTTCTTAATTACCTTCAAAAAGAAAAGGAATATAACAAGTTCAATAAACGTATAGAGTTTGTGTTTATGCCATAATAGAAAAAATTTACAGATTTTGTCCTAATATATTAGGTAGCTTCACATCAATTCCAAAAAGAGTTATGCTGGATGCGTTCGCAACAAATTTTCATTTGTTATGTACTCTAAAATCTTCCTTCTAATGAAATCCAGTTTACTGTACAGAAAGGAATGATACATTTGATATCTAAATATACAAACAAAACCAACGTTAACTTAGCAATCACAAAGTCATGGCTTAGGTGCCTTTGGTAAATCGATGATGATATTCTCTAGTCGCAGCGGCTGACAAGGACTTGGTAATGCTATGAATCTTGCTATTTTATCTCCGGGCATTATCACGGGCAAGCTTTGGTGTTTCTCAAACATTGAATCCTAATTCACCAAAAAATCCATCAATAAAATAATGTCAGCACTTTCCAAATTGTTTTGCAAAAAAAATTCAATCGTCTGTTGTTTTGCAAGATGCAGTACTCTTTTTGTTTGCATCTTGAAGTAAAAATAGAAAAGTGGAAGTAGTGAAAACATTGAAAAAGCAAATATGGTAATTTACAAATGATGAGTTAGGAAAGACTTCTTTAGCATTCGCGAAGACAAGCATCACAAGACCCTTTACTTATTGATTACTACTTTTTTTACTTATCGTATAATGATACATACTGGAACAACAGGAGCTTGCAGTTGTGGGTTAAGTTCTCTTCAACGTAAACGAAAACATTCGCTATAATCAGGACACATTTACATTTATAGGTATGTGAGATATTTTAAAAAAACTTGTAAGCAATTGGCTAAAAAAATTCCGAAAGCAAGAATAAGTTAAAGGGAAGTTTTTTTTAATAGAAATAAATGTATTTAGTTGCATAATATCATATGACTCTTCTCCAGAAGGTGCAATTCATTTGGTTGTCATTCTTAAAACCTGCTTTTTCCGCCTAAAATTGCAAACAGTTTCAAGCAGAACCTCTAGTAAATCCGTTTATTAATTTCTCATTATGTATATTAGACCAAATCAAAGCAGTAGTATAATAATTAACATCACAATCCTATAATACGGATAGAGAAATAATGTTACCATTTGAGCATGTTTAGTCTTGATATCAGCTTCCATATTGGTATTATTAGATAAAAATGGACGGAAAGAGCGTAGCTTCTGCCAGTGGTAACAACACGAGAAAACTCCGCTCATTGTGAATATGATGATCAAGAGAAGAGCTGTCCCGAGAGGAAATCCAATGGACGCTCTTGATGAGTCCACTTCGTGTATGGGTGCACGGTATTGTCTCTCCATAGGCTAAAATTCTCTCTTTCCCTCATGTAAGGAACTAACAATATTAGGAAAGAAAGTTGGAGCTCAAATCTTAAATATGTGTTTTTTTTAATGTATTAGTGAAGGTGTTGGGTGAGTATTTATAAAGTGAAGAAGTTGGGTGGGAATTTATAAAGTGGGGTTTTCTTATTATTATTGTTTATCTATTTTTCTTGTATTTATTAACAGCATTTTTATTTTTGTAAGTGGGATTTGCGTGGAAAGTTGTCCGTGCTACTATATCGTAATTCGTACGGAGGGTGGATTTCACTAACTTTAAAAAAAAAAAAAAAACATTACGTATTTTCTTAATGAGGGTCCAGCTTTGGTTATGTGAAAGAAAAAATTGAAATGGTCCTCATAATGTTTGCTTGTTAAAAAAAAGTTCCTGATGAAAATAGCTAGAAGACCATATTAACTTTGAATCACTAGACATTATATTTTGAATTAATCAATGGACATATAACTTAGCTAGAAAAAAGATTGAGTTGAATATTTTTTTGCTTAATAAGTACCATATAGGCATATATTACAGGTCAATAGTTAAATTATCTTATAATGACAAATCCAGCTCTTATTTTAGGAAATGTTTCATGGTGGATGAAAAGAAAAGGCTTACTTATTTTTTTAGCAAAAGTTAGCCTGTGTGCAAGTTGATTTGTTACCTGAGTTGCTTTATTTTAGTTACATAATGGACAAATTTTAAACAGAAAGGAGAAAACCACTATCAAGTTGTCAAAAGCAAAGGGATAAATTTAGGTCAAAAAAGACCAATTTTGATGTGGAAGCAGCTGTCACACAACATTACGTATTTTTTGTTATTTTCATTAGTAGGACATACTGGCTCCAATTAGCAGCCTATGTTTTTTGATATCTTGGTTCTTTTTTCATGTATTCAATTTAATCCACAATATCTTAATGAAAAAGAAGATTCTGGTCTTATTCATAATTACCAAAATTACTATTTGTGATAACACTTTATTCTCGGATACCAGCAGTTTTCTAAAAGTGACTTGCAGATAACAGGAGGCAAGTAGAAGCGGAAAACGAAACGTGAAACGAAATTGTGAAACGTGAAAAAAATTAAAACTTAGACATGTAATAATAGGAAGCGATAAGTTAAAAACGGAAAACGCAATTTTTGTAATGAAATACGAGCTTTTCTATAAATGTGATTCCTTGTTTGAAAACACGACAGACCAACTAATAGGACCCTCTCGTTATCTCATGTCGCTATGCAGGTGAAAAATGGGCCCAATGTGATCAATGAAAATAATACAGAATTTTGGAATATAAAATACCTTCTCGAAGTCACGAAAGGACAATTCAAAATGAAAACATATGTTTTGGCCATTAGTTTGCGAATTCTTAACACAGCAATTTAAAATTAGGGGTCCGATTAATTTTAAGATTTTCGGAAAAGATATTCTCAGCTCCAAATCCGTAATAAAATATAGCTACATGTAAGCATATCCTTTTTCACAGAGGATATCAAATTTGATGCGTTAATAGTACTTCATCCGTCCCAAAATATTAGTTCTCTATGTATCTACGTGCAATTTTGATCGATAAATAATTTATATTTAATTTGTCGAAATCGAATTTTTCAAAATTTAATAACATATATATATATATAGTTCAAATGTTAAACTATAACAAAATTTAAAAATTTATATTTCAACAATTTAAACACGAGATATTTACCGGTCAAAATTGCACGTAGATTCATAGAGCCCCGAAATTTTGGGATGGAGAGAATATTAGTTTAGCTACGTTACTTTTGTCCACAACTTGAGATCTTCTCTTCTTTATGCATCTCTTTCAGTACCCTCTACCGGACTACCACTAACATATTAAGTATTACGTATTTGTCGGTGTTCTAATGATGATAACTCACGTATACAGTCAGGTTCCGTTCTTCAAAGAAAATTATTGGTGCTAGAAATTTTCGTAATAAGGACTCGCTCATCCGACATAACCTTAAAAGAGTGCGTAAATTCATTAGCAACGAGGGTTGAACTCGGTATGTAGTGACAATGGGAGGTCATAATACATTATACATCCCATATTTTCTCAACTAGCACTGTATTCTGATATTCTCAGTGTAAGTAGCCTGACATAATTACTAAAATAGAATACATACATATATATATATATATATATACGGATTACGGACTAGTACTTTTCGCAAACAATGTCTAGTGATCAGACGAGCTATTGTAGTGTTTTTGGGCATAAAATGGTACTTTAAGTTTGGGAAATTTTTTGTCGAGTTTCAGTAAGCTATGGCTGTTGCCACTTGCCACCGGCCTTCACATTCAGGATATTGATGGTGGTGATGTATGAGGACATGACATTTTTTCATATGTTGAATGCACTTAAGTTCCTGAGTATATGGACTTTAAAATACACAAGAGATTAATTACGGAATATTTTCTTCATGATTATGATGACACCATAGTTCCATAATCAACATCATAGTTTCGACTTTTCATCATCCACAGGTTAGAGAACAACATGACACCTTAATGAATGGAGGATTGGAAAGAGGACAGTAAGAAAGTACATGAAACATGAATATACTTTCTTGAAATGTAAAAAGTGTCACAAGACTTATTAGTTATTAGAGAGAATTGAGCAAGTATCCGGAAGAAAAATATGGAGTTGAAGAAGCAATCTGTAAAAGGAAGTTAGGAGGCACTTATAATTTCAAAATACGTTTCGTAGTACTTTTAAGCATACTTTGAACAAAATTACCATTTAATTGGCACCCCTTTTTTTAATAAAAAAAAATTGTATTCAATTATATTTAAAAACGCGTGGTCTAATTCTCTGCGATGCAAGTTCTTTCCCTTATAATGGACAATTGCGTCAAAGAAAATAATTATTTCTGTGTAAAAAAAAGCAAAGAAAACTTATGAAAGGTTCATAATATGTTTTCGCTGTTTGGCAGGTTTATAGCTTTTTATATTATAGGTGATAGAGATGCGTCTTTTATTAAGCTGAGGGACAAGTTTTTGTGATGTCCATCGTTTATGGTACATATATTTTGTTGTTTTTGGTTTTCGGGATCCAAGTTAATTTTCCTGTAGTGGACCGTTGCTTATGCTCAAACCTTTCTAAAACTAATCTGTAGAAAATAATAAGTTTGAAACGGAGTCCATGATATATGTTTCGCCACATGAAGGTTTATTACTTTTCATATTGTAGGTGATAGCTAGATAACTGCGTACACAGTACACTGCTCTAAAACATCTAAACCAATTTAAGGGCAATACTAATCCTGTATTGTGATTGTCTCTATTTTTAGTTAACTGAGTCGAAAGATATGGAAGAATATAGAAGGGTGCCAAAATAAAAAATTATAGCTGTTTGGAGTTTTCTTATCATGCTATGGATGAAGACGTGAAGCTAATGAGTAATATAAACGATCTTTTGCTCTTTCCATACGGTTGTTTTGGAACTTTTTGTTGATACTTATTGTGGGCTGCCTTTAATTTGTAGAGTCTGTAGCAGTGTTGTTTGAAGCTGGACAAGAGTCGGTCAAGGATAACCTGTTACAAGAATAATTGTCAGTTCAGCTACAAGTTGAAATTATGATGCAAGAGATGAATACGAGGCTATCTGCACTTTTGTAACGATTCCCTATCGGAGCTGATCTATAACGGGGTTGGAATTTTGGCTTTTGGATTTCAGTAGGTTTATGCCACCCAATACATTTTGCTGCTTCTTGATGAGTAGCAAGTGTGAAATACTTCTGGGCGCCTATATATTGCAATCAACAGTCGAATTTCACCTCATTCTCGCCTATTCTTAATTCTAGACCCTTACACATGGACTCGGAGATATGCTTGATTCTTAAATATAAGACAAATTTATGTGTCGCGACTCTCAGTTCAACAAAACATGATGTTTGATTCTTATATATTTCACTTAAAGAAATATGTTTTCACTATGAAAGTGCATAGTGAGCACCCCATATAGCGACTCTTGCTTCATTCTAATATTTTGTTGTCGTTCTTAAACCTATTAGCATGGGCGGAGGTTTTTGATTTGTAAACATAGCATTTCGGAAACCACTCAAATTTTGTTTTTAGCAACTTCTTTAAAAAATTTATATTGTTTTTGTGATCATTACACATTTCGTACGGCGGCTATATAAAAAGTAATAATCGTAAAATACTAATATTTAAGCTTGAATATCTAAACTAGTCAAATTATTGTTACAAAAACTAGTCAAATTAGTCAAATTATTGTTAAAATAAATAAATAAATAACTCTTAAAATTAAGATGAAATATTTTTGTATTTATTACAACAATTATATATGTAACAAAATTATGCATATTTCAATTTAGAGAAAACAGTATATTTACAAATATAAAAAAATGATATTTTGATCAATATGTTGTCCATAAATTATGAAACTGACAAGAATATAAAATAAAATTACAAAAAAAAACCCTTTAAAATCTAAAACGATTAGACCTAGTAAAGATTAAAAAAAATTTGTAAATTTATATACTCGATTTTTTAAGAATTGAAGTATTAAATATGAGCTTATCTTTTTTTGTTCTATTTATTAAATTATACTTTTGAGGTGTTCTTTTCTAGTTTATTAAAAATAATAGTCTATATTTTATGATAGAGCCGACTTTTTAACTAGTCAAAACACTTGGCCATCTAGGTGGTAATCTGAAATATTTTATTTTTGTTGTAAAATATTCTTAAAAACTCTAGAATATTCTAATGGATATTTTGGACCGGGCATTTAGTTTGACTTAAATTTGGCTTTTTTTAGGTCTTATAACCCTACCATCTATCTATATAAAAAGGGTTATTGGTCTTGTATTCATACACATTCATTCATACCGATCAATACAATAATGTTCACTTCATCTCTCTACTTCTATCTCCCTAATATATATAGCTAATAGTTATATTTATAGCACGTTATCAGCACTGCTCTCGGATATCGGAGTATGGATTCTGGGTATTTCAGTATAAACCTTGATGTTTATCCGGGTTTTTTTTTAGGATTTTGATATATCGACATGCACTAACATACAGTGCGTAAGGTACCGAATTCAAAACTTAATTTATTACATAACTGTAATCGCACATATTATTGTATTAACAAGCATGATAAATATATAATCTTGTTGTAAATCGAAAATCATGTAATTGTAAAACATGTATTAATCTTTCGGATTAAATCTATAACAAACTGAAACGTACAGTACTGATTTGTAATTTGCTGAAAGATATAAACTATTCTATTAATTACTCAAGAACTAAACTGAAACTTGTCTGAAATTCTGGACTGTATATGTGATAACGTTGTAAAAGATAATTAATTTACTGGTATTACACGCGTGATTCTTGTAGTATATTGCATGTATAAAAACAGTATATATGTTTTATAAAAGTTAATATTCAGTATATAAAGATTCACCCACATATATATATATATATATATATATATATATATATATATATTTATTAAAAGGAAAGTGAATAAAATTATCCATTTGCATGTATATATGGTTAATAATTTGGTATGTTTCCATGTAAATTTAACCCATTTGCATGTTAAAAATTACCATATATAGAATGAATTGGTAATTAAAAATATATTGCTTGATTTAATTTATCACCAAATATACAGCATGATTAGATATATATATATATATATATATATATATATATATATATATGTTATTTATTATCGTGAATGGTAGATTGCGAAACATCGTATATTTTCACATTTAAGTTGGAAAAATTATGAATTTTCCCCAAATAGGCTCACCTATTTGGATATGATGTTTAGAAAAGATAAAGGCAGAAGTCGTTCTCCTAATGAGGTCGGTTTTGAAGTGGCATTCGTGCCCACCCCCCTCACCGTCTTTCATGGCCGTGTTCAAATAGAGTTATCGAAATGGGTTGAGTAAATAATCATTTCCCCGAATGTGTCTATATAGATATGTATTTCCTGAATTGGTGTCTCAGTATCGACCTATCGTTCGATCAATGAGAACCTCTTCACTTAAAAGCAAAACTTGTTTTTCAAACATGTCGTTTCGAAATAAAGTTTGTGCTTATACAAAATATAAACATATAAACCCGTTATTTTATATAATGACTAATCCAGTCTCTTTTTTCCTGTTGTAGAAAAATGTCAATCAAACTTGACTTTCCAATTTTGGATTATGGTTTATTTTATGGATACTTTTTTGACTATTTCTCGCATAATTTAAAGTTATTTCATTGAGTAATTCCTTTATTCGTGTGACCGACTTTAAATTATTTTATTTTTAGGCATGTATTGTGGGGCAGTTGATCGTCTGATTGATAGTGACACTACACACACTATCTTAAAAGATAAATGTTTTTTTATCAACTTTACGCCTAAGGTAACACCAGTGACAACAATTTCGGGCCCGTCGACCCTTGTTAAAGGCTTTGGTAAAACTAAATTCACGTTGTCAAATGGTACTCCTATTGAAGTATATAAGGCCTTATATTCTCCGAGATCTAGTCATACCTTGTTGAGCTTTAAGGATATCCGAGAAAACAAGTTTCATCTTGAAATTGCTCGTGAAAATGGTATTGAATACCTTCACATTACCTCCACTCAATACGCTATTTAGAGCCATTGACATGCGATCTCTTTATCGCTAGACATGCGGATTGTGACTTTGATGAGACACTCTTCCCTTCGTTAGGGGAAAATGCACGTTAACGTTGATAAGGAACGACGTGAATTAATATGGCATGTATCCACTATGTCTCATCTAAATCCCCCAACTACACATAGTGATAAGGAAGTGCAGAGAATCATAGGTCTGCAAAATGTTGAAAATCAAATACCAGACGCATTTAATGACCTAGCGAATGTCACGAGATTACATATACCTACTGCAAATGTGTCTACAAGGATAGACGTCCCTGTGAGACGTTGTGTTCCGGTTGAACACGTTGCTCCGGTTGTACCCACCAAGAAAAGGACACTGCCGTCAGCTGTCCAGTCTGCCGTCCTTCCGAAGAAAAGGGGAAGGCCGTCCGGTTCCACGGATATTCTGCCCCGAAAGAGGAGAAATCATGTCGCATCCGTTTTGCCACACGAGATCATTAAGGATCATGGTCATGGATTAGAGGAGCATGTTCCAGATGAAACATCAGTTCCTACTCATCCCGATAACCTTGAAATATTTATCGATTATACTAGTTTAGACGATATTTTGAAGCGAAACAAGATTGTCATCATGTGTTCATATACCCAGTGGCCACTGACAGTATGAGCAATGATGACATGAAACCTTGTACCGTTGCTGAGTGTCAGCGAAGAATGAACTTGCCTCAATGGAAACAAGCAATCCAGGCTGAATTGGATTCCTTAACGGAATGAAGGGTGTTTGGACCTGTCGCTCCAACACCGCCCAATGTTAGACCAGTTGGTCATAAATGAGTTTTCGTAAGGAAATGTGATGAGAATAATGAGATTGTTAGATACAAAGCTCGCCTTATGACGCAGGATTTCTTTTAACACCCTAGAATTGATTATGATGAGACGTATTCTCCCTTAATGGACGTTATTACGTTCCACTACTTAATCAGTTTAGTAGTTTCCGAAAAACTGAATACGCAACTCATGGATGTGGTCACAGCGTATCTCTATGGGGATCTGGACACAAAGATTTACATGAGAGTCCCTGATGGACTTAAGTTGCCTGAATCAAGTAGTTCCCGGCCACAGAACACGTTCTCGATTAGACTGAGATGATCACTATATGAATTGAAACAATCCGGACGGATGTGGTATAACCGTCTAAGTGAATACTTGATCGGCTTGGGATATGTTAATAATGAACTATGTCCATGCGTGTTCATAAAGAAATCCACTTCAGGATACGTGATTATCGCAATCTATGTAGATGATATGAATCTCATAGGAATCTCGAAAGAGTAGTTCGAAACTGCTGAAATGCTAAAGAAGAAATTTGAGATGAAAGATATTGGGAAGACACAGTATTGCCTCGGCCTGCAGATCGAGCACTGTAAAGATGAAAATTTAGTCCATCAAGAAAGCTACACTCAAAATGTGTTGAGGCGTTTTAGTCATAGTGGCGCTAAGTCATCATCTACTCCCATGGTCGTCCACTCTCTAGACATTAATAGGACCCATTCTATCCAAAGAAGGACGATGAAGAGATATTGAGCCCTGAGTATTCATATCTAGGTGCAATAGGCGCACTATTGTACTTGGCCCAACGTACTAGATCGGACATCTCGTTTGCTATGAATTGTCTGGCTAACATGCCGCCACTGGACTGCCATAAAAAACATTTTCCGTTACCTTAGAGGTACTACAAACATGGGCTTATTCTGTCCATTTGCATCGAATGGATCTAGCTCTATTAATCCTCGAAATAATGTAACCCTTGTCGGTTATGTCAATGCTGGTTTCTTATCAGACCCGCACAAGGGACGTTTCCAATCTGGTTATGTCTTTACCATTGGAAACATGGCGATATCCTGGAGGTCTCGTAAACAGACTCTAGTGGCCACTTCGATAAACCACTCTGAGCTACTCGCGCACTATGAGGCGACTAAAGAGTGTGTCTGGCTTCGAGCAGTTATTGGCCATATTCGAAGCACATGTGATCTAACTTACGATCATGATGAACCAGTTGCCATTTATGAGGACAACATTGTTGTGTTTGATCAAGCGAAGCATGGTTACATCAAAGGTGATGCCACTAAGCATATCTCGCCAAAATTGTTTTTTACACATGAACAACAAACGTTTTAAAAAATTAAAGTGAAGCATATTGGTTCAGAGAATAACCACGCTGACTTGTTCACCAAGTCACTGCCAAAGCATTCTTTTCAGAAGCACGTACGGGCGATTGGCCTACATAGGCTATCTGAGCTACCTTAAAGCGACATTTCATGTCGGAGTCAAAATCCTCGCACCCTGTCATGTGCAAGTGAGGGGGAGCATCATGTTGTATACTTGTGTACTCTTTTTGCCCTTAGTCCAAAATTTTTTCTCACTGGGTTTTCCTTGGCAAGTCAGAGACATGTTTCCTGTTATACCTCACTAAGGATTGCTGAAATCAGGGAGAGTATACTATCGTATACTTCTTACCACTGTGTACTCTTTTGCCCTTCGACCAGATGTTTTTCCCACTAGGTTTATTGCTGAAATCAGGGAGAGTATACTATCGTATACTTCTTACTACTGTGTACACTTTTGTCCTTCGACCAGAAGTTTTTCCCACTAGGTTTACTCTGGCAAGGTTTTGATGAGGCATGTTGTTTTGTGGTTAGTTACTTACATAGTATTTCGGCATATATCATTCAGCTACAAAGTTTGTCCTGAGTACCGGTTTTGTCACACATTGGGTTTTCCGGCCCTGAGGTTTTTATGTATTTAGCACTGCGAATTAACTCGACTCAGATCGACTGCATGAAGACAAAGAACTCAAGACGTCCAAGTGGGAGTGTTGTAGAAGATTTTAGAACACTCTAGAATATTCTAATAGATGTCTTGGACCCTACTTAATGGACTTTTAATTGGGCTTAAGTTGGATCTTTTTTAGGTCTTATAACCCGACCATCTATTTATATAAATAGGGTTATGCGCTTGTATTCATACTGATCAATACAATATTGTTTTCTCTATCTCTACTTCTCTCTCCCTAATACCTATAGCTAATAGTTGTATTTACAACAATTTTGATATTTTTTTTAAACAAAATGATAAAGAAAAATTGTTAGGGCAATTTTTTTTTAGTCGACACTAAGATAAATAACTTTAGTCGGCATCAAAATTAATGTTGAGGCTCCTCCACCCTGCCGGTTAGAGCAACTTATTTGGTTATCATTCTATTATAATAAGTTAACACAAATCAAATGAGTCTGTCCAATTTAGCCATTTTTTAAAAAGACCCCTACACCTTTATATTAATTACAATAATACCACTCACATGAAAATATAAAATATAAAAAATAAAAACTAGTAAAACTATTTATCCGTCTTTAACAACCAAACATTCTTTTAAATCATAAAATATGTTTTTTTTTTATTATCCACATATTTATATCATAACTATACATATTTTCTATATTTTTATTGCATTACGCGATGCATACATAACGCGTGGGGTACGATTACGAGCAGTATATATATAGTAACTTAAAATTGTAAACAAAGTAAAATAAATATACATGCAGCCCATCAGATTTGCCACTTGGGTTTACATAATTGGTTTTATCTATACGTATTATGGAGTTTTCATTATCTAATTGTTAATTTGGCGATATTACATTTTATTAAAGATAAAACCGATGTAAAGAACAGTGAAATCAGTATTATTTCCCATGCAATACAAGGGGGTTTTACACGCCACGATTTTACTGGGAGACTATTTGCAAGTTTTTTTAATTAGATTGTATTAAAATAGCTCAGTAAAAGATGAGTTCATTTTTTACTATTTCCCAACATTTTAGTATACTATCTAGTCATATCTTATGAATCAGGTGATAAGTATTTTGCGAACAATTATCTTGAATTGGTAATTATCTTACATATGATCCACTATAATCTCTAATACAAGGCAAAAATGCTCCCTTAATTGTAGGTGAATTACTTGGCTCTAATAAAACCTTATCCATGTATTATGTAGTTTATACTACTATAAATGTCAATCAAATTATACGTATCGATGAGTATATTCTTAAACCTTGATAAATATTACTGCAAAGTTCAGCATGACAGAGGGAACAGGGAGTGGAAACATGTCACCGAAGAAGATATGTCACGACGATAGTGTGCCCACTGTGAAGGCTCAGACGCTCGACGAGCTACATTCTCTTCAGAAGAAAAAATCAGGTGCAACCACTCCTGCACTAACAAATCATTCCAATGGCGATTCTACCAAACAACAACTTAAATCTATCAGGTATATATGTACCGAAATTCCATAAGTATTAACCAACAATTGTCTCACATTTTTTAATCCTATGGAAGCGCATTGGTCACAATAAAATATTGAAAGAACCTTGATTCATTTTTTGAAAATATTTTTGAACATTTAAATGATATTTCTTTTATACTTTTAAGCTAGTATTAATAAGTAGTGTACTAAGAAATGAAAATTTAGCTAAACATTTTTCAAGAGCTGCAGTAAAAGCGTAAAAAGCTTCGGATCAAGGTTTTATCGAGGTTTGAATTGGGCTTTTGTAAACAGTTCTAAGAGGTTGTCATTTGTCAACCATAAGAAGCTGGTAAAGTAAAATCCCTCACTCCATTAAGGTATCATTGGCAGCCTTGTCAAAGAAATCTAGTGTATTGTAGTTTGAAAAATATATATTCAGTCGAATATTCAAATGTGGTATGTGCATATGACCCTGAAATGGTCAGGCTTTTGTCCGTAATTTACCAAAGATTGTTATTTTCTCTACAGTGCATCGTTGGCGTCTCTGACTAGAGAGACCGGTCCCAAGTTGGTAAAAGGGAACCCGACAGCTAATACTAAGACTGAAACAATCTCTAACGGAAACAAAAATGCCCACATCACTCCTACAGTCAGCATTAGCGACAGTGCTCTAAAGTTCACATGCATCCTCTACAACCTCTCTCCCAGCGGTACCAAGAAATGCTTTTTATTTAATTTAACAAAAAAATGTTATCGCCATTTCATTTTATTTGTAATTTTTGTGATGTCCACACGTTGTCAGCTTCGACGTACTTAAGCCTGTTTCCTTGCAACTAATAAAGCTCGTTTTTTCTGTCTTCGTAAAAGTTGCCTAATATTTGGCTGCCAGTTATAAACCTGAGCTTTTCGCATGAAAACGTGTTGAAGATTTAAGCTTGGATGAACCTAGTTTATGCAAAACTCAAAGATTCTTTGCCACTTTATTGCTATATTGTATAGTAATGAATGTTTTATTGGCCATATCGAGCAGAGTTGTATGAGCAGGCGATCAAGTACGAGAAAGGGTCTTTCATAACTTGTAGTGGGGCATTGGCGACTCTGTCTGGTGCTAAGACTGGGCGGTCGCCAAAAGATAAACGTGTGGTTCGTGATTCTACTACTGAGGATGAGCTTTGGTGGGGAAAGTAAGATAACATTCTCAAACTATTCACATTTAATTATATGGAAAATACTCAGATTACGATTTGAAAGATAAGAATAGAAAAAACAAGCTCACATTGTTTTTTTATGATTTAGGGGTTCACCGAATATCGAAATGGATGAACACACATTTTTGACTAACCGAGAGAGGGCAGTTGATTACTTGAACTCACTGGACAAGGTAACTCGATGGTTTCCCAGTTCCTGATGTGCATTTGTCAACTTTGTATTGTCAGATCGGAACAAGTAACAAGAGATCACACCTTTCACTAGAAAAAAAGAAAAAGATATACTTAATTATTTTCATGTTTTTTTATTACAAAAGACAAAAATCATATTTCATTATTTCATACATACCAATGACTATGTTTGGATCATTATGCTTATGAATCATGCAAACTTTTAGCAGTGTCCTTCTGTTCCATATAAGAAAAGAGAAGAAATGAGTAGATGAGTACCGTTGGTTTGGGACTCCATAGCGAAATTAAAAGTAATCAAAACAGATAGTTACAGATTTTGGGTCTATCTTGCGAAAGACAGTTCGGTTTATTGCAATTTACTTCTTGCCCCATTTATGTTCTTTAGGAGTCCCTGCCAATTTATAAGCGTCTCACTTTCAGCATTACTTTCCTTTCAATAGGGGCATGACAAAGAAAATAAGCCATATTAATCGAGTAACGAGTAATGAGTGAATAGTGATTATACAGATATACATTACTCATCAAGTTATACAATTTGTGTGTACTATTTTCAGGTATATGTCAACGATCAGTTTCTTAACTGGGACCCTGAGAACCGAATCAAAGTCCGTATTGTCTCTGCCCGAGCTTATCATTCCTTGTTCATGCATAACATGTAAGTCTTACACGGAAATCATACTGTAGTCTGTATGTTCGGGTTAAGTACAGTTTTGTACAGTACTCGCTTTTGATTTAATACACCAGCCTACAATAATAAGCAAGTAGAAAAAATAAGTACTCCATTTTTATCAAATTTGTACACTACATTGAATTAAACAGGACTGCAGTTGGGGAATAAAATAGAAAAAGTGGGATAGAAATTGTGACAAATATAAAAACGTGATAGATATATAGTGTGAAAAAAAATCATCAGGACACGACTTTTTCGATTCTTTCTTCTTCTTCTTCTTCTTCTTCTTCTTCTTCTTCTTCTTCTTCTTCTTCTTCTTCTTCTGTTTGGTACACCAATTGTACGAAATCATATACCATGTAAAGTGTACAAAATGATAATTTTACTGATAATTTCTATTTAGTACTGGTAAGGGCTTGTTTGGCTGACTTATTTGGTGGTGACAGGTGCATCCGTCCGACACCAGAAGAACTGGAAGATTTTGGAACACCGGATTTTACCATATACAACGCAGGAAAGTTCCCATGTAACCGGTTTACTCACTATATGACATCGTCTACTAGCGTAGACCTAAACTTGGCTAGAAGGGAGATGGTAATCCTCGGGACTCAGTACGCTGGAGAGATGAAAAAAGGGCTTTTTAGCGTAATGCACTATCTCATGCCTAAACGCCAAATTCTCTCACTCCATTCAGGTTGCAATATGGGGAAAGATGGAGATGTCGCCCTCTTCTTTGGATTATCAGGTAGAAAATAATACTCCTAAGCGCTTGTTTGGAAAAAAAACAAAGAATATACTTTTTGCATTTATTTGTTTGGCACACCGTGAAAGAAGCTGACTTACTTATACATTGAAGTAGAAATGTGTAAAAAGCCCGTTTGATTTCATTTCTTCTGTATTAGACGTCGTTATCTTGTTCTTGTGGGTCCCCTTTTTTTAATTATTTATACATTGAAGTAGAAATGTGTAAAAAGCCCTTTTGATTTCATTTCTTCTATATTAGACGTCGTTATCTTGTTCTTGTGGGTCCCCACTTTTTAATTTTCTTCTATAATTTAAATAAGTGGGTATTCGGCACCATTAATATTTAAAAACCAGGAAAGTGTAAGTTTTTATTCTAAAAAAAATTCACACTTCTGTCAAAAACGTATCCTCACTCCATTTTCTTCTTTTTTGACATTTTTTTCTTGTTTATATAGTATTTTTAGTAAGGCCATGTATGTTTGCATCTTTTTAAATCAGAAAAAAAATTCAATTTGCTTATTTGTTGAAAAAGGTACAACCAAACAAGGCCTTGATGTGGTGTGGATCTTGGGGTCGTACTTTTGTATTTGTCTTTATAATTGTTTGTGTTTATGACTCATTCTTTAGGTACTGGAAAGACGACTTTGTCTACTGATCGTAATAGATTCCTCATTGGTGACGACGAACATTGTTGGACTGAGACCGGTGTTTCAAATATAGAAGGTGGTTGTTACGCAAAGTGCATAGGTCTCTCAAAGGAAAAAGAGCCCGATATATGGAATGCTATCAAGTTTGGGACCGGTAATACATTTTGGATTATTATCAAAACCTTATCCGGATACTTCACTGCTAATTAATCTTTCTCATTTTTCTCACTTACATAATATAATTTCTTTGTATTTTTAGTCTTGGAGAATGTTGTTTTCGATGAACATAACCGAGAGGTTGATTATGAAGACAAATCCGTGACAGGTAACTAAACATCATCAGCTACTCAAGCACTACATATACAATGAGAAACTTAGGACATGTGACATGCCAGTAAGTTTTTAGTTATCAGACGATCTTAATAAAATATTTTTACAGTACTTTTTAGCAAGTTACATATTGTCGTATTAGATATTAAACTGATAAAGAACATATACTACATTTAATCTTAGCTAAAAGGTTGATATTTGTAGTAAAGAACTTCCTCAACAACACTTTAATGTTAAAACCACATGTTTATTCTAAAAAAAGTGACTTTTTTGTGTGTGCATTGGATGCAGAGAACACACGTGCAGCCTACCCCATCGAGTACATCCCGAATGCTAAGATACCATGTGTGGGCCCACATCCGAAAAACGTCATACTCTTGGCTTGTGACGCTTATGGTGTTCTTCCACCAGTGAGCAAGCTAACTCTAGCGCAAACAATGTACCATTTCATCAGCGGCTACACTGCTCTGGTACATAGATCCCACCAGAAAAAATTACACAAATGTCGTTTGTAGCGTCATACGTTTTAAAATGATTTATATTTTTTTATGCAGGTTGCTGGAACCGTAGATGGCATAAAAGAACCCACTGCTACATTCTCGGCTTGCTTTGGTGCAGCGTTTATTATGTTCCATCCGACTAAGTATGCAGCAATGTTGGCAGCAAAGATGCAGGAACATGGTGCCACGGCTTGGCTTGTTAACACTGGATGGGCCGGAGGAAGGTATTTTTTTTATGTTAATAATTCTACAATATAGATATATTTACTTCAAATTAGGTAAATAGCTGTCATTATCGTCACGTTGTTGCAATGCTTTTTCTTTAAGTTGTAATCAGTAAATAGTACCAATCAAGTGAATTCGTTATACTCTTAAACCAAAATGGATTTGTGTGACACTTGAGGCAATATCGATGGCTTGACTATCATAGCTATAACATCGCTAACTGTTCTTGTTTTGCTATATGCAGTTATGGTACTGGAAATAGGATAAAGTTATCTTATACGCGAAAAATTATCGACGCCATACATTCTGGCAGTCTTCTAGAAGCAAACTATCAAAAAACCGACGTATTTGGGCTCGAAATCCCAGACGAGGTTGAGGGTGTTCCTTCGGAGATCTTAGACCCGATAAATACGGTTAGTAAATTTCATTTCTTCCGTAACTTGTCTCCTCATTCAATGTTTTAGTAGCATTTTGGCACCAAAAATCCAGTTTTACTTTCCGGACCAATAAGATTAATTGGAACAAATTTACTTGAAAGGTTCTAGCTATTTAGGCCAGAAAGGAAAAAATGAAAACTCAACAAAAATGTTGTGCAAATGTGCAATCAATTGCACAGGATTTTAAAAACAAAAGTCTGAGTTCATAAGTATCAGTCAAACAAACTCTTGATGACATTTACATATTTGTAATGTAATTACTTACAAATAATGTATGTGCAATTTGTTGAATGCAGTGGTCAGACCAGAATGCATACAAGGAAACATTGCTGAAATTGGCTGGCTTGTTTAAGAACAACTTTCAGGTGTATGTTGATCACAAGTTTGGCGAGGATGATAATCTCACTGAACAAATCTTAGCCGCTGGTCCAATATTCTGATTACCGCGCGACAATTAAGTGAAGAAATTCAAATTACAGAATACTAGCTTCCAAGCCTTCCATCATATTTAATCATCAATCTATCTACAAATAAGTGCTCGTCTATGGTTTAGATCATGATTCTGGCACTAGGAGCAAATAAAATGCAAGAACAAGTCTATCAGAGGGTTGTGAAATAAATGATGGAAGATACCAAAAGGTTTCTGTAATTTGAATAATTTGATGCAAACAAAATGCAACGTATTTTTTTATTTTTTTTTGAACGTATTTGGCCATGTGAAACTTAACAATTGTCATTTCAATGTGTGTTATTATTTATTAACGTAACAGTCATCTGAGTTAATCAACTTTCCGTTTTGACTTTATCAATTATTAGGCTCTCGTTTTATAGCCACGGTTACATATGTCATTAATTTTCTAGCAGCTTTTTTTGATTATTTTTCTCAAATTGTTAAAACAAAATTATACAGTGTAGAGATTAAAATATAATTACTAATAGTAGTTATCAAAATCAAACCATCAGGTAATCTTTATAATCAAACCATCCCACTCATTTCAAATTCAATCTAATACACCCTCTCATGTTCCAATATAGATCACTTATACGCCCTAAGGTTTATTTATATGGTTTTAAGATGAAAATGATGTTTTTATAACCCTTGACTAATATATGACACTTGGTAAAAATGGCAAAAAGATTAATATACCAGATAACAAATCCAGTGTTTCACTAAGATTTCAATTATCGGTCCCGAATTCAAGTTGATTTTATTTCGTCTCTTGATCAAAGAAAGATGATCAAACAATTATCAATAACGGTTCTTGCGAATTGGATCATCCATATAATATACAAAAAGAAACTCCAGATATTTGATCTATTTCTCTTTGAATAAGATCTCAATTCCAGCGACGGTTTCATTAGATATCTTACAACTCGAATTTCTATTTTTTCCGACCATATACATTGTGAAAACAATGAAAGCACTACTCTTTAAACAGTTTCTTTAAATGGAGTATATGCATATAACTTCGTGAAAAACTAGGCAGCGAGATGAATACCTTTATTCACATATGGGAAAAATCTTGTCCAGATATAAACAATCTTTTAAAAATACAGAGAAAATACAGATATTAGAAATGAAATCCGGAAATAAATGAAATAAAATCCTACTTCTTTTACATATATTCAATATAGATTTATATAGTATTCACTCCAATATTTACTATGATGGATAATTCCATCCTAATTTGCTCTTACGGAGCAAACCTTAAAACCTCGGGAATTTTTTTTGTTTTTTTGAAAAGCAAGCGTATTATAAAACATTCGAGCAAAATAAGGGTCCAACTTGACAGCACAGGAAAGTGTCTAAGTTAAAAAAAAAAAAAAGGCAAAGAAAACAACATCACATGCAAATAAGAATGAGTAAAGAAAAAGTCAAACGTCAATATTTGTTACACCAAAAAACAGCAAGGTGAGACAATTAAGTCTTCCTTTCGATTGAAAAGCGAAGTGAGATTTACCCGGTTACAGTTGAGAATTCGGTCCAGTGTAATTAGATATTCACCAGAAATTTACTTTTTTAACACAATAAAACGAAGTTAGCAAATCTAAATATGGAGCGGAGATTAACACTATGTGTTTCCACAAATCAAACTATTATTTACGGGATTGCTATCCTTGTCGTTTTTAAATCATGTTTAAATATTTTTATAAAAAAAAAATGTCATTTTGGTAAATTGTAAGCGTGCGAGTGCATCCTTTTTCATACATACCATTCATCACTCACAAATCTGTTTATGAGTTACTAACTACGTATTTATTCAACGCTTGTGAAACATTAATTTTATAATTTTCATATCCTATTTCCCTTCCAAAAAATCAATTTCCCAAATCCAAAAATATAATCCGTCTCATGAACGACCGCCATTAATGAAATCCAAAAAAATGAAACCTGTTGACACTTTTAATAAGTTTATCATATTACGTTTCCATTTCAAATAAAACAAGAACGTATAAAGTGTAATACGAATTAGTTGTAATAATATTGAAAATACTTTCTTTTTAAAACATACATTTACTAGTAAATGCATGCACATTATGTATGTCCTGCCCCAGTGATAAGGTGATATTTTGTTTTTGTTTTAGAAATTAAATAGTTAGTTTCTTAACAGTTTTTTTAAAAAAATAATTTAAAAATATTTTCGAAATTTCATAAAAGTGATAGAAGTACTATGCGGATAATTATTATTTTTTATTTTTAAAAGTAACCGTATTTTTGAGGCTACCTCGTTACAATGGAGAGTAGATGTAACAATTTTTTGTTTTTTTTTTTCCCGAAATACCAAAATACAATCCGTAACGCGCAATAATCTCACAAATAAACCGCCATCAATTCCCACCCGCATTAATTTTATATATTTCCACTATTTTCCAGTTATTTACTCCACAATATTCACACACTCGTCCACGCAATAGTTCTCTCTCTCCCCAAACATGGACCAAAAAACCACAATATCTAAAACCCGCTTCAAAATCCGGGTCAAACCCGACCCTCTTTACCACCGGGTCAAAATCTCTCTGGGACCTTCTCTCCCTTTATCTCTCTCTCTATTTCTCTCTCTTGTTTTTCCATACGATTTTGTTTTTTCCAAATCGATAACCCTAAGCGCCGCTCTTACCCACTCTCTCTCTATAAATACCCTCTCTACCGATCTCTATTCATATGTTACATCCATTTTTTCGATTTTCTCACTAGTTTTTGATCCGTTTCACCTTTTTTTCGCGTCTCGAGGCTCAATCAGGTATTTTTTTTTCAATTTTTTGTTGAGAAATCTCATTTTTTTTATATGGATTTTGTGGTTTTTGTAGCTTTTGTCGCTTTTAATCGATCTGATTGTGTGTTATCCATGTTTAATCGGTAATTATTTTTAAATAGGACCAGATCTGTGCGTTTTGGATATGCAATTTGAAGTTTTTATTTGAAAATTATATATAATTTAATAAGTAGATTACGATTGATTTTGCTTGTTTTTCGCGTCTTGAGGCTCAATCGGGTAATTTTTTTTATAATTTTTGTGAACATTGGATTTTTCCAAATCGATAACCCTAAGCGCCTCCCTTACCCACTCTCTCTGTATAAATACCCTCTCTACCGCTCTCTATTCACATGTTACATCGATTTTTTTGATTTCCGCATTAGTTTTTGATCCGTTTTGCCTTTTTTTTTTGCGTATCGAGACTCAATCAGGTAATTTTTAACGTTTTTATGTGATTTTTTTTGGCTTTTAATCGATGTGATTGTGTGTAATCCGTGTTTAATTGGTGATTATTTTAAAATTAGTCCAGATCTGTGCTTTTCAATCAGGTTAATTTTAACGTTTTTTTTTCAGAAAATTGGGCAATTTATATGTATTCTGTGGTTTTTGTGGCTATTAATCGATCTGATTGTGTGTTTATTTGTTTAATCGGTGATTATTTTTCAATTGGTTCAGATCTGTGTTTTTTTATATATGAAATTTCTATTTTTTTTTTCCAAATTGATAACATTAAGCGCCTCTCTTACCCACTCTCTCTCTATAAATACCCTCTCTACCGCTCTATATTCACATGTTACATCGATTTTTTCAGTTTTCGCTGTAGTTTTTTTTATCTGTTTCGCCTTTTTTTCGCGTTTTGAGGCTCAATCAGGTAAATTTTCACGTTTTTCGATGAGAAAATTGGGTTTATATGAGTTTTGTGGTTTTTGTGGCTTTTAATAGATCTGATCGTGTTATCCATGTTTAATCGATTATTATTCTTAAATTGGTTCAGATGTGTTCTTTTCAATCAGGTAATTTTTAACGTTTTTGGTTACGAAATTTGGGTTGTTTATATGTTTTTGTGGAATTTAAAATTATCTGATTGTGTTATATTTTTGTTTAATCGGCGATTATTATTAAATTGCTCCAGATCTGTGCTTCTTTGATATGCAATTTGTAGTTTTTATTTGACAAATTAATATAATTTTATAAGTAGATTTCGATTGATTTTGCTTGTTTTCGTGTCTCGACGCTAAAAAAGGTAGTTTTATCGTTTTTTGTTGAGAAAATTTGGGTGAAATTATCTGATTGTGTTATATTTTTGTTTAATCGGCGATTATTATTAAATTGCTCCAGATCTGTGCTTCTTTGATATGCAATTTGTAGTTTTTATTTGACAAATTAATATAATTTTATAAGTAGATTTCGATTGATTTTGCTTGTTTTCGTGTCTCGACGCTAAAAAAGGTAGTTTTATCGTTTTTTGTTGAGAAAATTTGGGTGTTTTTATGGGTTGTCGTTTTTTTTTTTGGCTTTTTATCGATCTGTTTGTCTGTTATTCATGTTTAATTGGTGATTATATTTTAAATAGATCTACATTTGTGTTTTCTATGTGAAATTTCTATTTCTCTTTAATGAAAATCGATTCAATTTATCTTTATCGAGGTTGCGAGTTCACATCTAGAGGCTCGATTTGGTGAATTGAAAAACTGAAATTTTTTTATGTGGATTTAAATCGATCTGATTTGATGTTATCTATGTTAGATTGTTGATTTCATATAAATAGGTTCATATCTGCGTGTTCTGATATAAAAAATTTAGTTTTTTTATTTGACCTTAAATCAATTTGATTCATATCATGGCAAAATATTGATCGATTATACAGTCTTAATCGGGTAATTAACAACGCTTTTGTAGAAAAAACAAAAAAAAAAATTATGCGAGTTTTGTGGTTTTTGTTGCTTATAATCGATATGATACATTCAAGTTAACTTAGTAACTCAAAATGTTTTTTCCTAAACTCTGGATTTTTATGGGAACTTGTTAGGATTTGCTGTATTTGTTACTCTACAAGTGTTATGATTCTTTGTTAAATTAGTTATTTGATTTCATATAAATAGTCCCAGATCTGCGCTTTCTAATTTGTAATATTGTAGATTTATTTGATCATTAATAGTTATGATTGGATTTAGATATTCTTAATTTGGTTGTTAACATCTGTTTCGTTTATAAATCTGGAATTGTAGGTGAATATTTGTTAATATTTGATTTTTCTTTGTGCTTCTTATCATAGGATTCTCGATATCCATGTTAAATAAGTGGTTTCATTTAAAGTGTTCCGGATTTTTGCTTTATGATATAAATTCTTCCAGGTTTATTTTTTTAACAACCAACATGATTCATTAATTTCTAGGCGATTAAAACAAATTTGGTCAAGGAGTAGAATTTTGTGATTTAAATTGGCTTGAAACGATCTGTTTGATCATTATTTATAGCTAAGTTAGTAACCTAATCATTTTAAGTGATTTTTGTAGTTTGTTATCTTTCATCTAAAAGTGATGATTTGTGTATGGAGAGATGGATGATTGTGATTGTTTGTGTTTGTATAGGCTTTTCGACCCAATTTATAATACTAATGTTGAAGATTTGAATTGATTGTGTTTTATACTAGTGATTCTGCATTTGTATCTTACCAATCTAGAACTATATGACCAAATGATCCTAATTTCTTGTGCGTTTGATCGATCCACTATTATATGATCTCCGTGAAGATGTATCATTGATTTGTTATTTGATTCTATATTATGATCCAACATCTAAATTCATAGGCTTATCTATCAATTTCAATTAAAGATGATTTTTGTTCTATGTTCTATCATAACACCTGTGGTAATTGTCATTATTCTGTAGGCGGTTGTCATCATTTAGACCCACATTTGTAGTTTGAGACTACAATGAGCAGATACGAAACAGAGGTAAACAGCCTTGATTAATCATGTTTTATTATGAGTTTTACGATATACTGCTCTTTGTGCACCTGATGAATTGTTTTCTTAATTCTTATCGAGTGTCTTTACTTTAGGAGTATGAAAATTGGGATGAGTACGAATCTGATGGCATAGATGATGGCCCAGATGAGAAAAGAGTAAAGGAAGAGTACGAATATGTAGAAGAGGGCGATGAAGAGGGTGATGAAGAGGGTGGTGAAGAAGAAGCTCCCCACCAACACACGCAAGAGGAATTGGATTATCTTGAGTTGAGAAATCAACTGAAAGAAAATCTCCGAAAGAAGATGAAGAAAGAAAATGGTTCTTCTCTTGGGCATTCAGAAGAGAGAAAAAGGAAGTTGCCTTATGATAAGTAAGAATTACTAAGTACAGTAATTTGTTTATTTCAATGATCTTATATTTGTTCGCCTTGTTAGGGCAGAGAGAAAAAAAAAAAAAAAAATCATGATAAGTAAGAATTACAAGGTTTTTTCTTTTTCTTAGTCTGAATTTGGTTAGTTTTATTGAGACTTGATGAACATTATGATTTTTCGATCTACCAAATACCAATGTCGGCATCACTTTCTCGACCAATCTTTAAATAAAAGTTAGAAGTCCCAGTTTCATTTTGTTTGTTTATCAAAAGTACAATAAAAAATCTATAGCTGCATATTCTGCCAGTATACTTGTTGTATCGCTTTTTGCCTCTTTTGTTTCCTCTACATATACTTGTATCGAGTAGAGTTGATGATACGGATATTTTGGATACACTGCAGTTATGGATCGTTCTTTGGTCCGTCTCAACCCGTTATTGCCCAACGAGTGATCCAAGAGAGCAAATCGCTATTAGAAAATGAGCGTTTGACAACAAAGGTTCTGAAACCCAATCACAGTGTACGTGTCTTAGCTCTATGATCTACTTTCTTTGGACCTATTTTGCAATATACAGATTTGAACATTTATTGATGTTCTTATCTCTTTACACTTGTGGTTTGATGTTCTGATGATATTTTTATGCATCTTGCCTGACATATCCTAATGTTTTAAAACAAATGTGCTTAGCGTTTAGGTTTCTTATGCTCTTTTTACATCTCATGAAAGATTCTGTTTTAGGCACTTTATTTATTGCATTATGTCATTGTTTGTTAATCTGACTTTTATTTGCAGAACAAGACTTATGCATCCACATCAACCAGTGGTGGGTCCAAAAACAAAACACATGTTAGCCGCCCTAAAACTGTAAATCAGGTTAGTATAAGCTATTTATGATTGCCCTTTCTGCTCTTTTGATTAAAGAGATAGATTTTGTTAATTTATGTTGTTATTCTTGTGCAGATTAAGAGTAAAGTCGAAAATGTAAAGTTCGCTAGAGATTATTCCTTTTTATTGTCTGACGACGCAGAAATGCCAACCACCTCCAAAGACCCACCTCGGAATGTTTCACGAGGTCCCACATCTGGTATGCTGATTTTCTAGATAAGCTTTCTTGCTGTTGAGTACAAAACTTTCTATTTTTATTGAGGGTACTTATACAGGTTTTTTGGTGATCTTGAAGATGCTCGATCTACTCAGGTGCCACCAAAAAACAAACAATTATCTAACAGCAATGGTAGAGTAGATCAAAGACAAGTTCAGAACGCAAGTAGAAAAGTTCACAGCGAAAGTAAGGCATCAAATGGAAACAGATTATCATCAAATGGAGATAGACAAACATCAAATGGAAACAGATTATCATCAAATGGAGATAGACATACATCAAATGGAAACAGATTATCGTCAAATGGAGATAGACAAACATCAAATGGAAGTAGACAAACATCAAATGGGAGCAAACATGTATCTAGCGGAAATAGACAACCTTCAAATGGTCGAGAGGAGAAGAAACATGTATCTGGTGCTGGTAATTCGCACCACAGAATGGAGCCTCATAAGTTGAATCCTGCAAATAAACCGATTTCCAAACTGTTAGATTGGAGTGGGCCTGGACGGCCCATGCCTTCAAAACCATTACCTTCTAAGGTGCCACCTGGCACAATGCAGAAGAAGGTACCATTATCTGGCCCAAGGCCGAATAGTTCGTCACATAGTATGCCAAATTCAACTTCTACAAAATTGCAGTCATCTGGTTCAAAGCAACCGATGGGTTCAAAGCAACCAATGGCTATGAAACAACCGGTAGATCAGAGAAAGGGATATCAAGATTCGAGCAGGGGAAAGATTTTTTCAAAAGAGCCTGTTCTTGCCAAACATCAGGTCTGGCCCGCTTCTGTTATCTTGATAGATTAATTTACAGTTTGCTCGCTAGAGCGATAGGAAGAACAAGATTGGGAAACATTTGAGACAACAGAACAGTAATTGTAGGATGTAGCACACATTTAAGATTTTTTCTTCAGATGATTTAAAAGACCCAACGGTTCAGATCTGTTACATCCAACCACTGCTGTTTTGTTGCCCATCTTTTATCTTGATTTTGTTCTCCCACTCCCCTATTTGTGACCTATAAATCCGCATCATTGTACGTGTTTTTGGTTTTACTAAAATTTCAAAGTGGGATCTGGGTTGGTCATTCTTTAAAATTTTAATCTTTTCATGCCAGCTACTTAAATGTTGTATATTTTGACATGCTTAATAGATAAATAAGCCAACAACAAAGGCTCCAGCTCGTCCTCCTTTAGAGAAGGATCGCGTGAAGAAAAGGCCTGCGAGGCCTTTTGATGAAGAAGATGACCTCGATGATGACCCTTTAGCTATGATCCGAAAAATAATGGGGTAATTACCTTTCTCTTACCTGATCATTTTAAAATTTGCTGCATAAGATTGAAGAGCTGATTTTATACAACTGATATATGCCTTTTATTGATGACACTTTGTTATAAAGGGTTTTAACTAAACTGGTGATTTCTATGGCAGCTATAACCCTGATAAATATAGAGAGAGAGATTTGGGAGATGATAGAAACATGGAGGCTAACTTGAACGAAATTTGGAGAGAAGAGAGAGAAAGGTATAGAGCTTTATAATTGTACTGTATTACATTAAGGACTTTGTGTTGGGACTTGGGAGTAAAAAATTAATGTTATTTTTTTGTTGTCTCAGTGCGAAGATTGCCAAACAGGAAGACGAGGAGGAGGAACGGAAGCTAGAGGAAGAAGAAAGAGAGAGGCTGACAAAGCTAAAGAAGCGTAAGCTAGGTCGTTGATGGTGAATGATCCAAGCTTCGCCCTATAATAACTTCTTCTTTTGTAGTTAACCAACTGTTGTAGCTTTAGGATTTTTCCTGGTAGTTGCAGCAACTGAATTATGGGGCTAGAACCCATCTTCTTGGGAAAGTTATCGACTTATTGCCTTGCCAACTGCAATTTTGATTTTTTTTTCAATTGTAGATATTCCCCCTCATGTTTCTAATTATTATCTCAAGTTATGCTGTCTCGAGTGGCCAATGCTATATGCAAATGTAATTACGTTTTATATGAGAAAATTTCTGTTCACCAATTTTTAAACATCCTTTCATAAACAAACAATTTATGACATTTTCGTCATTTTGAGAATCTTTTTAAAATATAAATGGTATAACCTTGATATGTTCACGCTTACGAAATTATAACACCATCTAGGATGATTACGATGAAAGGGAGCCCACACAAACCAGTGTTTTCTGATTATTTCAAATCAAATCTAGTAATTTTAAAGCTCCACTGGTGTAACTTTTCGATGCAAATTAATTTTGGGACTCGCAAGCTTGATTTCCTCTTTTTATTTTTGATGGGAGGTGATTTTGCAATTCAGCAGCCTAGTTTATTTTTAAACTGTGAGGATGTTAAAGTAGGGTTAATTACTGTTTCATGCACTACATTTACCTTAAATTGTGAATTTATACACACTATTACCAAATATTTTAATCAAGAAACGGAACTACCAAATTTAACAGTTTTGTCACTTCTGTTTAACTTTTTGGATGAAAATTGAATCTACAAAAATACTCCTACATAATTTTTGCTTTTAGTTATTTGCTTGTTGTTATATTATTTTCGTGTATTTCAATTTAATAAAATTTCATATCAACTTAATAGTGAAAAGACTTTTAACCTTAAAACTCCTAAGTTTGGATAAAAAATACGTAGTGATGTCACATTTTCCGAGAAAAGAACAAAACCGTTAAATTATGATAATTTGGTTCCTTTGTTTAAAAAGTTACAAAATCCATTTTTAAGATGAGTTTACTGAAATATAATCAATTAAACCCAAACCCTGTTAAAGTGCAAGAGAGGGAGCCAGACTATACCTTTAGTATAGTCTGGAAAACTCTCCTCTGTGAAACCATTGGATCAACAGTGGGGTCCACAGACCGTAAGATCCAATGGTGTCACATGGAGAGTTTTCCAGACTATGGCACTCTTTGTCCGTTAGTGCTATGAAACTGACGTTAAAACATTTAGGGTAAAATGCAAATAACCCCCTGGAACTATGGGCCATTTCCAAATAGTCCCCCAAAAACTATCGATTCTTGCAATTAACCCTCATAAACTATCTAACTTTTGCAATTAACCCAATGTCATCTTTTAAATGATATAAATTTATGACCAATGATCTATTTTGGTCGAATTTTCATTTATTATAACAGGTTATTTAATATTTATGCATGTCAAGTAAACTTTTTACGGAATGACACTAACAAATGGTTTTTCTCACTAAGATATTATGTAAAATGGAACGACCCAGTTCTCCGATCAGACCGTCATCATCAGCTTCCTACCACAAATACTGCCCGTTTTGATCCAATTTCGTTCTCGGTTCTTGGACCGCACGGGTTTAAAAGATCTTGGTGATAAAAAGGAGGACACTCTCACAACTCTAGGCGATGTGAGATAAGTTTCTTCTCAAACCACGTCATTTTTCTACGAAAATTCGGTTTCTTACTTATAGTGACTTTTTAAAGATAATTGTTAGCCTATATCGTGTGCATTGACAAACCACATATATCAAACAAATAATTTTGTAAAACGAACAAATGAGTAAAAAATTATGTGATTTTCAAGATGACCTTGTAGTCTAATTGAAAAAGTTACATAGTTTATGGGGGCTATTTGAAAATGATCCATAGTTCTAGAGGGTTATTTGCATTTTAGCCAAAGCATTTATCAATTACTCTCTTAACCCATTTGTATAACTGTTCAATATTTGCACAAAATCTATATTTTCTCCAATAAAGCAACGGGAGATGATGAGCCAATCGGTTATTTTTGCTCCTACATTTATTAAATTTAATTTAAGTTTCTTTAAATCTCCTCCTACGCTAATTCGTTGCCAAGGGTAAAAAAATTTCACTTCACTTCAACTCAATTTTAATTTATATATTTATTACTATGAATTTTGTAATCTGCCATTTTTATATGCTAGTTTGTTACTGTTAGAGTTTAAATTAGTAGTTGTTAATTTAGGCCTTGTTTGGTTCAATTATTTTAAGCAAAATTAGCTTCCCAAGCAACAAAAAATGACAAAAAAAAAATTATGTTTTTAAACCAATCTAAAGCATAAGGTCCACCTTTTATATTTATTGATATAAGTTTTGTAATGTGCCATTTTTTTATGCTACTTTGTTTGGTTATATCCTTTTAAGCAAACTAAGTTTGATTTTTTAAGTTTATTTTTTTAGTTTGATGAATTTGTTTTATATGCTAGTTTGTTACTGTTAAGAGTTTAACTTAGTAGTTGTTAATTTAGGCCTTGTTTGGTTTTAATCTTTTAAGCAAAATTAGCTTGTTTTTTATTTTGTTTTTTTAGTTTGATGAATTGGGTTCAACCAGCTTAAAGCTTACTAAGCAAAAGAATAAAATGAACAAAAAAATTAAAAAGTTTAATCCAATCTAAAGAATAAAGTACAGGTTTTAAGCAACTATTTAAGTCCTTTTAATTTATTTTTTTTATTTTTTAAATTTAGTATGTTACTGCTAAGCATGATATCCTAAGTTTTTTAGTCCCTGTTTTTTATTTTATCTTTCAAACTAGGATTAGTTTAGTTTAGTTCTTTTTTGCAGCTTTTTAAGCCAGTAAGCATGATTTTTTTGGAATTTCCGAAAAAAACTGGGTTAACCTAGCTTAAATTTTGTTAATTTGCATCTTTTTAAGAAGATAACCATCTAAAGCTTAAATGAGAAAAAACCGAGTTAATCCAGCATAATGCTTCTCAGACCGAAAACCAACTAAAGCTTTTTAGCTGATCAAACAAATGTAGTCCAGCTTTTAAGCAAAGAATTTTATCAACAAAATGCAGTCGAGCTCTTAAGCGAACAATAAAAGAAAAAACCCCGGAATCGATTATATTTTGCTTTGACTTTGGTAATGAGGCATTTGTATAGTGTACTAGTATGTTACTGTTGGGGATCAGTTTAGTACTGCTTGTTTATTTAGGTCTTGTTTGGTTGCAGAGTTTTTAGCAGAATAAGCTTATTTTTTTAGTTTGATGAGCTTGTTTCATCCAGCTTAGAGCTTCTTGGAAGTAGAGTCCCAAAACACAAGTAAACAGCTATGCTTTTAAGCTGACCAAACAAATGCAGTCCAAAATTTAGAAAAATAGTTTAATTCACCAATTGGGCTCCAGATTTTCTGTAAAGAGCAAATATGTTGAGCTTAATATTTATTTATCTAGGTTTTGCTTCTGTTAAAGAGAATAAGTTTTATTTTTCTGAGCTCAAGAAATAACTGGGTTCATGCAGCTTAAAACCTCTAGTTTTCCTGACCAAAAGGCATAATATCTCAGATTTTGAGCCGATCAACCAAACACTGTCCATCTTTTAAGCTGAAAATTAAATGCTTTGATTATAGTATGCATCCAAAGAAGAGTTAGTCAATTTGATACATTTTTACTGTTTAAAATTTAATTTCTTACTATTTAGATTGTTAATACAATATAGGGCAGCTCATTTAGGGAGATTTTGCATACAGATCAGTAAAGCAAAGTGATAAATCACATTTTCCAGCATTTCATCAGTTTCAACTAGGTTCGTTATTGAGTTTAGATAGACTATATGTTCAATTGCAGTGAACTCATAAAGTCAATAATTTTAGATATATAGCTTGTGCCGTAAGTTCGTAAAGTCCTTGTCGACTTGGTCAATTATTTGTTGAGTTACACGTACAGAAAGTAATCAATAATCATTCAGGTTCGCGCGTGAAATTCAATTATAAAATGCCTGTTAATTGATATTGTATATAATGATGATTGATATTGTAATATTCTAATTATGGCAGTGGCAATCTCCAAGATATGTCACATGCTTATTACACACTACTATATAAAGAGATGGAGACAACCCTAATGGGTATGTACCCAGTTTATACCCGTGCACGTAGGCTCAGCCGAAGCACGTTAAATCTCCGTGTCCTTTTTCTGCTTTCATTTATATTTACAATGCCAATGGCCTAAATTCTATAAGTGGTGGTATGTATGATTTTTGTAGGTGTGACGGGCTGTTGGTCCTTCTACTGTCACTACCTTGTTCATCCCTTGTAGTTTTTAGTGTTAGAGAAATACAAAGTAAACACAGGTTGATGCAATTGTTTGCAAATTGTAGTTAAAGTTGAAAGGAAAGTAGAGCATACATTTTTTTCTACTAGTTTTCAAACTTATATTGGGTATAGTGAGATTGAAGGGGCCAGAGTTGACCACTTCTCTTAAACACTGGTTATCATTACTTTCAATTTGTTATCATAATTGTCGTGGTATTGTGGGTATGTCGAGGTGATGAAGCATTATAAAAATTTCAAAAAAACAAGTCCTGAACCTTGCTAATTGTGCAAGGTATTTATAAAAATTGCAGGAAGAACAAGAAAAACAATGGATCATCGGGGAGTTATTCGGAGATGGAGTAAGTATTAGTTACGCATTTTATCTAGTGACGATTTGTGTAATGATGGGCAATAACCTTTTGTCTTATGAACTATAGATTTAAAGGTCAAGGTGATGAAGAAATCTCTCAGGTATGTGTCCATTACTTGAAAACATGACAGTTTCCAGTAGCAAGTTAAACAATAAAATCCTGTTATTCAGGAAATGAGAGATTCTATGACAATGTTACCAGAAAAGAAAAAGAATGATGTATGGGAACTGTTTAAGAAAGCCCAAATAAGTAAGTTCGAGGAGAATCACAGCTTCTTTCTTCCATTTTTTCTTTTTATGTAACTACAATATCTGCTTATTCGGCGCAAGTGAATATGATGTATACTAAAGTTTATAGTCTGTCTGTATAGATATTCTTCACTTGAACAAACAACGAATGATTGCAATGGAAGAGCTGGATAAAACAAAGATAGAAAACAAAAGTTTACTGGATAAAATAGAAGAGATGGAGAACGAAAGGCATCTCAGAAATATGAAAGGTGCTCAAGTTTTACTGTCAGTTTTTTTTATTAAATTTATTGTTTGTATGTCCCCTTGTTGAAATTTTCTAGAAAAGAAACGAATACTGCTGCCCTTATTTCTTTTGATTTTTTTTTGGATTAAAATTATCGCCAGCAGCAAAGTTAATTAATTGTTGTTGATTCCTAACTCGAAACAGATAGAATATCAATCAGCGCAGAGTTGTTGCTCAGGATAGACTCATTGGTCCTTATTGGCGTGATTGGCACCAGAGAGGCATCTGATTTAAGAAGGATAATAAATAATTCTGGAGAAAGTATAGCTGATAATTTATCAGAGATTTCACAAAAAACGGATACTGAATTTCTGGAAGAACTCCGCTGGTTCTCAGCAAAGAGCAAGAGGTATCTATTATTGTACATGTATATATATATATATATATATATATATATATATATATATATACATACATATATATAATCATGATAATAAGCAGAGCAGTTAATTGTTACAATTGTTACTGTTATTAATTAATTAGTAGTTAGTTAGTTGGAAGAGCATTAAATATAGAAGTGTGTAGATGATGTAGAAGTATGTAGAAGTTGAAGTATGTACAAGCTCTACTAGCCTATAAAAGGGCTGCTATGTACTCATATTCAATAATAAGAAATAAACTTCTCTTTCCAAATTATATATACTCTTAAAATTCAACATGGTATCAGAGCGATCTCTGAAATTCTAATAAAATGGTAAAACCCGGCATGACAAGTGAGAGATCCATCACCTCTGACGTGACCTCAACTGAGGACGTCATCTCGAACTCTCATGGAAATTCAGAGAGCCTGGTTATACCGATTACTGGTCATAAACTAAATGGTCTGAATTATCTCCAATGGTCGCAATCAATGATGATGTTCATCAGTGGTAAAGGAAAGGACGATTATCTCACCGGAGCTGCAGCACCACCATCAAGAGAAGATCCCAAATTCCGAAAATGGAAGTCAGAGAATCATATGGTCATGTCTTGGTTGATTAGCACGATGGAAAACGAAATTGGTCAGAATTTTATGTTTCTGTCGAGTGCAAAAGAAATATGGGAAGGCGTTAGAGAAACCTACTCAGATAGTGAGAATACATCTGAGCTTTTTGGAATAAAATCACTTCTTCACGATTTGCGACAAGGTGAACTAACAGTGGTGCAATACTACAACACTCTCAATCGTTATTGGCTACAACTTGATATTTTTGAGGAGCTGAAATGGGATTGCCCCGAAGATGGAACAAGATATCGAAGAATCGTAGAGAAAGACAGAATCTTTAAATTCCTCTTAGGTCTTAATAAAGATCTGGATGACGTTAGAGGAAGAATACTAGGAACCAAACCATTACCGTCCCTGCGAGAATCATTTGCTGAAGTTCGAAGAGAAGAGAGTCGAAGGAAAATCATGATGGGAGGACAAGACATCGCCACCACAACAGAAAGCTCTGCCCTTACTGCCAGTGGAAGCCTGCCTCACACGAATGATAATCGAGCTCGTAAAGGCAGACCTTGGTGTGATCATTGTCGACGACCTGGTCACACGAAAAAGTCGTGTTGGAAAATACACGGCAAACCATTGGATTGGAAATCTTCCCGGACGGCAAATGATCGATCTGATCGAGAAAGTCGTTGCCTTGCGATCACTTCCGGGGAAAAATCAGCCCCCGAAGTTGCTTCATTTAGCAAGGAACAAATCGATATACTCCAAAAATTGTTGACTGAAGTACAAACAAACTCTCAAAACTCTACCATCAGTTCTGATCCAGTGGCTCAAAAAGCTACATACGTGAGTGCACTTAGTGGTAAAAATGAGAAAAGTAGCCAATGGATTGTTGACTCAGGCGCTTCTGATCATATGACCGGTGATGCTTCTTTATTTCTCTCTTACTTGTCGTGCTCAGAAAAATTAAAAGTTAGAATTGCAGATGGAACATTATCCACCGTTACCGGAATTGGTTCAGTTGTAATTGCTCCGAATCTGACTATTAAATCTGTCCTATTAGTTCCGAATCTAACATGCAACTTGTTGTCGGTTAGTAAACTTACAAAAGAACACAACTGTAGTGCTAATTTCTTCTCGTCATATTGTCAATTTCAGGATTTGGACTCGGGGAAGACGATTGGCAGTGCTGAGGAATTTGCGGGACTCTATCTTTTGAAGGTCAATGATTCATACGGAACGAAATCTGAAAAAAATCATGGCGTCTCTTGTCCAGCATTAGTGAGTCAATCGAGTGGAGATCTTCTATCTTGTTATAATAATTCCGATAAAGATTCAGACATTATGTTGTTGCATTTTAAGCTTGGTCACCCAAATTTCATGTACCTTGCAAAAATTTATCCTTCGTTATTTATCAATAAAAAACCAAGTCTGTTTGAGTGTGAAATTTGTCAATTAGCCAAACATACAAGAAGTGTGTACCCTTCAATTGAATATAAAAAATCTCATCCATTCTCAATTATTCATAGTGATATTTGGGGTCCTACACGAATTAAAAATATCACTGGAGCTCGTTGGTTTATAACCTTTATCGACGATCACATTAGGATTACATGGGTATTTCTCATGAAAGAAAAATCTGAGACACGACTTATCTTCGAAAAATTTCACTCAATGTTCCAAAACCAATTTCAGGCTCAAATTCAAATTTTGAGGACAGATAATGGCAGGGAGTATTTTCATTCGGCTCTTAATGAATATCTTTCCGAAAGAGGAATAATACATCAAAGTTCATGCGTTGACACACCTCAACAAAATGGACTAGCGGAGCGGAAAAACAGGCATCTTCTTGAAGTTGCTCGAGCTCTCATGTTTACCACAAATGTTCCGAAACCGTTCTGGGGAGATTCTGTCCTTACTGCTACTTACCTAATAAACCGTATGCCTTCTCGAGTCCTCAACTTTCAATCTCCGATCCAAGTCCTCACCAAAACATATCCAAACACTCGACTTCTATCTACGCTTCCTCCTAAAATATTTGGTTGCTCAACATTTGTTCATGTATCCCCACAATTCCGAAGTAAACTTGACCCAAAAGCAATCAAATGCATATTTTTAGGATATTCTCCAAACCAAAAGGGCTATAAATGTTATTCTCCTGACACCAAAAAGTTTTACAACACTATGGATGTAACATTTTTGGAGAACCAATCATTCTACAATAAAACTAGTATTCAGGGGGAGAACAGACTCACTCAAGAGGAATACCAGTTTTGGCTTTCTCTCGACATCGGTGATAATGCTTGCACAACTTCATCCCAGAATCTCGAGTCTCCAACAAATGAAAATGAACGATATTCGTTAACGTATACCAGAAGGCCAAAACCTCATCAAGAGATAGAGCATCAAATTTCTCCTCAGCAATGCCATGAGTCCAACCAGAGTACAAATCCTGCCGTTAAAGGTAATTTCGAGACCGAAACTTCTATTATTCCTTCAGTTGATAATAATTTAGACATTCCTATAGCTAAAAGGAAAGGAGTTAGGTCTTGTACCCAATATCCTATTTCAAATTATGTGGCATATGACAAGTTGTCTTCAGGTTATCGTGCTTTTATTACAAAATTATCACACACAGATGTTCCTAAAACTATTTACGAAGCACTTAAAAGATCTGAATGGAGGGTTGCAGTTCTTGATGAAATCCAGGCACTAGAAAAGAATGACACGTGGGTTCTCTCCGAGCTACCGCAAGGAAAACGTCCAGTAGGCTGCAAATGGATTTTTACTATAAAATATAAGGAAGATGGAAACATAGAGCGTTACAAGGCAAGACTGGTTGCAAAAGGTTTTACTCAGACTTACGGAATAGATTATGAGGAAACTTTTGCACCGGTAGCAAAACTAAATACTGTTAGAGTTCTCTTGTCATTAGCGGCCAATTTTGATTGGCCTCTTCATCAATTAGACGTCAAGAACGCATTTTTGAATGGTGAACTTGAAGAAGAAGTGTTCATGGAGATTCCTCCTGGCTTTGAAAATAAGAAGAACGCTAACAAGGTGTGCAAACTAAAGAAGTCTTTATATGGTCTTAAACAATCTCCGAGGGCTTGGTTTGACAGATTCACAAAGGTCATGAAGAAATATGGGTTTGCCCAGGGACAATCTGATCATACTCTCTTCTTCAAGCATGCATTAGATGGAAAACTCACTATCCTATTAGTGTACGTCAATGACATGATTCTCACCGGTGATGATCACAAAGAAATAGCTCAGCTGAAGTTGATTCTTGCAAAAGAATTTGAAATTAAAGACCTAGGAGCTCTCAAATATTTTCTTGGCATGGAAGTTGCTCGAACATATAAAGGCATATCCGTTTCTCAAAGAAAATACACTCTGGACCTTTTAAAGGAAATAGGTATGCTTGGCTGCAGACCTGCGGATACACCTATGGACCCGACATGCAAAGTAGGGATGAGAAAGGATTGTGCTCCGGTTGACAAAGGAATGTATCAACGCCTGGTCGGAAAACTTATATATCTATCTCACACGAGACCAGAAATTGGTTTCTCTGTAAGTGTAGTGAGCCAGTTCATGAATAATCCAACTGAGGAACATCTCGATGCAGTTTATCGTATCTTGCGATACCTAAAAATGACTCCAGGAAACGGACTCTACTTTAAAAAGGGAAGCAACAGAAGCGTTGAAATATTTTGTGATGCAGATTGGGCAGGTTCATTGACAGATCGGAGATCGACTTCTGGCTACTGTACTTATGTATGGGGTAATTTGGTTACTTGGAGGAGTAAAAAGCAGTCAGTAGTTGCCAGAAGTAGTGCTGAAGCTGAGTTCCGGGCAATGGCTCATGCCATTTGTGAGGGAATGTGGCTGAAAAGACTCCTCAGAGAATTAAAAATGCCATTTGACAAATCTATGACATTGTTCTGTGATAATCACTCTGCTATTTGCATTGCAAAGAATCCCGTCCATCATGACAGGACGAAACACGTCGAGATTGATAGGCATTTCATCAAAGAAAAGGTTGATGAAGGAACTATCAAGTTGGTATACACACCAACTTGCCAACAAACAGCGGACATCCTCACAAAGGCTCTTCCAAGAACGATATTTGAGAACCTAACTTCCAAGCTGGGAATGATCAACATTTATCACCCAGCTTGAGGGGGAGTGTCAGATAATAAGCAGAGCAGTTAATTGTTACAATTGTTACTGTTATTAATTAATTAGTAGTTAGTTAGTTGGAAGAGCATTAAATATAGAAGTGTGTAGATGATGTAGAAGTATGTAGAAGTTGAAGTATGTACAAGCTCTACTAGCCTATAAAAGGGCTGCTATGTACTCATATTCAATAATAAGAAATAAACTTCTCTTTCCAAATTATATATACTCTTAAAATTCAACAATATATATATATATATATATATATACATACATATATATAATCATGCTAGCACTTCCATTGTGAGGAAGTTAAATTCGTGATTACCGTTTCACAACTAAAAGTGTCATGAAGTTTTCTTCTTCTCTCTTTTTTTTCTAGGATAAATTAACAAAACATACTACTTTTTAAACTAAATTACAAAAAACATACCCTTACAACTTTTCATTATCAAAAACATAACAAACAAATTTAAATTTAATGTTGTTTATTCTTTTCTTTATCTCTCTCCTCCATTCTTATTTCTCACCAATTCTTCTATGTATCTATTTATTCTCTCTCTCACTAATTTTTCTCTTTATCTCTCTCTGATTTTACTCTCTCTCTCCTCCATTCTTCTATGTATCTTTCTTTAATATCCCATTCTATCTCTCTCCCTTCCTCCATCACGAAAACTCATCACTAACTACCGAACACCATCTAGATTATATAGATATCCATATACATATAAATACAGATATATACATACGTAATACACAAATATTACACTATTTGATACCCCGTAATATATGAAAAATATATGGAATTGGTGAGATTGTTTTCTATTTATTGAGTTTTGAGACTATTGTAAATATTGTGGGTTTCAAGTTGGAAGAGAAGAATCCATATGTACAATATTGAGAGAAATTCATATGTAGGGTATGAAGTTTTAAAATTAGGGTATGAAGTTTTAAAATTAGGGTATGAAATTTTAAAATTAGGGTATGCAAATTTAAAATTAGGGTATGAAGTTTTTGAAATTAGGGTATGAAGTTTTGAAATCAGGGTATGAAATTTTAAAATTAGGGTATGACGTTTTATAATTAACATATGCATATTTTGTGAGTTTTTAATCATTTTTAGAGAGAGATGGGTGATTACCACGTGTTAGAAAGAGGTGCAATTATCGTGTGTTAGAGAGATATGTGCGATTAGAGAGAGATATGTTAGATTAGAGAGAGATGTTAGATTAGAGAGAGATGTTAGGTGAGAGAGATATATGTTAAGTTAGAGAGAGATTAGATTAAGAAATAATAAGTATATATAGGTATGTTTTTGGTAATTTAAATTATTAGGGTATGTTTTTGTTAATATAATAGGGGTAGGGTATGTTTTTATTAATTGCCCCTTTTTTCTATATATTTATCTCAAAGATCTTCTTTTTTTATGGTTTGAACTTTTAAGATCCTAAACTAGATTTTATATAGCCTTGAAGCGAAATACTGTACAATGCAGAAAAAAGTTTGAAGGTTTAAATTGGAGGTTAAAAATCTTCTTCATATTGTATCAGGGAAGGTTTACACATTATTCATATTTGTACGGAAATGGCACCTGTCATCTCAGTTGGAAATTTGGCATCTTATGTGACAGGATTATCCCATGCGCTACAAAGAAAGGGTCATTTGGTGGAGGTGATTTTACCAAAGTAATCATTAACTTTTACATATTAGTTTCTTAACTTCAAACAACTTTTACAAGACGTATGTGTTTCACAAAGCACTTTACAACTCTACTTTTTTTCTATTTTCCAAGTATTTAATGTAAATATACTATTATGATTATATTGTTTTAAATTCGAAACTTTTTACTATCTAGTTGATTACCTGCTGTAAAAACAAATTTGATGTACTTAGTATTTACCGACGCTAGTTCTATTGGATGTTAGCTTCCTGTGAGCCTCAAATGGAATTATAGTTTTTTTTTTCCCCCCGGTAAGTATAGTTTCTTTCTTAGCTTGTCATTTCTGTTATATTTGTAGATTTGACTAAATAAAAAAATGGTTATGTTGGTCTGCCGATACTGTATTCTCTATGTTATTGGGCTGGTCTTGTTTTTTCGAACTTTTGACTTAAACATAAACTTACTTTGCTTGTTTGTTTGCCTAAATTGTATTCTATTTGTTATTGAATTGGACTTGACTTTTCACAAAGCACTTACTTTACAACTCTACTTTTTATTTTATTTTCCCAGTACTTGATGTAAATGCACTATTGCGATTATATTGTTCTAAAATCTGAACTTTTTACAATCGAGTTTTTTTTTTATAATCTACAATCGAGCTGATTACCTATTAAATTACAAATTTGATGGATTTAGTATTTACCAACCACTAGTTTTTTTTTATATGCTACAATCGAGCTGATTACCTGTTAAATTACAAATTTGATGAATTTAGTAGTTACCAATCACTAGTTCTAACTTCTAAGCAAAAGTTGGTCGGATTTTTTCTTTCTATGAGCCTCAAATGGAATTAAAGTTTCTTCCTAGCTTGTTATTTCTGCTGTATTTGTAGATGTGACTTAATAAAGAATGGTTACGTTGGTTTGCCTAAACTGTATTCTCTATGTTATTGGATTGGTTTTAGCTTTTCGAACTTTTAACTTAGACGTAAACTCACTTTGCGTGTTAATATGCCTATACGTATTGTATTCTCTATATTATTGGACTGGATTGACTTCTCGAACTTTTGACTTAAACGTAAATTCACTTTGCGATTAGGTACTCAATCCTAAACCTTGATGAAGTTAAAGGGTTACGAGAAATTGAGGCTGGGTTTTATTCATTTTTCAATGGGGATTTGCATGTAAACAAAATTTGGACAGGGTAAGTTCTTTTGAGCCTTACAAAGTTATCTTAGGGCTGGAGCAGATGAAATTTATTTTAGTTTGAAAGAAAGCACAAATGAACTTGTGGATATGAAACACTATATTTTGCTTCTTGGTCAAGCATTTTTCTCTTAATGCTAATTCTTGTTTTAATGTTTAATAGTGTTGTTTGTGGAATTGGAGTCACTTTTATTCAACCCATTTCCCATTCTTCATTCTTCAGCCATGAGAGGGTATATGGCTACTCAGATGACTTTGAGCGGTAAGTATAATATAATTTTTTCTTAAATCTTATTTTAATTTTTCACTTTCCATGTCTCGTTGATACACCAAATAAATATAAAATAGTATTACCTCTCTTAATTATCCTTATATTTTCGCTGCATTCTCTATATGACAATCTTCCCTCTTAGTCATTCTTTTGTATGACCTTGGTTACTATAGAGTCCTAACTCCTAAACCATAAATGAAGTTTCTTATTTATTTCTCTTTAAGATACTTCATCCTGTTCATTGTATATCTTCTTCTATCTTAAAGTCACCCTGAGTAAGCATTGCAGTTTAAATGGAATTTATTTGTGCTTGTCTCAAGTAGTTTGTGGCTATGAGCTCATCGCAAGTGTCGTTGAGTTCATTTTATTGACTCTTCGACTTTGTATGAGGTTTACCTACTCATAGTGTTAATTCCCTCTCGCTTTGTTGTAAATATAGTCCCTTCAATTAACAAATCTACGTTTTAGCACTTTGAAATGTACTTTCACTTATGATGGTGAAAAACTGAAGATTTTCAGCGTAAGTGTAAAAAGGCACGAACCGCTATATAAAATCACTAGATTTAGAGATTTTCTCGGTCTTAATTAATAATCAGAGTTTTATTAAATATATTTCTTTCTAATTTTTTTATGTGTATGATCTCACCGAGTTATTTATTTCATTGGTTATTTTACTTAACTCTTATGAAATATGCAGGCTATTTTAGCTATATTATATTGTATTCTTGAGCATATAGTTATTTTATGCAAGTCTGCCTCTTTACGTGCCGAAGGCCCAAAGCTTACGCTTTGGTGAAGGGCTTTCGAAAACTTTCTAGTGACTGTTTATTGTTTCCGAACATTGGTCCCATTTGCATAGGAGTTGAAAATTTCCCTTTTTCCCCCGCAGATTCTGTTTCTACCGAATTGCTAATGACACTTTTGAATGAGTTGTTTACTTTACCCTTTCAGATTTTCTTATTTCTCTCGAGCAACCCTTGATTATATTATAAAATCCGGAAAACAGCCTGATGTGCTACACATACATAACTGGCAAACTGCTATTGTTGCACCACTTTTCTGGGATTTGTTTGTTCATCAGGTACAGATTGGGAGCAATTACTTATCTTATTTGAGATTTTTTGTGCATTGTTCTCTTTTAACGAGCTAATCAATAGAATTTGATCCTGCACCAATTCTGTGTGTCAACCTTTTATCATGCCAGAGAAATTGGATAAAGTACAATAATAGTCCTTCAATTGTATGTCATAGTTCCAATTGCAACACTTGTGGTCTCCATGCTTTAGGTAAAATTATATATTTGGTCCTCATATTGTTCCCCATAGTTTGAGTAAGTTGCAGTAATAGTCCCCTGATTTTGGATAGGTTACACAAGTGGTCTCTGTGTATACAATTATTGGTCCCAGCTCCCCACATAAAGGACCACTGGTGCACTTTACTGAGACCATGGTACCAGTACTGTTATAGTTAAAACAATTGGGACCACCGGCATAGAATATATAAATACGAGGGACCAATAGTGCTGTAATTGAATCTATGGGAACGAATCAAAGTTTCTCCCTTAGCATAGGACCATTGTTATAATTTAACCAGAGAACTTTGATCGGTTATCAGTATTCAGTCCCTTTTCACTCCTTAAGTTTCAGTTGATGAGTGTTTACAATTCGAAATGCTTTTCTTGCGTATTCTTGATAAACCAGCCTCTATATATAGATGTAGAAGATCTGTTTGGGAAGTAAGAAGCCCCTTTGATATCTCTAATATTAAAATCCTAACCTTAAGGATAATCAAGATATTACGTCAGTTTCATCTTTCAATATACAGGGACTTGGAAGCACTAGGATACTGATGACGATTCATGGTTTTGATTCTCAGGCAAGTACCTTGGGGTTCTACATTTTAGGTCGTTTGGCGCTTATTTTACTTGTGCTTACTTTCCTCACATTATTATCTCTCAATATCATGATTTTTTTATTTTATTTTATTCTATATAGTGTAGTGTGTTGTGCAACCTGATAAGCTAGTGCTCTGTGGACTTGATCCTTCTAAACTGAACCGTCCTGATCGTTTGCAAGATAATACAAAGACATATCTCGTCAATATTTTAAAGGTATACATGATTTGTCTTTTTCCAAATTTCATATCAACTTGGAATTTTACTTCTTATACATGATATACTGCAGTTATAAGCTACAAAATATTAACAAGCCAAATTTGTGAAATTCATAATCTTTTTTCCTTTTAAATGTGCGTAAGGGCAAAGTGTATAACTACCAGAAAGCAAAATAGACACTTAAAAATAGACTTCTCAAAATGTTATAACAGACACTTACAGGGACGGAAAGAGTATACTTCAAAATTTTGGAAGTTTTGAATTATAGCATTAGCATGACCAAGTTCACTGAGAATAAGAAAATTCCCTAATTGCATAATGCTTTTGCCCTTTTGCTATACATGCTTCTATGATTTGAAATACATATCACAAATTTGTGGTGTAGGGTAAATAAATGTGAAGAAATAAAATTTGACTTATTCCTTGGCGGCAAAAGTACAGGGAGGAATTGTGTACTCCAACAAGGTTGTAGCAATGTCATCAACACATGTAAGAGGTTCTTTCATGGGTAGTCGGAGCCATGGGTTGGAAACCACCTTAGATTTTCACAAGTAAGCGCTCATGTGTGTGTGTATAAGTTTTCCTTTTTCATCTGAACTTTCCAAAATCAAAAGGTGGGAGCTTAATTTTAGATAAAGAGTGCTATCCAATAATTTCTGATCTAATTCCATTCCGTTGTATGGCTAAAGTTTTAAATCGTGAAATATCTTATCATTCACATGTAGAGACAAACTGTTAATATCTCCTTCTGGGATTGATAATTTTACCTGGGATCCGTCTACTGATAAACTCCTTCCACAAAACTATTGTGAAAATGACATGAAGGGAAAAGCTGTTTGTAAAAGAGCACTACAGAAGCACATGGACTTATCTGAGAATGATAATATTGTTCTAGTAAGTAGTGTATTCGATCTTTGTGTATGGCCTTCAGTTTCTACTTTCCTTATCTACTCTCTTATATAATTATGCATTTTAACATCAAAATAGTATTTTTGGCTGTTAATAGAAACAATAATGCCAGATAAGGAAATGTATATTAAAATAACTATGTCAAAATACAAAGGTTTACGAAAGACATAAGATTGGAATATGTTCAGATTGTTTACTCTAATACTGAAAAGTAAGAAAATGAGAGGTTTGTATTTCAAATGCGGACCTCAGCTGATAGGAAGACAAGTACTACTGCTAGGTTTGGATAAATTGTAAGAGGGGCCCTTGAGTTTCCGTATTTTGCACTAAACTCCATTAGTTAATTCATTGCTTGAACTCTAATCCCTAGTCATATTCATATTTGGACTACCACCTCTATTTTACAATGTGTTCCCTCCTTCCCTCTCTCTACTTAGTTCCCTACTCGGGATCATTACAGCATATTATAGTGGAATAAAGTTAGTTTTTGCTTAGGACGTATAAATGGCATTGATGTCATCTTTTACCTACTTTCTTTACTTGTATAAGCGACTATCAAATTCTGAAGAGTTTAAAAATTAATAAAATGGTTATTTCATAGGTTGGATGCATCCTTTCGGAATTGTCAGATATTGATCTGGATAATCTCAAGTCACTGGCTTCAATAGCTTCCAGAAAAGGTGTTCAGGTTTGTCATTTCTTTTAGCCAATCAAACTACTTTCCGGGAAACTCAACCATTAACGTGAGGGTGATAGTATCATAGAAAATAAACAACAGACATTTGAATGTTAACTTGAAATAAAATATCAACTAAATGAGGAACTAATGTAACATTTATCTAAATTTCCTATCTGTCTAATATTCTTTTCTGAAAAGTAACATGTTAGATAATTTCGCTGCAGCTTATTTTTATGGGGATGAGCAAACCATCAAGAATAGACAGGCTGTTGGATGTTTTTCTGCAAGAACTCAAGGTACAAGCTTGTGTCTTGCAGAAGTACCTGTTTGTTGATAACATTTTTGTTTTAATTTTATTTTGACCTCAGTTTTGAGTTATTTTTATTTTTTTTCGGTTCTGAATTTGAGTTTTTAGCTAAGACACTATAGTTGGAAATTTCTACCTTAACAGGACAACAATTTGCGAGTTTTGAGAGAATATGATGAAGAACTAATGCGTCTACTTTTTGCTGGTTCTGATATTATGTTATGCCAATCTTTTGACGAGACAGATCTTCAAATGCCGGTAAGTGTAAAAACATATAAGTAAATCTTTTGTTGTGGCATTTGTTTTGGGATTTACAGGCTATTGTACTGCTCTTGTACATGTACACTTTTCGTACCAAACGCGGTACTTGTTGGCCCGACGGTATTTCTAATACCATCCTACCATAATACCACTCTAATCCCATCCTACCAATAAAAAGCAAACAAAGACGTACTATTAATCGCACCTTCATTTGTTATCCTGTCATAGTCCGAAGGTATTCATAGTCCCGTTACTACTAATACTGCAAACAAACGAGCTTAGATTAATAAGGACACCTCAAATATATAAAATATTGCATCACATTCTAAAAGCTTCATTCTTAATATACGTTGTTTCTTTAACTTTTTTGCTTGATCCTTTCTTTTTCTCTTCCGTAAGAAGGATTTTTATTTATATTTTTTTTAACCATTTCCCCAATCCTAGCTTGTATCTTGTAATCCCATCTCTTCTTAGGGGGTTTTATATTTCTTACACGTCGGTTGCCATTTTGTTTGTTCCAAGTGTTAAAGGCTTTGCCTGGTAATTGAAAGTTTCCTTTCCAGAATCACGGTTTTTTTATTTATATTCCTTTTAAAATTAATTGTAGTTGAAGGCTGTAAGATATGGAGCTTGGCCAATTGCAACAACAATTGTCGACAACCAATCAGGGTAAGTTGATAAAAGATTTTATTTGTTTTGATAACTGGTTGTTACTTCTTTTGTCCGACCCCGAATTATTGGGATTAAGGCTTAGTTTAATACAGATTGTTTTTCTCTTTAACTTGTTGAAAGACAAAACACAAGGATATTAATTTTTTATCTATTTCGTTAAAGGGGATTTCGCAAATTCTAGAAGAAAGAATTGCACACTTTAGGGGGAAAGAAAACAGAAAAAGCAGCAGCACTTTCAGTTAATGTTTCGTATTGACGGAACCAATGCCATTTAATTTTTATATTCTTATCTCAACAGGAAAGCTATGCATCGTGATTTAGAGAGCACCAAGTTCTCACATTACTTTACCAGCACCTTCGGAAACTTAACCTTAAACCAGGCAATTGATGAAATTGTGAGTATATACATTTTGCATCTGTATTGTTAGCACTCACATTTCTCAATAAAATTTACAGTATTTTATTTATTCAAATTTTAGAGTAGCAACCGAACCCAATGGAACAGCAAGATAATAGATGCCATGACTAAGGACTTCTCATGGGATGCTGAGTGCTGTGATGTTCATGAATCAGCTTACACTGCCATTAAGAATATGTAAACAGGTTTAGTTTTTCTGCAATTATAATTTTGTAAAATTAGTCATTATCTTGCTTGTGTACTTTAAAAATATTACAACCCTTACTATTAGGCGACGCCTAAGATTTTCTATCAAAACATCAATTTATGTATATGTAGATTAGGATTTCGTTTTTTGCTTTATATAGTTTTCGACACTGCTTAGTTGATCCTTGATTTATCTTTCATCATTTGTTTCCTTTTTTAGACTAGGACGCCTAAACAAAATTATAGTAAAATTCATAGACTGTGTCACTGTGCATAAGCACTGCCTAACCTAGGTTTTTCTGTATTTTCATTATTCATGTGTTATGGAAAAAGTGCATCTTATTTTATTAAAGAACGATTTCATAAACTGTACCGAACCTAGGTCCTTCTGTATTTTTATATGTTATGGAAAAAAAGAATTTTTTTTCTCAGAAAATAAAGGCATGTTACTACTACATACATTGTATTGCTATAATTTAGCATTACTGCATTTGCGATATCATGTAACGAATCAGTAATGACAATTTTGAAAATTTCTCATCAATTATGATGTACCCATACATGGGCCAATGTGGGCTGTTATGTTAGTTCTCTATTTGGGCCCGTGATATTTAATGAAAGGACAAAATCATAATAATCCCCCACGTATGGTCAACATTGATACGTGCCCATGCACAATCATTTGAAAAAGTAATTAAATTTATGTAATTTTGGTACGTGTATACAAATATTAACACCCACCGTGTACCGATGGAGTATTAAATTTGTCTAAAAATGCGGGTCCATCTCTTATGTGTTACCTTTTGGATCAAGGTCAGTGATTGTTAATAGGTCCCAACTAACTGCAACATATGGTTACTGTTCGAGTGGTCTCTGATCTAACAACATTAAATATATTTTTACAAATCATAATTGTACGGTTTTAATCCCATTTAATGTGGCCAAATGTGACAAACAATCTCTGTACTTAGATACCCTTATTGGCAATATGTGATAAAAGCCAGGGCTACTCTAAATCTGTGATAAGTTAAAAATAATATAGTTCTCAGTTAATTGTTTTATTACGAAACTACGTGTAATTTTGACTGGTCAATAATTTGTATCAAAATTGTTAGAATGAATTTTTTTAAAAGTTAATCGTATAGTTCAAACATTAGATTAGTAGTAATCGTGCCTCACGCATTCCGTGTGCGGCGCGTAATGCAATAAAAATATAGAAAATATATATAGTTATGATATAAATATATGAATAATAAAAAAAACTATTTTAATATTTAAAAGAACGTTTGGTTGTTAAAGAGGATAAATAATTTTATTATTTTTTATTTTTTATATTTTTATGGGAGTATGATATTATTGTAATTAATATAAATGTCTAAATTGGACATACTTATTTTTTGATTTAGATTGACTTATTATAATAGAATGATATGATTTAGTTTTGAAATTTTTCATTTCGACTATTTTGATACATATTATAAGCCTTGGTTTAATCATCTCAATTGAAAATTAATAACAAAAAAGCCACATTGAATTACCGATTGAGTTTTGAATATGGTCTATGAATAACAGGAGTACTATACAAAAGTAAGTGTTATGAGCTCCTCTATACTACGTCATCATCATTCTATTATAATAATAAGTCAAACCAAGTCAAATGAATCTGTCCAATTTAGCCATTTTAAAAAAAAATGCTCCTACACCTTTATATTAATTACAATAATATCATACCCATATAAAAATATAAAAACAAAAACTAATAAAACTATTTATCACTCTTTAACAACCAAAAATTATTTTAAATCTTAAACTATGTTTTTTTTTCTCCATATTATTCACATATTTATATCTTAACTATACCTATTTTACATATTTTTATTGCATTATGCGTCGCACACACAACACATGAGAAACGATTACTAGTGCTGGTTATAGACCGAGCTAAAAATACATAATTCAACTTTAATACCAGTAGTTTGCAACTTTACATATATATAGTTAATATCCTCCCCTCCCCCGCCACATCAACAACCATATCTTAATATAATTTGATCACAATTGTACTTAAATCTATAAGCAAAAACATGATTATTAAAATTAAACAAAAAGGTAAATAGTGACAATATAAAATTTGATAGAGCGGGTGAGTTTTTTTGTTTTGTTTAAATTCAAATCAGATAGGCAAAGTTAATAAAGTAAAAATTTATGTTAAATATTGATATCGTAGCGAGTCTGATATGGACACAGGACGCATGCATTTTACTACATGTTATATCTATATAGTACATTTTAGTCGTTCACAAAAGCATATTTTTTTAACTTCACTTGTTGAGAAGTTTCCTTTCCAAATTGGCAAGTTTCTTCACCACACGAATAAATAATCATTCTCTAAAAGAAGTATATTCAACAACCACATTATTGATTTGTTCTACCAAAAACAAATAAATGTTAAAAATAAAACCAAACGTGACCCACCTCACCGTCTCACGTAATTTTCAACGGTTGAGATCGTCCTTTGGCATTCCCCCACCACTGCCAGCTCACTTAGTGACATTTTTTAAACCAATTTCGCAATCTGCTCCTAATTTCATTTAAAAAATACAAAGGTTAAAATGCAAATAACACCCTCAAACTATGTGTGATTTGCAAAAATACTCAACTTCTGCAATTGTCCCCTCAAAACGTTCGTATGTTTGTAAATACCCCCCATATCTATTTTTTAAAACTGCATTGCACTTGGCTGGTCCTTTTTGTCATATTCTTTCATACTTTCTAGTTTCTTGATACTTATGTACCTCAACGATTTGGATGCATGTCTAAGAAGCATCGGTACACGATAACAATATATACTACACAATTATGCTGATTTTAAAAATTTAAGAGTATAGGTATAGCGTGTAGTTAAGATATTTTTATACGACTTGTCAATTTAACATAAAAGAGAATAATAGGGAAAATAACTCAAAACACTCTCAAATTGACTTATACAAAACTCATCATATTTTATTGAAATCCTAGTAATACATTCTATTAAATTTATAATATTGTTAAAGATGTAAGTTTCGGTGTGTAAAGAAAGTACCGGGTATGTACTACGTACACAAACCCAATGCGAATGCTTTAATCAGCGACATAGGTAGATTATATAATAAGTGTGTTGGAATTTTAAAAAATAAATGACTTATAGCTCACCTAATATACGAGGGTTGCTAATTCAAACTATGTTCTTGTTTCAACTTTAAAGGTGCATTTGTGCCTACTCCTATTTTGTCCATGTCTTCAACATTTTGAATGTGTTTGTTCACTTATAAAATAAACCGATTTCCTCTGATAATTATATTTTCCATGTAAGTTAGGTCAATCTAAACAACTTTTAATTAATCATTCATCAACATATATTAATATTGGACAAAGTACATGGTCAAACAAAAACTCTCTTTGAATGGATTAAGGAATACAAAATTATGCCAAATCAAAAGAAAAAGATGAGGAATATTTGAGTTTTTTTAAAAAATTCAAAATAATTCTATGCAAATCACCAACATTTCTATGAGTTACTTACACTACACCCAAATATCAAATTAGGAAGCATTCACTATAAGACTCTTACAACATCTTCTAAACCCACACATATTTTGTTATTTTATTGATTACATCTTCAGAACTAGCAAATAAGTGGTTAAAACATGTTATATGAGTCGTATCCATATGACCATATAATTTCTCCACTACTTGTCGTTTGCCACCACTATAGACTTTTCTTTCTTTTCTCAAAACCATCTCTTACATCTCTCTCTTTATTTGAGACCTAACATAAGAATTAAATTATAAAGTTTCAAAGATGGTATACAAGGGTTATTTGCAAAAACTATAAAGTTTTTCAGGATTCAATTGAAAAATGTAAAGTATATAAAACTTATTTGCAAATCAGCCTAGTTTTATGGGGGTGAAATGTGAATCAACGTTACACCCAAACAGTTACCAGTATTAAATTACTAGTAAAACTATTAATTTCAAAATAAAAATACTTCAAAATTAGTAAACTGTTGTTCATTTCATTGAATTTGTCACCACCACTATATCATCTCTCTCTCTCTCTCTATCTCTATCTCTGTTCAGCTCAAAATCCACCATTAAGATGCGTGTTATCAGAGCTCCGGTCACCAGAAAACCCACCACTCTCTCCGTAACCTCTCTCTCTCTCTCTATATATATATATATATGTATATATACATACATACATTAATAGTAATTCATATGCTCTCTTAAATGGATAAGATAAATAGATAATACTTCTAAATAGTTCTAATGTAATATACACATGTATTTATGTATATATGTATATATTTGATTTTCTAGTAGCTTGTGCAGTTACAGAAAATTAGATAAACATAAAATTAAAGTCATTTGAGATAATTTTATATTTCGCTTATATAGTTACTCCTTGAATTCTAATTTCATATGAATTAGAATTTACTTAAAATTAGCAGTATTAGCTTGGGCAGTTACAACTTACAGAGTTACAATAACATTAAATAGGCATACAGTAAAACTGTAAAAGTAATTCGAGATAAATAGTTGAATTTTCTGGTCCGATTTGGTGAATTTTACTATTACATTCTTATGCTCTCTCCTAATTGCATAAGATAAATAGATAATACTTTTAATTTAATATTTTAGTACATACAGTTATTCCAGATAGTTGGATAATTGCGCTTAAACAGTTATAATTTCTGGTGCGATTTGATCTATTTTAAAATTTTCATATGCTCTCCTAAATGCATTAGATAAATAGATAATACTGCTAAATTAAGTGATTTGAGATAATTTTATATTGTGCTTATATAGTTACTCCGTGAATTCTACTGTCTGTTTTTTTTGTTTATTTAATTTAATTTTTGTAGTTTTTGCTGAATGCATGAGGTAATTCGTACTGCTAATTTACCGTTTTTTGGAAATTTTAAGGTCTATTGATAATATAGTAGTTAATTATATACATTGGCAGGGGCGGAACCATAACCAAATGTGTGGGGTTGCCAAAATTAATAAAAGCGCATAATATTTTCCAAAGTATAAACACGGAAAAGTCGGATTTTTTTTTACCTTTTTTTATCATATTTTCTTCATTTGTTTACCTTGGTTTCTTGATTAAAATGTATTTGATTTCTATTTTTTTCCTTTTCGCTCAATTTCGACTTTCTTTTCAAACTGCTAAAAAAACCCAGAACAGTAATGTCACGTGCAGTCATGTGTCGAAAGTTTCAGTTTCAAAATTGACTAAAAAATAAATAAAATAGAAACCCAAGAGATATAAAAGTTAAATTTAAGAAATCAAGGTATAACAAGTAAAAAGATTAAGACACGAAGGTAAAAAAATATAAAAAAAAACCCTGAAAAAACCAAACGTATATTAAATAATATATATATACGAACAATTAAATATCTATTACACAATTTCAGTATATTCACTTCAATTAAAATACAAACCATCAAAAATTCTTTTATAAGTTTTGTTTGCACTCACCACTACTCTAATTATTATTAGTGTTTAAATTTTTTAAAGATGTGTGTTACGTGTCAACATGATAAGTTGGTGTAAACTGTCTTTTATAATCACTTGCATATGTTAATTTTCTAAGTATTACTTATATATTATGAGCACAAACAAAATTATAGTATGTTATTGCACTAACAATATACTATAATTTTGGGCTAACAATATATAATTTTGGGAGGGGTTGCCAAAAAAAATATTGAAGGGGTTGCCAAAATATTTTTCGAAATTGTGGGGTCAACCCCTTGTCATGGGGGTGTGCCGCCCCTGTACATTGGTAAGCATACAATTAAAGTCATTTGAGATGATTTTATATTGCTCTTATATAGTTACTCAGTGAATTCTATGTTCTTTTTTTTTGTTTATTTCATTTAATTTTTGTAATTTTTGCTAAATGCATGAGATAATTCGTGCTGCTGATTTATCGTTTTCTTTTGGAAATTTTAAGGTCCGTTGATAATATAGTAGTTAATTATCTACATTGGATAAGCGTACAATTAAAGTCATTTTGAGATGATTTTATATTGCGCTTATATAGTTACTCAGTGAATTCTACGGTCTGTTTTTTTTGTTTATTTTGTTTAATTTTTGTAATTTTTGCTAAACGTATTAGATACTTCGTACTGCTAATTTATGGTTTTTTGGAAAATTTAAGGTCCGTTGATAATATGGTAGTTAATTATATACATTGGATAATTCTCTCTTAAGTCTTATCTGGTACTTTATTATGTAACGAATAAGATTAATTGTTTAATTCCGCGGAATTGATAACTTTCTTTTGTTAATTTATCGGTTGGACTGTGTATTCCGTCATTTTAGTTTACTTTGTAATTTTTGTATGACTTTGGCTGTCGGTTTTGGTGAAATGCTTATTTTTAGCTAACTACATAATCTAATAATGGTAATTTATTGCTTTCTGAATTTTTTATGGGCCCTGTTGATATAATTTAGTAGTCAATTAGAATGTACAATTTTTATATACATAGGACATGACTTTCATTCTGAAGTTATACATTATTATTTGACTGTTAGGTTAATTTCATAACTATAAATTGATAATTGCTGTTATTAAATTTTCTAATTGGGAATGGTATTACTTAGTTCCAGTTGAGTTGATTATTTAACTGAATACTCTGGCTTCAGGTTGCGGTGAAATGTAGGCCGTTAACGAAGAAGGAAAGAGGTCGTGAGATTGTTAAAGTTTCCAATGATAAGGTGAATGCATTCTTGTGAAATTTGGTGTTTATAGTTGTTTTTTTTATATACAATAGTAAAATTAATTTATCCTGCTAATGTGGGAAATGGTGTTTGCAGGAAGTACTTGTGTTGGATCCCGATCTGTCGAAAGACTACCTTGATCGTATACAAAACAGGACGAAACAGAGGCAATATTGTTTCGATTATGCGTTTGGTCCTCATTCTACTAATTCGGTAATTTTAGATCGATTTAGTTGTGTGTTAAACAAAATATATCTTCCTTTAAACTAGTTCATTTCCGTAAAGAGGTATTTTGGGTTTTGTTATTCGTATTTGTGTGATAATTATACAAATGAGCTAAACACACAAAATGAAGTAATCTATATTATTAATGTGGTATGAATTCATCCACTCAATTAGAAAGAGATCATCCATGAAATGCTTCAGAGATGCAGATTTGCCACTAGAAATTGCATAAAAATATAATCCAGTGTTCCCTGTCACATAATTATGTGCATACCATCTTTGCATTTTTTTATAGTTATATATTTAGGTTAAGCATTTACTACTTTACTTCATCTAGCCAGACTAGTTTGAACACTCTTAATTCTTTAGTCATTTAATGCATGCCGAGATTGCTAACCAACAGCACATTATCCAGGATGTATACACGAGAAGCATATCTACTATAATTTCTGGGGTTGTTCAAGGTCTTAATGCAACTATATTTGCTTATGGCTCAACTGGAAGGTACATGGATGCATTTATGTTTTTTCTTAATTTGATTGGCTTTCTGCAACTACTTAATATGTCAACGGCGTCAACATCTACAAATTTGAGCACTACAAACTCTTGCTAGGTGGACCGCGTCGAACATAACGCCTTATCCTTAGTTGTATTGGAGTTATAATCTAATCTTGGAATAGTGTCATGGTATTAGAATTATTTAAAGAAGGAAACCATATTATTTCATTTCGCTAGCAGAGCCCAGACTAGCTTACTCTTTCTTTTAGAATTTGGAGGTATCTATTTACCAAATCGCCAAGTGTCATAATGCCATTTCTAGACTATTTCTCTTTCATGATATGGAGGAATCCCAATTCACAGGAGATAGGATCAAACTGGTTTTTGTAAATTGAGAGTTAAATCAGGAGTCATGAGTAGATTAATACAAATGAAGATATAGGTAGATGAAAATTTTCTGGAGGCCTAATTCATTAGTTTGACAGTGGCGGAAAACTCGAGAAGCCAAAATAAGTACTCTAGATGTCATTTTGAAAGGCAAAACTGTAGGGTAGCATTTTAAGCTTATGAACATGATGAACATCTTAACTGAACTTTTCATTGGTTTATAGTTGGTTCCAAATGCCTCTTTAGTTTTATTTGACTGTGTGCACGTTTTCAGTGGAAAGACTTATACTATGGTTGGAACTCGAGATGATCCTGGACTTATGGTTCTCAGTTTGCATACTATTTTCGACTTTATAAAAAACGACAACAACAATAATGCCTACGAAGTTTCTTGCTCATACCTTGAAGTTTATAATGAAGTAGGTTCTCCAACTTCATTGAGTTTTAACTCTTTATATGTTTGTACTTTTCACTTTAATTCTCAATATCTGATTTTTTTTAAGTCCAGGTTATATATGACTTGCTTGAAAAATCGTCTGGTCATCTGGAACTTAGGGAGGATCCAGAGCAAGGCATAATTGTTGCTGGGCTCAGATCCATCAAGGTTTACTCTCTTATATCAATTGTTTGATATCTTACATATCAAAGTCTGTTATAAATCTATTTAGAAAATAAGAAGACTGACTATAACATTGTCTTAATTATCTGTACAATATACAGGGAAATGCCTTCTTAGTACACTAACCCTATCATCTTTCAACAATTAGTACACTAACCTGACAAAATTGGCAATTTAGACACCAATTCGCACGAAATTTAACAATTACTAGACCAACCAATCAAAATTTACAAGTTAGATAACCATCTATACAAGCACACAACTAGTGCATCAACCTTCTGAATTCACTAGTGCTTAATAGTTAAAATAAAATGTTGGCATACAAATTCTTTGATCTTGTAGATTGGTGCTTAGTACATCTTCATAATTGAAAAATGAATACATACTCACACTTCTAACTGAAACTGTAGCCCTGGTGTACTATTGTTTCATGGGTAAAGCTAACCAATGTCCCCTAGCCCTTAGGCATTGGTTAAGAATGTATGTTATTTGTTTTAATATGTTTATTATAGTAATTCATTAATAACATTTCCATAACTTAAGTATATTAAAGACATAATTTTGATAAAGCAATAATGCTATGGTATAAAATTAACAATATTTGTATTAAATGCAACTTGAATTTGGAAAGCTATTTTATGCTTAAACGATTCCCCAGGGGGCACTTGTTAGCAAAACCACTGTCTCATATATTGTGGATTCACTTGCGAATCTTAATTGTGTGATATACTGATTGTTCAAAGTTGATTGGTTGGCGTACAAAAGTGATAGTTTCCTATGTCAGTCAGTTTCTTTAGGTTCTTATGGTTTATTCTTTTTAGGTTCACTCGGCTGATAAGATTCTTGAACTTTTGAACTTGGGAAACAGTAGACGGAAAACAGAAAGCACAGAGGCAAACGAAACATCATCACGGTGAGTTAAGTTATTAAATCTTTTAGTCATATTATTACAATAATGCAGCATATCTCCTCAAACAATCACATCATTTGCTTGATTACCTTGCACATCATTTGCTTGATTACCTTGCACAATATGGAAGGGAAAATATTACTTTTGTACGGCAACCTATCAGATAACAGTAGTTAAAGTCTTAAACTATATTAAAAAGTTCACATCTTAAACACCAATCTACACAATAAAACAACTGATAGACTAACATTACTTTTTTAACTTAACAAACTACTTTTGTACTAGCAGTTCGATTACTCTGACGTACTAGGCACCAATGTACACAAAGTCGAACAAACAGTACGCTTACATCAAAGTTGAAATACTTAAAGCACGCGTAGTTTCTGATAGGTTGGCCACTAATTGTTTAATTCTTTGGAGATTGGTGTCGAAATTGGGAATTTGATTTGTCACTTGTCAGCAACTCAGCATCCTACATGTCAAATTTCAACAAGTTTGCAAACTAATTGTAACTCTTTTTATAAACTGGTGTTCAAAAGTGATAATTTCGTAATAAGAAAGTTTAATTTCCCACTCTGATTTTATTTTTTCTGGCAGTTCTCATGCAGTACTTGAGATTAGTGTGACGAAAAAGCAAAGAAACAAATATAGAGGCCAATTTCTCAAAGGAAAACTTGCCCTTGTGGATCTTGCGGGCAGGTAAACCACTAACCTGGACTTATTGGTTAAGTCCTTTTTACTGGATATTCTCTCATTTTTTAAGAGAAGCTTTGGGGTTAATTAATTTACACTTGTTTATGGTGCAGCGAACGAGCTTCTGAGACAAACAATGGTGGCCAAAAATTAAGGGATGGGGCAAATATAAATAAATCACTTCTCGCTTTAGCAAACTGCATAAATGCTTTAGGAAAGCAACAAAAGAAGGGCCTGGCATATGTCCCTTATCGCAACAGGTATATGGATGTTGCTCATACAATTGCAGTACTCTTGTCATAGGTATCAATAATTATAAGGGTTAATAACAAAAAAAAGAGTTAATAACAATCTTTTACGCGAATGTATCATCAGAATTTGATCGCATACGCCAACGTACAAACATTAGCAGTTAGTATTCTTAACTTAATTTTGTTTTTCGTTCTGTATACTCGACAGGAAATAGAAACCCCCCAATAGTTTTAGGATTCAAAAAAGAAAAAATTTTGTACAAAATCGAAAACATGTGATAGAATAGTGTTTGAGAAATTATGCTTTCTTGATTGATTAGTATCCCGACGTATGGAAATTTTCTATTTGGTGCAGTAATTGACTAAATTACTGAAAAATGTAAGGTTGCAGTAGTCGCTAATTTTGTAGGTTGTATGCAAAATCAAGATCAGATGATGTGTTAGTTTATAGAAATGTAATTATTTATCCCTAATTATGTTGCTTCTTTTAGAAACGGATATGGCTAAAATTTGAATATTTGTAGTAAACTCACACGAATCCTTAAAGATGGCCTGAGTGGTAATTCTCAGACAGTGATGATTGCTACTATATCGCCTTCAGATAATCAGTATCATCATTCTGTTAATACTTTAAAGTATGCTGATCGAGCAAAGGAAATTAAAACGCACATTCAGGTCAGAGTTTGTCCTATAACTTGATTCTCGTAGATTGCTTTCATCAGTATTTAGTTTAAATTTGTGGTTGAGATATTATGGTGCTGATACAACATAAAGCCCAAGTTTGGTCAAATGTAAGAAACGTATGTCAGTACTTAAAATTGGGTAGGCACTACATAGCAACGCTGCAATAGGCAATTGGGTATACTACAAAAAGATTTGCAAAGCAGAACATTATCATTGATATTTTGGGTTACTTGTAGTTTTTTCTGAAACATATAGCTGAACATTTTATGTCATTGACATTCCGGGTTAATTGAAGTTTTGTACAGTAACTCACAATGAATTTCGTTTCGGTACACTAACCTTACAAAATTTAGCAATTAGTACACTCCAGCATGATAATTTTTCTCGGATGTATGCACGATTTAGAAAATAGAAGGCATCGGTTGGGAAAACATAAAAAATATAGTACATGTTAGAAGACGGTACTAGAAAAAAGCATAAAGAAAGAGTGTACAGAATATCATTCTCGTACCTATTTAGTACGCCGACCTTTTTTCTATCTTGTACACCAGGTGTACTAAATCCTCAAGAAATGTGAGGTTAGTACTAATTGATAAGTTTCTTAGGTTATTGTACAATATCGAATCTGATAATATGTTAGTGTACAAAAGTGTAATCGATCCTTGATATTTACTGTGTCTTTGGTGGTTTGCTTTTGTAAAAACCAATCTTTGTCCTATGCAGAAAAACATTGGCAGCATTGACACTCATGTATCTGACTACCAACGCATGATTGACTGTCTTCAGGTAAACGGATGATATTTATTCAAGGCATTTCCTTCAGATTTTAAACTTCATTTTTTTGGAAGTTTGATAATATTTGTCTGCACAGATTGAGGTGGGCCGGTTGAAAAAAGAATTAGCTGATAAAGAGACTCAAATATGTATCAAACCAATGGATAAGACAGTTGATGATGAGCTGTCATCGTTAAATGGATTAAGCCAAGAAACCAGTGAGAACGTTCAAGAGAGGATAAATCTGCAAAAGGCTTTGTTTGAACTTGATGAAACTAATCTTCGAAATCGCACTGAGCTTGAACACCTTGATGATGCTATTGCAAAGCAACAGGTGAGATAAGTGAGATGCTTTTACTATTGCACGTAATTGTTAAATATTTGTATAGATTAGACTCCCATTTTGAAAAGGTACGCTTGGTCCATAGTCTTTGCTATCTAAAATAGTATATGAATAAATTATTAGGTAAGTCTAGGGTATACTGTATATTGATTTGTCATCCTATTCTTCTTTAGTGCTATATGTATAGATGATTGCTTCCTATGTATGGTACATTCTAACTCTGATTATTTGCGTTATGATTCCGCTTATATATTGAATCAAACATAAAAATGAATTGCGGAACAATGATGTTAAAGCAGAATTTTTTATTTAGTTTTTCGAACAAAAGTAAAATTACTGATATGGATTGAAGGCCGAAGGCAGATGGCTAATCTCCCAAGCGAATTAGAGATTAAAAAATCTCCTAATTCTACAAATGGATTAACGTTCGTAGTTTTTACATATCTAAAAAGGCGCTAAAATGGCGAATATATAAGAAAGACAAAATAATTGCCCTACTTTCAAATAACAGCCGATTGGGTATTTCACAAATTTGCGAGTAGTTGTGTACTTGTGTCAAGCATTAAGAAACGTTTATTCTTTGTCACAGGCCATTGAGAATGAGGGAGCAGTTGTGCAGGCTTTAAGAGCTAGAAGACAAGTAATTCTGGACAATGTTCGTGATAATGATGAGGCTGGTGTTAACTATCAAAAGGTTTTACTCCCACCTTAATCCTCAAAGTAGAGTTGTCTTTTGAGACTTGTTCATTCTTTTTGTATTGTGTGTCTTGTAGGAAATTGAAGAAAATGAGAAACGCCGTTGTGAGCTACAAGAAATGATCGAGGAAGCAATTAGTAACAATGGCAATAAGACCTACTTGCGCATCCTTAGTCAGTATAGGCTCCTGGTAACCAAAACTTTATTCCAACTTATTTGGTGTATATTAGAATTTAAATGAATCTTACCATATTGCATTATAATATAGTGAATTACAGTAATGGTTCCTTTATTTAAAGAGGGGAAATTCGATTTGGTCCCCATATTCCCAGTTTGAGTAAGTTTCATTAATAGTCCCCATATCGTGAATAGGTTAGACAAGTGGTCCCCATGTATAACAATATTGGTTCCGCAGCAAAGGACCGCAGCTGTAACTTAGTGAAACTACAGGGATCATTTCTGTTATACTTGAAACTATGGGAACCATACGTTTAACTTATAAGGACCAGTAGTGAGACTAGCTTTTATGTTTAAATTGTGAGTACCAAATAGAGGTTTAGCCGTAAGTATGGAGTTGTGGACTATTAGATTGAAACAATGAGGGTCAAATGGAAATTTGGACCAAAGTTTAGGGACTATTGAGTCATGACTATAATTCAAAGTTTAAACAGCGATCCAGGTCCTCTTTGACAGTAAAGTTCTTCATTGATTTGCTTTTCACTCCGTATTCCCAATTAATAGTGCTATCATGTTTTAAATTCTATCTGTTAATGTCTTTATACATTTGGCCGAGCCTAAAATGCTTTTGAACACATATAATGTAGGGCATGGCTAATACGGAACTTCAGTTTGAAGTTGCAATGAGGGATCAAATAATAAACTGTCAACGCGAAGCACACAGAAACCTGTGGAACTTGCTTACAACTCTAGGACTTAATGAAAAACAAATATTTGACTTCGCTGCCAAACAAGGGCTCTCGATAGAAGACTGGAAAATGACACCCAATTTGGAGTTAAGAAGTACAAGGCGCACACCAAACCTTGGTGACCCGTCGCAATGCTGCCCTTGTGTTAGGCAATCTTTTCCCAGGTCGTTTTCCAGCTCCCAACAAAATCAAGACATTGGTGTTTGTTATAATAAGGAGCATCATAATTCTTACTACTTAATGTCACATGACCATTCCCCATCAGCATATTTGAGGCTGCAAAATAGTAATAATCATAGAGTTCATAGTCCTGGGGAAAATTTGTGGGTGGGTACACCTGGCCAATCTCTTCAAAACCAGCACTCTGTTTCACAGTTAAGAGGCCAGGCCTCTCCTTATGGTGCTCCTGCTTTGTTCCGGGACCAGGTATGTTTAGAGGCAGTATGCAGTAAAACTAAATACTCGCGGAGTTAATTACACTTTTATACTAGCATACCATTAGGATTCGATTCTGTAAACAGCATAAAGTAAATTTAACAGTTGGTACACTAACATTGCATTTCTAAACGATTAAGTACCATTGTTGTGCTAAATAGGAAAAAAAATCACACGCTTGGTAATTTAATTCTTTTGAAATCAATAATTCAAAAGCTATTCCAATGTATGGTATTTATTGCTAATCTTGTAGGTAATATAAATCTGACGATCTGGTTGTGTACACTGTAATTAAATTATACGATGTCTCATTATTAAAAGTTTCTCACTGTCATGCCTTATATTTCGATAATGTTTTCAGTAAAAGATAATTATTATCCGGACCTTCTTATTCATATTTTGACTTTCGAGAAACTAATTTATTTCAGTTATAAGCTAGCTAGGATTAAAAGTAACTCTTAATAGTATACCGTAGTAACTCTGTGGATAAGAGGGGAAATAGGAGTCAGCTAAAAGTAACTCTTAATAGTATACCGTAGTAGCTCTATGGATAAGAGGGGAAATAGGAGTCAGCCTACTTTATACAAATCTACAGAAATTACTTACTGATACCCTTTTAATAACTAGCTTTTGTCCTTGGTGGCTAAGTCCCTTTCTCACTATATGATTTTCTTACAACCAAATCTCAATTTGCCTAACAGGGTGGATGGAGTGATCCTAACAGGAGATATTTGTTCGAGGCTCACCAATTTGGAATACCAATGAATCATAGTGCACTAGCTCGGAATGTTCATGGACACAATCCTTCAGAACAATCTTGCGAAATGAAATACCCACACTTGAATCGGTGAGGATGGCCCCTTTGCTAGTTCACGTGACTATTTCTCTCACCCTTGAAGATCAGTGTAGGTCTCTCCCCCTCTCCTCTCTCACTCTCCAACTGTATATACAAAAGGAAGGGATTGTTTGTTGAGCACCCTTTTGGTTAGTCGAGGGTCATAGTTATGTGAAATTTAGCGTTCATTTCAATTCCACCTTTTAGATAGCGGAAATGAATTTTGAGGATAGTTGTTTAGTGATAGTTGAAATCAAGCCAATAGAGGATGGTAGTGATTCTGTTTATGCATATACATTGATACATGTAATGAATCTCAGTAGTCAGTTCCTTCCTTGTAGTGATCAGAAAATGTACATACAATATACAATTTCAAATGCCTTTTTGGTGGGAATTGTTGTAAAGACCTGAGTTTTCTGAGGCCATTCCCTTTGGTATATGATATTCTTGGAACATTTGTTCATTGAAGATCCACCTCTATATGCAAAAGCTAAATAGTTTCTCTCATCTATCAGCCTTTCTCACGCACTTTTCTTTTAACAACAGCAAAAGGCAATCCCTTATTGATGAGAGGAGCTTGTATTTAGAGTTTTATCCTTGAAAGCGTAAACTTTGGGAAGACTTCAACCTTGTCAATTTGCTTTGGTTAGAAGCCTAAATTGGATCTACAGATACAAGAAGTGTTCATTCTTCATAGAATAAAAGGAATAAACTCCAGAGTTCTTGAACGACTGAATCCAACTATTTTCACCAATTTATGACTTGTTTGTTTGCAACTTTGTTGCTCCAAGGACGGTTAACAATTCTGAATTTCTGATCATCTGAAAAAGGTGTGTTTTTTTTTTTTTGAAACGTAAGCATTATATTAACCAACCAAATCAGACACCTATTCCACAAGTCAGAACAGGCCTAAAATTGTTCTCGTCCGACATAGTGCTTTAAGCTCCTTGTCCAACTCAAAGAAACAAAGCTTATACACCGAGATTCAAATAGTCTCTTCTACATTATCATACAAAAGCAAAAATATAGACATGATTTTTACAAAATATCCTTTTCTAATGATGATATTTCTTTAAACATTACCAGTAACCCAAAATGTTATTCTGCAATCTGTTCTCCTTCTTTTGTCGAGACAAATTTCCTCAGGACTGGAAATGAACTAAGGATTACGAAAGATTGCAGAAATGTTCGGAAATGATTTCTCTTTGATATTCTTAGAGAGCCATCTTTTCATTTCTTTCCTGCTTATCCATTTAATTTAAAAATACATCTTTGTTTGTTTGCAAATTTTGTCTCTCTGGAAAAAGAAAACGTGATTAATTCCAAAAAAAAACAAAACTCATGTGTCGTTTCCAAAAGTTTTGTGAATTAATTTTCTTATAAAGAAGACTGCAAATAAATTTATGGGAAAATGCCTACTTAATTTTCTGTTCATAAACTCAATCGAAGATTAGGCGTTTTAAATAAGAATAAAATTCATTCAATTTTTAATGAACCACATATTCATTAAAATAGTTCGATTCTTAGCATAATCAAAATAAACGTTCTAAATACCGAGCCTAAACAATAATCCAAGGGTAGATTAGGCGCTTAGATGTTACCCATGATTAAGCGCTAATTAGACGATGACTAAACAAGATTACGCAACGATTTGAAAACCAATAACCTGATTCTGTTTAAAACCGCCTTGCGATTATTTAAACAATTACCCAAATCAGCATTGTAAATAAGCCACGTCGAGTCGATCCGAGTCCGGAAGCTCAGGTCAGAAAAGAAGCTCACTGTGAACACGGTTATTGCTCTTGTCTAGTATGATTTCGTTTGCGAAAATCTTTTCACTTCACTAATACATACTAAGATAATAAACACTACAAATAAGCATTCAAAGTTTATTGCATAAACCTATATACTAAGGATAGAGTGTGCCTAACTCCTCCCTATCGGGAAGTACTCAAACTCTCATACTATTCATCTTTGGATGATTTTGTAAAATATTAAAGCCTAGGATTGTGGAAGGTATATTTAATATAAAAAGTACATAAATAAGAAAATGAACATATAAATATATAGAGCGGGTTAATTATTCTTTCTCTTAATTATATAAAAAACAAATTATGTTTTGGAAAATTTAAAAACTATATTTTCAGCACAATAAAACTCAAATAAAAATATAGAATACTAGTCGACAATATTCTAAAATTTAAATAAAAAACTATCTATCTAGCACAATAAAACCCAAATAAATATGTAGAACCCTAATTGAAACTATCATAAATTTAAAAATTAATTTAAATAAAAAAATTATTGATTATAATAATTTTGTTAAATAAACCAATGCTATATGTAGTTATTGGTTTATTTTTAAATATACCAAGGGATGATGTATTGACCATTGAAATGGCTAAATGTGTAATTATATAGAGAGAAAACATACTTTTGATCGCTGATTGAATTATATATTTATGAGTTTCTTTTTACATGCTTATTCCTTTTATTTTATTTCATTTCATTTCTTTCTTTTGTTAGATCTTTTTCCACCCTTAGATGAGTTTTAAATCTATACGACGGCTAATATAGGGAGAGTCTGAGTACTCTATTTGTGCGAGGAGTCTGAACCCCCTTTTTGATATACTAAACCATTAAAATTTGCCAATGTTTCTCGATCACATGCATTATATTTTTTTAGTTACTTGTATATAAGCATGATTTACATTTAATAACCTCATTAAAGACAATCAAATAAACCCGAATATAAACACGAGACTTGTACTGTTGTTCAAATTAAGTTTATTAATAAATGACCGAGCCAAACACAATCTTATTCTTATTCGACTCGATCACATGCATTATATTTTTTTAGTTACTTGTATATAAGTATGATTTATTTAATAACCTCATTAAAGACAATCAAAGAAACGCGAATATAAACACGAGACTTTTAGTGTTGTTCAAACTAAATTTATTAATAAATGACCGAGCCAAACACAATCTTATTCTTATTCGACTCGATCACATGCATTATATTTTTTTAGTTATTTGTATATAAGCATGATTTACATTTAATAATCTCATTAAAGACAATCAAAGAAACCCGAATATAAACACGAGACTTGTACTGTTGTTCAAACTAAGTTTATTAATAAATGTCCGAGCCAAACACGATCTTATTCTTATTCGATGCCCAAACTAAATTATTATTAATAGTAATTATGAGTTTTGGCAACAATCTTTTTTCTTAGCTTTTATTGTTTTTTGATTACAAAAATCTATGAGTGTTTTGTGCGGCAATTTTTTTTGCTTAGCTTTTGTATAAGAAAAGCCTAAGTTAAGAATTTACGTTTTTTTTCCCATTGTTCCTATTAAATTTTACAAATAAAAACTTTGTAATGGAATGTGTTTGTACATTGATACCTCACTTATAAGTTTCAACTAATTGTCCAATGAATTATAAATAAAAAGAAGTTATAAGTAGCTTATAAATAAATAAAATCATGTTTTTAACAACAAAATCTAATACCAAACTACCCTGGTATTTGTTTTTCCGATTAACTTCTAGCTTAACTTTCCCCTATTGCCGTTCATTAGCTTCTCCTCTCACGGTCATAACCACTCTCTTTCTCTCCTAAAACTCTAATAAAAACACTCCGTGGCTATATTTTTCCACTGTAATTTATCGATTTTCACGTCAAAATCGTAATTTTTTTTTACGAACTGTAAATGGTCAAACCGTAAATCTGACTTACGGTTCGTAAGTCAGATTTACGGTTTTGACTGTAAAATTACCGAATTGCTTCTGCGTTGAAAATTTGAAAATTTTCCAGATGGTTTGGCCGATCGATCGGAGTTGACAGCCGATCGATCGGCCAAATCCTCTCGAAAATTTTTCAGAGGCATGAGTACCGTAAATTTGTCTACTTAACTCAAAAAAAACATTTACGTACCGTAATGGTGATATACGGTTTGGACTTACGGTTCGTAACCGAGATCTATAAAAAAAAAAAATAAAAAAAAAATACGGTTTTCAGCATCAAAACAGATAAATTGGAGTGGGAAACCTCAAACACTTTTTTTTTCTCTCTCTCTCTCTCTCTATATATATATAATATATAAACCAAACACTCTCTCTATAAATATCAATGGCGGAACCACCGAACCCACCGTACAAGCTTTTCCAAACCCTAACCCCACATATACGCTCAATATCCTCTGTAACCTTCTCCCCCGACGGCCTTTTACTCGGCACTTCATCCTCCGATAAATCCGCTAAAATTCACTCCCTTTCCTCCCTCTCTTCCCCGCCTCTCTCCCTCCTTGGTCACTCCTTCGGTATCTCTGACGTCACCTTCTCCCCCGACTCCCGCTTTGTTGCTACGTCATCGGATGACAAGACGGTCCGGATTTGGGACGTGCCGACCGGGCACCATGTCAGCACATTGTCGGGGCATACAAACTTTGTTTTCTGTGCTGCGTTTAATCCCCATGCGAATATACTTGCTTCGGGATCGTTTGATGAGACTGTCAGGCTGTGGGACCTGAAATCTGGAAAGTGTCTCCGGGTATGATTTGTAACTTTTTAGAAACTATGGGCTAATTTGATATGTTTTTGAAAGTATATGACCAAATTGAAATTTACCTTTTTTGGATGAAATTTCTGTAAATCAGCTGTTGGGTAGGAAATAGGTAGTATTTGAGCATTTTGCAACTATTTTAGAAACTTACTAAAATGTAACTTTTCAGAACATATGGGGTAATTTGATACCTTTTTCAAACTATAGGACCAAATAGAAAATTATAAACTAACTATAACCAATAAATCCCCTTCACCTTTTTTCTCCCTCGACGGCCTTTTACTAGCCGCCTCATCCTCTGATAAATCCGCTAAAATCCACTCCCTCTCCTCCCCGCCTCTCTCTCTTGTCGGCCACTCCTTCGTTATCTCCGACGTCACTTTCTCCTCCGACTCCCGCTTCGTCGCCACGTCATTGGATGACAAGACTGGGTACATTTGGGACGTGCCGACAGGGTGCCACGTCAGCACTTTGTCGGGGCATACAAATTTCGTGTTCTGTTCGGCGTTTAATCCCCATGTGAATATACTGGCCTTGGGGTCGTTTGATGGGACTGTTAGGCTCTGGGACCTGAAATCTGGAAAGCGTCTCCGTGTAATTTTATGATTTATTGATGCATTTTTTCAAAAAGATAGACTAAATTGATGCATTTTTCGAAGTATAGGACCAAATGGAAAATTTAAAACTTATTGTCAATCCATTAATGGGAGTACCTTTTCTGGATGCTTTTGGGTAAATCAGTGGTTGGGTAGGAAATAGGTACTAAAATGTAACTTTCCAGAATTTATGAAGCAATTTGATACATATTTCAAAGTATAGGACCAAATAGGAATTTTCAACTAACTGTTTGTTACTAATAAATCCGCTCCACCCTCTTTCTTTCTTTCTTTCCCTCTCTCCCTCCTCGGCCACTCCTTCGGCATCTCTGATGTTACTTTCTCCCCTGACTCCCGTTTCGTCGCCACGCCGTCGGACGACAAGACCGTCCGGATATGAGACGTCCCGACTGGGTGCCACGTCAGCACAATTTCGGGAGATACGAATTTCGTGTTTTGTGCGGCGTTTAATCCCCACGCGAGTATACTTGCTTCGGGATCGTTTGATGAGACTGTTATGCTGTGGGACCTGAAATCTGTGAAGTGTCTCCGAGTATAGTTTTTATTCGTAACTTTTCAAAAACTATGGGATGATTTGATATGTATTTGAAAGTCTAGGACCTTATAGAAATTTTCCAAACTTACTATTACTCTATTGATGGGAGTCGGGAGTACTAAATCAGTGGTTAGGTTGGAAATAGGTAGTATTTGAGCAATTTACAATTATTTTAGAAACTTTACTAAAATGTAACTTTTAAGAATATATGGGTTAATTTAATACGTTTTTCAAAATATCGGACCAAATAGGAAATTTCAATGAACTGTCACTAATAAATCCGCTCCACCCTCTCTCTCTCTCTCTCCTTGACCACTCCTTCGGCATCTTTGACGTCACCTTTTCCCCTGACTCCCGCTTCGTCGCCACGTCGTTGGAGGAAAAGACGATTCGGGTATGCTATGCTTATCTTTAATTACCTTGAACTTTTTAACAATAGGAAATTTGATTGTCATACACTCATACTGGTAAATAAATTGATTTCACTTTTTCATGTGCATTCACTTCGATAAACTGATTTTGGATGAAAAGATAAAGTAGCATTAAAAAGGAATAAGTAGTTCCTATCACTTAATGAGAGATAAGTTTAATACTTGATAAGAAATGTAAATCGTCCGTAAAACAGACCAAGGGTTATTGAGCTGAAAAATTCAAAGCTGTGAAAGCATTATGTATCTGGTCATGTCTCATTTCTGTTATGCAACAAATTGATAAGTTTTATGTCATATTAACTTGTATTTGTTTTTCTTACTTTAATTAGGTCCTGCCTGCGCATTCGGACCCCGTGACGGCTGTTGGGTTCAACCGTGACGGGACGTTGGTGGTCTCAAGCAGCTTCGACGGGTTGTGTAGGGTTTGGGATGCTTCCACCGGACATTGTGTTAAGACCCTGATTGATGACGATAACCCTCCTGTGAGTTACGCCAAGTTCTCGCCCAACGGGAAGTTTGTTCTCGTGGGTACCCTTGACAACACACTAGTAAGTTTCAGTTAAAAGGTTCATGTTTTTTTTCTTTTTGGTTATTTGATGGATGATTTAGACTATGATTGAACCGATTGGTATAGCTGTTTACTTGATTGTGTGAATTATGAGAGATTATTGTTTGTTATTATTGAGTTTGATTAAGCAAATTGGAACAGCTTATCACATGCTGGTAAAAGGTCAAGTTTGCCACAGTTTTTGGTGCGAATAATATATAAGAGATCTTGTTTCAAGACATTGATTGACGACAATAACTCGCCTGTCAGATAAGCGAAATTTTCACCCACCGGTTAAGTTTGTTCACGTTGGTACTCTCGAAAGCACATTTTTGAGTTTTCATGGAAAGAATTCTATATATTTATTTTTTTAAATCTGATGACTCATTTCGAGTGTGATAGCGTATTGTTTGTTTGTTTTTATGAACGCTTTCGAGATGAGTTTTTGTCGTCATGATGCTCTTGTTTGTATGAATGCTTTTAGAGAGTATCATTTGTCATTATGATGCTTTTTTATCTGCAAGCACAAATACGTTAGCTTATTTGATATCGTAAAAGAAGTTGGGCTTGCACTATTGTTTTGGTCTTCATAAAATGTATTTAGTCCTTTTGATGGCTGGGTTGGAGCATGATTGGTTTTCTTTACGTGCTTGTGTGGATGTCCCAAGAGTAGTGGTGGAAACATGATTGATTTGTTTGTTAATACTGGTACATAGTGCTGTTATTGAAAAATTAAGTAAAGTACAGTGAAGCATTGATGGTTTCTCGTTTTTTATCAGTACGGGGTTCCACGGCCCTTTTATGCTACCATGTACCAAGGCACCACCTAGTTGCTCCATTGCCCGAGAGGACAGCATTATTTATCACAGGGCTTATTTAGCTCTTAGCTCCTAAACTATTTGGCTTGCTTATTTGTACCGGGAAAAAATTGTGAGTTTGCATCACTATCTTGATTTCAGAGAAATGATTCCATGTCTTTGAGTATTTATGGCTGATTTAGAGTGTAAAGGATTGCCTGCTTCACCTCTTGGCGTAAATGCTCGAGAGTGAGTAGCTACGATGGGATTAAACTTTCATCATTCAGTCGGATATATATAAAATCCGGGGTTTGTTTGTCCAATTAAGTACATTGCTTGGTTTTCGTAGTTATTTTCCTTTGTGCAAATATTATGGTTGGTTTGGAGTGTGCTTGATTATGTTTTTTCACATGGGAGCTCTTAACAAAGTAACAAACTATTAGTCTATATTCAGGAGGGAAATTATTTTTGTTGAAGTTTGATGGCTGATTTGGAGTGTGCTTGATTAACACTTTTTACTTCAGAATGGTATTGTTATCCTACCCACTAAGTTTAATTTTGTTAACTTTCTTGTTAAATTTAACAAGCAAGTTAAAGGATGACGTGACATTTTAATTTGACTTTCTCATACATTAAAAGTAGGGGCAATTAACAAAAACATACACTACCCCTATTATATTAACAAAAACATACCATAATAATTTAAATTATCAAAAACATACCTATATATACTTATTATTTCTCTAATTCTAATCAGACCGTAATCTAACCTCTCTTCCTCTCACCGCAACCCTCTCTCTCTAATCGCACCTCTATCTCTAACACACGATAATCGCACCTCTTTCTAACACGTGCTAATCACCCATCTCTCTCTCTAAAAATGACTAAAAACTCACAAAATATTCATATGCTAATTATAAAACGTCATACCCTAATTTTAAAATTTCATACCCTAAATGTTCTGGATCACAATCAAATATCTAAAAAAGAGTTCATACTAATTTTAAAACTTCATACCCTAATTTCAAAACTTCATACCCTAATTTCAAAACTTCATACCCTAATTTAAAAAGTTCATACCTTAATTTCAAAACTTCATACCCTACATATGAATTTCTCTCAATACTGTACATATGGATTCTCCTCTTTCAACTTGAAACCCACAAGGTTTACAATAGTCTCAAACCTCAATAAATAGAAAACAATCTCACCAATTTCATATATTTTTCATATATTACGGGGTATCAACCAGTGTAATATTTGTTTATTACGTATGTATATATCTGTATTTATATGTATATGGATGTTTATATAATCTAGATGGTATTCGGTAGTCAGTGACGGGTTTTTGTGGTGGAAGAGGGGAGAGAGATAGAGTGAGATATGAAAGAAAGATATAAAGAAGAATGGAGGAGAGAGAGATACATAGGAGAATTGGTGAGAGAGAGAAGAATGGAGAAGAGAGAGTAAGATGAGAGAGAGAAAGAAGAGAATAAACAGCATTAAATTTGTTTGGTATGTTTTTGATAATGAAAAGTTTTTGGGTATGTTTTTGTTAATTTAGTTTAAAAAGTAGTATGCTTTGTTAATTTATCCTTAAAAGTAAATGAACCACTATCTCATTCTTTTCCATTTTCAATAATAATATTCTTTTTACTAAATTTATTATTTGTGATAAAATATTGGATAACTTTGTTAAGAAAAACACACTAATGTGAGACTTAAATGGTGGTTATGGTTAATTTGCATATGTGGCATTTAACACACACGTACGTGGCACTATTTAACAAGAAAAAGTTAACAAAACCATTGTGGATGCTCTTAGTCTTTATGTAGCATGTGATCTCAAACGGTTTAGTGACTTTGAGTTCATGATTCAGTTTTCTTTTGATTGCAAATTTATAATGAATCAGCTCTGAAATTAGGGCTAAAAGAGTGTCGTCTTCATCCAGCTTATAACTTTTAGATATTTTCACCATAGAAATCCGAAACCCCAGTTTTTGGATGTCAGGACAAATGCATTATGGCTTTCAGTCAGACATGCTTCAACCAAACTGGTTTTCAGTTGGAGAGTTATCATAGAGGGTTGGTTTGTCTAAAAGAGTACATTGGTGTGTTTTCAAGTTTATTTCTGTATTTTGAGGAAAAGATTTGGTCTTCTGAATTTGATGGCTGATTTGAAGCGGGCTTTGACTGTGCCTGTTTGTGTGCGTACACTCAGAGACTAGCATTTCTTATCAGATGAATTAGTGAATTAGGGTTGATGAATCAGTAGAGAAGTTATCATGGTGTGCTTGTTTGCCTCTAAGAGTGCGTTGGCGAGTTCTCATAATAATTTAGTTTCAGGGAAAAAGGATGAATACTTTTCAATCAATAGCTAGTTTACAGTATGATTATGACCTATAAGTAGCATTTGAGGTTCTTGATTGAAAGTGGCATTTGGTATCCAACGTTGGGTGACTTGAGGTTCTTGATTCAGTATAAAGAGGTGTCAATCATTATGTGCTAGTTTGTTTGCATGATGACATTGCTGAGTTTTCCAAAATCATTTAATTTTTGAGTTAAAGTTGTTAAATTTGTGGCAGATTTGGAGTTTGGTTGGTTGTGTTATTTGCGTGTTTGTGTGGATAAGAGAGTAGCATTTATAACTAAATGGTTTAGTGACTTGGAGTTCTTTATTTAGTAGATGAGATGTGATAATTCTTTGTCGGAGGGATAACATTCGTGACTTCAAAATGATATTATTCAAGGTTTCAAAAGGCGCTAGGCGGGTTCTAGGTGGAAAGGGTCCCCGCCTAGCGCCTAATTGGCCGCCTAGGCCGCCTTTTTCCCGCCTAGACTGATTTTTTCCCTCCTAGGTCCGCCTAATGCCTAGGCGCCTAGTCCCCGCCTAGCGCCTAGGCGGGCGCCTAGGCCAATTTTTAAAACACTGAAATTATTTACAGAGAAAATTTAAATCTTTGAAATCCCATTCATTTGTCGGTGTATGCTTGATTCTTCTACTACTTTTGTAGTCGATAAGAGGCACCCTAGAGTGCTTCTTCGCTTGCAGCTGTTGAGCAAATTAACTGACTAGCCAGTTTTATTTGGTTAAAGCTAGTTCAGAAACATTATGGAAACTTGTCCGAATCTTGCTGCTTGTCAACCTTTACTTGGTGGATTTTGTGTTTCTAGTGTGTTAAAAGAGTTTTTTTAATTCTCCTACACTGCTTGTTTTTTGATCTATGCCTTTGGAGTATAATGGACCACCCTCTTCCCCTATCTCTCCTTTTAGTGGCAAGAATATGTTGCCTGGTATGGTATCATAGCAGAGCAGATTATTACTGTTTGATTTTCTTTCCGCAGTTTATATCCACTTGTTGGGCATTTTTTTGGGGGCATTAAAGTTTGACTATTGTCTTTCAGCACTCGTGTATTCATTGAACATTTGGTTTTTAATGGATCCTCCTCGTCATCTGATAGGTTTTTTTAGTGGGAAGTTTGTCTTTAATACGATGTAATATTGTTGTGAAATTTGGTCCGTAAATCTTCCAAGTTTAACATCTTTGCCTATTAGAAGGAGATTTTTTAGATGTTCGTCTTCTTGCCCATTATGTCTCTGTCGATGACTATTAGGTTGAATGAGACCCTTTAAGTTGTTCTAACTACTGAATCAATCGTGATTGGTTTCTTTGTATAAGAACTGAATTTTTATGATGCTGAGATACTTTAGATATGGTTGATTCTGTTCTTTACTTATCGGTTGTCTGTATATATGTAGGAGACAATAGCATTTGGTAGATGATCATGTGATTTTAAATTTCTTATATATTGGGGAAGCTACCATGACATCCTTTTAGCTGCAGTTGAGAAAACCAAGTTGGATTTCTGAACCTGATGACAGTTTAGTATAAAAACTTGTGTCACTCTGTGCCTGACAAGGACGAGATCTGTTATATAGAAGCATCACACATTATTATTGTTACTGTAATTAACTCGACAGCTCTTCACCGATATAGTTTAATCAAGTATAACAATGGTGATTTTCTGAAGCAATTTTATTTTATATGTTGAAGGTGAAAAGTAATACTATAAAAAAAATACTGAAAGTAAGATAGAAATAAACACAGAATTGAAAATTAAAATAAAAATAGCAGCAGAAAGTATGTTTTGAATTGTTTTCTTTATTCTCAACATCGTTGCTTCACTATTTCTTTATGCGGCTGCTACTAGGAATGAAATTGCAGAGAGAACTTGAAATTCCTATAGTTTGCACTAAGCTCTCCTGTGTTTAAAATTGCTTACATTAACCTTTCTGGCTATTTTGTCAACTTCTTTTACTTTCTTTCTTTTTCATAACAAAATAACGTAGGCCTGGTTCACGTGCGACTTATACAATTAACGAGGTTCGTTACAATTTTCATGGGTTGCCGTCAATCGGTATGAAGATAAGCTACACAGCCTTATGTATATAGGTGAATAGTTTAAGATATAGAAACGGGTGTACTCGGTTCATAAATATTTATTGTAGGGTTTTACTGAGGTTGAGAATTGAGAGGATCTATTATCTGTGATTCTGTAAAATGAACTTGTTATAAAATGTTTCATGAGTGTTTTATGTGCTACGGTTGGCTAATTTGGATAGAGCTAATACATATAAGCCGTTTTAGGTAGTGAGATTGTGATTTAAATTGTGTCAAATTCTAAGGATTATGTAAGGTTGAAAGTTGGGAGTGTAAATCTCCTTGTTCCCTTTGCATGTTTAAACAATTGCCAGCGTACCATTCATAGCATGTTAAAAAGTTCAATGTTTACAAAGGTGTGTTTCTTTGGGGGGAGAAAGGACCACCAGCGTACCATTCATAGCATGTTAAAAAGTTCAATGTTTACAAAGGTGTGTTTCTTTGGGAGGAGAAAGGACCACCAGTCAATCTGGGATTTTCAGTTTCATTTCAGAACATTCTGTTAGCAAGTCCTAGCTTAGAAAATAAGTCAGGATTTCAATGTTTCGTGTATTTAAGAATGTGCTTTTCGCATTTGTTTCTTCACACACACACACCCACACACACTCACACACTCACACGCTCACACTCACACACTCACACTCACACTCACACTCACACTCACACTCACACTCACACTCACACTCACACTCACACTCACACTCACATCAGCCTCATCAATTTTTTTTCCAAATGGCGAGTAAAAATTCAACTTTTTGATATTTAGAGTGTATGTACATTTTATAGCCTCATCAAAACATTCTCTCTATCAATAATTAACTATTTTAACATCATATTTTAATGTAAAATTTATATTTGGAGGAATAATATACACATGATTAAAGTGGGGTACATTGCTTATTAGTTGATTATGAGTCTTATCTATTCTCTATTTGTAAAGAGTCATAGTAGTCTTCTCCCAAAATAGAGAGTTTATTGTGAGCTTGATGTAGTTGATTTTTAGAGCTAAACTCACCAAAACTATAGAGAAATTAGAATTTGGTGAGTGAGATGCGAATGCACACACACACACACACACACACACACACACACGTATTTGCCCAGATATGGTAGGATTTGTTGAAATTTCTTGGACTCGTAAACCTAAAAATTGAATGCCTTAGTACGTTAAGTTCTATCGTTTCTTCATTTCGACCATTTAAGATAGTGAAGAAACTATGTATACAGTTTTGTTAATTGAACACAGTTATCTATTTTCATTTGTTTCCGTTCATTGTTCATTTTCCAGTTTTTATTGGCCTTATAATCCTTTCCTCTCGTTTCTACAGAGGCTTTGGAACTTCTCAACCGGCAAGTTTCTGAAGACTTACACAGGCCATGAGAACTCCAAGTACTGCATTTCTTCTGCATTCTCGGTGACAAATGGAAAATATATTGTCAGCGGCTCAGAGGATAACTGTGTATATCTATGGGAACTTCAAACGAGGAAAATAGTGCAGAAACTGGAAGGTCACACCGACACTGTGATATCAGTTGCCTGCCATCCTACTAATAATATGATTGCTTCTGGTTCCCTCGAGAATGACAAAACTGTGAAGATTTGGACTCAAGGTGATGACTAAACCTTTGCAAGAGACGATTATTTAACCTAACCAAGTCCTTCTCTGTTTTCGCCATTGATGTAAAAGGAAATGAAAAACAAAAAATATTACTATGGAATCTACGTTGGGACAGTTAGAAACTTGCTCCAAACTTTGAATCCCGTACTTTTATTTTTTTAGTGTAGTACAGTGAGCTTTAAAAATTGCCTGATATGTGTTTGCTTTTGAGGCATGCCTAGCTCGACTTGTTTTGTTGGTCTTTTACTGAAGCCTTGGGCTTCAACTCTGGCTAATGAAGAGTGATGAAAGCATCCGCTCAACTTGTTATGATTACGAACTTGAGCGCATACCATGTTCTATTAGTAAAATAATTTATCGGAGTCATCGTGGTCCTCTCAGAAAAAAATAATTGTTCTATTAGTAAAATGAGTGGCTCAAATACATACCATGTTTTGATATCACCGATCTCAGATTCATGTTGGTGATTTTAAACAAAGAGTTGAATATACACTTCATCAAGAAAAAATATGAACGTTTAGCTTCGCGAATACAAGATACGGGGTATATTAAATGTTTAAAATTTAAATTACTAGTATATTATCAAAATAAAAAAAATAAAATTACTGTATTTCCTCCTCACAAATTTTTTCCTTCTTTGTGTTTTAACAGTTATAACCTAACTGTGCTAATTCTACTTACCAATTTTATTTGGTTAAAGCTAGTTCAAAAACATTATGGAAACTTGTCCAAATCTTGCTGCTTGTCAACCTTTACTTGGTGGATTTTGTGTTTCTAGTGTGTTAAAATAGTTTTTTTAATTCTTCTACACTGCTTTTCGTTTGTTCTGTGGACCACCCTCTTCGATTTTGTGTTTCTATTAGGGCTGATCGAAAAACCGGAAAAACCGAACCGAACCGATAACCAAACCGAAAAAGGCCGAAACCAAAAAACCGAAAATTTTTCGGGTCGGTTTCGGTTTTCAGTAAAACCGAAAAAGACCGAAAAAGAAAAAATAAAACCGAAAAATAACCGAAACTGGACCGAAAAAACCGGTCCAGTTTGGTCCAAAAAATAAAAAGATCGAAACCGAAAAACCGAACCAAAAAATATGCTCAGTTTCGATTTCGGTTTTGCTAAAAACCGAACCGGAGCTTAGCCAGCCCTAGTTTCTAGTGTGTTAAACGAGTTTTTTTAATTCTTCTACACTGCTTGTCTTTTTCTATGCCTTTGGAGTATAATGGATCACCCTCTTCCTCTATCTCTCATTTTAGTGGCAAGAATATGTTGTCCGGCATGGACCACACTCTCTCTCTCTCTTTAGTGGCAAGAATATGTGCCAGGTATGTACCACAATTTAGTGGCAAGAATATGTTGCCTGGTATGGACCACAGTCACACTCACACTCACACTCACACTCACACATGAGTTTGACATAAACGGACAACAAAGTGCGTCGCTAGTATTTTTTTAATATCATGTTGAACGTTGATTTTTCTAATCGATTATTTTGATGATAACAATAATTGTAAAACATGATAAAAGCTCGTTTTGCGTACTAATCATTTATCGAGTTTATTAAAGGTTCAAAATGATAGAATGCGAAATTACGAAGCCAATGGTTCAAGCGGAACCAATATCGGATTCGAAACGAATTAGTTACGGGGTTTCGAAGTTTGTCGAGAAAACTGAAAACAAGCCCAGAACAAAAACGACTGATCCATAAGGAAACGATCGATCATTTTAGTGAAATTTTCTTCCAGTGAGCACAACGTAAAAACGACCGATCGCCAAGAGGAAACGACCGATCGTTTTCAGTACAAATTTGACCAGTGAGCACTCAGCAAAAACGACCGATCATAAATCTGAAACGACCGATCGTTTCAGTGCGCATTTTGTCCAGTGAGTCCAATTGAAAAACGACCGATCGTTTTTCAGAAACGACCGATCGTTTCTGTAGAATTTCAAAATCCAGCTTTTAAGCTATTCCTGAAAATGGGGCGAACTGCTGCAAAAACAGCATTGAATGAACTCACCAACCAGCAACGGTCTGAAATTAATTGCTGCACCTTTGTGACTCTACAAAAGCCCCAAAATACTTTGAAGAAAATCATCCAAGCATTCACAACTTTTAAGCAATTCTTACTAAGAAATCCTTCAAGCTTATACTACTTATTTCTCACTTGTAATCAAAAATATTCTCGAGTATATTCTCATTGTAATCTTATAAACATCGAGATAATATTTGTTAGTGAGTGATTCGAAATCAAACTTGTAAAAGAGTATTTTATAAACTTATTAGTGAGCGAGTGAATTGGGTAGAGGCTTTTAAGCAACTGTAGCTTAAAAGCTCTAGGTCATTTATTCGGGATACTCATATAGTGAGGGGGAGCGTAATCGGTTGATTAAGCTCGTTAAGGTGTAACCTTGAAACGAAGATTTTTAGTGAAACACTCGGTAGTGAAAATACCGAGGAGAGGACGTAGGCGCGGTTTGCCGAACCTCTATAAATCTTGCGTTATTTCTTTCCCTTAACTTTTACTTTTCGTATTTATTTATCGCTTATATTTATTGCTTGCTTAGATCAATTTAGCGTTAATTTGGTAACAAAAGAGTTTAGGTTATAAATACCACTAATTAACTTAGTTAAATACCCATAGATTTAATTCCGCGAAAAACGTACGAAAACCTTATTCACCCCCCCTCTAAGGTTTAGACTCCTACGGACCAACAATTGGTATCAGAGCTTAGCTATTCTATTCATAAAAATCTAACGATTTTATAGTTTAAAGATCCACTATGTCTTCATACGCCGACTCTAAATCCATAACTAGGCCACCATTCTTTGACGATACTAACTATCCCTATTGGAGAGACCTTATGAAAAATTTCCTTTGTGGTTTTGAAATAGACCAATGGATAAGTATTAGTAAAGGCTATAAAACGCCTAGGAGAAATGGCGAAGATAAACTTGTAGAGGAACTAGACACCGATGAACGCCTCGCATTTTCCCTAAATTGTAGGGCTATGACTTCTATCACTTGTGCGCTCTCGCCTAGTGAATATGATAAGATTTCCGGTTGTGACACCGCTAAGCAAATGTGGGATAAGCTAGCTATTATGCACGAAGGAACTAGTCAAGTTAAGGACTCTAAAATTAGCATGCTTATTCATGATTATGAATTATTTAAAGTCGATGATGACGAGTCTATTGCTTCTATGTACACACGTTTTACTAAGATTACTAATGATCTTAAGAGACTTGAAAAGGTATACTCTAGCAAGGAGATGGTGACGAAAATCCTTCGAAGTCTTCCAAGGAAGTGGGAATCAAAAGTGACGGCCATACAAGAGGCCAAGGACATGAACACTCTCTCTCTCGACAACCTCATTGGATCCCTAAGCACTCATGAACTCGACATGACGACTCGAAAGCATGAGGATGACTCGAAAAAGAAGAAAGGCATTGCCTTCAAATGCACAACAAATGACGATAGCGAAAATGATTCATCTAGTGAGGATGATGAGATGGCTCTCTTTGCCAAACGCTACAACAAATTCCTAAGTTGGAAAAAGAAGGGTGGACAACGATTTCGGAAAAAGGAATATAAGGAAGAGACTTCCGAAAAATCTAGCAAAAAGGACGAAATCATTTGCTACAAATGTCACAAACCCGGCCATATGCAAAACGAATGTCCCTTGAAGAAAAAGGACAAGTTCGTAAAGAAAAGGGAAAACAAGAAGGCATTCTTAGCCGCATGGGGGAGCGATAATGATAGCTCCGATAGCGACAATGAAGAAGTCGCAAATCTATGTCTCATGGCTAGAGACGATGATACCGAGGATGTAAGCTATCACTCCTCTAACTCCTCTATTTCTAGTGATGATTGTCTTGATATTAATGATGTGTTAGAATCTTTAGAAAAAGCTAGAGGTAAGAACAAATCTTTTAGAAAATTGCTAATTACTCTACAAGACGAACTTGAAAATTTAGCTATGAAAAATGACACACTCGCAACTAAAAATGCCGAACTCACCCTAGAAAATGATAAGTTAGTTGATGACCTTAAGTCATGTAAACTTAAGGCGGATAGCGCCGAACTTACTCTCTCTAAGTTCACTAAAGGTAGTAAAATGCTAAGTACTATATTAGCTTCTCAACAAGGCGCGTATGATAAAACCGGTGTAGGTTACAACCCACTCTTAACGGCTAAGCATAAAAACCTATTCACCAAACAAATGGCTAAAAATGAAAGTAGACAACCAAATCACTCTCATAAAAACAACTCGTATAAAAAGAACTTAGTTTATAATCGTTTTGTTAAACCTATATCACATGTTAAATGTATTACTTGCAACCGTAGTGATCACTATGAAGATTACATATATTGCCCTAATAGGTATAAGGTTAATAGAAATGATTTGGTTTGGATTCCAAAGGGTCGAGACTCTAACCCTCAAGGACCCAAAAATGGATTAGGGTACCAATGATCGTTTTGTCTTGTAGGTATGCTTGAGGTCAAAAATCAACGAGGACAAGTGGTTCTTGGATAGTGGATGCTCAAGACATATGACGGGAGACAAAACAAAATTCACCACTCTTGCACCTAAAGACGGAGGCTTTGTGACCTTCGGAGATAATAGCAAGGGCAAAATTATCGGTATTGGTAGTATCTCTAAACCATCTAATGTTGTTATCGATAATGTATTGCTTGTGGATGGTTTTAAACACAACTTGCTTAGTATAAGTCAACTTTGCGATTTGGGTCACAAAGTCATTTTTGAAAAATCTCATTGCATCATTCATTGTATTTCAAATAATAAAACTATTCTCATGGGTCAAAGACAAAATAATGTCTATATGATTGATTTGAATAGTTCGGTGGAAAATGAAGTTAAGTGTCTTGTTACTATCAACGACAATGGTTGGTTGTGGCATAGACGACTTGGTCATGCAAGTCTTGATTTACTTGCTAAACTTTCTAGTAAAGATTTGGTAATAGGTTTACCAAAAGCTCCTTATATAAAGGACAAACTTTGTCACGCTTGCCAATTAGGCAAACAAACAAAAATTTCTTTTAAGTCTAAAAATATTATTTCTACTACTCGTTGTTTGGAGCTCATTCATATGGACTTAGTTGGCCCCTCCCGGACACTTAGTCTTGGCGGGCGTGCATATGCCTTCGTCATGGTTGACGATTTTAGTCGCTTTACTTGGGTGTTGTTTTTAACTCATAAGCATGAAGCATTTAGAGAATTCTCTATTATTTGCAAAAAGCTCCAAACACGAAAGGGTTATATGATCAAAAGTATCCGAACCGACCATGGTAAGGAATTTGAGAATACTCCATTTCAAACTTATTGTGATGAAAATGGTATTGATCATAATTTTTCGGCTCCTCGTACGCCCCAACAAAATGGGGTAGTAGAGAGAAAGAATAGAACCCTAGAGGAAATGGCACGGACCATGCTTTGCGAAAATAATTTGCCAAAGTATTTTTGGGCCGAAGCCGTAAATTCCGCTTGTTATATTTTAAATAGAGCCTTAATTAGGCCCATATTAAAAAAGACACCTTACGAATTATGGAATGAGCGAAAGCCCAATATTTCTCATTTACGTGCATTTGGTTGTAAATGCTATGTTCATAATAATGGTAAGGATAATCTAGGAAAATTCGATGCTAAGTCCGACGAAGGAATTTTTGTTGGATATGCTATATCGAGTAAAGCTTATCGTATTTTTAATAAAAGAACTTTATTGGTGGAAGAGTCGGTACATGTCTCGTTTGATGAGAATTTGCCGACAATTGATAAGCCTTTAATTGTTCATAATATTAATGATGATATTTTTCATAAAGCATCTTCTTCAAATCATGTTACATCTAGCTTAGAGTCAACGCCTAGCATAGAGGTTGAACCCGTTGATGAAGAAGTCACTATAGAGAGACTTCAAAAGGACTTAGAAACTAGCGTACATATTCATGAGGATTTGCCTCAAGAATGGCGTTTTGCCAATCACCAACCGCAAGATTTAATTTTGGGTAACCCGGGAGAAAGAGTGCATACACGTTCATCATTAAGAAATATAGTTAATCATTTTGCATTCTTGTCTCAATTAGAGCCCAAGAACATTCATGAAGCGGAACTCGATGAGAGTTGGGTATTAGCTATGCATGACGAATTAAATCAATTCGAGCGTAGTAACGTATGGACCTTAGTACCTAGACCACGTGAGAAAACCATTATAGGTACGAAATGGATATTTCGTAATAAGATGGATGAATCCGGGGTAGTTATTAGAAATAAGGCTAGACTAGTAGCTCAAGGGTATAATCAAGAAGAGGGCATCGATTTCGATGAAACTTACGCACCCGTAGCAAGACTAGAAGCCATTAGAATGTTGCTTGCTTATGCTTCTTTTAAACGTTTTAAATTATTTCAAATGGATGTTAAAAGTGCATTTTTAAACGGCTTTATTAATGAGGAAGTTTATGTAAAACAACCACCCGGTTTTGAAAATCACGAGTTTCCTAATCATGTGTACAAACTTCGAAAAGCACTTTATGGTTTAAAACAAGCACCCCGGGCTTGGTATGAAAGACTTAGTAAATTTTTGATTAAAAAGGGTTTTTCTCGTGGTACTTTAGACACTACTCTTTTTATTAAAAAGGATGGAAAAGATATGCTTTTAATTCAAATTTATGTTGATGATATTATTTTCGGTGCTACTAATGCTCGCATGTGCGAGGAGTTTTCTAAGTGTATGCAAGGTGAATTCGAGATGAGCATGATGGGTGAACTCACATACTTTCTTGGATTGCAAATCAAACAAACAAAGGACGGAATTTTCGTCAATCAAGCCAAATACACGAGGGACTTGCTCAAACGGTTCAACATGAGCGATGCAAAGCCGCTAGGAACTCCGATGAGTCCGGCAACAAAACTAGACAAGGATGAATCGGGTAAAAGCGTGGACCAAAAGCTCTATAGAGGTATGATTGGATCCCTCTTATATTTAACCGCAAGTAGACCCGATATCATGTTTAGTGTTTGCTTGTGTGCTAGGTATCAATCTTGCCCTAAAGAATCGCATGTTATAGCCGTTAAGCGCATTTTTAGATATCTAGTAGATACATGTAATTTAGGATTGTTTTATCCGCATGATACTTCTTTTGAATTGCTTGGCTATTCCGACGCCGACTTTGCCGGTTGTCGATTAGATAGAAAGAGTACTAGTGGCACTTGCCATTTCTTAGGAAACGCCTTAGTTTCTTGGCATAGCAAGAAACAAAACTCGGTTGCGCTTTCCACGGCGGAGGCGGAATATGCCGCCGCGGGTAGTTGTTGCGCACAAATCCTTTGGATGCGTCAACAACTCAACGACTTTGAATTATCATTTAATAGTGTACCTATATTGTGTGATAATACTAGTGCTATAAACCTTTCGAAAAATCCGATCCAACACTCTCGCACTAAACATATTAATTTACGTCATCACTTTTTACGGGATCATGTCCAAAAAGGGGATATTACACTTGAATATATAAGTACCGATAGGCAATTAGCCGATATTTTCACTAAACCCCTTAATGAGGAACAATTTTGTTTTATTCGACGAGAGTTAGGCATGTTTGTTGTGTGAAATATACATATATACATGTATTTGATTAATTTAATATATTTTAGTATTTTTGCATATTTTTTTCTTGCCAAATCTGTGTCGAAATGTGCCAAAATTTCTGTTCTGTACCTCATTTACAGTCGATCGATCGTCATATAAAACGACCGATCGTTTTGCTACAGACGACCGATCGTTCCACAAAACGACCGATCGTTTTTTAGTCTTACTCACTGGAACTTTTTGTTCCAAATTCGACCGATCGACACACAAAACGACCGATCGTTTTTGTGTTTTTCAGCATAAATCCTTGAAACCCTAATAAAATTTTTCAAACCCATTCACAATTCCACAGCCAACTCTCTCTCAAAATTCGTCCCCTCTCTTCAAAACTTGTCAAATATCCCACTTTACATCCGAAATCAATCCAATATGGTTCGCACTAAAAGAACTTCCCTCGTGGATGAAGATGACGAAGCCTATGTGCCTCCGTCCCCTCGTCCTCGTATTCCTCGCGGTCGCCGAACCGCCTCCTCCACCGCTCCGCCATCGGGCCCCGGTGCCTCATCCGGCTCTCGTCCTCCTCTCTATCTACCCACGATGGATAAAAGAGGTATTTTGTCAAATTTCACTCTAGATATGTCTCTATTCCGTGAACGATTTCCCGCTCTTATGCTCGATTTAAGTTTTCAAAAACTCGATACCATTCTCACTCTAAAAATGCCATTCTTCATTGAAAACGTATACGAATTTTATCACAACCTAGCTCTAGATAGGGATTCCGATGACGCACTTCGTTTGCGTTCATCATTTCACGGCCAACCATTCGTTTACGGTATAGACCGTTTACGACATTTATTACGCCTAGATAATGACGGTATCCATGAGTCGTGTGAGGAACTATGTGAGACTCTTCAGATCGATAACTTCAACGATCTCAAATCCGAAATTTTTCATCCCGTCCATAACAATCAATCCAACAAAGCCCATGGCCTCTTATTCCGCAACAAATTAGCCTATCACATCCTTTCGCATATCGTCCTACCCCATACTTCAAATTTTACGGATGTTACAAATGAATACATCTTTCTACTAGGATGCATCCATCGCAAAGTCAAACTTGACTTCGCGACTCTCATATTTTTTAAGATGGATTCGCTTAAAACGAAATCCAAAAATGGGTTACCCTACGGTGCTCTAATTTCGGCCATCTTAAATGACCTCAATCTCGTTCCCGATGGAACCTTATTCAAAAATAAGGACAAACATATTTGGGACACTTCATATCTTTCCCAAATGTCCATTAAATTCCACAATGCCGATAAAACCATTACATGGTCCGGTAAGCGGGTATCCGGCCCCAACTATGCTCCTCTTTCCCCCGAAGAGGAAGAGTATGTTGGCCCCAAGGCCACACCGCGTGCCACTCATGAGGACGTCGCTATCTCCTCTGATTCCATTCCCCCCGTCGATATCCCTACATCTTCTCGTCCCTCTCGACGACAAGGAAAAGCTCAGGCGGGATCTTCTTCTCGTATCCCGCGCTCCGACAAGTTCTATGACTCTCTCTACATCAACCAATACCACAATGCGCAAATGACTCGTCGAATGTTTCGATTCATGAATCCGGGACAAGAAGAGCTAGACCGACTTGATCGTGAAAGCGCCGAGCAAAGGGCACAATTTCATGAATTCTTTCCAAACAACGATGACAACGATGACGACGAGGATGATGCGACCTCCCACCGTGACTAGGCGGATATATTTTTCATGTTTTTTTTGATGATGTCAAAGGGGGAGAAATACCTCTCTCTTTTGTTTTTAAGTTGTATTTCTTTTCCGCTCTACGAACTACGTTGGTTTTTGATGTAATAACTAGAAAAACGTTTTATTTTATGAATCGTTATTATGTTGCTTTTTATAAGTGCTTATGCATTGTGAGATTTGTGTATATGCGTGGTTATAATTTCTATTAAGATTTATGCTCATAATTGCTAGTTGAATGGGCTATTTGTATTTGCTTTTCATTTGTGGCGATTGACCATTATTAGGCAAAACTATGGCCAAATTTTTGCTTACATATAGTTCTTCGTAATCCCTATTCATTTAGCTTTGTTTTAGCGTCTTATTAAAATCGAATGTTATGACATTTACTTGGTTCTTTTCAAAAAAAACTTTGTCCAAGTAAAGCGTCATCTACACATATCGGTTATTCTCTTTTAAGCAAAAAGAGCTTATAGTATGTTGAAGTCAATATTTTGTCATCATCAAAAAGGGAGAGATTGTTGAACGTTGATTCTTCTAATCGATTATTTTGATGATAACAATAATTGTAAAACATGATAAAAGCTCGTTTTGCGTACTAATCATTTATCGAGTTTATTAAAGGTTCAAAATGATAGAATGCGAAATTACGAAGCCAATGGTTCAAGCGGAACCAATATCGGATTCGAAACGAATTAGTTACGGGGTTTCGAAGTTTGTCGAGAAAACCGAAAACAAGCCCAGAACAAAAACGACTGATCCATAAGGAAACGATCGATCATTTTAGTGAAATTTTCTTCCAGTGAGCACAACGTAAAAACGACCGATCGCCAAGAGGAAACGACCGATCGTTTTCAGTACAAATTTGACCAGTGAGCACTCAGCAAAAACGATCGATCATAAATCTGAAATGACCGATCGTTTCAGTGCGCATTTTGTCCAGTGAGTCCAATTGAAAAACGACCGATCGTTTTTCAGAAACGACCGATCGTTTCTGTAGAATTTCAAAATCCAGCTTTTAAGCTATTCCTGAAAATGGGGCGAACTGCTGCAAAAACAGCATTGAATGAACTCACCAACCAGCAACGGTCTGAAATTAATTGCTGCACCTTTGTGACTCTACAAAAGCCCCAAAATACTTTGAAGAAAATCATCCAAGCATTCACAACTTTTAAGCAATTCTTACTAAGAAATCCTTCAAGCTTATACTACTTATTTCTCACTTGTAATCAAAAATATTCTCGAGTATATTCTCATTGTAATCTTATAAACATCGAGATAATATTTGTTAGTGAGTGATTCGAAATCAAACTTGTAAAAGAGTATTTTATAAACTCATTAGTGAGCGAGTGAATTGGGTAGAGGCTTTTAAGCAAGTGTAGCTTAAAAGCTCTAGGTCATTTATTCGGGATACTCATATAGTGAGGGGGAGCGTAATCGGTTGATTAAGCTCGTTAAGGTGTAACCTTGAAACGAAGATTTTTAGTGAAACACTCGGTAGTGAAAATACCGAGGAGAGGACGTAGGCGCGGTTTGCCGAACCTCTATAAATCTTGCGTTATTTTTTTCCCTTAACTTTTACTTTTCGTATTTATTTATCGCTTATATTTATTGATTGCTTAGATCAATTTAGCGTTAATTTGGTAACAAAAGAGTTTAGGTTATAAATACCACTAATTAACTTAGTTAAATACCCATAGATTTAATTCCGCGAAAAACGTACGAAAACCTTATTCACCCCCCCTCTAAGGTTTAGACTCCTACGGACCAACAAAATCCTAACCTTCTAAAAACATATTCAGGCAAACTTGCAGTCAACACATTTTTGTTCATATCTTTCTGCACTCTCCGCAGAAGCTCAACAGACTTAGTAGCTAAAAATCCAAATGTATCAAACGTAAAAAGTATGAAACTGTGCTGATTGTCGTGACAGACCTTCTCATGTTTTTCTACCTTCGCTACCGCTGCAGTAGTAGCTGCGTGATCCATGGTCAATTCTCCAATACCAAACCCCACCAAGGGCGAAATGTCGGTAAGATCAACACACGCATGTTTTCCACCGCTCCAGCTGTAAACAATAACGTTTGCTGGCCTAAAGATAGTTCTCCCCTCAGATGGATCCGTAAGAAAGTTCACAGGTGCCTCCTTTTTAGCTGAAATTCCTGCTCTCCAAATGATGTCATACAATACATCCCTAACCAAGTCATGGCGGTATTTAAACCCCGGAAGGTTCCTACAATGGACTGCATGACCACCAAATGAGTCAAGACAAACCCTGTGACAAGCCGGACACATTTTCCCTTCCCGGTATAAAGGAATCAAAAGTCGATATTTGATAATAACTCGGTATTTTATAGGGAACATGTGCTGGGCCAAACCCTCTATAGAGGTGGCAAGTAAGAAATTCTGAGCATGCGGGGCACGAAGACACCCAAGCATGGCAAGATCCATAGGCTCCAAATCGAACTACTCGCGTAAACCCTTATAAACCCCATTAAAGTAAGGCTCCGCCAGAAGGTGCATTGGTTTTTGGGGGACATCGCCCTTCGTGGTGATTCTTGTGGAGTCGAACTCGGAAAGCATTGCTTGGAACCTGTCCAAAGCCTTAGTGAAGTATGTGCCTAATGGGATATCTTCGCAACCCCTCAATATGTAATCCTGCAGCTCAGCTGATTGAACCATTGGCGCTAAATAGGCAAAGTGAATTGCATCGGATATGGAGTAGATACCAATCCCGCCCAATTTGATAGGCAAAGAACAGATCCTCCATTGCAAATCTTCAAAACCAGAACCTTCTAATGTAACAATGCTATACATGGGATGTCCGCGAGCAACATCGAACAACCCTTGAGTATCTATGAAGGACGGTGGTGGACAAGTTCTAAGTGCGAAATTAATTTTAGAGATACGCATGCAATCCCTTGATAGAACAAGCCTACGCACCCATCAACTCGAGTGATTTTGTTGCCCTCTTTACGGCTAAATCCCGCACAAAACCCTCATCCACACTAACTGCCCCACCTAGTAGCTTGACCCCTGGCGAAGGCCGAGTAATGTCGGGAGGAAACAGCCTTGGTTGGTAGCTACGATGGTCAACGTTCGGCCAAAATAGTTTGGTTTTTTGAATGTTCAAAGCAAGCCCAAGATTAGGTCCTTCTATTTTAATGATGTCGAATGATTTAGCTACCTCAAGTGTATCCCCAACTAGGGTACCATCGTCTAAATACCATACTTGCACGGCCAACTTGCACTCATCACGTATCTGTAGAATTAGAGGGTGCAAAGCAATCACTAATAAAAGAGCTCCGAATGGTTCCCCTTGTTGGATGCCACAAGCTGACCATATGTGGTCCCCCTAAGTTACAATCGAGCAGGTTGCCCGTACATGAACTCGACCCAATGAGAAATAGATGAACATTTTGCCCGTAATTCGTGAAAAATCTTTCCTCTATCTACAAGGTTATAAACATTCTTAAAGTCGACTAGAAGTATGGACAAATTACCCTCTTTGTGAGTAGCACCGATGAATCTATTCATATCATGAAGTACGACCTCAGCGCCTCCGGGCGTCCCAACCCCTAACTCAAAATCTTTCAAATAACCCACCATATCCTTCGCTATCATTTTCATTGCTACCTTGGACACCAATCTTCTTCAAATCGTCTCAACAACTATTGGTCTAATTCCGCTATCCGCTTTGAGTAATGGAGTGAGTGGGGCGCTAGCCACATACTCGGCAAGGGGTTGGGGACACTTTCCGTGGAGCCACAGATTGACAACGAGTGTGAGAGCTGAGAGTAAATATTTGGAGACCGCGGAAGCCGCTCCACACAACGCATCAAGCAAATGTTGTGCCCTTAAACTGTCACGTCCACAAGATGTCCCTTTTGGGAAGGTTTTAATGCAAGTAAAAACATCATCAACACCAACATTAAGGGGCTCATCATCAAAAGGGATGCAAGGGAGGGAAGGTGGGGGAGTAAGAGGGTGTTTGTCTTCGAGAGCAAACCTGGTATCGTCAATATCAGGGACAATCCTAGACGATATCAAAACCTTGACGGCCGCAGTATAATGACCATTACAAATCTTGATTTTATCCACTTTTGTGCCCTATTACTTATTTTATCCCAAAAAAACTTGATTTTTTTATACTATTACTACAAAACATGTATCAATACATTCCAATAATTATTTTTAAAAGAACATCCACACGCAATTTATTTTGGAATAAATGTATAAATTAGTGTAAATTAAACATTAAATTTTAGAAAAATTGTTTAAAATAATATTATGTTCAAATATTTTAAAATTTGAATACAATATATTATAAAATTTTATAAATTTGCGAAATAAGTTGTGAAAATTTAAAATTTGATTGAAAATAAGTAAAGGGACACGGAAGGAGTAGAGAATACGATATAGAATAGTTGGACTCGGTACTAGCTATACACTGTAAAGCGGTGACAATCCCTTTTATATATAGAAGCTTCTTTTGTTCTTCAAAATGGGAACTAAAAAGCTCAATCTTCACTGAACAAGGTATATGATACTAGTACTTATTTCCTCCTCACAAGATTTTTCCTTCTTTGTGTTTAATAGTTATAACCTAACAGTGCTAATTCTACTACTAGTTTAGTTCTTAATTAATTAGTTCCTTTGTATCTTGTTCTACTTAAGAGGTTCGCTACTTATTCAACATATTTTTTTATGAAATATTTGATAGTACTAATTCCATAAGTACCAATATGTTTAGTTCATGAAAGCTGCTTATATTTAACTCTTTTTTGTTGTTGTCTAAAGCTCTTGATAGCAAATTATGAACAATTTTAGAGGACAAAAGATAGACTGAACAAAGTACAACTACAAAAAAGAATAAGAAAAAACCATGTTTTAATTTCTTCTGTTTCTAAGACTAGATTTTGAAGATAATTTGTGGGTGGCATTTTACCTTGCTTTAGTGGACTTGATGAAAATACACAGCTTTGCACGATGCTTTTAGAGTTCTTTACACTATCCCGAAAATCTTAGAAAAAATAATTAATGTCTATTAGAGTTCTTGGACGACGTTTAATCATGTTCGGATTTATTGTTTGGTATGAAATCATTGATCACTAAATACAAAATTGTCAACATATTTCAATAAGTGGGACCGCAAATACAAACTTTTAAAGCATTTTTTTTGTTCTGATTTATCTTTTAGAGCAATGCTTAACAGATTTACAAACCTTGCCGAGAATTGTACAACATAACATTGCAAGTGGCCCAATTTTGTATCTATTCTCAACCACGATAGATTTAAAAGGTTGATGATGTACAGTATCTGAAATTTCTATCCGCTGTTTTAGTTGCAGTTTTACAGTTAGGTTCTAAGTGAGTTTGCAACCACAGTTAGAACCCAATGTATAAATGGACAGAACTGTAAAAAGTTAAATGTACGTAAATTAAATCACACGCACATTTAACAACGGAGTTCACCTAACTAGGCTACGTCTCCGGGGCACTTACCCAGATTATGATATTATAAAAAACTTACAATATAGGACTCAAGTCTTAACGAAAAACACTGACCCCCTCTAGCTTTTTCTGCCTATCTCTATATTGATCCTACTCTATAACTATCACTTATAAATCAATGGCATCCCACCATTGTTTTCTTTTTAAAGCTCACGTATATTCTCTCTAGAAAATAAGTTCTTTATAATTTAAAACACACACATTTTACAAACTAGGTTATCAACTATTTATACAAGTAAAATAATCTTCTTTCTTTAGGATCTTGAAGATTGCTTTCGACTTGTTTTGATTGGCTTCAATCTTTCCATGTATAACGAGACTCTTCAGCGTAGAATTGACTCCAATCTTCATAAGTTAATACATGTTAAATAACTAGCTTGGAAATAGGAGTTAGTCTTTTCATATAACTAGGAAACATATAAAGATAATATCTTTTAGAGATAATATATTTCCATATATATATGAAACACTTAAACTCCATATTACATTCAATCTTTAAACGAATCATACTGAATATAGATAAGGAACAAAGATTGAAACATGTGATAAGGACAAGTATAAGAATAGAGATACATATTAAAAGGAAAAATAACCTTATAAACTAATCTCTTTATATGTTTTTAGAAAACATCTTTCCTTAACACTTTGATATTCTCACTTTACGCATATTAAACCTTTAAGATCATATGAGAATATTTCCTGCATACTGTAGAACAAATAATAATCAATAAAGAACAGTTATGCAGTTTTACAGAACTAGACAGAATACTGCTGAACAGCAGGTTGGAACTGTGGTTGCAACTGGTACTTGAAATCACCAACGCTGTCTAATCAGGTTGTAACTGAGGTTGCAACTGGTACTTGAAACCTAATACTACTATCTTAGTAGGTTGTAACTGAGGTTGCACCATTGCTTGAAACCTGTCAACACTGTCTTAGTTCTTGATAAACAGATAGAATTATTTAGTAAAAACCATTAGACAACAAATAGAATTTAGACCAGAAATCTGGTCCTAACAGTATCGTAAATGTAGGGTTTTTCTAATCGTAAACTTTCTAAATATATTGCTTTGAAATTATTTAGTACTAAGACATGGGTCTCCCGATTGTATGGCAGGATAGAGAATTTAAATTGTGCATTTGAAAAGGGTGCATTTATGGACATGTCGCTAGAGAGTTGGATTTCGGAAATGGTGAGGATAATTATTTATACACAAAGGACAAAATCATTAATCACCTCAAACTCTCACTCTTGTTGACATTAAATTTTTTATTTTTGTTTTGAAATGGACATTACATTGAATTCTTTCTGAATAATTTGTTAACAGGAAATGGATGACTACATCATAGACCAATGTCCAAACTACTACACCGAATTTGATGAGTATGTACAGTTAGTAAGTACACCAGAGGATAACTTCCAGCAGACATCGCCTTCGGAGGGGTCCACATCAGCTCATACGAGCCAAAGCAACGCCTCAACCACTACCACCGCCACTGCGAAATGTGGCGGTTCATCAGTAGAGATTTGTAGGGCTAGCTTTGAGAGGCCAAATAGAAAGCTCAGAGCAGATAACATCCCCAAGGCTACTAGGACTGCTAGTCAAGTAAGGGCTACTTAACTAGCCTTTTAAATTAAGAGTATACTTATATTGAATAATCCATCTATAAATTAAATTGTCTAGTTATAGAAGTTTAAGGTTTTGTGATATCCAACACAGTACAACAAAAAAACTTCTAATCCATATTAATAAATGTCCATTACAAAACAAGTTTGTTTTTATCCGGATATTGAAAGTATAAATGGACAATACATTTATTACATAAGACTATCGGCGTAACATGACCTATATATCTTACTTCAAACATTCACAATTAAGAAACTGGTCTAACAAAATATTTACAATTTAGTTATTGCAACTGATTGACATTTAGTTTCGAGTTTCATTTTGATCGTGTACTTTTTTAATATGAATAAATGTTAACCCGCTTTTTCTGGAAATATTTTTGATATGCATGAAAAATCGACATTTTTTTATATATATATATATATATATACATACATCAACACACATATTTTCTTCGAACACAAATATATATATACGTAGTTTGGTAGCTAAATTAATAAGACCTGACAGTCCGGTTTATTAAATGTATTTTTTTCCACTAGTTAATCATCAAGCTCTAAGCTTGATTTTCGAAATTTTTATATCCTATATCAAACCAGTTTTTTTTTTTGATATTTATTAGATATAGAATAATTAAAACTCTTATCCCAACTCTTATCGTAAGAGTTTTCCCCCCAAAACTTATGGATCAATTACAATCTTTGATCGGTTTGTCGTTTTTCTTGAGAATTACTATTTACTGTGTAGAATTTATTTGATTTAGAAAAATCCTTTTGTGAGAACGATATTATAAAAGATGGAAGAATTGGTCTTGTTATGATTCAAAAATAAAGATTTATGTAGAATTCCTTGGATTGGTTTAGAACCAAGTATGCAAGCAGCTTACATCTCATACAAAATTACTTGAAACTTTTTGAGTAAATTGGTATCCAGATCACTCAGCTAATGTTAAAAAAGCTGACATGAAGATGATTAAATTAATCATTAATGAGAATGCGGTTAAATAAATAAGTGGTAGTGCATGAAATCACGTCATAGAAAGCCAGTTTGACAAACTTTCTTTGGAACAAAGAAAAACTACAATTGAGTGAAGAGGTGGCTACATTCTGCTGTTTTTATATTTTTGTCCTTAGTTTTTGTCGGTTTTCAAATTGATTCCAGAAGATATATTTATTTCACAATTGATAGTATGATTTATTTTTGTTTCCTGTGGGGTGTTTCCACCACAACTTATTCCATTTATTAATAAAAATGTAAATTTTCTCTACTAATTATATATTAAGAAAAATCTACAATTGCATACCAAGAATGTCCCAGTTTGTCTCAGTGATGAGTTATATGTAATATAAAAGTAGTGGACTGATTTTTGATGAACATAAATTTCTGAGGGATGTTGGCTAAAAAAAAGAAAAAAATGTCCCAGTTTGAGAAACTTCTTTGGAAAAAAAAAATTACAATTGCACACCAATAATATTTAAGCTTAAGAATTTGTGTTGAACTAATGCATGGGTGATCAATAAACTTTTAAGTGAAATTTTATCTTAAATGGTTGGTATGACTTTTTAATATGCTAAAATATGTGTTTTTTTAACTTTCATCAGGCTCATGATAATACAGAGAGCTCATTTGGGCAAAAGGATGAGGAGGTAACCGATGAAGGTGCTACAAATAAAGATTTACTTGGTGGTAGCAAAAACAATAATGAACCGAAAGTAGGCCAAAAAAGGACTAATGCGATGACTAGAACTCCTATTGAGGCTCAAGACCGTGTAATGGCTGAGAGGAAAAGGAGAGAGAAACTCAGCCAACGCTTCATTGCGCTTTCTGCTATGGTTACCGGCCTAAAAAAGGTACTACAATGCTTTCAACATCACCTTTTATCAATTCTAGTCTGTTTGATATTTCTAAATTTTTAGGTTATCATGTTTGCTTCTTCTTCTAATTTGAGCTAATTGTGACACGTAAACCTTAACTATATGATTGAGTTTGAGTGCATGCATTGTTTATATTTGACCTTTAATTATGTTTAAAAATCTGTTAATATTTAATTAGTCTTAAGCAAAATACTAGATTCTCACTTAAAAGATATTGGCACAACAAAAAGGTTGGAAGATTATTCATCTATAGAACTCCTCACTATTGATGATGCATTACTTAATACTCCATACGATAAGATTTTTCAAAGATGAAACTTATGTTTACAATGATTTTTATTTTAATTAAATAACCTTGATGTGTTTTTGTAATTGGACACAGATGGACAAAGCATCTGTTCTTGGAGATGCTATAAAGTATCTAAAACAGCTTCAAGAAAATATGAAATTTCTAGAAGAGAAAATTAACAAAAAATCTGAAGAATCGGTTGTATTTGTGAAGAAATCACAGATGTGTCTAAGTGATGACACGTCATCAAGTGATGAGAACTTTAATGGACATTTTAAGGAAGCACTTCCTGAGATAGAAGCTAGGATCTCAGAGAACAATGTACTTATAAGAATCCACTGTGAGAAACAAAAGGGTTTTGTTGTGAAGCTGCTTACTGAGATTGAGAAGCTTCACCTAACTGTTGTTAACACCAGCTTCTTGCCGTTTGGAAATTATGCTGTGGATATCACTTTGGTTGCACAGGTATATAGTCTTGGTATTTTCAACAACATGAATATTTCGAAATCGTATTTTTATTGTGAACTAAAGAAAAATGAGATGTACATTAATCGTATTTTATGTGAATTTTCGTGACAAAGCTATAAGAGCAACCGCAACAGCTGATTTAAAATGATGGCAAATTTTTTAAATTAGTTGTTACGGTTGCTCTTATAGCTTTGTCACGAAAATTCACAGAAAAATGATGCATAAATAATTCAGAGCAATTGATGTATTTGATGGTGTTTCCTTATACTATGGAATATATGCACAAAATAACCTATGTATCAATTACGTTCAGACATACATAAAATAACTTTAACTGAACACTCTCCTTGTTTATACTGAGAGCATAAGTTCACTGTTTTAGTTAAATAATAGTTATATATGAGAGAGAAATTGTTATTAACGATACAAATAAATGTGGAGAGATAAAATGTTAATATAATATGATAAAAATATATATTTAGTTATGATAGAGATGTTAAAATAGGAAGATTTATAATGGTATAAAGTTAAATTGTTAATCTAAAATTGTAAAACTGTGTTAGTTTATGAACAAGTCTCGGGTAATTGATGCGGGTGGTCTAAGTATTTGTAATGAGTAACTTTTAGGTAGACCCGGACTAACACATAGGATTTATTATTTGGTGTGGCAAACCAATTATATGTATACATCTGTCATTTATACATATCAATAGAATACAACTGAAACATCATATCAAAACCATCACTCCCATATTCCTACTATTCTCTCTCCTCCCTATATTTTTGAAAAAAAACTTCATTCCTATTTTTTTTGGAAAAAAAAACTCATCGGACGTAGATCAAATTCTTTTATCTAAATTATCAAGATTCACTTTCTTTTTTAATACATAATAATAATTTAAGTTTTATTAAATAATGTTTTTTTTATTTATCTTGTAGGATAAATCATGAGGCTCTAATTCTTTTAATTTACATTTTCATATAGAAAAAACTTATTATGTAATCGAAAACTTGTGAGAAATAAAATATATGAATTAAAAAAAAATTAAACAAAAATTGTGTAATTATAATTTCGAAAACTAAAACTAAATTTACAACTCAATAAATCCCAAATATAATATTATAAAACTCTAGTTATAATACTATCCTAAATTTAAATATTAATTAAAAAATTAATGATTTTAATATATTAGATTTTACGAAACATTACAACACAATAAAAACTCAAATATAATATTACAAAATCCAAGTTGAGACTATCCTAAAGTTGAATATTAATTAAAATTAATTTTTTTTTGATGATTTTAATATATTTTATTTGTCAGAACATAATATTAATTAAAGAAATTATATTTAATGCATCATATGTTACAAGATATAATACAATTAATACTAAACCAATTTATTTTTATAATATCATGATATATAAAATATATTGTGCCACAATTAATGTCTAACATGCAGCTTTTTACTTATACTAATATTAATATTTGAAAGACAAAATTGATAAAGTATATCATGTATATGAGATGATAATTACGTGCTAGTTGGTTGAGAAACTTGCTCATTTATGTTTTTTTGATATACTTTTGAATTTTAACTTACTTGGTACACTTTCTTCACATGTTATCTAATGGTTGGTTTGCCACACCACATAAGAAATACTATGTGGTAGGACGAGTCTACCTAAAAGTTACTGGTAGGGATTTCAGTCAGCTATAGCAGCCATATATAAAATACTCAGTAAGCTTCATTAAAGTATTAAGTAATTACTAATAAATAACAGAAGAAGCTGTTAATTATGATTGAATCAACTTAAATTAGTATGTAAGTCAAGGTTAACCTTCAGAAGAAAAAAATCAATACCCTAAATATTTTAAAAAATAAGTCTGGATACTTCGTTTCATTGAAACAATCAACCAACAATATGGTCAGAATATCTCTGAAATTTTAATGTACGGAAACTAAACAACTGTTTCACTTTCAATTATTAAGATTTTATGATTTCATTTTATGAGAATAATGTGATGGAGTAATCAAAATTAGAGCATTGGTCTAGACCAAAAACGTATCAACTCCTATTATTCATTTTCACCAATTCTCGATACTTTGAATGTATAAACATTAAATTACTAAATTAATATTACACCATAGCTTGAATGAATAAATTATTATTTTAATATTTTTAAAACTGATGTAACATGGGTGGAGCTAGAACTTAAGTTTATGGTCGCCAAAAAAAATGACATTCAAAAATCACAACACCTTACTCTTAAAAAAAATTCACTATTTTGTATAGGTTTTTGTTTTTTTTAAAAAAAAAAAAAAATCAAACCGCCACCCCAATTGTCTCGGCGTTTTGGCAGCTAAAACTAACTCATTCAAAAAACATAAACTTGATTTTTTTGAAACAACTAGATAAAATACGACCTAAAAATACAATTTAATAAAAAGAACATAAATAATCAAAACTAATATTTAATACTCAAGTTCACAAAATATTTGCTCAAATTGTTAGGATTTTGATTTATTTTTTTATTAAATTTTGTTATTTATTCTTGATAAATTTCATAATTTATGGACATGTAAATCAAAATGTATAATTTATAGATTTATAATTTTATTGTTTTATCTAAATTAAAATATGAATGATTTTATTTTGTAACAACTGTTGGAATATATAGCAAAATATTTAATCTTAATTTGAGATTTTTTTTTCCTAATTTTCTCGAATAAAAGTTCGAATAATTTAGATAACATATAATAAAATATGGTACATTGAAAAGGATAAAAGCATCCCGAATCGTGTTAAATTAGTAAATGTGACACTAGTAGTCACTAATAAATGAAACATTATTTTGTTCGTTATGTCATGTGTTATTTTAAGTTAAGTCCCTACGCCTCTAATTTGAATTTTTATTTACTCGTAATATTTGTAATCTTCAATATTTTTTAAATAGTATCACTATAACAATGTACGTAATAGTATGTAAGTATAAAAACAACATATAATTTTGAAAGTGGTTGTTCAAAATAAAATTTAAAAGGTTATCGAAATATTATACTTACAAATTAATTCGAAAAACAATATATAAAAAATAAAATTACTGTGGCCACACCAACACTTCTGCATATGCATGTTCCGCCCATGGATATAAGGTTTTGGCTTTATTTTATTTTGGATTCTCACATATTTCCAAATATTACAGATGGAAGATGAGTTTAGCATGACAGTGAAAGAGGTTGTGAGCAATCTCCGCTCTGCATTTATGAAGTTCATGTGAAGGGGTGGACAGTTGTAAATTAAAATGAAACAATTTCTTGGGAAGAAGTCGTCACTGTTTGATCCTATATTTTTTGTATCACTTATAAAATAGTTTCCTTGAAACTCTACCCCCTCCATGATCACATGCCAAGTTGATGCCAACTTTTTTCATTTTAGCAACTGTAGGGACGAAGTCAGGATGTGTAAATAAGGGGTGTCAAAATATATGTACAAATAACATATTTTTATGGGGGTGCTAAATCTACATCTAAAAAGAAATTGTACTAAAAAAAAATTGCGTCACTTGGGATTTCTAAAATTATGGGGGGTATCGTGGCACCCGATCGTCCCCACTTGGCTTCCCCCGACAACCGCTTTTATATTGTACCCCCGTTATTTTATTTTATGTTTTTTCCTCTCTATATATGTTACAGGTGAATGAATGATTATCTGGCATTATGGTTCTAATGGATTAGTAATAAATAAAGAGAGTTTTCCAATTTAGTGTTTGTTTCTTACAGTATCATGCATTTTTTATACTAATAAAAAATCAAGTATATTGGAGATGCTCAAGATTGGGTCTATTTTCGTTCAAATCTTTAGTTTTTCTTGTTGTTTAATATCACAACTACTAATGGATAACATCTATTTTCTTCACAAAAAAAAAAAGACAGAGAGGGAGTACTCTCTCAATATATTTGCACAAACATGTATGTCATACAAACCATGTAGAAGAAACGATGGTGATAACATTACTATAAATAATGTTTGATTTAGTGAGAGTTAAAAACTGTCACAAGTCTGTCGCAAATTAACTAAACTGTCACAAAGCCGTCACAAATTGACTAAACTGTCACAAAGCCGTCACAAAAACCGTCGTTAATAAGCTCGTAACAAAAAATAGCGTAACTAATTCCGTCACCATTCGAGTATTTTTTTGTAGGGATAATTATTGTAACATACCAGACCTAATAGAGAGTTATAACACGTGCGGCACACGTGGTTGACAAAACATGACTTAAATAAGACACAATTTAAAAGAAACTTCTCAATTAAACAAGCTTAAACTTTGATAAAACATTTATAAATAACAATTTTAATATTTTATACAACCCAAACGATACTTTACAACAACTTACTGGCTAAAAACAAATATAATCGCAACAGAATCTAAATAATTAATCCTATGAGGTCTATCTGGTCTCAACTAACTTACATCCGACTTTTTAGTACATGTATACCTGAAAACATTATAAAATCGAGAGGTAAGTTAAACGAGTTTAGTAAGTAATAAAGTATTACAATAATATTATGGGACAAAAATAAGTTTTTCTTAACTTTTTTTTCTTTCACAACAAACAGTTAAGTTTAATAAAAACTTGCAATATATAATAACGTGAAATCTTTCTTGAAAATTAAATTGTAACAAATATTAAATAAACATATTTCTTTGTTAGACTCTCCGACATAAACTTATTTGTTTGTCGGATTTATCGACATAAACTCCTTTCTTTATCGGACTAACCGATATAAACTTCTTTATTTGTCAGACTCCCCGATATAAACTTGTTTGTTTGTCGGACTCCCCGACTTAAACTCATTTATTTGTCGGACTCGCCGACTTAACTAATATCTTTTAAGATCTTACCGAAATAAACTGATCTTTTATTTTTCTTTCAATGATATAAAATATCAATAGGTACATATATAAATGGTACTTGAAAATAATAAAAACAAACATGTAATACTTGTAACAAAATATACAACGGAATATTTTATAATACTAAGACAAAACCACTCACCTATATACGAATTCGAAAAAACCCAAACATTTTTTTTAATATAGGAACCAAAATCATTTCATCACCTAAACCCAACTTGATAACCTGTGCTTTCTCTGTGATTGAAAATCTCTTTTTATGTCTTTTTCTATTTTCTATTTATTTATTTACGGAGTATAGTGTATGAGTATGAAAGTGAGGTTTTAATAATAGAGTTACATGCACCACCTCTGTCTACTGTCTCAGTAAACATGGTTTATAACTTTATATATTTGAAGGAAGAGTAAGTTCCTGTAAATTCCTAGGCTCTTGTTTATGTACTGTAATACAAATATATATATATATATATACCATTGTTAGAAAACTTTCTAGTTAATTGATAATATATCCGTTTCTCTCCTTTAATATCATATTTATAAATGACATAATTAAATGTATCAATCAGACATATACGTTCAATATTTGTGCAAAACTTCTATCCTATTGAGAATTTACTAACATAAATTATGTAGTTATGTATACCCATCCCACCGGCCAATAAAATTCTTAAACTTACATCATTATTGCTAATAAAATTAATATTAAATCTTCAAAACGTTCAATACTCATAACCTTTTTATTCAGAATTAAAACCAATTATTAGGAATTATGTAACTCCCATTTTCTCTTAATTTCCTTCATTTAACATTTTCTCATGTAACTGACATTAGGAATTTATATATCCATATGACTAATTCCTACTTAAGTCATTAGTACACAACATCAAGTAACATAATAACAGTAATAGCTAACTAACCTCTAAACGACCAATCATCTTGCTAATAATATATCAATAGACCAAAAAATATTTTTTAATCCATTAGTGACGTCAAAACAAGAATTTAAATAATAAATAAAAATACGGGATTTTACAGTTATTGTAAAAAGAGAAAAAAAAACATTATATAAAGAAGCTAAGGCGCTTCGTTTAATTGGTTTTATCATATGGATGCCGGAATTAATTGAAAAATAATTTCGGTGTGTCCCATAATCAAGATAATGTGTTTGAAGTGTGCGCAATTTGCATCGAGATTAAATTCTAACTACAAATGATGTTACATGATTATTAAATTAGTCGTTTTCAGGACTGGGTTGCTATTTTTATATAATTGGTGGCGATTAACTTTTTTTTTTTCCATTAATAACGAAATGATCATATAGACAAATAGACATTATTATGTAAACAAATCAAAAAAAATAAAAATTGACAACGAATAACTAATTATATTCCCTTTTCCATTTCGTCTTTTCACTCATTTCGGTCCATTCATCTTCTTCATTATAATGAACACCCAAAATTCTCCTTGGAGTTAAATTCTAGTCTAGAAGAAAGTCAAAATTATTTTGGATACTAATCGATTGTAGCTCAAATTGTATCTATATTCTAGAATCTGAATAACTATCTAGTTCTATAATTTATTAGGCATCGATCTCTTTTAGTGTTGTTGATGATTTATAGTCCAGCTTCCTCCATTTCTTTCTAATCACTTTGTCTGCATATACTTATATCTTGCTCTTCTTTAATAACGTTCTTTTCGATTTCAACTGAATTCATAACTTTTTTACTACTAGAAGAATTATACGTAACTTTGTTGTATTTCATTTCTTCTTGTACTTCTTTTCTTGCCTTTTTTTTCTTTCACCTTTGACATTTTTCATTAGCTAATTGAGAATTTTCTTTTTCACGGTTACATCTTCCTCCACATTTGTAGAGCCAGATTTCTATATAACATTTGAGAACTTAGTCACTACAAAAAAAATACCCAAATAGCGATGGGATTAGTGACGGTATTTTTTGTTACGAGTTTATTAACGACGGTTTTTGTGACGGCTTTGTGACAGTTTAGTCAATTTGCGACAGATTTGTGACAGCTTTTTAAATTAGTGACAGGCTTATAACAGTTTTTGACTCTCACTAAATCAAACATTATTTTATAGTGACTCACGACCCATGTCTTTGTTATTTCTTTTTCTTTGTTTTGTTGAGGCTGATCAGAGGGTTTATTATATATTTTGTGTTTTGTACAACTAATATTAGCCAATTTTTTGCTATATACTTTTGTTATGCATAATATTCTTTTTCTTTTGCCTTATTTTTATTTTTTATTTTTCTTACTGTTTAAACATGCACTTATTTTCTTCGTGAACTAACTTGTAACAATATAAACAACAACTTGGTCGATTTTCATATTCAATGTAAAATATCAAAATCCCTCATCTTTAGCGTATACAATTTTAGCACTTCTAATTAACTTTCAAGATAGATCAACTTCCACATAAATATGTGCTAAATCAGGTCTGGCTAATGTTGATGTTAGTTCATCCACTCTATGTGATTACAAAAATTAAAACTCATGATAAAATACTTAATTTGTTATATAAGTACATTGTTAGTTTGGGCAGAGTAATCCAAACAAGAAATTGGATTACATGTCGGGATCCAATTCCTATGACCACTTAAAAGTTCTCATCGGACAATAATGTATATAGACCATACTTTTTCATCCAAATAGGTCGGAAATCATCCTCATCCATGTATGAAAATGATAGTAAATAAAAATGATACACATGGATGGATGAGTTGTTATATTTAGTTGTTACCCGTTATCGCTTATTTAGCCACGTGATTCATGTAAGAAACATTGATAAGAACGGTTCTTTTCGCTTATTACATTATTTAGTTAGAACTATTTGCTTTTTATTATTACTTTGTTAGTCATTTTTGAGACTATATATATGTAGAGAGTGATCTCTCAGTATTCTGCTATGAATTGATTAGTTTATGAAAAGTGGCAACCTTATATAGTCTTTTATCTCTTCTAAATTCTCTGTTTATCGTCTATATTTTCTCTGTTTTTTGTCTAAATTTCTCCAACCATTACGGGGTTTTATCATTGGTATCTAGAGCAGGTCTTTTCTACACCTCATGGGAACCCTAGTTCGTTTTTTTCTCATCCAATTCTATTTAATATCTATGAAAAATATCAAAAATTATGAAAAAATTGAAGTCACAAAAGAAGTGATTCAGATTATGGTTATCTATATCGTGGAGGAAATTATTTGCGATACAACCACCATAAGAGGCGTTCTTAAGCGGCTAAGCGACCACTTTACGGTGGATTTAATGAATAAAAATGAGGAAGTAAGACATATCATTAGTGAGTGGGCAAATATCGAAGACAGTGATGATGATGATGACATCGCATCAGAATCCGATGGTAAAAACGAGTTAGATGTAAACCCACATGAATATCAAGACTTGATCGATAATTGTTTATGGGATGCTTTTCGTCCAACGTCACCACCACCATGAGCGGCGCTCTAGTACTAGCACATCCGTCGCCAACAAAGCCACATCCATCCCCGGAAAGTCTGAACGAGGTAGAAAGTTTTGTAATTATAAGTGCATTTAAGGTGTTCAACAAAAACTATAAGCTAGATGCTAACTTTTTTAGGTGCGAACTTACCGTTTTTCGCTGTCATAGGCAACTATATTAAATTAGCAATGGTCATCTAATATTATTTGTGGATTTGTTATTTGAGAACTGGATGAATCGTGGATTAATTGGTATGAAATTATTTTATGGTCTAAACTCAATTGAACTAGTATGAAATATTTTAATTATTGCTCGAGTCGAAAGTGTCTAAAAATTCTGATAATTGGTGAAAAGATAGATGAGACACACATAGAGGTTAGGAGACAAGATTAGCCTTGTTTGGCTATATGGTTAACGAGATATGAATTTTTTAAGTCGACACTGCGGTTCAGATTTTTTTATGCTTGGACACCTAGACAGTTGTTTGAAAAAATAATTAATTGTTATAGCAAACATATTTCAAACTGGTTGAAATTTTGTGGGTTGGCAGAATACTGTACATGGTCCTGGTCGCGTGGACAAAAAAATCGATGCTTCTGGATAAATATCGACGAGTTATGAACATTTAAAGTTTGGGTTGTGTGCAGTTTTTTCTATTATGACAGCTACGACGTCGTTTAGAAAATTAATTGTTTGGCCTAGCAAATAGAATTGGATTCAGACAAAATTTGGTGGGAGAATAGATTATTTGTGTACGGACGTTTGCATGCCAAAATCGCAACATTTGGATAAAAAGGAATTAGCTATGAATTTTCAAAGTTCAATTAACAGTACTGTCCAAACTGACAGAATGGACTAGTCTGAGTAAAATAAATTTTTGGTCAAGTAAAAAGTGTTCAAATTTTAAGAAACTTGGTGAGAAAATACACGAGACAGTTACGGAGATTTTGAAATAAAATTTAGTACTTTCCGATGAACGACTGCTGAGGTATGATTTTCGGAGAATGACTCATTTTTTGTGTTCAGATGATTTTTATGCTCGTGATTTAATGGTTGACTTGGTTAAGGATGTGTATGTGGAACCGTTTTATATTGGTTGTTTGCTGGATTATAAAGTAATTCGATACATATTTCAAAGTATAGGACCAAATAGGAATTTTTAACCAACTGTTTGTTACTAATAAATCCGCTCCACCCGCTTTCTTTCTTTCTCTCTCTCCCTCCTCGGCCACTCCTTCGGCCTCTCTGACGTCACCTTCTCCCCCACTCCCGCTTCGTCTCCACGTCATCGGACGACAAGACGGTCCGGATATGGGACGTGCCGACTGGGCACTACGTCAGTACATTGTCGGGGAACACGAACTTTGTGTTTTGCGCGGCGTTTAATCCCCACGCGAATATACTCGTTTCGGGGTCGTTTGATGAGACGGTCAGGCTGTGGGACATGAAATCTGGAAAGTGTCTCCGGGTATGATTTGTAACTTTTTAGAAACTATGGGCTAATTTGATATCTTTTTCAAATTTTACAACCAAATAGAAATTTACAGACTTTTTGTCAAGTGGTTGGCTACGAAATAGGTAGTATTTGAGCATTTTGCAATTGTTTTAGAAACTTAGTAATATGTAACTTTTCAGCACAGATGGGGTAATTTGATACGTATTTCAAACTATATGACAAAATAGGAATTTACAATTAACAATATCCAATAAATCACCCTTTTTCTCTTTTTCTCTCTGTCCCTCCTTGGTCACTCCTTCAGCATTTCTAACGTCACATTTTCCCCCCCGACTCCCGCTTTATCGTCACATCATCGGACGACAAGAAAGTCGGGATATGGGACCTAATGACTGTGTGCCAAGTCAACACATTATCAGGGCATACGAACTTTGTTTTCTGTGCGGCATTTACAATTAAATCAGTGGTTGGGTTGGAAATAGGTAGTATTTGAGTAATTTACAATTATTTTAGAAACTTTACTAAAATGTAACTTTTAAGAATATATGGGTTAATTTAACTTTTAGCAATTTACAATTATTTCACTTTTTCATGTGCATTCACTTCGATAAACTGATTTTGGATGAAAAGATAAAGTAGCATTAAAAAGGAATAAGTAGTTCCTATCACTTAATGAGAGATAAGTTTAATACTTGATAAGAAATGTAAATCGTCCGTAAAACAGACCAAGGGTTATTGAGCTGAAAAATTCAAAGCTGTGAAAGCATTATGTATCTGGTCATGTCTCATTTCTGTTATGCAACAAATTGATAAGTTTTATGTCATATTAACTTGTATTTGTTTTTCTTACTTTAATTAGGTCCTGCCTGCGCATTCGGACCCCGTGACGGCTGTTGGGTTCAACCGTGACGGGACGTTGGTGGTCTCGATCAGCTTCGACGGGTTGTGTAGGGTTTGGGATGCTTCCACCGGACATTGTGTTAAGACCCTGATTGATGACGATAACCCTCCTGTGAGTTACGCCAAGTTCTCGCCCAACGGGAAGTTTGTTCTCGTGGGTACCCTTGACAACACACTAATAAGTTTCAGTTAAAAGGTTCATGTTTTTTTCTTTTTGGTTATTTGATGGATGATTTAGACTATGATTGAACCGATTGGTATAGCTGTTTACTTGATTGTGTGAATTATGAGAGATTATTGTTTGTTATTATTGAGTTTGATTAAGCAAATTGGAACAGCTTATCACATGCTGGGAAAAGGTCAAGTTTGCCACAGTTTTTGGTGCGAATAATATAAGAGATCTTGTTTCAAGACATTGATTGACGACAATAACTCGCCTGTCAGATAAGCGAAATTTTCACCCACCGGTTAAGTTTGTTCACGTTGGTACTCTCGAAAGCACATTTTTGAGTTTTCATGGAAAGAATTCTATATATTTATTTTTTAAAATCTGATGACTCATTTCGAGTGTGATAGTGTATTGTTTGCTTGTTTTTATGAACGCTTTCGAGAGGAGTTTTTGTCGTCACGATGCTTCTTGTTTGTATGAATGCTTTTAGAGAGTATCATTTGTCATTATGATGCTTTTTTATCTGCAAGCACAAATACGTTAGCTTATTTGATATCGTAAAAGAAGTTGGGCTTGCACTATTGTTTTGGTCTTCATAAAATGTATTTAGTCCTTTTGATGGCTGGGTTGGAGCATGATTGGTTTTCTTTACATGCTTGTGTGGATGTCCCAGGAGTAGTGGTGGAAACATGATTGATTTGTTTGTTAATACTGGTACATAGTGCTGTTATTGAAAAATTAAGTAAAGTACAGTGAAGCATTGATGGTTTCTCTTTTTTTATCAGTACGGGGTTCCACGGCCCTTTTATGCTACCAAGTACCAAGGCACCACCTAATTGCTCCATTGCCCGAGAGGACAGCATTATTTATCACAGGGCTTGTTTAGCTCTTAGCTCCTAAACTATTTGGCTTGCTTATTTGTACCGGGAAAAAATTGTGAGTTTGCATCACTATCTTGGTTTCAGAGAAATGATTCCATGTCTTTGAGTATTTATGGCTGATTTAGAGTGTAAAGGATTGCCTGCTTCACCTCTTGGCGTAAATGCTCGAGAGTGAGTAGCTACGATGGGATTAAACTTTCATCATTCAGTCGGATATATATAAAATCCGGGGTTTGTTTGTCCAATTAAGTACATTGCTTGGTTTTCGTAGTTATTTTCCTTCGTGCAAATATTATGGTTGATTTGGAGTGTGCTTGATTATGTTTTTTCACATGGGAGCTCTTAACAGAGTAACAAACTATTAGTCAATATTCAGGAGGGAAATTATTTTTGTTGAAGTTTGATGGCTGATTTGGAGTGTGCTTGATTAACACTTTTTACTTCAGAATGGTATTGTTATCCTACCCACTAAGTTTAATTTTGTTAACTTTCTTGTTAAATTTAACAAGCAAGTTAACGGATGACGTGACATTTTAATTTGACTTTCTCATACATTAAAAGTAAATGAACCACTATCTCATTCTTTTCCATTTTCAATAATAATATTCTTTTTACTAAATTTATTATTTGTGATAAAATATTGGATAACTTTGTTAAGAAAAACACACTAATGTGAGACTTAAATGGTGGTTATGGTTAATTTACATATGTGGCATTTAACACACACGTACGTGGCACTATTTAATAAGAAAAAGTTAACAAAACCATTGTGGATGCTCTTAGTCTTTATGTAGCATGTGATCTCAAACGGTTTAGTGACTTTGAGTTCATGATTCAGTTTTCTTTTGATTGCAAATTTATAATGAATCAACTCTGAAATTAGGACTAAAAGAGTGTCGTCTTCATCCAGCTTATAACTTTTAGATATTTTCACCATAGAAATCCGAAACCCCAGTTTTTGGATGTCAGGACAAATGCATTATGGCTTTCAGTCAGACATGCTTCAACCAAACTGGTTTTCAGTTGGAGAGTTATCATAGAGGGTTGGTTTGTCTAAAAGAGTACATTGGTGTGTTTTCAAGTTTATTTCTGTATTTTGAGGAAAAGATTTGGTCTTCTGAATTTGATGGCTGATTTGAAGTGGGCTTTGACTGTGCCTGTTTGTGTGTGTACACTCAGAGAGTAGCATTTCTTATCAGCTGAATTAGTGAATTAGGGTTGATGAATCAGTAGAGAAGTTATCATGGTGTGCTTGTTTGCCTCTAAGAGTGCGTTGGCGAGTTCTCATAATAATTTAGTTTCAGGGAAAAGGGATGAATACTTTTCAATCAATAGCTTGTTTACAGTATGATTATGACCTATAAGTAGCATTTGAGGTTCTTGATTGAAAGTGGCATTTGGTATCCAACGTTGGGTGACTTGAGGTTCTTGATTCAGTATAAAGAGGTGTCAAATCATTATGTGCTAGTTTGTTTGCATGATGACATTGCTGAATTTTCCAAAATCATTTAATTTTTGAGTTAAAGTTGTTAAATTTGTGGCAGATTTGGAGTTTGGTTGGTTGTGTTATTTGCGTGTTTGTGTGGATAAGAGAGTAGCATTTATAACTAAATGGTTTAGTGACTTGGAGTTCTTTATTTAGTAGATGAGATGTGATAATTCTTTGTCGGAGGGATAACATTCGTGACTTCAAAATGATATTATTCAAGGTTTCAAAAGGCGCTAGGCGGGTTCTAGGTGGAAAGGGTCTCCTCTCCGCCTAGCGCCTAATTGGCCGCCTAGGCCGCCTTTTTCCCGCATAGACCGATTTTTTCCCACCTAGGTCCGCCTAATGCCTAGGAGACAATAACATTTGGTAGATGATCATGTGATTTTAAATTTCTTATATATTGGGGAAGCTACCATGACATCCTTTTAGCTGCAGTTGAGAAAACCAAGTTGGATTTCTGAACCTGATGACAGTTTTGTATAAAAACTTGTGTCACTCTGTGCCTGACAAGGACGAGGGCTGTTATATAGAAGCATCACACATTATTATTGTTACTGTAATTAACTCGACAGCTCTTCACCGATATGGTTTAATCAAGTATAACAATGGTGATTTTCTGAAGCAATTTTATTTTATATGTTGAAGGTGAAAAGTAATACTATAAAAAAATACTGAAATTAAGATAGAAATAAACACAGAATTGAAAATTAAAATAAAAATAGCAGCAGAAAGTATGTTTTGAATTGTTTTCTTTATTCTCAACATCGTTGCTTCACTATTTCTTTATGCGGCTGCTACTAGGAATGAAATTGCAGAGAGAACCCGAAATTCCTATAGTTTGCACTAAGCTCCCCTGTGTTTAAAATTGCTTACATTAACTTTTCTAGCTATTTTGTCAACTTCTTTTACTTTCTTTCTTTTTCATAACAAAATATTGCAGGCCTGGTTCACGTGCGACTTATACAATTAACGAGGTTCGTTACAATTTTCATGGGTTGCCGTCAATCGGTATGAAGATAAGCTACACAGCCTTATGTATATAGGTGAATAGTTTAAGATATAGAAACTGGTGTACTCGGTTCATAAATATTTATTGTAGGGTTTTACTGAGGTTGAGAATTGAGAGGATCTATTATCTGCGATTCTGTAAAATTGTTATAAAGTGTTTCATGAGTGTTTTATGTGCTACGGTTGGCTAATTTGGATAGAGCTAATGCATATAAGTCGTTTTAGGTAGTGAGATTGTGATTTAAATTGTGTCAAATTCTAAGGATTATGTAAGCTTGAAAGTTGGGAGTGTAAATCTCCTTGTTCCCTTTGCATGTTTTAAACAATTGCCAGCGTACCATTCATAGCATGTTAAAAAGTTCAATGTTTACAAAGGTGTGTTTCTTTGGGGGGAGAAAGGACCACTAGCGTACCATTCATGGCATGTTAAAAAGTTCAATGTTTACAAAGGTGTGCTTCTTTGGGGGGAGAAAGGACCACCCGTCAATCTGGGATTTTCAGTTTCATTTCAGAACATTCTGTTAGCAAGTCCTAGCTTAGAAAATAAGTCAAGATTTCAATGTTTCGTGTATTTAAGAATGTGCTTTTCGCATTTGTTTCTTCATATATTTATGGCCAAATATTCCCATAAGTTATGTCAACGATTTTGGGGTTTCTTGGAGGTTAAGAATGTACTTTTCGCATTTGTTTCTTCACACACACACTCACACTCACACTCACAGGGCATTCACATCAGCCTCATCAATTTTTTTTCCAAATGGCGAGTAAAAATTCAACTTTTTGATATTTAGAGAGTGTGTACATTTTTTTATCTTCATCAAAACATTCTCTCTATCAATAATTAACTATTTTAACATCATATTTTAATGTAAAATTTATATTTGGAGGAATAACATACACATGATTAAAGTGGGGTCCATTACTTATTAGTTGATGAGCAGTCTTATTTATTCTCTATTTGTAAAGAGTCATAGTAGTCTTCTCCCAAAATAGAGAGTTCTGAGTTTGATGTATTTGATTTTTGGAGTTAAACTCACCAAAATTATAGAAAAATTAGAATTTGGTGAGTGAGATGTGAATGCTCACTCGCAGTCACACTCACTCACATAAACACTCACTCACACTCGCACTCGCACTCACCACTCTCACTCACCACTCGCACTCGCCTTCGCCCCACCTTCACACCCACTCACCCACTCACACTCGCACTCACACTCACACTCAGTCACTCACTCACTCACATGTATTTGCCCAGATATGGTAGGATTTGTTGAAATTTCTTGGACTCGTAAACTTAGAAATTGAATGCCTTAGAACGTTAAGTTTATGGTTTCTTCATTTCAACTATTTAAGATAGCGAAGAAACTATGTATACAGTTTTGTTAATTGAACACACAAAGTTATGATCTATTTTCATTTGTTTCCGTTCATTGTTCATTTTCCAGTTTTTATCGGCCTTATAATCCTTTCCTCTACTTGTTTCTACAGAGGCTTTGGAACTTCTCAACCGGCAAGTTTCTGAAGACTTACACAGGCCATGAGAACTCAAAGTATTGCATTTCTTCTGCATTCTCGGTGACAAATGGAAAATATATTGTCAGCGGCTCAGAGGATAACTGTGTATATCTATGGGAACTTCAAACGAGGAAAATAGTGCAGAAACTGGAAGGTCACACTGACACTGTGATATCAGTTGCCTGCCATCCTACTAATAATATGATTGCTTCTGGTTCCCTCGAGAATGACAAAACTGTGAAGATTTGGACTCAAGGTGATGACTAAACCTTTTGCAAGAGACGATTATTTAACCTAACCAAGTCCTTCTCTGTTTTCGCCATTGATGTAAAAGGAAATGAAAAACAAAAAATATTACTATGGAATCTACGTTGGGACAGTTAGAAACTTGCTCCAAACTTTGAATCCCGTGCTTTTTTTTTTTTTAGTGTAGTACAGTGAGCTTTAAAAATTGCCTGATATATGTTTGCTTTTGAGGCATGCCTAAGCTCGACTTGTTTTGTTGGTCTTTTACTGAAGCCTTGGGTTTCAACTCTGGCTAATGAAGTGTGATGAAAGCATCCGCTCAACTTGATATGATTACGAACTTGAGCGCAAGTTCAGACACGGCTCGTATACATTATATTTTTTAAGTATGGGACTACATATGAGTAGGGCTGAACTGACCAAGCTGAGAGAAAAATAGTAATTGTAATAATATTAATAGTAATAATAATAATAATAGTAAATAAATAAATAATTATCAAAACTTAGCACAATATAATAAAAAAGTACGAACTAAATCTTATTAGGGATTCACTCTAAAATAAGATAGGATTTTATGTTGAATTTGATTCTCAATACAAATATATTGATGTTGAACTATAATAGGATAAACATGCATGTAACTTGCTGATCTGAACTATGGCAGTTATTGTTCCATATTTCCTAATAACGACGTGGACCATAAATATATTTCCGTTCGTTTATAGATCACACCAAGTTGGCATTCTTTGTTGATATCAAACTCGCTGATTTGAACTATGGCACTTATTGTTCCATATTTCCTAATAACGACGATAACGAACACATTGCTGAAAAATTAATGTTCCATATTGATGTGTAATTTCTTTCACATGTGCAACTGTGCAAGTAAAACAATCTTACATTCACATGTGAATCACATCGTATCAGCTTTCTCAATAGCGTATTTGGATGATCCTGACGATCTATCATGCCTTGTAAACTTCAACAAAGCTTTTCTTTTGTATGTTTTAGTTTCCATTAGCTTTTTAAGGCTTGAGCTTACTTGTTAAACGATCCGGTAGTATTGACTGTGCGCTATGATCCGTGTACACGCTAGTATTAACTCATCGCCCTAAGATGTAACATAGCTCAATTAAGATGTTTTATCTTATGTAGATCATGCATGTTTCTCTAATATATCTCCTTGGGGGATCCGAGACATATTCAAATGTCATTACTGTGATCCATCGGCTCTCATTTTGAAGTCAGAAACCAATTATTATTCATAAATTATCTTTTTTTTAATTAAGTCAATAAACCAAAACTGATGATTTACTCGTGGAGAGTACTTCACCTCACAAAGACTCACAAAGAAGCATATGTAAATATCAACTGGCTAAAACATTCAGTTCAGTCATGGTTGGGGAGGGTTGGGTTGAATGTAAAAAAAAAAAAAATCTGTCCCGTCCCAATCCGCTATATATTTTACGGGTTGGATTAGGGTTGGGATTTACAAACCGCGGGTTAATCCGTACCAATCCGTTTCAATCTGCAATATACATATATAATTATAAATATATATACATATATGTATTTTAAGTTACCAACCTTTCATTTTTGTTCTATTTTACTTTTATTACTTGTTTGTGAATGTTTTAAACGTATTTTCATTGGTTTTAATTGACATTTCTGTTTGAAATATTCGATTTATTTTAAAATTTAGGTTGATTATGCAAACTATGAAAAATAAATGACCAAAACACAAATTTAAGAATCAATCTAAACTCAACCCGTCCCAACCCGTAAATTATTTTGCGGGTTGAGTTGAAGTTTTAATTGTAACAGATTTGGTTGGATTGGGTTGAGATTTAAATTTTATCAGTCCGTCTCAATTCGCCCCACCATTTATTTTACAGATCCGATTAGGATTGAAATCAATCCGTTCAGTCCCGTGCCCACCCTAGTGATGGTGCTTGATCAGTTAGTTCCAGATTTTGTTTCAAAAAAAATCATTATTTGCTGGATTTGTTTGCATTTCCAACAGATGGACAATGGTTTTATATTGTTTTCTCGAGATCACCTAAAATAGTTATTATTGGAGTTAGGTGTAGCCATTTTCCTCACTTATCACTAGATTCCCGGAGTCATCGTGGTCCTTTTCTCAGAAAAAAATAATTGTTCTAGTAGTGAGAATCAATGTCACCGATCTGTTAGTAAATAATTGTTCTCAGAAAAAAAATAATTGTTCTCAGAAAAAAATACTATTAGTAAAATGAGTGGCTCAAATACATACCATGTTTTGATATCACCGATCTCAGATTCATGTTGGTGATTTTAAACAAAGAGTTGAATATACACTTGATCAAGAAAAAATATGAACGTTTAGATTCGCGAATACAAGATATGGAGTATATTAAATGTTTAAAATTTAAATTACTAGTATAAAATAAGCAAGATACCGTGTGCTGCCATGCTTGTTTATATAATAACATAAACATGTACTATTAGTAAAACGATATAAATACTCCAAAAAATATGCAGTAATAATACCACATCGGTGTTATAATCAGGGTTGAGAACACTAAAAAAAAATTCAACTATGAACGAATTTTGTGGCAGATTTATTTTCCAACGCACTTATCGCAGACGAATTTGTGACAGATTTTAATTTTACTGACGTATTTTGTTATTTCGCGACAGATTTCTGACAGATTTATCCGTTCATAATTGAACTTATTTTTGAAATGGCAAAAAACCCGTCAATCTCGACCTGTCCTGAATTTTTCCGACCTGAAAATGTCGGGATTTGTCCTGACCCGACTAAATTCGGGACCGGAATGAGGTTTTAATCCGGTCGGGATTCCCAACCCGACCGTTTTTCATTTTTTTTTTTGCAAATTCATATATATGCTCGTTATACTAATATACCTTTACTATTTTGTAAAATGTTAAAATATATTATAACAAAATAAACTTTACTATTTTACTCCTATAACAGAGATTTAATCTCTATCCATTTCGGTATGTTAATCAATTATAATTTTAAAGTAACTGTATAACTCCATTGATCTCGTAATCTCCCATCATTTTGCAGTTTGTTCTTGTTTTTTCCTTTTCATATGTTTTAAATTACTAGAGTTTGCAATCAGTTCAAAATATTGAAAATCAGAACCAATTAAAATATATTGTCGGGATACTTTATTTCGAAAAGCGTATAAATCATAATTTATTCAAACTTCGTATCAGGATTATCCGGGAATATTCGGGATTGGGAATAGCCGGGACTCGACTTTTGCCGGGACTTGACTTTTTTTACTTCCGAATTCCATTAGGTCGGAATACATATCGAGTGTCTATGAATGAGGTGCCGACCATAATCCATCCATAGTTATAACTAAAACTCTTATTATACATGGAATAGTCCCATATATCTTTTAATATCAATTGACGAATGGTATGCTAAATAAAGTATTAAATGAATTAAATGAGATAATTAGTACTATATGCGTCCTAATAATTAATGTAAACAAAGATGCCCTACTACCGGACTATAAAGACTTATACTTTATACAGACCGTCTTTTATGTAGACCGTCTGTGATTAATACAGATGTTAATGGTACAAATCACGCCACGTACTAAAAATTAAATTTACTAAAAACTCAAATAAATATATTGAAACTCTAGTTAAATCTACCATAAATTTAAATATTAATTAAAAATAAAAATAATTTTTTTTTTTTTGTATTTTTAATAGATTGGATTTTATTATGTGACGTGACTTATAATCTTCCTCACTAATACATCCGCCGTCTACATTAATCATAGACGGTCTGTATACCGGGGCTGTCTTTTTTGACCGCCCATTTTGCTTTTGTGAGACTTTGATTTATTTTTTTAGAACCAGTTTAATAAAACGTGGATAAAAGATTCCAAGTCAACGTCACATCTTATTTTTATTTATTTATTTTTTCAATTCATTCCACCCAATTTCATTACAAAATAAATAATTTTAACAACAATTCATTACACTTCATTTATCTACAAAATAAATAAATTTACCCATTCTATCACACTATTAATTAATACATTCCCCTGCTTTTTTTTCCACTCAAACTAAATACAAAATTAAAATATTTTATAATCATAATATTATATCAAGTTAACACTTTCAAGTAATTTATATTTTATACTTTTTTATTTATTAATTTTGTTACTTTCGAGTAAAAAAGTGAAAAATATAAATTACTTGAAAGTGTTAACTTGATATAATATTATGATTATAAAATATTTTAATTTTGTATTTAGTTTGAGTGGAAAAAAAACAGGGAAATGTATTAATTAATAGTGTGATAGAATGGGTAAATTTATTTATTTTGTAGATAAATGAAGTGTAATGAGGTAGAATGAATTGTTGTTAGTATTATTTATTTTGTAATGTAATGGAGTGAAATGAATTTGTGTTATGTTTATTTATTTTGTAACGGAATGTGGTGAAATGAATTTGTGTTATGGTTATTTATTTTGTAGTGGAATGAATTAGTGTTAGGGTTATTTATTTTGTAATGTAATGGAGTTGAATGAATCGGGGTTGAAAGTTATTTATTTTGGGAGGAATTTGTCGAATTTACGGACGAAGCTTTTTCAAATTTCGAATTCACGAATTTCAAATCACGGACGTATTATTTGAAATCAAATCAAGCACGAATTTAAAAAATCACGGACGTACTATTTGAAATCACGGAAGAAAATAATGACGTGTAGGGTTTTTGAAGACAATTTAATTATTTACTCGGAAGTAACAAAATTAATAAATAAAAAAGTATAAAATATAAATTACTTGAAAGTGTTAACTTGATATAATATTATGATTATAAAATATTTCAATTTTGTATTTAGTTTGACAGGGAAAAAAAGCATGAGAATGTATTAATTAATAGTGTGATAGAGTGGGTAAATTTATTTATTTTGTAGATAAATAAAATATAATGAAGTGATATTAAAGTTATTTATTTTGTAATGAAATTAGATGAAATGAATTGAAAAAATAAATGAATAAAAATAATAGATGACGTTAACTTTAAATAAAAAATTAAATTAAGGTACCATAAAAGCAAAATGGACGGTCATAAAATACAGCCCCTGTATACCGCCACAAGGGATTATTAATTGGGTTGTAGTCAATCAATGATCTCTGAAAGGGACATTTGCAGACATTAAGAAAATTTATTAGACTCATGATGAGTCATGAATTTATTAGACTCATGAGTCATGAATAGTCTGTCAATTTCAGATGATAAGGTAAATTAATTTCTTACTCGAAAACGACCTATTTCCGGAATAATATAATTGATCGGTACATGTGAATCATGGGATGATATATCGGTATCAATTTCGATATTAATTTTAATATTTTATTGTAAAAACGTTCCAAATTAATATTTTGTTAATGCAAATCTCTATAGTTTCATGACGGAAACACAAATACGCGTCTTGTTTTTTTTTTCGAGATGTATAATGATATGTTTTAAAAATTATGATAAAATTTACAAAATTCAAAACATATCATTATACATCTTAGAAAAAAAAATAATACGCATATTTGTGTTCACGTCGTAAAACCGTGGAGATTTGCATTAATCAAATATTGATTTGAGACGTTTTTGCAAAAAAAATATCCATTTAAGTGTTTTTTATGGTGTCCATATCATATTGGCAAAAATTTCGATATCTAAATTATTGAAATAATTCAATTTTAAAATTAACCAAATAATTTAAATGCTAATGTATGACTAAAATTTGGAAACTTTATTTTTTCCAATTTCGAAACTTTAGTGAAAATTGCACGTAAATTCATATGCAACAATTGTTTATAAATTGGAGGGAGTAAATGAGAGTCAACAATAATTTTCCTTTTTATTACCAATGAATCCACTATATAATTTGAGATCAGTTACAGGAATACCTAAAAACGTTCATCAATGTTTTAATCGTTATTTGATACTTACATTCATTTCATGTATATATGGGTGGGATCGGGTCGGCATCCGACCCGAAATGTATCATCCTGAATCCCGACCCGATAAAAATCAGTAATAGTTTTTCACTTCCGATCCCGCTCCCGAGCCCGACATTTCGGATACCCGACCATTCGGATACCCGATAGTTAGGGTATCCGACGGATCGGGATGAGATAATCACGATATAATAGTTAAACCTTTCATAAAAATCTATAAAATAGTTAAACGAAATAGCTTATATATCTGTTATTCCAAATTTGGAAAAATCCTAAAAAAATTTATTGGCATGCTAACATTTTTATTTTTAAAAAGAGAATGATAATCACGATATAAAGATTTAAACTATGCAAATAGGGATTTGAGGTGGGGGGATTCTTTATTCCATAGGCAAATTACTTCTGACTATAAGGGACGTGGGATTGCAGCAATCCCACGTCTACGTGTCCCTGGAATATTTTTTTTTTTTTTTTTTTTTTTTTTTTTTTTTTTTTTTGATTTCGTTTTGGTATATCAAAAATTTCCTCAATTTTACCTAAAAACTTTTCCAATTTTATTCAAAAACTTCTCCAATTTTATATAAAAAAAAAACTATAACCATCAACCATCAAACTACTTCATATATCAAGTTAATATATTTTTTTATCAAATCAACGTCAATTTACCACTACAATTATCCTCAATTTTACCAAAAAAAAAAAACTCTCAACCGAAAAAAAAAAAACAAACTTCTTCAATTTTATCCAAAAAAAACCCTAACCATCGACCATCAACCATCAAACTCGTTCGTATATCAAATTAATATATATTTTTCTCAAATCAACATCACTCTAGCACTACATTTATCCTCAATTTTACCCTAAAAAAAAACATATCCCAATTTTGTTTTTTTAGGATAAAACTGAGGATAAATGTAGTGCTAGAGTGATGTTGATTTGAGAAAAATATATATTAATTTGATATACGAACGAGTTTGATGGTTGATGGTCGATGGTTAGGGTTTTTTTTGGATAAAATTGAAGAAGTTTGTTTTTTTTTTTTCGGTTGAGAGTTTTTTTTTTTTGGTAAAATTGAGGATAATTGTAATGGTAAATTGACGTTGATTTGATAAAAAAATATATTAACTTGATATATGAAGTAGTTTGATGGTTGATGGTTATAGTTTTTTTTTTATATAAAATTGGAGAAGTTTTTGAATAAAATTGGAAAAGTTTTTAGGTAAAATTGAGGAAATTTTTGATATACCAAAACGAAATAAAAAAAAAAAAAATAAAAAAAAAAAAAAAAAAAAAAATATTCCAGGGACACGTAGACGTGGGATTGCTGCAATCCCACGTCCCTTATAGTCAGAAGTAATTTGCCTATGGAATAAAGAATCCCCCTTTGAGGTGGGCGATGAAGGAGGATATAGAGAGGGGGGGGAGTTATTCAGTATATTTTTTTCGTTTTAGACACTTTCTGTTTACAGCCGTGGGATTTTTTTTTTAAGATCTAAAGGTTCAAAATAAAAGCAGTTATCTAACTATTTGAAAATCATAGTTAGACACCCGTCTTCCATTGCACACTTGTTGCAGTATAAGAGATTTTTGGTTTGCCTCCAACAACAAGGATGAAAACCCGAAGATCGTATACTTCTAAATTCTAAGTTAGTAAGTAAGAACTAGATTATAACTTTTTTTATAAGTAATCTAATGTGTAGAATTAGAATATTAGTGTATATAAAATAAAAAAGTAAAAAATCATTGACGGGTATCCGATGATATTAAAAATCAAAACCGATCCCGAAGTGATCGGGTCGGGAGAGTACCCGATAAAATCGGGTTGGAAAAATTTCGGGACTGAAGACGGGATCGGATCGGGTTTCAGAAATTTTTCCTGTAAGAACCCGAATTTTCGTAGAAAAATGCCGATGTAAACAGAAAATATTGTCCCACATCGCCTAGATATGTGAGTAACTATATGATATATAAGATAAGAAAATCCTTCTTACTATCACCAATGCATTTTAAAGTCATGCGGCCCGAGAAGCGATGATGAAATCGGGCCAAAACGGACAGTATTGGTGGTAGTAAGCAGATGGTGGCAGTCTGGTCGGAGGATCGGGTCGTTACAATTGGTATCATAGCCGTTATCTAGCCGATGGTGTGTCAACCACCCCCGGAAGGACAGCGTGGCCGACGAGGACGGCGTGTCTGAATGGGTGAAGAGTGTAAGAAGCCGAATTTTCGTAGAAAAATGCCGGTGTAAAGAGAAAGTATTGTTCTACATCGCGTAAATATGTGAGTATCTATATGATATATATATAGCTTAATAAAATCTTTCTTACTATCACTATGGCCTTTTAAAGCCGTGCTGACCGAGAAGCGAGTACGAAATTGAGATAAAACGGACAATATTAGTAATAATAAACAGATGATGACCATGTGATCAAAGTATCATATAGTTACATTTCCCACCCACATGAACATGACCTTCGTGCGTAATGTTAGTGCAGGTTTATGGACGTATATAATTAAGTATGCCCATGTGAAAACATGACACGTACCGACTCAATTGTCTCTCATTAATAAATCAATTCTCTCTCATTAATAAATCAGCTAAAAGTAGATCCATACGACGTCGTAAACCTCTTGATCTTTGTACTCATCATTGGTTGCCTGGTGAATTATTTGAGTATCCATCAGACATAATTATTTGAGTATTATGTTCACTCACTTAGAGAGTCGAAATAATGCATACATGTAAAAGTTTATTTATTTATTTTTAAGTTAGACATAATTGTACTCAACTCAAAAGAATTTACAAATTTCATGAGGCATTCACTGGCATACAACTAATTAATTAGCAGCAACTCAAAAACAACTAATTAATTAGCAGCAACTCAAAAGAGGACTCGTTCGTTTAATAGATAGCCTCATTCGGTCATTCTATCATCCCGGGATCCTATACAGACCATCGGAAGAGACGACACTCCCTTAATTTCGAAAAATATGATTTTTGTTTAAAAAATTTTGATCTCAAATTTTCAATAAAATACGTTAAAAACGATGAAATAGTAACACTCGTCCTTTTATTTCACTTAATATAGTAGTTGATGTAAATTTTGGCACCCCACATTATCAATTCCTATCCTCACTACACAATATAAGTAAATTACATCTTCACCTAGCATATGGTTCAGATTTTATAGAGTTTATAATACACTTATATCTATCTAACGTATAAAATAAAAACAATCCAATAGTTTATATTTATGCATGAGTTTTGCAATTTTCTTTTTATATAATTTCAATATATAAAATACAAATTATAATTTTGTAAATTAAATATTGACTTTTTAATACAATAAAAACTCAAATAAAATTATAAAATCCTAGTTAAAACTACCATAAACTTAAGTATTAATTAAATTTTTTTTAATAATTTTAATATACCTTATTTTATATATTAAAATTATATAAAAAGAAAATTACAAAACACTCGTTTAAATCTAAATCATTAAATTATTTTTATTTCAACCGTTAAATTGACATTTATAAGATGTGAGTGTATTATAAACTTTAAAAAATTTGATTAGTTTTGCCTGAGTTAAAAAAGGTACAAAAATAAACACTAAGAGGACGTACAACTAAAACATTGGATTTTGCTCTGGATTCAAAAAATTACACTGGAAAAAGACATGCCCTATAACAATTAAAGGCTAGGATCCGTCGTCATCATTATCATCATGCGTTCAAAAACGAATAAAAGTCTCGTTGCAGATAGAAGATTCTTGATTTTATTTTGAAAGCATCCAGTAATATATACTATAAAATAATATTTAATTTAATGAGAGTTAAAATCTGTCACAAGCCTATCACTAATTTAAAAATTTGTCATAAATCGGTCGCAAATTGACTAAACTGTCACAAAGCCGTCATAAAAACCGTCGCTAATAAGCTCATAACAAAAAATACCGTCATTAATCCCGTCGCGATTTGAGTATTTTTTGTAGTGATACTCTCTCCGTTTCCAATTAATTGTGATCTACGAAATTAAGTTCAATTTTAACCGGTTTATAACATGTATCAAAATTGTTAAAATAAAATTTTTAAAATTAAATCATATAATTTAATTTTTGAACTATATGATTAATTTTTGAAAATTTTTATTCCGAAAATTTTAATGCAAATTTTTAACCGATTAAAATTACACCTAATTTCATAATAAATAATTAATGAAAAAAACAAGGAGTATCCACTAATTAATGTATGTGTAGGGTCTTATAGTTGAATTTTTTTTGTTGCGTTGTCATATTTCACTATCCCTTCATAACAAAAACCAACAGTAAATATTAGTTTAAACAATCACTAACGATAAATTGACAAAAGCAAAAAAGGATACAAATAATGCATTAGGCGAAGCTGCATATATGTCGGGCAGAGTCTTGAGAACTCAAATTACTTATTTTACTCGCTACACGTTACATATTATTTTTATTTATTTTTTTAATTCGCTCAACTCAATTTCATTACAAAATAAATAACTCTAAAACCACTTCATTACATCTCATTACACTTCATTTATCTACAAAATAAATAAATTTACCCACTCTATCACACTATTAATTAATGCATTCCTTTGCTTTTTTTCCACTCAAACTAAATACAAAATTAAAATATTTTATAATTATAATGTTATATCAAGTTAACATTTTCAAGTAATTTATATTTTACACTTTTTTATTTATTAATTTTGTTACTTCCGAATAAATAATTAAATTGTCCAAAAAAATCTTACACGTCATTATTTTCTTCCACCTGTACCTAACCACATTAAACGGGTTATCTTGAAAGTGGTTAAATGTAGGTAGGTAAAAGTGAAAGAAAATAATGACGTGTATGGTTTTTGAGGACAATTTAATTATTTACTCATAAGTAACAAAATTAATAAATAAAAAAATACAAAATATAAATTACTTGAAAGTGTTAACTTGATATAATATTATGATTATAAAATATTTTAATTTTGTATTTAGTTTGACTAGAAAAAAAAGCAAAGTAATGCATTAATTAATAATGTGATAGAGTGGATAAATTTATTTATTTTATAGATAAATGAAGTGTAATGAGATGTAATGAAGTGGTGTTAAGAGTTATTTATTTTGTAATAAAATTGAGTTGAATGAATTAAAAAAATAAATAAAAATAAGATGTGATGTGTAATTGTAATATTTTAACGGTACTTGAATAAGTAATTTGAGTTAAAAAAAAAAAACTCTACGATATATGCATTAGAAAAGTCACTGGCCAAACCAATTTGCAATTGAAGTTTGAAAGGTACGTTTTGTATTGATAGTAGTATTTTTTTTTTCATGAATTGAATATTTAGCGATGCAGGTCTTAATCTTGTCATTGGAGATGATTGATGTAGTGCCATCACGATAGCACCTAAGGAAGACAAGTAAAACTTAGTTAGGTTGAGTAGACACGTGGAACCTTTTGAAACCTCCACCATCAAGGTAGACTAGTAAACTTAAAAGAGCATCACGTGTAAAACCATAATTTATTTTACAGTTTTAACCCATTTTCTATAAGACACTCATTCACACCAAATCATGTCAAATACTTATCTAGTTTACATTTTTTTTTTTCTGTGTAACAGAACATCTAAAATACAACTTATCTATACATATCATAATGCCGAGAGATTTTTGATATACAGGACTTAGAAAAATATTATGGCCTATTTTAATTAGTCAAAGTTAAAAAAATATTATGGCCTATTGATATAGTGGAAAACTTTTTTAATTTATTTTTACAAATAAAAAAGTGTCGGTGTTTTTTTTTGTCGATAATCAGAAATTTTTATTTGGACGTCTAGCTAGGAAGGGGACAGCCATTAAATGCAGTATTAGCCTGCCACAATAACAATCCTAATCATTGTAGTAACATTAAAAATTACTTAAAAATAAGTATTCTAAATTTAATTTAAAATTCAAATTAAATTATTTTATTCGGTTGCCATATACTTAAAAATTATAGATCAGGGAAAAATAATAATTTAACGACTAAATTATTCTATTAGTTGTCACACACAAAAAAAAATCCGGTTATTTTGAATTTAAGGACTCTTCTACAAAGAAGTACATATTTTATGATTTTATTTACAAATAAATACATGTCATTAAAAAATTCAAAAAATATATTTAAAAATTAAAAAATTAAAACCAAAATTAAAAAGACTAAATTTTTAAAAAATATATTTTTTAGACAAAAAAATATTTGTGATTCTGTCTGATCCTATCTAATCATGTCTAATCATGTTCAATCATGTATGTCTAATCTTGTTTGATCCTGTCTAATACGGTACAATCCTGTACAATCTTATATGTCTAATGATGTTTAATCTTATATAATCATGATTCTGTTTGATATTATGTACAATTCTTTTGACTATTTTAAATATTATTTTTTTTGAATTTTTTATTTAGTGATTTTTTAATTGTATATTTTAATTTGTTTTTATAAGATATGTATCTAATAATAGATAAGTATACCTTTGTAAAGAAGTAAAGATATATGAGTATCTGTAATTAAGGCTCCCTTCTTTCACGGTAAAAGATTTTTCATGCTAAATATTTCCCACCGAAAATTTTACAAGGGAATCTTTTGATTATTTGCAGCTGTTTGGCGCACAAGATTTTCCATAATTTTTTTTTGAGTTTTTTGTTTTGTTTTATATGAGACTTCTTTAAATTTATAAAGAATTCGACTAATAAATAAAAGAAATATATACTTATACGATTTTGAAAAAGAATTGTTGGTTTTAGTACTATATCGAAAAATAATAAAATAAATAACAAAGGACTGGAAATAAAATAAATAATTTTATTTCTCACAATTGAAATATAAATTATAATTCCTGACTCAACAGAATTAAAATTACACTAATTTAAATTTCAGACAGATTAATATAAATTATTAAACTGCTGGACTGAATTGTAATTGTTTAAAACTGTCAGACAGAATAGTATAATTACTAACTGCTGGACTGTTTTGACAATTAAAGAAACTGCCAGACAAAATAGTATAATTACTAAACTGATGGACTGTTTCTGTAAATACTGGAAATTACAGAACTGAAAACTAAATTACAGAATGGAAAGACTGAAAGTAAACAGTACTGAAATGTAAATACAGAAAAGAAACAATACAGAAAGGTAAATTACAGAATGTAAAAGACTGAAATGTAAATACAGAATTTAAAGGTACTGAAATGAAAGAACAGAAATAAAAAAAAAGAGGCAACTGCTGGGCAGTTTCCCTTAAAAAATATTTTCTGAACCACTTTTAGAGGTTTCTGGTTTCGGGACTTTGTTCCCAAGGTACAACTCTTATCACGTAGTGGCTCGTATGGAAACCGGCACCGAACCACAGGTCGAGTTGTTGGTGGTGCGGTTCTCTCTCTCTAATATGTATGCTAATGCTATGAGGTTGTGTGTATTCCGGTGTCTTGAAATGAGAGGGGGAGTGCTGCCTTTTATAGCCTCTAATGAAACCGCAGCCATAAATGTTGGTCATTAATTCTGGGAGTTACACCCCCCCGGAATCCGCTCAATCAAATTCTGAAATCGCAGCATTTACTCACATTCATTGCTGGCGTTTCTGTTGCTGAGAACTCTAGGGACTGCTTTTGTATTTTATACAAAACTCCCTATTTGGGTTTGGACCCAAGACCCAAGATGTCACGACCCGGATTTTGGATAAACCCGGGTCGTGAATGTAAATTAAAATAAAAAGGGAAAAGTTTAAAATAACGAAACATGCGGAATGTCATACGATAATATGTCAATCAATAGAACCAAATAAATACTTCAGGCCATGCCGATAATCACATTTGATTCACTAAATTGGCCTAAGGGTAGCCAACGGTATTCAAATGTGACAACACAAACAAAACAACACGTTTTAGAAAATTTCGGCATGAGCTTCGCATATCTATTTGTTTCCAATAAATTAGACATGTTGACAACAAAACATATAACAAAATTGCAAAGCGATTATCACTAATTCAACATGAATATGTCAAATTCAACCCAGCTGACATTATATACAATAACGCAATCTAACATATATAAATGTACATCATAGGTTACTCTAACCAAAAGAAAAACATTCACGTTTCAAATGCTTACTAGGCGAACAAAGTTCAAAATAAGAAAACACCAAAAAGAGTAAACAAAAGAGTAGCGTTCACGCGATAAGGTGTAATATGACAATGATCCTCAGACAAGAGCTCTACACCTCGCCACCGTCTCCGTCAGCACCTGTACATCGATCGTAACAAAATGTAAAAAAAAAACAAGGAAAGGAGGTAAGAAAACAATCTCGCTTTAAAAACGGCGCACGCTACTACGCACGCACACACAATCCTAACATGACAAATATGATATCTTGGCAAATAATGACAAAGACAATTGCACGAAAAACACATCAACAAATATAACTCGCAACACAAGTAAATGAACATATAATCAAGATCAACTGAATTAATAATAAAACAAAAGAAAATAAAACACAACAAAATAAAACAAGACTCAACAAAACACAAAGTCGGGATTGCCTCACATGTACCCACTTTTAGAGCCACTCTGCTCTAGGACCCAAAGTGCAATGGTTCCCTCACCCATATTCTGACACTAAAATGTGACCAAAAGATATGGGGCCGGCTTTAAGGGGACTAACCCTATGGTACCGATATACCTAATCCTTGCGCAAGTTTCTGGGATCTCACCGTAAGCTGACACAGCTCCGCCTTAACACTTGGTACTGCAATCCCTAAAATAAATATAAAAGACTCCCAAAAACATAAATGGTAAAGTCCACCAAACGAAAATAAAATAAATATCATGCACTATATCACCACCGTCACATTTTTGTTCACAATTCTTTTTCAAATAAAAATGGTAAAATCGCTATACATAACATAATCACCATAAACAATATGATTAGCATAAATAAAACCATGGAAGCATGTTACACATACACAATACAATAACATGATGCAATACACACTAACCAACCAACTAACCATTTACATAGCCTAGCATACAACAAACAACACATAAAAACCGTCTTTAAAGCGAAACTATATTCTTCCCCCTTACCTATACAAACGAGAGCTCGTTTGTAAAAATATCCCAACCTTGAACCGAAAACCCACCGAACAATCAAAGCTAGATATGGACAGCCCACTAATCACCCTCAAGTAGTCCCTAAACGTAATTAGAACGAGCTACGGATCAATAAAATTGATGTAAATTCGGATTATTAATGAAACCCTAAAAAAATGGGTTTTGACAAAGGTGAAAATCAGCGGAGCGGACTTACACAGGTAGATAGGGCTCGAAGAGTAGATTAAAAAAATGTATTTAGTCATGAAAAACGGAGTCCGAACGCACCCAAAATGGAATCAAACCCCGGATGCCCGAAACCCGAGAAAAACCCACGCACCGCCAAACTCGCCGATCAGACCTGACCAGTCCTTTCCGGCGACCTAAACCCTTTCTCCGGTGTTCGTCTCTCTCTCTCTCTCCTCTTATCTCTCTCCGTATATATATGTATATATGTATATATGTATCTATGTATATATGTAATATGTATATGTATATATTTATATATATTTAGGTTTTAGTAAACTAATTTACCAACTAGTCCACCTATTTATTAAATAATACAAGTCACACCCACAACTATCATATACACCCAATTTCATATCACACGTGTACGTAATCACCCACAAAACTAAATATCACTATCTTATTACTAAAAATAATAATAAAGTACAAAATTTCCGAGACGTTACACAAGACCCGAGACCCGAGACATTCCCCAAATCCCAAATCCCAAATCCCAATCCCAATCCCAAGCTCAAGCACAAGCCCAAGCCCGCGCCCGTGCCCGTGACCCGAGACACGAGACACGAGCGAGCGCACATGTGTGGTACACACTAATACTCTTAGGTGTATGTGGACATGTTAGTTTAATAACTACATGGGTTGGTATGATATATATATTGTAAAATTAACTCTTAATCTTCCAATATGGGATTATACTAAATGGTTTTCCATTACCATTTCGGTTTTTTCCAGATTTGAGCTTTCGAGACACCAACTTTGAAGCCACTTTGTATTCACACCCATTCTCCGAATAGGTCATGTGATATGCCGTTACGAAGCTCGTCACACGGGCTACTCAAACACGTTGGGTACGGTATAAACAACTCAGCACTGTCACATGAAATAATGACTCGAAGTTGGTCCAGTGACCATTTGGAAACACCCATTTTTTTCACATGTTTTTCCAACAATACCCCACATGAATGCAATTAGCTGAAAATAAAAATGCTCCTAAATGCATACGAGGGAACCGCAAGAGTTCACTATATAAGGACAGGTAGCGCGCGCCTTGAACCTGCCGTAGTGACGTAAAATCTGATATGCTACTATTGGGTAGCCTTTAAGCCTTGAACCCTTTAGCGTTTGTGCATACCAGGGTAATGCGCACACAGTGTCCTCTCTACACCACTTACTAAGCCCTTTGGTTGTTGTCCATATTTGGCCGTGGACTGCCTTGGCAAAATTCAACCAAGTGCTCTAGTGATTTAGCCCATGGCTCATCACATAGTATCGGCCATACACACTCGTCAAAGGTGATTTCAAGTCAAGGGTGTCCTGACTCACCCCTCTCGACCTTCGAGATACTTGTTTTCATTAAGAACTTCATGTTTACCCTGAAGATGGTCTAGGTCTATCACTCTTTCATCCTAGAAATGGACTGGGAACTTAAGTTCCCGAGTGCTTTGTTCGGTCACCCCCACAGTTCGGTTTTCCCGTTGAACCCGAGGCTGGAGAATCCATTTCGGGTTGGGTTGCCTCTGAGGAGGTTTCTAGTTTGATGGGCTTCAATCCCATTCCCCTCGATGAAACTTCAACTCCTACCTGAGTTAAGCCTTTTGTAAATGGATCCGCTATATTGTCTTTAGATCTCACAAAAGCTAATGACACCATACCGTTAGCTAACAATTCTCTTACGGATTTATGTCTCCGACGAATATGTCGGGACTTTCCATTATACATATGATCATGCGACCGCCCAATAGCCGACTGACTATCGCAGTGCATGCTTATTGCTGGGATAGGTTTCGACTACATTGGAATTCCTTCCAGAAAGCTTCTCAGCCAGTCAGCCTCTTCTGTTGCTAGATCCAATGCTATGAACTCGGATTCCATAGTTGATCTAGCTATGCAGGTCTGCTTGGATGATCTCCATGAGACAGCTGCTCCTCCCATCACAAACACATATACGCTAGTGGATCGTGTACGTTGGAATCCGAGATCCAGTTTGCTTCAGAATACCCTTCCAGTACAGCTAGATATCTGGTATAATGCAACCCTCGGTCGGCTGTGTATCTCATGTATCTGAGAAGTCTCATGATGGCCTTCCAGTGTTCCTTATTGGGATTATGGGTGTACCTACTCAGTCTACTCACTGAGTTGGCTATGTCTGATCTAGTACAGTTCATGACGTACATCAGACTGCCTATTATTCGAGAGTATTCCAATTGTCTCACACTCTCCCCAAAATTCTTTTTCAGGGTGGTTGAGATCTCTATCAGAGTTCTGGATGTAGCTCTACTATCTTTATCAAATTTGTCAAGCATCTGCTTGACATAGTGAGTTTGAGATAGCGCATATCCGTCTGATGTCTTGGTAATTTTTATACCAAGTATAACATCAGCGACACCTAAGTCTTTCATCTCGAATTTTTGTGACAACATTTTCTTAGTGGAGTTGATGTTATCAATACTCCCTATTATAATCATGTCATCTACGTAGAGGCAGACTACCACGTAGTCCTTTTCATTACTTTTACGTAGACGCATTTGTCACATTCATTTATGTTGGCCCGTGCGGCTAAACCTTAGAGGGGGGGTGAATAAGGTTTTTGGCGCTTTTCGCCTAATTAAACTTAATGACAACTAACAACCCAACTTTTTGCAATTCTAAGCTTAAGCGTTTAATAACGTTAATGAAATGCTAGAAGTCCTAAACGCAAGCAAGAAAATAAGCAATAATATAAGTTGCGGAAAGTAAAAGTTTAGGGAAAGAAATTGACACCGCGATTTATAGAGGTTCGGCAAACGGCCTACGTCCTCTCCTCGGTACTACCGAGTATTTCACTAAAAATCTTCTTTCGGATATTACAAATCCTATCGAGCTCAATCAATCGATTGGCTCACCCTCTACCCGAGGTTCCTAATCTTGATACAAGTGCAAGCGAACACGTTTTACGAGTCAACGACTCCCCCTCAATCTATGAGTATCCAAGTATTTAACCTAAAACTTTTAACCAACACTTTGGCTTAAAAGCTTCTACCCAAACACTCACTCACAAATGAGCTTATAATATACTCTTTACAATTTATTGAAATTGAAACAACATCCACAATTTGATTGCTTCTAAATAAGATAATTTGTGGTTTTGATGATGTTTGATCTTTGTTTGAGATCGAATTGCTTTTTCATCAATTTCCCTCTTTTTCGAATTATTTCAGCAAAATGGTGATTTTTAGGGTTTTGATTTAGAGGGTTTGAAGGATGATGATTGTGTGTGATTGGGAGAGTGATTGGGGTGGTTTATATAGACCAAAAGGTCTGTTTTGTGTTTTATGACCGTTGGTAGTGGTTGAGTGCTTTTATCCAGAGGTTAAAGCTGTTTCCCAGAATAAGCTGAAAAGCTGTTCTTGAAATCTGCAGAAAACGATCGGTCGTTTTCTGTATTTCGATCGGTCGTTTTCAGAAAACGATCGGTCGTTTTCAGAAAACGATCGGTCGTTTTCTGTAGTCGATCGATCGTTTTTATAACGTTCTCTCTGGAAGAATTTGGACCAAAAATGATCGGTCGTTTTTGTCCAGACGATCGGTCGTTTCTTCAGTATTCTCGGTTTTCTCGTTAACTTCGAACGCCCATAACTTCTTCGTTTTGGCTCCGATTTTGGTTCCGCTTGAACCGTTGGCTTCGTATTTGATTACTCTATCTTTCTGGCATTCTGAAATTTACAAATTCTCTTTTTGGAAAAGACAAGCATTATATCATCGAAATAGAGAAATCGTAAAATCATTAAAAACATAATCAAACTTATAATCAAAATCAATTATTGAACCCATGGTTCAACAATTTATTCGAAAACCGTTTGATAGCATCACTCTATCAAATTTTCTGTGCCATTGTTTAGGTGCTTGTTTGAGTCCATACAAGGACTTCACTAGTTTACACACCTTGTGAGCTTTACCTGGAACCACAAACCCTTCCGGTTGTTCCATGTAAATTTCCTCTTCCAGCTCACCATTCAAGAACGCCGTTTTAATATCCATTTGATGTATTTCCAGATCGAACAGTGCCGCGATAGCAATGACTATCCGGATTGACGTCTTCCTGGAGACAGGAGCATAGGTGTCGAAATAGTCGACACCTTCGGTTTGTCTAAAACCTTTTACTACAAGCCTCGCCTTGTATTTCTCGATCGTTCCATCGAGCTTTCTCTTCCTCTTGAAGATCCACTTGTGTCCTAGTGGCTTACACCCGGGTGGTAAATTCACTAGTTCCCAAGTGTGATTTTGTAATATCGATTCAACCTCATTGTTGATCGCCTCCTCCCAATATTGGGCTTCCGGGGATGATATTGCTTATTTGAATGTCGCCGGTTCGCCTTCTATCATGAAGGTTACAAAATATGGACCGAAAGTCGTTTCCTTTCTAGCCCTTTTACTACGTCGAGGCTCTTCTTCTTCTTCCTCCAACGGTTCACTTGCCCTCACATTTTCCTCACTGTTTGACTCCTCAGTCTCTACAGTTATGGAAGACTTGCGGGGAAAGATCTCCTCGAAGAAAGAAGCTTCTCGAGCTTCGATGATAGTATCTACATGCACATCGGGGTTATTCGACTTGTGCACGAGAAAGCGATAAGCACTACTGTTTTGTGCATATCCTATGAACACACAGTCTACCGTCTTAGGCCCTATTCTCGTTCTTTTCGGAAGCGAGACAAGGACCTTCGCAAGACAACCCCAAACCCTTAAGAATTTATAGCTCGGCCTATGGCCTTTCCATAGTTCATAAGGTGGTTTATCACGCTTCTTATGCGGTAGCTTGTTCAATACATAGTTGGCAGAAAGCAGCGCTTCCCCCCACATGTTCTGGGGTAACCCAGAACTTATTAACATAGCATTCATCATTTCCTTGAGCGTCCTATTCTTATGCTCGGCAACCCCATTCTGCTCCGGAGAGTATGGGGCTGTGGTTTGATGTATAATGCCATTTTATGCACAAATCTGAGCAAATGGTGCCTCGTATTCACCGCCTCTATCACTCCTCAACATTTTAATCTTTTTATTGAGTTGATTTTCTACTTCGGTCTTATAAAGAGCGAATTTCTCTACCGCTTCGTCTTTACTTCTCATAAGTAGACGTAGCAGTATCTAGTACAGTCATCTATAAACGTGATGAAATACTTTTTCCCTCCTCGCGTTTGTATAAATTTTAAGTCGCATACATCCATGTGTATTAGACCGAGAGGTTCAGTACTTCGTTCAATATGTTGATACGAATACTTGGTTAACTTTGCTTCAACACAAACCTCACATTTATGTTGTTTATCAAATACAAAATTAGGTAGTAGATTCAGTGATATTAATTTCTTCATAGAATTAGAATTCACATGACCTAATCTACCATGCCATAAATTAAATGATCACAAGAATAAGCAAAAGAAGTTTTATTAGCCACTTGGTACTAGCCTCAGCCTTAGTACCCTCAATAGCAGACTCGACTTTAGGAGCCGGAGTACAAATATTTAATTTAAACATGTCGTTGGTCATATAGCCATGGCCTACATACATTCCATTAAGGGTGATTACAATTTTAGCAGATTCAAATACAAGCTTAAATCCTTTGTTCACCATAACAGACCCGGAAACTAGATTCTTGCGAATTTCCGGCACATGGAGCACGCCATTCAGTGTGAGCTCCTTTCCCGATGTCATCTTCAGCAGCACGGTTCCTTTTCCTTCCACCCTGGAAGTAGCCGAGTTCCCCATGAAGAAGCTCTCATTGTCCACGGCCGTATAGGTCTTGAACATCCATTTGCTGGTACAGATGTGACTAGTGGCGCCTATGTCCAGCCACTATTCCTTTGGGTTGCTCCCCACCAGGTTCACTTCAGAAACCACAGCACTCAGGTGCATGTAGTCTTGTCCAGCATCATCTCCTCCCTCAGCCACATTTGCCTGAGCAGGTGCTCTCTTCCTCCCTTTCCCTTGGAACTTCCTCTTGGTGGTGGGGGGGGGGGGGGGGTTTGGGCTTGTCGATGCGCATCTTACAATCCGCGGCACGATGGCCCTGTTTGTTGCACATAAAGCAATCTCCCATGAATTTCTTCTTGAGAGAAGCACCGACACCGCTGTCAAAGCGTTTCTGCTTAGACACAACGTCCTCAACCACATGGGCCTTGGCAACCGCGTTGCCTGCTCCGCTACCGCCTTTCCTTCCAGATCGGCTGTTGCTTTGCTCAACATTGAGTCTCTCAATGAGTCCCTCCAAGGTCATAGCCTTTCGCTTGTGTTTCAGGTAGTTTTGAAACTCTTTCCAAGAAGGTGGCAGTTTCTCAATCATTAATGCCACTTGGAAAGGTTCGTTGATAACTAGCCTTTCAACCTCAAGCCTATGGTATATGAGTTGGAGTTTCTCAACCTGCTCGATGACACTCTTCCCATCAGCCATTATGTACTCATGAAAGTCCGTGACGACAAATTTCTTTGCGCCAACGTTATTCACTTTGTATTTTCTTTTGAAAGACTCCCAAAGCTCCTTCGCAGAAGCCTTGGGCTCGAATACACTGAAGAGAGTGTCATCCAGAGCACACAGGATGTAGTTCCGGCATAGGAAGTCGCCGTGTTTCCACGCTTCCACCGTCGAAACCGTCTGCACGTCCTCATCGTCCTCGCTTAGGACGGGTGCAGACTCCTTGAGAAAACGTGTCAGATTAAGGGCAGTTAAGTAAAATAGCATCTTTTGCTGCCAACGTTTGAAGTTGTTGCCCCTAAACTTTTCCAGCTTCTCTAAATGAGAGGTTGGCAACATTGGCATAGACGACGTCGCCGGAGCCTTGCCCTTTGCCCTGGCCGCAGCCACAAGCGCTGCCTTGGCCGCAGCCGCAGCCATAGCATCGGCCTCTGCCACAGCGGCGTTGGCCGCAGCCTTTGCCGCAGCAGCTTCGGCCTCAGCCTCAGCCTAAGCATGAGCCCCCCACTCGCAGCGTTCGCAATGTTATGGCTACTGCCAATCACAACTGCGCCCTGCACGTTTTCCGAAGAAACGGTGGGTGTTTGATCCTCATTAGTCATCTGAAATGACAATATAAAACCGTTTAGTTTCTCGCAAGAAAACTAAAATTCTTAATCGCAAATACTAATTATAACTTAATTAGATTGCTTCAAAAGAATAAAACAAATAAAAGAGATTCTAGCGTGAAAATCAAATTACTTTTGAATTTAAGGACTCTTCTACAAAGAAGTACATATTTTGTGATTTTATTTACAAATAAATACATGTCATTAAAAATCCAAAAAAAATCCAAAAAATATATTTAAAAATAAAAAAATTAAAACCAAAATTAAAAAGACTAAATTTTTTAAAAATATATTTTTTAGACAAAAAAATATTTGATCCTATCTAATCATGTCTAATCATGTTCAATCATGTATGTCTAATCTTTTTGATCCTCTCTAATACGGTACAATCCTGTACAATCTTATATGTCTAATGATGTTTAATCTTATATAATCATGATTCTGTTTGATATTATGTACAATTCTTTTGACTCTTTTAAATATTATTTTTTTCGAATTTTTTATTTATGATTTTTTAATTGTATATTTTAATTTATTTTTATGAGATATGTATCTAATAATAAATAAGTATACGTTCGTAAAGAAGTAAAGATTTATGAGTTTCTGTAATTAAGGCTCCCTTGTTTCACGGTAAAAGATTTTTCATGCTAAATATTTCCCACCGAAAATTTTACAAGGGAATCTTTTGATTTATGGCTATTTGCAGTTGTTTGGCGCACAAGATTTTCCATAATTTTTTTTTGAGTTTTTTGTTTTTTTTTATATGACACTTCTTTAAATTTATAAAGAATTCGACTAATAAATAAAATAAATATATACTTATACGATTTTGAAAAAGAATTGTTGGTTTTAGTACTATATCGAAAAACAATAAAATAAATAACAAAGGACTGGAAAGAAAATAAACAATTTTATTTCTCACAATTGGAATATAAATTACAATTCCTGACTCAACATAATTAAAATTACACTAACTTAAATTCCAGACAGATTAATATAAATTATTAAACTGCTGAACTGAATTGTAATTGTTTGAAACTGCCAGACAGAATAGTATAATTACTAACTGCTGAACTGTTTTGAAAATTAAAGAAACTGCCAGACAGAATAGTATAATTACTAAATTGCTGGACTGTTTCTGTAAATACTGAAAATTACAGAACTGAAAACTAAATTACAGAAAGTAAATTACAGAATGGAAAGACTGAAAGTAAACAGTACTGAATATAAATACAGAAAAGAAACAGTACATAAAGGTAAATTACAGAATGTAAAAGACTGAAATGTAAATACAGAATTTAAAGGTACTGAAATGAAAGAACATAAATAAAAAAAGAGAGGCAACTGCTGGGCAGTTTCCCTTAAACAATATTTCCCGAACCACCTTTAGAGGTTTCTGGTTTCGGGACTTTGTTCCCAAGGTACAACTCTTATCACGTAGTGGCTCGTATGGAAACCGGCACCGAACCACAGGTCGAGCTGTATGCTAATGCTGTGAGGTTGTGTGTATTCTGTTGTCTTGAAATGAGAGGGGGAGAGCTGCCTTTTATAGCCTCTAATCAAACTGCAACCATAAATGTTGGTCATTAATTCTGGGAGTTACACCCCCCAGAATTCGTGCAATCAAATTCTAAAACCGGAGCATTTACTCACATTCATTGCTGGCGTTTCTATTGCTGGAAACTCTAGGGACTGCTTTTGTATTTTATACAAAACTCCCTATTCGGGTTTGGACCCAAGACCCAAGACATTCCCTAAATCCCGCGCCCGCGCCCGCGCCCGTGCCCGTGCCCGAGACCCGAGACACGAGCGAGCGCGCGTGTGTGGTACACACTAATACTCTTAGGTGTATATGGACATGTTAGTTTAATAACTACATGGGCTGGTATGATATATATATTGTAAAATTAACTCTTAATCTTTCAATATGGGATTATACGAAATGGTTTTCCATTACCATTTCGGTTTTTTCCAGATTTGAGCTTTCGAGACACCAACTTTGAAGCCACTTTGTATTCACACCCATTCTCCGAATAGGTCATGTGATATACCGTTACGAACCTCGTCACACGGGCTACTCAAACACGTTGAGTACGGTATAAACAACTCAGCACTGTCACATGAAATAATGACTCAAAGTTGGTCCAGTGACCATTTGAAAACACCCATTTTTTTCACATGGATTTTGAAATGATTAATGAGATTCATGTTGAGTGATATTTGTGAGATTAACACCAAAATATATATTTAAAGGAAGTAAAGAAAAGAAAATATATAAAAGTGTATATCTATACTATTACTTTATGTCAAGAGCACTTATGAGGCCTTGAAACAAATAATTAATTAAAACTCCTCTAATTAACATAAATTACAAATAAATAAAATACAAAAGACTAAAATAACTGATGAACGGTTAAAAAAGAAACAAACTCTGTCAAATAGATATCTGCCTCTTTCCAAAGTAACTGATTTTTCAGTTTTCAGAATAATTCCTTCCCATATTCGTCTATATATATATATATTTTTTTTTTTTTGATAGGAAAGTTCACAATCTGAAATTCACCGGTAAGATACTTTAATTTATTTTTAATCAAATTCATTTAATTCCGTTTTTATTAGTAGTATATTTGTAATTTTTTTAATCAAAAATTTACTGTAATTTGAGTTTTTCCAATAGAACAAACATTTGTTGTATAAAAATGTTATCACTAATCCACGTATTACACCACGCATCGTGTGGACGAGGTGGAAAGATTCTCTTTTTTTTACTCTAATTGCTCACAGATATAAGGGACATGGGATTTCAGATCCCACGTCTACGTGGCCTGCCAAATTTTTTTTTTTTATTCTTTTATTTATGTTTTCATATATCAAAAACTTTTCTAATTTTACCTAAAAACTTCTCCAATTTTACCCAAAAAAACCCATAACCATCAACAATCAAACTCGTTCATGTATAAATTAATATGTTTTTTTATCAAATCAACATCAGTCTACCACTACAATTATACTCAATTTTACCAAAAAAAAAAACCATCTCCCAATTTACCCAAAAAAAAAAAAAAATTTTCCAATTTAAAAAAAAAAACCCTAACCATCAAATATCAAACTCCTTCGTATATCAAATTAATATATATTTTTATCAAATCAACATCACTCTACCACTACAATTATTCCCAATTTTATAAAAAAAAAAAAACCTCTCCCAATTTACCAAAAAAAAAAAACATTTTCAATTTTACCCAAATTGAAAATGTTTTTTTTTTGGTAAATTGGGAGAGGTTTTTTTAGTGGTAGAGTGATGTTGATTTGATAAAAATATATATTAATTTAATATATGAAACAGTTTGATAGTTGATGGTTATGGTTTTTTTTTTTTTGTAAAATTGGAAAAGTTTTTTTTTTGGGTAAATTGGGAGATGGTTTTTTTTTTGGTAAAATTGAGTATAATTGTAGTGGTAGACTGATGTTGATTTGATAAAAAAATATATTAATTTATAATGGAGGAGTTTGATTGTTGATGGTTATGAGTTTTTTTTTGGGTAAAATTGGAGAAGTTTTTAGATAAAATTAGAAATTTTTTTGATATATGAAAACATAAATAAAAGAATAAAACAAAAATAAAAAAAAAATTTGGCAGGCGTGGGATCTGAAATCTCACATCTCTTATATCTATGAGCAATTAGAGTAATGAAAAGAGAATCTTCCAACGAGGTGTGCTTAGTATATATTTATATATAGAGAGAGAAATATATAGTATTTTGGATGGGTTGTTTTGGAAGATCTGGAGATAATAATGGAAATAAGTTATTAAAAGATATGCACGTGTATTTGCTCTGTCTTCCGTAAAGTGTTTCTTTGATTTTTTTTTTTTGGGATTCGTTTATACTGCTTTTACGAGACATACAAGAAACATTTATCTATTTTTTTTGTTTTACTTTGAACCAAACATACATAATTACTTATTTTACCCATAAATTGTTTCCTTCTATTTTACATCAAATCAAACAAACTTTGAGATTGAGATCGGATGAGAATTTTGATTTCGTCGGATATCCCGATCCGACCCGATTTTTTAATTAATTTTTTATTTTATTTTAACACTACAATATAAATTATTTTATATCAAATGAAAGTGATGAGAATTGAACATTTTTACCTCTATCATACAATGTAAGCACTCTAACATATGAGTTACGATTCTTTTTGTTTCATATATTAGTTATAATTAAATAAGTATAATATAGATACGTAGTTTTGAATATATGAAACTATTAAAATAAAAAATATAGTTAAATTAAAAAATTATATTGTTACTTCAAGAAAGATTAATGATCATTATTTTCCGATTATAAAAATTACAATGATAATGTATGTCATTATGATAATTATTGTTTTTGTAAATAAAACTAAATACTAAAATAATCTGATAAAAAAACGTATAAATTTTTTTATCTACTCCATTATTTGTCGTTTCATATTATTTTTTCTACTACATGTTAATTTCTTTTTTATTTATAAGTAATGTTATTTTTAAACTAGAATTATCTTTCGTGTTAATAACATGTTTAAACTTATCAAATGAAAATTGTAAATAAAAAATAACGTTGTCGTAAAATAAAAAAATATATCGGGAGATTCGGGATAAATCTATCCCGGCCCTATGGAATCCGGAAAATTCGGGTCCCGAAAAAGTCGGGTTCCGAATTTTATTGGGTCGGGGTCGGGATTTTTTTTTCACTTCTAAAAGTAATCGGGTCGAAATATGGATTGAGTGTTTACTGATCGGGTCCCGACCTTAACCCAGCGGGAAAAATACTAAAATGGTACCTAACCTATCAGATTTTAATGATTTGGTACCCAACCTATACATTTTGCTCTAATTTGGTACCCAACCTAACACTTTTTCTAATTTGGTACCCAACCTATACGTTTCGCCTTAATTTGGTATCCAACTTATACGTGTACAGTCCAATTAATGGACTTAATTTGTTTTCGATCATCGGTTTTTAATGCATAGGTTGGGTACCAAATTAGAAAAAAATGTTAGGTTGGGTACCGAATTAGAAAAAGTGTTAGGTTGGATACCAAATTAGAACGAAATGTATAAGTTAGATACAAAATCACTAAAAGTTAATAGGTTGGGTAATATTTTAAAAAAATTTCGGGACCCATCCATGTATTTAACCATTTGTTCCTTTATTTAAGTGGTACACATGTATTTCTGGGGATATAGTCGTCGGTGGCTGCTATCTCTTAAGGAGAGAATAAACGTGTAGGGTTAAAGAGAACATGTATGCACTAATGCATGTATGGGCAAAATACTACTATCTTTTTCTAGGCTGGTTTAACTTTCATCCGATCCAATCGCAACTAATAGTTATAGATCTTAATGATAAGTTATGATTTTTTTATTAACTATGGTCAAAATCATAACTCGTAGTTACAAACTGTAAGTACGAGTTAAGACATTGAACTTTTTATACAGTTACGACCAGAATCACATTGATACATATTTTCATCTAATACCGACCCCTTCTTTCTCAAAATCGCTCCCTTCTCTTTTTAAGGTTAATCAACTCTTATCACACACTCGTCTTCATCGGGTACTACCTTCAACCAATTAACTGAGGTAAATCTTATTTTAACTTGTAGTTTTTTTTAATTGAAATTTACAAATTTAGTTTTGATTGACTACGATATTATGTCTCGGTTTTGTAAATTAGGGGTAAATTAGCTGGCTTTAACAAATAATCCAAATTCAGGTGTGTGTTTTTATATATTGATAAGTGTATATTTTTAAATTTTGTTAACTTTTACGACATGTTTGTGAAGTACTTATTTCGTTTTCGCCCATATTTGCAATATGGTGTCTTTCATATAGTTTTGCATATATGTGGTGATGTATTCCCTAGATATGGAGTCGGGTCTGGTTAGTGATCACTGATCAGATGTTGTACGATCAAGGTAACCACAACCTGAAGATGATTTAGAACACAAGTAACACTCGTAAGGTTAGAATTTATAAGCATAGTTATTCTGGTGTCGTTGATTCTGGGATAGTGTGCTAATACAAGAAGCTGGGTTTTATGGGTTGCAAGTTATGTTAAGATGGATGGTTTCAGTTCTCGACCAATTTGGATAACTAAACCGTAAGTTTCTTTTCTAGAGATAACATACTATTCTTGCTCATTTCGCATATTTTTTTTAGATAAGTAGGAAGAAGTGATTGCACTATGCTTTTATCTTTTCTAGAAGATTTTAATCTCTGTGCTACATACAGTTAGAGATCGGCATCCTTACACGTATATATTGAAGGTTTTACAAGTGGCCTAGAGAATTGAAATCATGTAATTTTCACTCCAGCCAAAAAGAAAAAAGACAAATCGATAGTATATATTTTAGAACATGTACTTGAAACTTAATTTATTATGGAAAACAATATAATTTTAAGTTGATGGACTAAAAAGAAAAGAGAATATATAATACAAAACGCAATACTGCAAATTAAGTGGGGAAAGGGAGGGGTCAATTTTGAAGAATTATAATGAAATTTCTTGTATTAGTGTATAACAAGGCCTTGATGATTTCAGAATCCATAGTAGTATTTTAACCCTTTTGGAGTAAACACCCTATATAGGCGTTCTTGTGTTTCTTCGTAAACATTTCCTGGAAATATTTTGAGGGAATTTTTTTCCGGCTCATATTTTGGACGTTTGGCATAAATAAGAATAACCATGGAAGCTTTTGCAAAACTTCTAATTTCTGTCAATCTATATGTAATGAAATAAATATTAAATAATGAAAAACTGTTGTGATTGACAGTTTCAAAGTAAAAACATTCGGACAACCAAAAGTAAAAAACATATCTTAATTAGCATCACGTGTAAAAGATAATTATGAAAATCGGCTATAATTGTTAGTTTAGCTCCAAGACTGTTGGATCTCTTTGTATATATATAGTAGTTAATGGGTTGATTGTTAATCACTAAAAAAAAATAAAAAAAATACCCAAATAGCGATGGGATTTATGACGGTATTTTTTGTTACGAGTTTATTAGCGACGGTTTTATGAAAGGTTAGTTAATTTGCGACAGATTTATGACAATTTTTTAAATTAGCGACACACTTATGACAATTTTTAATTTTTACTAAATCAAATATTATTTTGTAGTGAATATTTGTTGAGTTACAGTTAATGGAGTTGTAGGTTATATTTGATTACTTGTTGATGAGTTTATGTCACGTTTAGTAAATTTGCAAGATTTAATGGACGAAGATCGGCCGCTAAAATGAGTAATTGATTGGGTGGGAAAAAGTATACCGTAGAACGTTCTATACGAATAACCTTGGTCGTGAGAAAATATTCTTATAAAAAAATAAAAAAAATACTTAAATAAATATTTCGCATAATAAAATGTACATATATGTGTACCTAATTTAACTAATTACCACAAATATTCAAGATACAAATACATGTATCTATGTAACAAGTCAAATACATAAATCCAAAAGAGTTAGAAAGATCATGAAATCAGCATATTCATGAATTTAAAAAAATTTAACTAAGTACTGTATCTGGAAAATTAATTACATGTATTTTGAAAGGTTGAAAGTCATCTAAAAGTTTATTTAATTTTTTTTTTATGTATAAATATTATGTATAATATAGTATAGATTTTCATTCACTTTTTCTACTTAAATCAAGTTTATATAATGACACTCAAACTTGTACGCAATCAAATTACTGAAAAAATGCGAGTCGAGTTGTGCAAAATGAAAGAAAAAAATTCTAAGTAGAAACAAAAAGATCTCACGGAATGGTTAGAAAAAACTTATGGCCTCAAATTATCACAATCAACAATATCTTACGGAATTAGACAAGAGCCGGAGAAAAATAATCCGGATGATGATAGTTCAGAAATAAAAAAAAAAATCATGTCAAGAAGCGCTAAATATGCTTTACAAGTTGAAATTATTTTGGTTTTAACAAGAAAGTGTTCACGTGTACGAGCTATTACGTATCCGCAAGTTAAAGGATATAGTGACAAACAAAAAAATCAAGACAATATAGCAGACTAAATTAGATAAATATTTTAAATCATGTTAAATTTAATGCAACGACATATATATAATTTTACATTTTTATGTAATTTATTCCTATATAGAGGCAAATTTGTTAAGGCGTGACCATAAAAAAATCATAGAATATTACAATATGAAGGTTATTCTTATTTTGAACCGTCATAAGTTGGGATCGACCATTTTTAGTCCTATAGAGAGTTTATTTCTATATAGAATATTACTATGGAAAGGTTTACCTAATATCAAATCATATATAGAAGAAATTATTACCAAATTTGAAACTATTTGGTTTATGCCTATATGCGCCAATAATGACGAAATCACAACAAACATTGTGATGGATGACGACGATGTCGAGACCTGGGCTACGATAGCAACTGCATACAATATATATCCATCTAAATGATCCAGATTTCAATAACTCTTGATAATGTTCAGTTTCTTGTATTTTTGTTTTATAATTTGAATAACTTTATTAATGTTTTGTATTATTATTATCATGTAATTATTCCACTTAATCTTATTGTTTCTAATTATCTTCATTATAATATGTAGTTTTTATTTAACTAACATCTCGCCTATTTTGTAAAGAGATGTACCGAAATTAGAATTTTTAGTTCAATTATGGAGTATACAAAATAAAAATAGGTAGGCAATTCATAATATATTCATACATATTACTTGAAATTCTACAAAAAACCATGTGCCACCTTGACATATTTTTATTATTTATCTTTTGGGAACTACAGTTTAGTAGTATTTTAGAGAAATTGCAAAACTGGTGAGAGCGATACGGGGAGGAAGATCCCTTGCATTTGTTATTTCCTAAATTTAAACACGTGTATAGAAGACCGAGACATTATTTTTAAATATTTTCATATCATACACTGTAAAGCGGTGCATGACACCCCCTTCTATATATAAAAGCTTCTTTTGTTCTTCAAAATGGGAACTAAAAAGCTCAATCTTCACTGAACAAGGTATATGATACTAGTACTTATTTCCTCCTCACAAGATTTTTCCTTCTTTGTGTTTAATAGTTATAACCTAACAGTGCTAATTCTACTACTAGTTTAGTTCTTAATTAATTAGTTCCTTTGTATCTTGTTCTACTTAAGAGGTTCGCTACTTATTCAACATATTTTTTTATGAAATATTTGATAGTACTAATTCCATAAGTACCAATATGTTTAGTTCATGAAAGCTGCTTATATTTAACTCTTTTTTGTTGTTGTCTAAAGCTCTTGATAGCAAATTATGAACAATTTTAGAGGACAAAAGATAGACTGAACAAAGTACAACTACAAAAAAGAATAAGAAAAAACCATGTTTTAATTTCTTCTGTTTCTAAGACTAGATTTTGAAGATAATTTGTGGGTGGCATTTTACCTTGCTTTAGTGGACTTGATGAAAATACACAGCTTTGCACGATGCTTTTAGAGTTCTTTACACTATCCCGAAAATCTTAGAAAAAATAATTAATGTCTATTAGAGTTCTTGGACGACGTTTAATCATGTTCGGATTTATTGTTTGGTATGAAATCATTGATCACTAAATACAAAATTGTCAACATATTTCAATAAGTGGGACCGCAAATACAAACTTTTAAAGCATTTTTTTTGTTCTGATTTATCTTTTAGAGCAATGCTTAACAGATTTACAAACCTTGCCGAGAATTGTACAACATAACATTGCAAGTGGCCCAATTTTGTATCTATTCTCAACCACAATAGATTTAAAAGGTTGATGATGTACAGTATCGTAAATGTAGGGTTTTTTCTAATCGTAAACTTTCTAAATATATTGCTTTGAAATTATTTAGTACTAAGACATGGATCTCCCGATTGTATGGCAGGATAGAGAATTTAAATTGTGCATCGGAAAAAGGGTGCATTTATGGACATGTCGCTAGAGAGTTGGATTTCGGAAATGGTGAGGATAATTATTTATACACAAAGGACAAAATCATTAATCACCTCAAACTCTCACTCTAGTTGACATTAAATTTTTTATTTTTGTTTTGAAATGGACATCACATGGAATTCTTTCTGAATAATTTGTTAACAGGAAATGGATGACTACATCATAGACCAATGTCCAAACTACTCCACCGAATTTGATGAGTATGTACAGTTAGTAAGTACACCAGAGGATAACTTCCAGCAGACACCGCCTTCGGAAGGGCCCACATCAGCTCATACGAGCCAAAGCAACGCCTCAACCACTACCACCGCCACTGCGAAATGTGGCGGTTCATCAGTTGAGATTTGTAGGGCTAGCTTTGAGAGGCCAAATAGGAAGCTCACAGCTGATAACATTCCCAAGGCTACTAGGACTGCTGGTCAAGTAAGGGCTACGTAGTTAACTAGTCTTTTAAATTAAGAGTATACTTATATCGAATAATCCATCTATAAATTAAATTGTCTAGTGCTAGAAGTTTACGGTTTTGTGATATCCAACACAGTACAACAAGAAACTTCTCAATCCATACTAAGTGTCAATTACAAAACAAGCTTGTTTTTATCCGGAATATTGAAAGTATAAATGGACAATACATTACTATCGGCGTAACATGAGCTATATACCTTACTTCAAACATTCATAATTAAGAAACTGGTTTAACAAAATATTTACAATTTAGATATTGCAACTGATTAACATTTAGTTTCAAATTTTATTTTGATCGTGTACTTTTTTAATATGAATAAATGTTACCCCGCTTTTTCTGGAAATATTTTTGGTATGTACGAAAAATCGACATTATATATATATATTTATATTTATATATACACACACACATATTTTTCTTCGAAACACAAATATATAAATGCATAGTTTGGTAGCTAGATTAATAAGACTTGATAGTTCGGTTTACTAAATATATTTTTTCCACTGGTAATTAATCATCCAGCTCTAAGCTTGATTTTCTAAATTTTCATATCCTATATTAAACATTTTTTTTTGATATTTGTTAGATATAGAATAATTAAAACTCTTATCCCAACTCTTATCATAAGAGTTTTCCCCCCAAAACTTATGGATCAATTACAATCTTTGATCGGTTTGTCGTTTTTCTTGAGAATTACTATTTACTGTGTAGAATTTATTTGATTTAGAAAAATCCTTTTGTGAGAACGATATTATAAAAGATGGAAGAATTGGTCTTGTTATGATTCAAAAATAAAGATTTATGTAGTCCTTGGATTAGTTTAGAACAAGTATGCAAGCAGCTCACATCTCATACAAAATTACATGAAACTTTTTGAGTAAATTGGTATCCAGATCACTCAGCTAATGTTAAAAAAGCTGACATTAATGGTAGTGCATGAAGTCACGTCATAGAAAGCCAGTTTGACAAACTTTCTTTGGAACAAAGAAAAACTACAATTGAGTGAAGAGGTGAAGAGGTGGCTACATTCTGCTGTTTTTATATTTTTGTCCTTAGTTTTTGTCGGTGATATATTTTTTTCACAATTGAAAGTATGATTTATTTTTGTTTCCTGTGGGGTCTTTCAACCATAACTTATTCTATTTATTAATAAAAATGTAAATTTTCTCCACTAATTATATATTAAGAAAAATCTACAATTGCATACCAAGAATGTCCCAGTTTGTCCCAGTGATGAGTTATATGTAATATAAAAGTAGTGGACTGATCTTTGATGAACATAAATTTCTGAGGGATGTTGGCTAAAAAAAAATAAAAAAATAAAAAAATGTCCCAGTTTGAGAAACTTCTTTGGAAAAAAGAAAACTACAATTGCACACCAGTAATGTTTAAGTTTAAGAATTTGTATTGAACTAATGCATGGGTGATCAATAAACTTTTAAGTGAAATTTTATCTTAAATGGTTGGTATGACTTTTTAATATGCTAAAGTTTGTGTTTTTTTAACTTTCATCAGACTCATGATAATACAGAGAGCTCATTTGGGCAAAAGGATGAGGAGTTAACTAATGAAGGTGCTACAAATAAAGATTTACTTGGTAGCAAAAACAATAATGAAACGAAAGTAGGCCAAAAGAGGACCAATGCGATGACGAGAACTCCTATTGAGGCTCAAGACCGCGTAATGGCTGAGAGGAAAAGGAGAGAGAAACTCAGCCAACGCTTCATTGCGCTTTCTGCTATGGTTCCCGGCCTAAAAAAGGTACTACAATGTTTTCAACATCACCTTTTGTCAATTCAAGTCTGTTTGATATTTCTAAATTTTTAGGTTATCATGTTTGCGTTTTCTTCTAATTTGAGCTAATTGTGACACGTAAACCTTAGCTATATGATTGAGTTTGAGTGCATGCATTGTTTATTGACCTTTAATTATGTTTAAAAATCTGTTAATATTTAATTAGTCTTAAGCAAAATACTAGATTCTCACTTAAAAGATATTGGCACAACAAAAAGGTTGGAAGATTATTTATCTAAAGAACTCCTCACTATTGATGATGCATTACTTAATACTCCATACGATAAGATTTTCCAAAGATGAAACTTATGTTTACAATGATTTTTATTTTAATTAAATAACCTTCATGTCTTTTTGTAATTGGACACAGATGGACAAAGCATCTGTTCTTGGAGATGCTATAAAGTATCTAAAACAGCTTCAAGAAAATATGAAATCACTAGAGGAGAAAATTAACAAAAAATCTGAAGAATCGGTTGTATTTGTGAAGAAATCACAGATGCGTCTAAGTGATCTAAGTGATGACACGTCATCAAGTAATGAGAACTTTAATGGACATTTTAAGGAAGCACTTCCTGAGATAGAAGCTAGGATCTCAGAGAACAATGTACTTATAAGAATCCACTGTGAGAAACAAAAGGGTTTTGTTGTGAAGCTGCTTAGTGAGATTGAGAAGCTTCACCTAACTGTTGTTAACACCAGCTTCTTGCCGTTTGGAAATTATGCTGTGGATATCACTTTGGTTGCACAGGTATATAGTCTAGGTATTTTCAACAACATGAATATTTCGAAATCGTATTTTTATTGTGAACTAAAGAAAAATGAGATGTACATTAATCGGTCGAATAATAAATAGAATATGGCAATATGCATAACTTAGATTGGCCAAAAAACATTGTTTTATACACCCATAAAAGAAAAACCTATAAATTTACCCGCTGTGACGGTTAAGGTGGATCAATCATGTATCAAAAGTGTATTGGTTTTGAGTAAATTTATTGAGTTGAAAATTTGGTAGCTATAAAAAATCATTTATCTTAGGAAAAACAGGAAAAATGTTGGAGCAAATTTAACAACAGCTTCATATACCCTATTTCCTTAGTTTTAAGGATTTGAATAAAAAAATATTTTTATCAACATATATATACCGAATTCGCTCCATTGCAATAATAAGAGCTTGAGTAATGGTAGTAGGCCCACATGAAAGTTGAAAATATTTTGAATAAAGATTAAATAATATTAGATAATAGAATTTGGTCATGATAGGAAATTTTTTAAATAAGCTTACAAATTATACAAAGTTAACTAGTTTTCCAAAACATGTAAAAAGTTGCATTTAACTTTATTTTTAAAGAAAATTTTAAATTACTTGTTACCGTTGCTCTCGCTTGTCACGAAAATTCTTCTTGTTGTTTATCTTTTCTCTGGCATTGGAAAAAGAGTTTTGTGTCAGTGCATCAATCAAACTATATAAATCATCGGAATCGTTTGTCTTAATGATGTAGATTTTCGCACCGACTTATTTTTAAAAAATTAACTGACTTATTTAAAAAAAATAAGTTTAAGGAGGCACTAGGCAACAATCTATCGTGGTCCAAGATATTTAAAAACCAATACACCAAGGTTTTAAAAAATCCAAAATCAATTTTTCAGTCTCTGATGCATCAATTGATGTATTTGATAGTGTTTCCTTATACTATGGAATATATGCATAAAATAACCTCTGTATCAATTACGTTTAGACATCCATAAAATAACTTTAACTGAACACTCTCCTTGTTTATACGGAGAGCATTTGTTCACTGTTTCTAATTAAAATAGTTATATATATGAGAGAGAAATTGTTATTAACGGTAGAAATAAATGTGGAGAGATAAAATGTTAATATAATATGATAAACATATATGTTTAGTTATTATAAAGTGAAATTGTTAACCTAAAATTTTAAAAGTGTTTTAGTTTAAGAAAAAGTCTCGGGTAATTGATGCAGGTGATCGAAGTACTGTAATATAGGGATTTCAGTAATTCAGTTTTAGCAACCGATAAGTTTCATTAAAGTATTAAGTATTAAGTAAAGGGATTTTAAAAGGTTGTTAAGATGTACATAAAATACTCGATAAGTTTCATTAAAGTATTAAGTAATTACTAATAAATAACAGAAGAAGCTGTAAATTATGATTGAATCAATTTAAATTAGTATGTAAGTCAAGGTTAACTTTCAGAAGAAAAAAACCAATACCCTAAATATTTTAAAAAATAAGTCTGGATACTTTGTTTCATTGAAACAATTAACCAACAATATGGTCAGAAGATGTCTGAAATTTTAATGTACGGAAACTAAACAACTGTATCACTTTCAATTATTAAGATTTTATGATTTCATTATTATGAGAATAATGTAATGGAGTAATCAAAATCAGAGCATTGGTATAGACCAAAAACGTACCAATTCCTATTATTCATTTTCACCTATTCTCGATGCTTTGAATGTAGAAACAATTAAACATTAAATTACTAAATGAATATTACACCATATCTTGAACGCATAAATTATTATTTTATTATTTTTAAAACTGATGCAAGGTTTTGGCTTTATTTTATTTTGACATCTCACATATTTCCAAATATTACAGATGGAAGATGAGTTTAGCATGACAGTGAAAGAGGTTGTGAGCAGTCTCCGCTCTGCATTTATGAAGTTCATGTGAAGGGGTGGACAGTTGTAAATTAAAATGAAACAATTTCATACGAGCAGAAAAATAAAAAATTTAGTAACTTACAAGGTTACGTCTTGGGAAGAGATCGTCACTGTTTGATCCATATTTTTTTCTATCACTTCTAGATAGTTTCCTAGAAACTCTACCACCCTCCATGATCACATGCCAAGTTGATGCTAATTTTTTTCATTTTAGCAACCGCTTTTATATTGCATCCCCGTTATTTTATTTTATGTTTTTCCTCTCTATGCTATAGGTGAATGATCATCTGGCGCTATGGTTCTAATGGATTAGTAATAAATAAGAGAGTTTTCTAATTTAATGTTTGTTTTTTTATAGTATCATGCATTTTTATACTAATAAAAAATCAAGTATTTATACTGGAGATGCTTAAGATTGGGTCTATTTTCGTTCAAATCTTTAGTTTTTCTTGTTGTTTAATATCACAAGTATTATGGATAACATCTATTTTCTTCAACAAAAAAAAGACAGAGAGAGGGAGTACTCTCTCAGTATATTTGCAGAAACATGCATGTCATACAAATCACGTAGAAGAAAAGATGCTGGTAATAGTTATTGTAAAAAGAGAAAAAAAACAAACATTATATACGCTTCGTTTAATTGGTTTTATCATACGGCTGTTGGAATTAATTGAAAAATAATTTCGGTGTGTCCCATAATCAAGATAATGTGTTTGAAGTGCAATTTGCATCGAGATTAAATTCTAACTACAAATGATGTTACATGATTATTAAATTAGTCTTTTTCAGGACTGGGTTGCTATTTTTATATAATTGGTGGTGATTAATTTTTTTCATTAATAACAAAATGATCATATAGACAAATAGACATTACTATGCAATCAAATCAAAAAAATAATTTGACAATGAATAAACTAATTATATTCCCTTTCCCATTTCGTCTTTTCACTCGTTTCGGTCCATTCATCTTCTGTTAGAATGATCACCCAAAATTCTCCTTGGAGTTAAATTCTAGTCTAGAAGAAAGTCAACATCATTTTTGATACTAATTGATTGTACCTCAAATTGTATCTATATTATAGAATCTGAATAACTATCTAGTTTTATAATTGATTAGGCATCTATATTAGAATCTGAATAACTATCTATATTATAGCTTTTTTAGTGTTGTTGATGACTTACAGACTAGAGTTGGAGTCCAACTTCCTCCATTTCTTTCTTATCACTTTGTCTACATATACTTATATCTTGCTTTTATTTAATAACGTTCTTTTCGATTTGAACTGAATTCATAACTTTTTTACCACTAGAAGAATTAATCGTAACTTTGCTGTATTTCATTTCTTCTTATCCCTACTTCTTTTCTTGCCTTTTTTTTCCTTTTCACCTTTCACGTTTGACATTTTTCATTAGCTAATTGAGAATTTTCTTTTTCACGGCTACACCTTCCTCTCCATTTGTAGAGCCAGATTTCTACTTTGTGCACTGCTCAATTTTTTGGTCACTGCCCCTCAAGAGTTCAATGCTTGTATTGTGTTTGAAACCTTGTTGACTACATGGTATTGTTTAAGTTTCTCTTCAACCTAACTCAAAAACATGGTAATTGGTAACTATAGAGGAAATAAGTTACTGACTACAAACATGATAATGAAGTTTATCTTGTTAGAAAAGAAAGTGTATCCCGGTTACTATACATGTTTTCTGTCGAATTCCACTGCTATAAAACTAGTGCATTCTACTGCTTCTTTGGCAGAAGACTTTACATATCGTAACTCCATGAATCCTTAGGCTCTCATTCTTTTAAAGTTAGAAAGCCTTTCTGATTCATAAATGACCATGGTTTTGAATCAACATAACCAAAATTGACGTATTCTGGAAAGTTTTTACCTTACGAAGAAATACACATAAATTTCAATAGACCATCTTCAAAATCTTACTCTGATTCAGTTGGCTAAATTATACTGATACAAAACCAATTTCTGTACCTTTTCTATGGTCTTTTAAGCTTTTGTTTCTGAAATAAATAAATACCTTAATATTCTAAGATGAAGTGACGCGTGTTTCAGTTACAATTGAACTTTATGTATTTCAGTTCTCATTTGTAACTATAATAAGTTTAACAAACACACAATCAAACATGCTGAATAAGAGATGAACACAACACGTTTGATAACGTAGTTCGATCTAGTCTAATAGCCGGAGCTCTTGCTCAGATTAGAATATTGAGTATTTGAGTCTTATAAATCGTATTTGAGACTTACAAAACAGTAGCTCTCTAACTGTTTATGCCTATACACCTATTGCTATTACTTATCTCAACTATTCAGTATAGCCTCATGCGTTAGTCTATCTCTCTTAGCAAATATCTCTATATTATCTGAAAAAATAAGCTATATTGTTCTCAATACATAATCAAACCCTACGACATATTATGCACTTATATATTGTGCTTTTATTCATTGTGATTGATCTCTCAATCTTTTCTTCAAATGTTGGCTAAGATAGATGAATCATTGCTACGGAGTTCTTCATATAATATCTTCTCAGATTGTATATATTCGAATATCTTGTCATCATAATATACTTGATCAACAAGATACAAATCTACAGAAATCTTGACATGTCTGTCAATATTTTTCAGTTGTAAAAGTCAGTGACAACTGAAAGTGTCACTAATAAAAGAACCATTAGTAACAAAATGAATATATGACTGCGTAAATGACCAAGTGCTTTTTATAAAAATAGTGGCAACCAAAAAAATTATTAGCTGATATAAATAGGTCGTAACAGTTTCAGTTCACCTTTGCTACTTGTTGAGTTGTGGAGCCAAATGTCTTTGGGCATGTTCATTAATTATCCCACATCACTAAGAATTGTAATACGGCCCACTATGAGTTCTATATATATGCCCCACTAACAAGTGGTATCAGAGCTCGAGGTTGCAGAACCAAAATTCAAAGATCGGGAGAAAGATCAATGGAAAAAGAAGACAGAAGCGCACATGTGATCGAGAAGTTCAACGGGAAGGAATTCACATTCTGGAGAATGTAAATAGAGGACTATCTATATGGGAGAAAGATGCATCAGTCACTTCTTCTCGAGGAAAGGCTAGCCAGGACCATCGAGGAAGCACGGAAGCTCTTAGACCGACAAGTGTTGAGAGTGATCTGATTAACACTATCTAGGAGCATGGTGCACAATGTCGCAAGAGAGACGATGATGATGGGGATGATGAAGGCCCTCACCGACATGTATGAAAAACCATCCGCAAACAATAAGGTATATCTCATGCGTAAATTGTTCACCATATGCATAGTTGAAAACCCACCTATGGAGATAACTTTGAAGACGAAGTAAGAGACCTAATACTGCTAGCCTCTCTACCAAACAGTTGGGAGTTCATGCGTGTTGCTGTCAGCAACTCAATTGCAAAGGAGAAACTGACTTATAACGGCATCCGAGATCAAATACTCGTTAAGGAACTCAGAAGACAAGATATGGGTGATTGTTCAAATGATGGATCAACCTTGAACGTCGGTTTAAGATACCGGGGTAAGGACAGATTGGATGAAAGAAGTCGTTCAAAATCCAGATATAGAAGTGGGTAGAGCCGAGGTGGCAAAAATAGTGATCAAAGCAAGAAGAATCTCTGATGCTATAACTGTCAGGGTATGGGATACTTCGCTCATGAGTGCAAGCAGGCGAAGAAGAAAAACGGCAGAGATCATGTGGCAAATGTTGCGAGCGATGAGGATTCGATTGACTATTTATTGCTTGCCTTACAGAGTAATATAGACTCATGTATTCTAGACTATGGGGCATCATTTCACACAAACCCTCAGAAGGATTTATTCGAAAATTACATTGTGGGTAATTTTGGTAAAGTGTATCTAGCCGACGGAGAAGCGTTGGATGTTGTTGGAATGGGCGATGTAAAGCTTTGCATTCCCATTGGTTTAATATGAAAGCTGACAAAAGTGAGGCATGTTCCAAGCTTGACCAAGAATATGATTTCAGTAGGTCACATAAGTGAGAAGGGGATGACAGTGTTAGTGAAGGACAGAAAACTTCCAGGCTTGAAGTCTGTCAACCTTGAGACTTGTGAAGGCTTCATCTTTGGGAAGAAAAAGAAAGTGAGCTTCCAGAAAGGTGGAAAAGTTCCCAAGGAGGAAAAGCTATCATTGGTCCACTCCGATGTATGGGGGCCATCCCCAGTAACCTCAATGGGAGGATCTCAGTACTATGCGACCTACATCGATGATTCTACAAGAAAAACATGGATCTACTTCTTGAAACACAAGTCTGAAGTGTTTAAGAAATTTCAAGAATGGAAGGCCAAGGTCGAACTAGAATCCGGGAATAAACTGAAATGTTTGAGGTCCGATAATGGCAGAGAGTACATTGATGGAAAGTTCGTAGAGTTCTGTCCACATAAAGGCATTCAGATGGAGAAGACCATTCGAAGAACGCCACATTAAAATGGCATAGCCGAGAGAATAAACCAAACAATCAATGAGCATGCTAGGAGTATGAGCATGCTTATAGGCACATGTAGTAAGCATGGCGGTTTATCTTATTAACCGCGGATCCTCAGTGCCATTAGGAAAGAGAATTCCTGAGTAAGTCCGGATAGGAAAGCCTATCTCTTATGAACACCTTTGAGTGTTCGGTTGTCTATCATATATCCATGTCGATATAAACGATCGTACCAAGCTTGAATTGAAATCCAAAGTTTATTAGCTTGTGGGGTACGTAGGTGTTAAGTTCGGATATCGCTTCAGGGATGGTCAAACAAAGAAGATCATTCGAAGTAAGAATATCCTCTTCAACGAAAACATTTTGTACAAAGATCGACAAAATGTGGTGGTGGAAGAACACATGCTCCCGTCCGAGGAAAGTAGTATAGTCGACATGAATGCGTTTCCAAGGCTGGAGTTGGAAGATAACGCTGCATATGAGCCAGTGGTGCTCGACAACCTACCGGTACATGCTGAAGAGGACGAGGAGTTACCCCAAACCCCTCAACCTGAATTGGGCTGAGGTCATCGCAAAAAGAGAACTACTGTCTGATACTCTCATTCCCTGCATTACATACTACCCAATGATGTAGGCAAGCCCGAGACCCTATGAAGTCACTGAAGAAAAATGTGACTTGACAGTTAGCCGAACTGCCCAAGGAGAAAAGGGCACTAAGAAACAAATGTGTCTTCTGACTAAAGGATGAACAAGATGGTTCGAAACGTTACAAGGCACAATTTGAATGATTTGGGTGCCACAGATCGGATCCTCGGTATGAGGATCTCCCGATGAAGGGATGGGTCTCTGGTCTGTCACAAGCCGAGTATGTGAAGAAAGTGTTGGCTCATTTTAGAATGAGTGATGCCAAGGATGTAGGCACACCCCTAGCCACACACTTTAACTTGTCGAATGACCAATCACTCTCAGACGAGGAAGGAAAGGATCGTATGTTGAACATACCCCACATCTCAGCAATTGGTAGCTTGATGTACGCTATGGTGTGTACAAGACCAGACATTTCCCACTGCGTCAGTCGTTACATGAGTAATCCGGGTAAGCACCATTGAGAAGCTGTGAATTGGATATTGAGATATCTCTCGGGTATAGTGAATTCGGCATTATGTTTTCGAAAGTCCTCGGAAGGCCTGCATGGCTATGTTGATGCTGACATGACTGCTGATCTGGATAGCCGAAAGAGCAATATGAGATGTGTTTGTACCTACGGTGGTACTGCTATGAGTTGGACATATAAGCTGCAAAATATTGTTGCATTGTCAACCATAGAGGCTGAGTACATCGCGGTGACGGAAGTAAGCAAAGAGTTGATTTGGTTACAAGGTTTCTTAGAGGAGCTTAGTCATAAAATCGACAAAGGAGTTCTGCACTATGATAGTAAAAGTGCAGTTCAGTTAGCTAAGAATCCTGTATTCCATTCACGCACCAAGCACATACAGATCAGTTATCATTTTATTCGGACTGTTCTAGAAGATGAAATCTTCGCGCTGGAAAAGATTGAGGGCACCTAGAACCTCGCCGATATGCTAACGAAGACTGTTACAATTGACAAACTGAGGCTACGTACGACCTCAGTAGGACTCCGAGCTTGAGACTCAGGGTCGGCGCTGTAGTGAAAATGAGTGACTCGAAATGGAAGAGTCCTAATTACTATACAAGGATACCGATGGGAGCATCCTGCTCGGAGGAGCATAATGAGTTCGGTGGTCGGGGATAATCAGAGTTCTTTTGAAGCACTCAACATTTGACTCCAAGTGGAAGATTGTTGAGTTGTGGAGCCAAATGCCTTTTGGGCATGTTCACTAATTATCCCACATCACTAAGAATTGTAAGAAGGCCCACTATGAGTTCTATATATATGCCCCACTACCTTGTATATTAATATCACATATTCGAGAGAATATTATAGCGAGAGAGTTCTAATTGTGAGAGAATCATAGCTTTGTGATCAAGATAGATTATGTTGTAATACTCCTTATAATATATATAAGTGACACGTGTAGCTGTCTGGAGACGTAACCTTTGATTTGGATGAACTCCGTTATCAAAGTGTTTGTGCGATTTACATTCTAATCTTTATTTTAATACATCTGATTTCCTAACACTACTTTGATCCGGTTAGCTTCAGATTTAGTAAAAAAAAAACATTATTGGTGGGTGTGTTTGTATCATGGTTGCACGAAGTGGGAGCGAGACCGAGGAGGCGGATGGTAGTTAAAGTGAGGAAGCGTTGTCCGAAACGCCAAGGAGAAATTATATATATATATATATATATATTTATTTTATTTTTTTTTATAATTTTATACAATAAAATATTATTAAATGATAATAAAATTACCAATACTCAAAAGATTTTAAAATATATAAAATAAAAACGTAATAATATTTTATTGGATAACATAGGTATATGTAGGGTTGACTTAGATATGGATATGGTTGATATATGGCAGATACAAATCGGGTGTTAATAAGGTTAAATAATGTTTCATTCACTATATATCTTTCTACTTCTCGCAATTATTATGTATTTATTTCTTCTTTACACGTAAAATGGAAGTTTCCGTGAGCTTCTACACGGAAGCGCAGAAGAGAGCTTTCGAAGCCAAAGCCTATATAGTTTAAAAGCTTCCTGAAAGTATGGTTTGTATTGTTTACTGATGGATGCTTTTATGAATACGTAGATTGTTATCTTATCGCTACCACCTAAAATGGTTACTATTATAGCTACGTGTAGTCATTTTCTCACTTATCAATAGTTACTCGGTTTATTTGGAAAAAAAAAAATAGCTTGTAGGAGTTGTAGTGTTCCTTCTCAGTTCTCACAAACAAAGTGATCTAAGTAACAAGAATCAACATCCCCATATACTATTAATAAAATGAGTTGCTCCAAGATATACCATGTCATGTAGGACAATATAAAAATAGGTGTGTTGTTGTATTCCAAGGGTACGTGTACTTCGTAAATACCTCAGAACCCGTATCGGTACATACATGTTATCGATACTCATTTTACACGTACCAGATATCTATATATATATATATATATATATTTGTAAGAAATATTATGATAAATAAGAAAGAAAAAAAATTCTAAAACAGAAGAGTACAAGTCATTCATCAAATAGGAAAACAATTGTATGGACCTGTGCACTATAATTCAGTGTGACCAACCAATATAATTTTTTAGTTTTAATTTCGATTTAATTTTATGATAGTTATTTTTGTATGTATTAATAGGTATTGAAGTTTTAGTGGATGACATACCCTAAACTATAACGCACTAGGTGTACGGTAACGTACGTTACTCCATCAAATTTAATTGAGAGCATTTTTTTTAATTTCTTCTCTTTACTTAGTTTTTCATCGGAAGAGGATACAAATATGCTTACTCATGCCGTATTTTATTCGTGCTAATATTTTAAAGTTAATAATTCTTCTTCCTAAGCTAATTGACACTAATTTGATTTCTTTGTCAATTAATATTCACTTGTCATTATTTATCTTTAAAAACTTAACATGTATAAATAAAAGTATGTCAAAATAATCGACATATCTCACACGTACCGTACCCAGTTTTTTTTTAATTTTAAAAATCGTTTCCCTATACCCATATCGTATATCGTACCGGGCACATTGTCCTATCCATACCTGTGCAACTTAGATGCCTTCTCAATTGTTTAAAGAGAAAATAATATAACGAATAAATAATGTAATAAGAAGCATCATTTGCATATTAAGAAAGTCCAAAACTTAATAATTTAAACACAGTTTTAGGCACATATGCATATTGATATTGATGTTGTGGCAATAATATATATAAAATTGTATCGAGTGTAAACTCAGTTTCTAACATTTATGTTATTACTAATTGTTCGTGAACAAATCATGGTTCGTTCGTCAAGCGTTTGGTTTATGTTCATTCGTTTATAAACAAACATGAACTACTGCGAGTTAATGAACAAACATGAATGGTTCGGTTCAATATACGTCCCCAGACTTCTACTCAAACAATTCTCATCTTTGATAGAAAGAAAAAGAAGTAGGGGGAAGGAAAAAAAGAAAAGAGAAAGGGCGGCTAAAAATAAATTAGAATAAATATTGGCTACAGAGACATTACTTAGAGAATAAGAAAAATATTTATTTTAAAAGATTTTGGACAGGTCTTTACCGAAAAGGATATACATGATGAAAGATAAACTAAACCTCTCTATCAGAATATTACTATTGTACTCCATGTATTCAAAAAATATTAAGTCCCAAATTACGATATTTATAAATGAAAATAAACTATATATTATTATATTATATATTTTTTTAGGCCCTGTCTAACTAAATTCGCCTCATTCAAGTAATAAATGACATTAAATTACAATAATATATATGTTGTTAAATTAAGTTTAAGATAATACAAATTTTTATCTTAAATGATTGTTTGCAACACGTACTTATTCTTTTTTAACCACATTGTTACATGATAACTCGTGAGCGTGCATCTTATATATTGTTGGATCCAAAACTTTTCTTACTTGTTAAGAATATACTTAAAGCTTATTTGTATTAAATAAACTCCCATATATAGATTCAAATTTTTGTATACATTGTCATTGATATTTAACTTTTAAAACTTAGAATTTTTCTATATAACCAGCTTTATTTAGGCATAGCTTTCTACAGTAATATTTTTTTACTGTAGAAAAGTTTTAAGTTTTGTTGTACATAGGAGAAATATATTTGTTTTCAATGCCTTAGTGACTCCATGTTCTAAACAGGGGTATTAAAACAAATGTTGCCATCATTATGTACTAGTTTTAAAAGATGAATTACTTACTAACCTACGGTTCACTGGCAAGTCACCAAACTACATTTTTTTCTCACCGATATTAGATTCATGTTTGTGATATTGAAACAAAGAGTTGAATAAACATTCCCCGGAAAAAAATTTGAACGCTATGTTTCGTGAATACACAAAAAGGTATAAAATGATTAAAATCTAAATTAGAAAATAAAGTAGTAACATAGAGTGCATGTATGTGTACACCAGATTAAAATCTAAATAATAAAGTTTGTAACATATAGTGCATGTGTGTGCATCAAATTACCATTTAACTCTAAATCATAAAAATAGTAGAATTGATTTCTGAAAGGGACACATGCAAACAGTCGGGCAAAATTTAGGAAGGGGAGAATTTAGTCAGATTTCAAATGATAAGGTTAATTGATTTTCTTTCTGGAAAACATGTTAAATAAAGTGATATCACAGCCACCTCCCTTAACAAACCTACCTCCCTTAATAAGACTTGAAACGTTATACCTCATTTTTGATAGTGTAGACTCTAAACCAAGGAATACATGTTAAATGTTAAATAATAGTAGTACTATTAGATAGGGGTGAGTTAGGTTGGGGACCCGACCCGTAAACGTTCAATCCGTAATCCGATCCGATTACTTTTGGAAGTAAAAAAAAAAATTCCGATTCCGACCCGACAAAAGCCGGGACCCGATTTTTTTGTAACCCGAATTTTCGGAATCCCGTAGGGTCGGAATATGTTTATCCCGAATCTCACGACATATTTTTTTATTTTACGACGATATCATTTTTTATTAAGAATTTTTATTTGAGAAGTCTAAATATATTAAGAATGTCTATGAAATAATGTCTAATAGCATCATTTCAAGAACATTCTTAAGCATTGTAATTAGACACTTACATTGTTTCCATAAACTTCATTTTTTTTTTTTGGTGTGGTTGGGGGTGAGTTTCCGTGGTGGTTGTTTATTTAAATGTTACTTTAATTGTATAGTGACAATATATTTAGGGGATGTTTGTTTGAGCTTATATGGAGGTGAGATTAGGGTGTATAAGATTGGAAATACTATTGGGCCTACAAGTTCCGCGTTTGGTACGAAAATTGGAGATGAAACTATTAGTAACATGAAATTATAAATGATGAGAAATATGGGTATTTGGAGTAATATGAGGGTGTGGTATTGAAAAATGATAGTATTTGGAGTAAATGGATGTGTGATATATATATATATATATATATATATATATATATATATATATATATATATATATATATATTAAAATTATGGGGAGAATATATGGACATCATGAAAAACACACAAATGGACACTTTTTTTCAAAATCCCTCCAAATCAAGATTTGGTTAATGCAAATCTCCATGGTTTCACGACGGGAACACAAATATGCGTCTTGTTTTTTTTTCTGAGATATATAATGACATGTTTTGAATTTTTAAATTTTACCATAATTTCGAAAACATGTCATTATACATCTCGGAAAAAAAAACAAGACGCATATTTGTGTTCCTGTCGTAAAACCATGGAGATTTGCATTAACCAAATATTGATTTGAAGCGTTTTTACAAAAAAGTGTCTAGTTGGGTGTTTTTCATGATGTCCATATAACATTTCCCTAAAAATTATATATATATATATGTGTGTGTGTTTTGCAAGTTTATTTATTATGCATATAAATGTAAATTTGTAAAATAGTACAATACCAATAAAAATCAAACAAATACTTTATTGATATTTTATGTCTATACTGTTAATCCGGTCTTCATTTGTTATCCCGCCATATTCCGAATGTATTTCTAGTCCCATTACTATAAATAACGCAAACAAATGAGGCCTTAAGGCATACCCATGTGAAATTATTTTCGTATAGATAGAAGTAATTTCTCATACATTGACGACTATAAAGAGCTACCATGACTCGTTCAAGCTAGTTACCGAAAAACTCGTTTCTCTTTTAATAATTATGTTTTTCGTTTTTTATTTCTCACATTTTGTTTTCCGCTTATGATTATTTCTTGCGTAATTTTTTTTTTTTTTTAATTTTCCGTTTCAATTTCTCGTTTTCGTTTACTGTTTCCGTGTTTTCGTTTACTGTTTCCGTTTTTCATACTGACAATTATGGTTCAAATACTATTATATCAACTAAGGCTGGGAAAAATTACCGAAATTCCGATCGCTGTCCCAATCCGAAAATGTCGGGTTTTTTTCCGACCAAACAAAATTCGGGATCAGGAGACAATTTTCATTTTGTCGGGTGTCCCGACCCGACCCGATTTTTTTAATTAATTTATATTTTATATTATATAACATGTTTTTTTTTTTTATTTCAACACTAAAATATAAATTAATTTATATTAAATGTAAGTTATGAGAATCGAACCTTGTAACTCTACCATATGAGCTACAATCATTTTTGTATCATATATTAGTTATAATTACATAAATATAATATAAATTTGTAGTTTTGAATATATGAAACTATTAAAATAAAAAATATATTTAAATTAAAAAGTTATAATGTTACTTAAAAAAAGATAAATAATAATTATTTTCTGATTATAAAAATTATAATGATAATGTATCTCATTTAGTATGATAATTGTTTCTTGTGTGAATAAAACTAAATACTAAAAGAATCTGATAAAAAACGTTTTAATTTTTTTATCTACTCCATTATTTGTAGTTTCACACTATTTTTTCTACTACATGTTAATTTCTTTTTTCATTTATTAGGGATGTCATTTTTAAACTAGTATTATGTTTCGTGTTAATAACATGTTTAGACTTCTTATTGAAGATTGTTAATAAAATATGACGATGTCGTAAAATAAAAAAATATATGAGGAGGGATAAAACTATCCCGACCCTATGAGATCCTAAAAAAATCGGGTCCCAACTCTTATCGGGTTGGAATTGAGATTTTTTTTTCCACTTTCAAATATCAACAAAAGGTAACAATTAATTGTGCTCACGAGGAGAAGCATGGCCGACCGTTATGGGACCTATGGTGTGAAAGGTCAAACAAAATTAGTTTATATATAACCCAGTCGACGTTATATTCCATCGGAGATATAAATCAATTATATTATTCAGTTACATAATATAAGTTTACTTTTTCGAAATAAAAAATAATTTTGTATAATATTACATATTTGTTCATATTTTACTTTATAGAAAAATATGTATGAATAAAAATGAGAGGTAAAAAAAAAAAATAGTGTAAAAAATGTGTAATGATTGTACTTACGTAATAAGTTGGGTTTGGGCTAAGACTTATATTTTGGAAAAAAAAAACCACGTGCAAATAAGTGAAAGGAAAACATTATTTTTGTCTCATTAATATTCTAGAAGAAGGTATGATTACACAATATGATTAAAAACAAGGTGATATATATATATATATATATATGGAGAGGATATATGTACACCATAAAAAACATCCAAATGGATATTTTCTTGTAAAAACGCTCCAAATCAATATTTGATTAATGCAAATCTCCACGGTTTCACCACGGAAACACAAATATGCGTCTTGTTTTTTTTTTTTTGAGATGTATAAAGATATGTTTTGAATTTTTAAATTTTACCATAATTTCGAAAACATGTTATTATACATCTCGAAAAAAAAACAAAACGAATATTTGTGTTCCCGTCGTGAAACCATGAAGATTTGCATTAACCAAATCTTGATTTGGAGTATTTTTACGAATAAGTGTCCAAGTTGATGTCTAAGTTGGTGTCCAAGTTAATATTTAAGTTGATATTCATATAATATTTCCATATATATATATATATATATATATATATATATATATATATATAAAGGTAAATAGCCACTAAAAAAATAATGCCACAATTTTTTGTGGGTGAACAAAATGAGGTGTGATTAATGTACTACATTTTTTCTTATTAAACGCACAGACCGTAGATTAAATCTACGGTCTACAGTGACTCACTGTAAACCGTAGATTTAATCTACGGTTTACAGTGATTGTCTGTAAACCGTAGATTAAATCTACGGTTTACAGTGTATCACTGTAGACCGTAGATTTAATCTACGGTCTGTGTGTTTTCACAGATTTTTTGAAATTAAAAATTAAAATTAAAATTCTAATAATTAAAATTAAAATACTGAATATTTTTTTCAAATTAAACATGATTTTTTTTTACATAAAAATGCCTTATGTTTAAAATTTGATATTTTTTTCAAGTGTATAATTTGATATTTTTTTCAAGTGTATAAGTTGATTTTTTTTCAAGTGTATAAGTTGATATTTTTTTCAAATAAGACATTTTGTTTTTTTCAAATTTAAAAACAAAATGACTTATTTTTAAAATTTTACATAAAATAAATTACGAATATTCTAACAATCTGTAAAAATAAACACAAAATTTACACAAATTTACACAAAAAAAGTTGATTTGATAAAATTTATGTTTTTGGTTCATGTTATATTTTTGTCAAGGGTATAAGTTGATATTTATTGAATCATTAACTAAATCGTCAATTTTTGTGAAGTTTTTTTGGTTTGTATTTAACACTTGTATAACGCAATATGCAAACATGAATATCAACTTATAAATTTCATAAAACAAATTTATTAAACAAAATTTACAACAAAATTTACAACAAAATTAAACAAAATTTACAACAAAATTTCATAGAACTAAATTTCATAAAACAAATTTATTAAACATTTGTTTACATCATATAAATTTACAACAAATTGGAAAAAATAGTAATTTACATAAAATTAAAAATAAAAAACCGATTATGGACTTAGGTCTATAGGTTCTTCATTTGATTTTTTTTTTCCCGATTGCTTTTCCAGCGCCATATATAATTTGAAATTTGGTCGAAAAAGTTCCTTCCATGGCGCAGCTGCCTCAGTGCGTGTTTGTTCCCACCGTGCTATAATTCCTGGCATTGGAAAGATCCCTTCTTTAGGAATAACCTGAGCATAGTGACAACTGTTGACGAACACCATTACAGTCGGGATGTAATATGTCGTTCCCTGAGGCGGACCAGTATAAAGCGGTAAAAACGTAAAGTTCCACAGGTTTACCCCTCCATTTTGATTTTCCCATAAGGACAACAATACAATTGGCATATTGTAATGAGAAGCAATTAAAAACCCATAAGACGGAAATCTCATCCATTTGTCAATAGGTGCGGGATTTGTAGGATGATAAAAATTTAAACTTGATAAAATGTAATCATACCGGTAAGCTTCAAAGTCAAGATTCTCAAACAGCTCATAATAAACACCTTTCATTTGCTGCAGCTCTTGAAACAATTCACATCTTATCGCATACCAATCATCTTCCCCATTCTGTTTACCCGTCGCATTTGCAAGTACCCGGAACCCACAGTTACCATCCCCACGCACATCATAAACCGTTTCGATGTAACTATGTAACATGACCCATATTTGGTCACTGTACAGGAAGGTTGCCCTATTGGGGGTGGGTTTAGGGTTCTGGTTTCGCGGCCTCCTAGTTGGGTTTACCCTTACCTCCGGTGTTTCATCGGCCTTGCCTTTGCCCTTGTCCCTACTAGCACCAGCACTCTGTTCCTCCACATACTCCCATCCCGACTTATCCCTCTTACTAGATTTGTCGCCTTTTCTAGGTCTCCCCCTATTTGCTCTCACTTCGGGATCACTGACGGATGTTCTGGCTGGTACGGTTATCTCTCGGAGTTGTGTTTTCATACGCCTTTTTCAACATTCGTTTTGCTAGCGTAAACACTTTTAAACTCTTCTAGATCACCCTCTACCCCATAATCATCGGTGTTTCCATTATCATCAATTACGTCTAATTTTTTCCAGAATGGATGAATATATTCTAGAGGAAGAGGCTTCCCGAATAAAATATGTTCACTCATAATATGATGACAAGGTAAACCGTGAGACAATTTAAAACCGCAAGAACAATTCTCATCAGCCTGGCCACTACATTTTTTGTGTTCTTGGAATAATAAATCAAAGGCATAGTGTGTGATATACGACCTAAGATTTATAAATAGAGGCGTTTTTTCAGAATGTGGAAAATAAGACTTGCATTTATCCAACTTCGTCTTAATATCCTCAAACTGTTTTTCTAGAATTCTATTCACCTCTACCCAAACAGTTTCAAGCGTGCCAGTATTAGTGGAAAGGGATCTTTTCAGCTTAGCATGTTGTTGTTCAGCTCGATTGCTAGTTCTGTTACCTAGATGTGTTGTGTGGTTGGTATAGCATGCAACAAACTTTTCAGCATAATCATTTAAAAGCTTGTCTACATACTTAATCACAGCAGGGTACGATTTGTAAGAGGTATTGAAATTAGTTCGGTTATAATTGTACTCCTCTATCGACTCAGAATCAACCAATAAACCCCAATCATCTAGGAACGTTTGCCATTCCTCGTCAGGGATCTTTTTACGGCAGTTTTTCAAAACATTTTTTGCAATATGAAAAGTGCACAAAATATGATGAGAGTCGGGAAAAACAACGGATAAAGCATTTGATAAGGCCATTTCCCTGTCGGTTACAAACACCCTAGGTAGTATACACCCCTCCAATGTAACTTTAAATTTTTCCAATGCCCATATATAACTTTCTTGTGTCTCGTCACTCATGAAAACAAAACCTAAACAATATGTTTGGTTCGTTGATGTCATTCCTACGACTTCTAGAAATGACATATGAAAACGGTTTGTCCTATATGTACAATCCATTAACAAGACATCAGGAAAAGCTTTGAACATCCTTATAGAATCGGGGTGTGCAAAAAACAAGTTCTCAAGGCAATGGGTTGATGGGTTCATATTATAGTAGAATGTGTAGCGATGTCTATCCAACAAATTAAAAAGTTCCTGTGTCGGGTTTCTACCATCTCGTTCTTTAAATTTCAGTCCGGCCAAAAAATTATGTATCGTTTTAGTGTTTGATACATTGTCAGGATTTCTATTTTTAATGGCCTCTAATATTGCACCAACTTTAAAACTACTTTGCCTTAAAGTTTTAACAATTTCTTTTTCATCTTGGGTTAAACGAGCACGTCGTGCTTGACCTTGGAGGTAAGTTGGAGGTGGGTGGTTATGTTGTCCATTTTCTACGTGACACATCCATTCACCATTAACTACGTAACCTTTAATGAAAAATGGACAGTCTTTTTTCTTTGTACCTGATTTTACGGAAGATGGTTTCTTTTTTTCGTAAACCCCCGATTTATCACACACAATATCAACATACGGTGTTCTGCTCCCATCACCCCCTCCAGACCTACGAATCGTAAGGATGAAACCCCAATTTCCAGCCACATCAGCAAGATCAGCAAGCATTTCATCCCTTGTTTCCCAAGTCAATTCATCAACTTCAAAGTGCTCCGAATAATCAGTTAGCTTATCGTTTGAGCCACTGGATGAATTCGCATTGTTGTTGTTATTCCATTGGTTGTTGTCATAACCATAGTTGCAATTCATTTTCGAAAAAGTGTTTGTTTGTATATTTTATTGGGGAGAAATGAGGATTTTTTTAGAGATTTCCGAAATGTGTTTGTGTTTGATTTTATGGTTTGTTAGAATTGGCAAAATTGAGTCATATTTATAGGGTAAGTTTACACTACAAACCGTAGATTACTTTTACGGTTTGTAGTGAATTTTTGGTGTAGTCATTTCGAAACTTTAATAATGCATTGAGTAGTCATTTTCGGATAGGCTTGTCAAATCATAATAATTCAAAAGTGATGAGGTGTTGTCGGAATTATTTTGATAGATATGGTATCCAATGTAATTTACACTACAAACCGTAGATTACTTTTACGGGTTGTAGTGTTTTTTTTGGAGTAGTCATTTCGAAACTTTAATAATGCATTGAGTAGTCATTTTCGGATAGGGTTGTCAAGTCATAATAATTCAAAAGTGATAATGTGTTGTCGGAATTATTTTGATAGATATGGTATCCAATGTAATTTACACTACAAACCGTATATTACTTTTACGGTTTGTAGTTTATTTTTTTTTTACGTTATTAACGGTGATTCCGTGTAAAAAGTACATTCGTAAAACGTCGCTGCTCAAATCAGGGGTACAAACCGTACATTACTTTTACGGTTTGCACAAAATACATACAAACCGTACATTTAATGTACGGTTTGTATGAAATCTGTACAAACCGTACATTAAATGTACGGTTTGTATGTAAATTTCAGAATTTTTAGGGTTTAGGGTTTAGGGTTTAGGGTTTAGGGTTTAGGGTTTGTAATTTAGGGTTTAGGGTTTAGGGTTTGTAAATTAGGGTTTAGGGTTTAGGGTTTATGGTTTGTAATTTAGGGTTTAGGGTTTAGGGGTTAGGGTTTGTAAATTAGGGTTTAGGGTTTAGATTTTAGGGTTTAGGGTTTAGGGTTTAGGGTTTGTAATTTAGGGTTTAGGGTTTAGGGTTTTGGGTTTTGGGTTTGTAAAAACTCAATATTGGTCCTATCAATTAAAATACATAATATTTTTTACCCTAAAACATACAAATCAAACATACGAATCAAATTAAACTTACGAAATTATAACGTACAAATCAAACATAGAAATCAAATTAAACCTACGAATTTATAATATTCCAACCCTAGCTAATAATAAAACTGACAAATCAAACATAGAAATCAAATACAAAAACAGTGCATTTATTTTTTTTTGTAACGACTAAATGTTTTAAAGTTGGACATAGGGAGCATCTTTCCCGCCGATGTTAATCTATCGGATGACGGCTCAGCAGACTCTTCGATTTCGTTTAGCTCCGTACGCCGTCTTTGTCGCTGCTGCGATTCTGGATGCGGCGCACGCTCGTGGGATGTAACTGTCAACCCTCGACTCCAACTGTCGGTTGACTGATGACTAGGATGATGCTCGAACGGGACATCATCCTGAACGTAGCCCGACCCAGCAAAAGAAGCACGACGACCATGACCGCTTGAACTCGGACCCGGACCCTGATCTGTAGTCGGGGGTCGACCTCCACTGGTTCTTCTACCGCCGCTACTAGATTCGCCTTCCCCTCTGCCTCTTTCGTCGGGACGCCGACAACTTGCCGACCTAGTGTAATTTCTTGGGTCGTAACGTAGGTCGTCATCACCATCGTCGTCGTCGTCGTCGTCATCGTCATCCTCCCCCTCCGACTGTTCATCAGCTGACCCATACGGATTCATACCCATTTCAGCGAACTCCTTACGTAGTAAGTCCACGTCCGTTTTCATTTTCGCCCGTTTGAACGATTTGAAACTGCGGCGCAACATCGCTTTCTGTAAAAAAAAAACAATAAAAAACGATTTATTAGTATTGAAATATACATAAAAAGAAGTAACGATTTATTAGTAAAAAACGATTTAGTAGTTACCATTTTATTGAAGACACCCGTATTCTCCCGGAAACCGTGGGGGGGCGGGGCAAGTTCAGGTGGGTTTATGAAGATGCGGGTCCGCTCTCTATACCATTTCATGTAACCCGGTGACGTCCCCGTGCCATATTCGCCGTTAATAAGACGGGTGTGGCGGTCATTCCACACGACTATAAATTCTCCGGTTAGTAAAGGCCAGTCGTGTTTTTGCCCAATCCCATATCTTCTATCCTTGCCGTGACCATGTCTGGGTTTCCAAATATATGTAGGGACCCGCTGCACAAAACCAAACTGTCTCATGAACCTGTCCGCGGGGTGGTACTCAATCTTCTCATTACAAATGAGAGGCACAGAACAATGCCACATATAACGGCCCCGCGTGCAGTATTCCGGATACTGATTGAGATCCCCGTAAGGTTGCCACACTATCTGTAATCATCAAGTTAGAATATATAAAACAATGGTGTAAAAATAGACGAGTAATAAATTCTGCGAACATAAGACAAATGCAAACATATACAACATATAATACGTAAGTTACATATAATACGAAAATTAAAATTTACCTGTTCAGGCGACATATTGTCAAACTGGTCACGTATGTGGACCACATTATGTCCGTAGACATATGGCGTAAGGTTAGTTTGCCTCCACATCTTCCATCTGTAATATACAAATAAAAACCGATAAACAATAAATATAACCGGCAGTTAAGTAAATGATAGATGACACAATAATATAAAAAAGCAAATCCAATTCAAAAACTAAATAAATATCATACCTGTAACCGAGGGGGAACCTAGGCAAGCCCTCCGGTGGCTCGACATCTTCCGGCAGCTCTTCACACGGTCTAACCGGCAGTAGTCTGGTAATCGCCCACATATCCAGAAACATCACCGCCCCGCTTACTCCGGTTGTCTTACAACGTACCACCCTGCATAGATTAGCCTCTAACCAGGCCAGAAGAGCTGATCCCCAACTATACTCAGCACATGTGTCAAAATCCTCCAGAAATGGCAGAGGCCAGAGTGGAATCTGATCACTGCTCTTATCCGAAAACACATGTGCAGCCAGTAATAATAGCATGGCAGCCCTAGACTGATATAGTAAACACTCCTCACTAGGGTTGGGGGGTAATTCACCGAAGGTCTGTAACATCCAATCAAGTCTAACTGTCAGACAGTTTTGATCGACTTGATTGTCAGCCGGCCTAACACCCAACAAACTCTCCATCATAGCCAACCTGCTCGCCTTCGTGTCATTCCGCTCCGACCGGGTCACAGCAAGACCATCCACCCTCAGACCAAGCATAATCTCTACATCCTGTAAAGATATCCCCAACTCTCCCCCGACAAAATGGAACGTGTGCGACTCATTACGCCACCTATCAACTAAGGCTGTAATCAACCCTCGGTCTACGGTATAATTACCTATACTGTAAATACCGTAAAAACCAGCCCTAATGATATTTTGAACTACCCTTTCAGGCGTCGGTATCTGCCAACTATAATTATAAACCCTAATCTTATTGGCATCTCCTCTACCCGCTTCTCTGCCAGCATCCCAAGTCTGATTAGAAATGTGACCAGTCTGTCGTAAAATACCCAACCTCCCTTTAATATGTGGACCTGGGTCTGCCATTCTAATTGTGATAACCAAATATAACTCGGTTAATGATAACCAAACAATGATAAAATAACCAATTAATAACCAATTAATGATAACCAAACAATGATAACTCAATGATAACCAATTAATGATAACCAAACAATGATAACTCAATTATAACCAATTAATGATAACCAAACAATCATAACCAAACAAATTTAATCATAAACCAAACAATAATAACTCAATTTTTTAATCATAACCAAACACACATTTAATCATAAACCAAACAATAATAACTCAATTTTTTAATCATAACCAAACACACATTTAATCATAAACCAAACAATAATAACTCAATTTTTTAATCATAACCAAACACACATTTAATCATAAACCAAACAATAATAACTCAATTTTTTAATCATAACCAAACACACATTTAATCATAAACCAAACAATAATAACTCAATTTTTTAATCATAACCAAACACAAATTTAATCATAAACCAAACAATAATAACTCAATTTTTTAATCATAACCAAACACACATTTAATCATAAACCAAACAATAATAATTCAATTTTTTAATCATAACCAAACACACATTTTTTCATAAACCAAACAATAATAATTCAATTTTTTAATCATAACCAAACACACATTTTTTCATAAACAAAAACAATAATAATTCAATTTTTTTATCATAACCAAACAATCATTTAATCATAAACCAAACAATAATAATTCAATTTTTTAATCATAACCAAACAATCATTTAATCATAAACCAAACAATAATAATTCAATTTTTTAATCATAACCAAACACACATTTTTTCATAAACCAAACAATAATAATTCAATTTTTTAATCATAACCAAACACACATTTTTTCACAAACAAAAACAATAATAATTCAATTTTTTAATCATAACCAAACAATCATTTAATCATAAACCAAACAATAATAATTCAATTTTTTAATCATAACCAAACAATCATTTAATCATAAACCAAACAATAATAATTCAATTTTTTAATCATAACCAAACACACATTTTTTCATAAACCAAACAATAATAATTCAATTTTTTAATCATAACCAAACAATCATTTAATCATAAACAAAAACAATAATAATTCAATTTTTTTATCATAACCAAACAATCATTTAATCATAAACCAAACAATAATAATTCAATTTTTTAATCATAACCAAACACACATTTTTTCATAAACCAAACAATAATAATTCAATTTTTTAATCATAACCAAACAATCATTTAATCATAAACAAAAACAATAATAATTCAATTTTTTTATCATAACCAAACAATCATTTAATCATAAACCAAACAATAATAATTCAATTTTTTAATCATAACCAAACACACATTTTTTCATAAACCAAACAATAATAATTCAATTTTTTAATCATAACCAAACAATCATTTAATCATAAACCAAACAATAATAATTCAATTTTTTAATCATAACCAAACACACATTTTTTCATAAACCAAACAATAATAATTCAATTTTTTAATCATAACCAAACAATCATTTAATCATAAACAAAAACAATAATAATTCAATTTTTTTATCATAACCAAACAATCATTTAATCATAAACCAAACAATAATAATTCAATTTTTTAATCATAACCAAACACACATTTTTTCATAAACCAAACAATAATAATTCAATTTTTTAATCATAACCAAACACACATTTTTTCATAAACCAAACAATAATAATTCAATTTTTTAATCATAACCAAACACACATTTTTTCATAAACAAAAACAATAATAATTCAATTTTTTTTATCATAACCAAACAATCATTTAATCATAAACCAAACAATAATAATTCAATTTTTTAATCATAACCAAACAATCATTTAATCATAAACCAAACAATAATAATTCAATTTTTTAATCATAACCAAACACACATTTTTTCATAAACCAAACAATAATAATTCAATTTTTTAATCATAACCAAACACATTATCAACAATTCAAATTAACCAAACAAAATAAAAAAACATGCAAAAATGTGACAAATATCAACAATTATTAAAATTTCTATAATTAATATAAACAAACAACAAACAATTATATATAGCTAAGTGAATTATGGTTTTGCATATTTTATATATTTTTTCCTATTTTACAAATTAAAATTACAAAAAATAAAAAAACATGCAAAAATGTGACAAATATCAACAATTATTAAAATTTCTATAATTAATATAAACAAACAACAAACAATTATATATAGCTAAGTGAATTATGGATTTGCATATTTTATATATTTTTTCCTATTTTACAAATTTAAATTACACAAAATACATAATAAATTAGAGAATAAAAGATATACCCTTGAATTATGGATAAATTTGATTGATGATTTGGGGTTTTTTGTTAAGAAAGTTGATAGTTAATTGTGGTTGATTGATTTGGGTGATTTTTTGGGTTGAAAATTGGGGGTTTTTGAGAGAAAGAGAGAGAGTGTAGAATAAAATGTTATTTTTAAAAAAAAAAACGTAACATTCTGTTTTTTCAGGGACTGTCTGTGTAATTTTCGCGCAGGGACTGACTGTGTAATTTTGAAAAGCAGGGACTGACTGTGTAATTTACAGACATTTGCTGCAAACCGTAGATTAAATCTACGGTTTGCATTGAATCAATGCAGACCGTAGATTTAATCTACGGTTTGCAGCAAATGTCTGTAAACCGTAGATTAAATCTACGGTCTGTATTGATTCAATACAGACCGTAGATTTAATCTACGGTCTGAGAGTATTTTCAGAAATTTTGTAGTACATTAATCACACCTCGAACAAAATCATGGCAGCTCTAAACATAACGTCGCAACTATTTACTCATTAATGGTTCCCTGAAAAATTATTTGAGTGCGTTGGATATGATCTCCGTACGCTCATTTCCTTTTTGTTTATTATTTTGACTAATTTGTTATCTTGTCTATTTTAATATTTAATCATATTATTACTTAAAAGAGAATAGTTACTATGAATGTTTTCCTATTCACTCAAGTAGTCAAAATCTATATTTGTGAGTAATGTTAGCCACCGGAATTTGACGCATTCATTAATAATAATTTAAGAGATTATGTTTTTATCTCTTTACCATTTGTGAATTGTGATTAAAGCGATTTAGAAAAAAAATATGATCAAAGAACATTTGACGTTGCTCTAGATTTTAGAATTTGCATTATTCTTTAGCAAATTAATTATAATTGTACGGATTTTATTTCCCATTTGATGAGTGCCAAACAATCTCTATATTAGATACTCTTATTACCGAGAATATATAAGAAGTATAAAGTTAGAGCTCAATTTTCAGTTTAATTTCTGGTCTGATTTGTGTTCTTTTTAATTAGTAACATGTTTTGGTCATCGGTCCCTTATCGTACATATGAATATATAAAAAGTATAAAGTTAGAGCTCAATTTTCAGTTTAATTTCTGACCTGATTTGTGTTCTTTTTAATTAGTAACATGTTTGGGTCATCGGTCCCTTATCGTACATATGGCGGATTGGATAGAAGAACTTTAAATCGAGATCAATTATGGAATAATAAAAGGAGCCCGGTTCAGTTACCAATTGAGTTTTGGTTAAGTCGAGAGATCATTCCTTAATTTGTTCTTTTTTATGCTAGTTGGATTGTTTATAATTCCAGTTACTGACTGAACCAATAAACCATTGTTTGATACGACTTCCTATACCATGTATAAGAGAGGAATAGAAGAAATGAATTGAAAATTACTCATACCTACATATAACAAGAGTAATATACAAAATACAATATACTACTGTCTCGTTTGTTTGCGGTATTAGTAGTAATGAGACTAGAAATACCTTCGCACTATGGCGTGATAACAAATGAAGGCCGAATTAACAGTAATTTATTTTTATTTTTTTTGAAGGGGAAACACATACGGATCAAGTTTTTTATTACAATCAAGTAACAAAATGGTGAGATATAAAGCCCGGATTAACAATATAGACATGAAATATCAATGAAGTGTTTGTTTGATTTTTATTAGGATTGTTCTATTTTACAAATTTACATTTGAGGCTGGATTTTTATACTACACTTTTTCTGAAAAAACGCACAAACCGTAGAAAAAATCTACGGTTTACAGTGATTTTTGTGCAAACCGTAGATTTAATCTATGGTTTGCAGTTTTTTCTGAAAACCGATCCAAACCGTAGATTAAATTTACGGTTTGTAGTGTAAACCGTAGATTTAATCTACGGTTTGGATAAGTTTTCAGAAAATCACACAGTCAGTCCCCCTTTTTCAGAAATTACACAGTCAGTCCCTGCGTTAAAAATTACACAGTAAGTCCCTGAAAAACAGAATTTTACGTTTTCCCTCTCTCTGTTCCTCTCAAAAACTCAAATTTATCATAAAAAAAACCCAAATCAATCAACCACAATAAACATTAACTTTCTTAACAAAAAATCCCAAATCATCAATCAAATTTCTCCCTAATTCAAGGTATTTTTTTATTCTCTAATTTATTATTTATTTTGTGTAATTTCAATTTGTAAAATAGGAAAAAAATATGCCAATTGATTATTCACGTAGCTATATATAATTGTTTGTTGTTTGTTTATATTAATTATAAAAATTAGAATTGTTGATATTTGTCCCATTTTATAAAAAAATTAGGTTTTTTATTCAAATTTGTTTATTTAGATATTTATTACTAATGGTTTGGTTATGATGTTACATGTTTATGCTTTTTATTTGTTTTGATTGAGTAAAATAAAAATAGTTACGCTTTATTAATATTTAGCCGTTTTGAAAATTAGGTGTTTTATAAAATTAGGTTTTTTAATTAGTTTGTTTGCCAAAATCATCAGTAAAAATTGGGGTTGTTGATATTTTTCCCATTTTATAAAAAAATAGAGTTTTTATTAAATTTTTTTTACTTATAAGATAATTATAATAATTTTTTGGTTATCATTAAATGTGTATGTTTCTTATCTTGTTTTTATTGTTAAAAATAAAAATAGTTTGGTGAGAGTACGTTTGGTGAGACACCTAACATTATATACTGCGATAATTGATTGTTTAAAAACAACTATTAAGCAAGCTTTTAGGATGTTTACAATATAATTTTAAAGCGTAAAAACTGTTTTTAAAACAGGTTGTAAACTGTTTTTTCAAGTTGTTTACAGTACAACTTTTAAGCTGGGTTTAAAACAGATTGTAGAAACAGCTTTCAGCCTGGTAAAAACAGCTTGTAAAAACAACTTTAGAATAGCGAGCATGATTTGTTGGCCAAATTACTCTCTAGATGGATATATTTTACCAACTATATTTTATAGGATAACATTTTTGACAAATTATTTAATTTTATATAATTTTAATATAGGTTCATCATGACAGAGCCAGGTCTACAGATTAAAGACAGGATAGGCATTTTACGGTAGACCGGTCATATTTCAAATCAGACTTGGGATGCTGGAAGAGAAGCGGGGAGAGGAGATGCCCATAAGATTAAGATTTATAATTATAGTTGGCAGATACCGACGCCTGACAGAGTAGTTGAAAATATGATTAGGGCCGGTTTTTACGGTATTCACACTATAGGTAATTATACCGTAGACCGAGGCTTGCTTACCGCCTTACTTGATAGATGGCGTGATGAGTCGCACACGTTCCATTTTGTCGGTGGAGAGTTGGGGATATCTTTACAGGATGTAGAGATTATGCTTGGTCTCAGGGTGGATGGTCTTGGTGTTACCCGGTCGGAGCGGAATGATAACAGGGCGAGCAGGTTAGATATGGTAAAGAGTTTGTTGGGTGTTAAACCGGCTGACAATCAAGTGGATACAAACTGTCTGACAGTTAGACTTGATTGGATGTTACATACCTTTGGTGAATTACCCCCCAACCCTAGTGAGGAGCATTTGCTATATCAGTCCAGGGCTGCCATGTTATTATTACTTGGTGCACATGTGTTTTCAGATAAGAGCAGTGATCAGATTCCACTATGGCCTCTGCCATTTCTTGAGGATTTTGACACGTGTGCAGAGTATAGTTGGGGATTAGCTCTTCTGGCCTGGTTAGAGGTTAATTTATGCAAGTTGGTGCGTGGTAAATCTACCGGAGTAAGCGGGGCGGTGATGTTTCTCGATATGTGGGCGATGACCAGACTACTGCCAGCTAGACCATGTGAAGGGTTGCCTGTTGATATCGAGCCATCTGAGAGATTGCCTAGGTTCCCCCTCGGTTACAGGTATGATATTATTTAATTTTTTTATTCGATTTGTGTTATTTTTTTTTGGTCATCTATCATTTACTTTTCTTATTTATATTTATTGTTTATCGGGTTTTGTTTGTATATTACAGATGGAAGATTTGGAGGCTTACTAATCTTAAGCCATATGTCTACGGATATAATGTGGTCCACATACGGGACCGGTTTGACCATATGTCACATGAACATGTAAATTTTCACTTTCTTATAAGTTGTTTTTAAACTGTAATTTGAACATCTTTTAAGTTGTTTTTAGGGTATTTTTAAACCATTGTTTACATATTCTAATAATAATTTTGCGGATTACAGATAGTCTGGCAACCTTACGGGAACCTCGATGACTATCCAGAATACTGTATGCGGGACCGTGATATGTGACATTGTTCTGTTCCTGTCATTTGTAATGAGAAGATTGAGTTCCATCCCGTGGACAGGTTCATGCGATAATTCAGTTTTGTTCAGGTTGTCCCTACATATATTTGGAAACCCAAACAGGGTCACGACAAGGATAGAAGATATGGGGCTAAACCTGATCAAAAACACGATTGGCCTGCACTTTTTGAAGAGTTTATAACCGTGTGAAATGACCGCCACAACCGGCTTATTAACGACGAATTTGGCACGGGGACGTCACCGGATTACATGGGATGGTATAGAGAGAGGACCCGCATCTTTATAAACCCACCTGAACTTGGACTGCCATCTCACGGTTTTTGCGAGCATACGGGTGTGCTCAATAAAATGGTAACAACTAGTTAAAGTTCATTAATATTTGTTTGTTATTTTTTTGTTTGTATATCTCAATACTAATAAATCGAATTTTTTTTTCTTTTTCCAGAAAGCGATGTTGCGCCGCAGTTTCAAATCGTTCAAATGGTTGAAATCTAAAACGGACATGGACTTACTACGTGCGGAGTTCAATGAACTGGGAATGAATCCGTATGGGTCAGGTGAGGAACGGTCGGATGAGGAGGATGACGATGACGACGACGACGATGGTGATGACGATCAAGGTTACGACCCAAGAACTTACGCTAGGCCTTCAAGTTATCGGCGCACCGAAAGAGGCAGAGGGAAAGGTGAATCTAGTATGGGCGGGCGTGGCGGGGGTAGAAGAACGAGTGGAGCTCGACGCCCGACTATATATCAGGGTGGGAGTTCAAGCGGTCATCGTCATGCTTCTTTTACTGGGTCGGACTACGTACACGACGATGTTCCGTTCGATTATCATAGACAATCATTTGGGTCGTACGATTATCATCCTAGTCAGCATTCAACCTACACTTAGGCTCGATGATTGACAATTACATCACACAAGCGTGCTCCGCATCCAGAATCGCAGCATCGAGATAGACGTCGTCCGGAGCTAAACGAAATCGAAGAGTCCACTGAGCCGTCATCAGACAGATTAACATCGGCGGGAAAGATGCTCCCTATGTCCAACTTTAAAGGATTTAGTCGTGCAAAAAAAAAAATGCACATTTGTTTTTTTTAATTTGATTTGTATGTTTATTTGTAAGTTATATTTTTAGCTGGGTTGGAATATTATAAATTTGTAATATGTTTTCTACAGGTTTGTTATTATGGTAGCACAAAAAAATGGTAAAGGTCATGTTAGTTAATAACGAACCGTTAAAAAAAATACTACAAACCGTAAAATTAATATACGGTTTGTAGTGTAAATGACATTGAATACCATATCCATCAAATGCATCGGAGAACACTTTCTCACCTTTGAATTATTATGAGATGACAACCCTATCCGAAAATGACTATTTAATGCATTATTAAAGTTTGAAAATGACTACACCGTGTGGGGTTTCTGAAATTTAACGAACCGTAAAAAAAAAAACACTACAAACCGTAAAAGTAATCTACGGTTTGTAGTGTAAATGACATTGGATACCATATCCATCAAATGCATCCGACAACACTTTCTCACTTTTGAATTATTATGAGATGACAACCCTATCCGAAAATGACTTCTCAATGCATTATTAAAGTTTGAAAATGACTACACCTTGTGGGGTTTCTGAAATTATGTGTATAAATATGGCTCATTTTTGCCAATTCTAACAATCTCTAAAATCAAACACAAACACTCACTTGAATCTCTTCAAAAATACTCCTTTCTTCCAAAAAAAATATAAACAAACACTTTTCAAAAATGAATTACGACTATGGTTATGACAACAACCAATGGAAATACAACAATGCTGATTCATCCATTGGCTCAAATGATGAGCTAACTGATTATACAGAGCATTTTAATTTGATGATTTGACTTGGGATACCAGGGATGAAATGCTTGCTGATCTTGCTGATGTGGTTGGAAATTGGGGTTTCATTCTTACGATTCATAGGTCTGGAGCGGGTGATGGGAGAAGAGCACCGTATGTTGATATTCTGTGTGATAAATCGGGGGTTTACGAAAAAAAGAAACCATATTCCGTAAATTCAGGTACAAAAGAAAAGATTGTCCATTTTTCATTAAGGGTTACGTAGTTAATGGTGAATGGATGTGTCAAGTAGAAAATGACCAACATAACCACCTACCTCCAACTTACCTCCAAGGGCAAGCGCGACGTGCTCGTTTAACACAAGATGAAAAAGAAATGGTTAAAAGTTTAAGGCAAACTAGTTTTAAAGTTAGTGCAATATTAGAGGCCATAAAAAATCAAAATCCTGACAATGTATCAAACACTAAAACGATACATAATTATTTGGCTGGACTGAAAGTTAAAGAGCGAGATGGTATAAACGCGATACAAGAACTGTTTAATTTGTTGGATATACATCGCTATACTTTCTTCTATAATATGAACCCAACAACTCATAGCCTTGAGAACTTGTTTTTTGCACACCCCGATTCTATAAGGATGTTCAAAGCTTTTCCTGATATATTGTTAATGGATTGTACATATAGGACAAACCGTTTTAATATGTCATTTCTAGAAGTCGTAGGAATGACATCAACGAACCAAACATATTGTTTAGGTTTTGTTTTCATGAGTGATGAGACTTAGGAAAGTTATATATGGTCTTTGGAAAAATTTAAAGATACATTGGAGGGTTTTATACTACCTATGATGTTTGTAACCGACAGAGAAATGGCCTTGATAAATGCTTTATCCGTTGTTTTTCCCGATTCTCATCATATATTGTGCACTTTTCATATTGCCAAAAATGTTTTGAAAAACTGTAAAAAAAAAAAAATCCTAGACGAGGAGTGACAAACGTTTCTAGATGATTAGAGTTTATTAGTTGATGATGAGTCGATAGAGGAGTACAATCATAACCGATCTTCTTTCAATTCCTCTTACAAATCATACCCTGCTGTGCTTAATTATGTAGACAAGCTGTTAAATGATTATGCCGATAAGTTTGTTGCATGCTATACCAACCATACAACACATCTAGGTAACAGAACTAGCAATCGAGCCGAACAACAACATGCAAAGCTAAAAATATCTCTTTCCATAAATACTGGCACGCTTGAAAATGTTTGGGTAGAGGTGAATAAAATTCTAGAACAACAGTTTGAGGATATTAAGATAAAGTTGGATAAATGCAAGTCTTATTTTCAACATTCAGAATGGACACCTCTATTTAAAAATCTTAGGTCGTATATCACACACCATGCCTTTGATTTATTATTTCAAGAACACAAAAAATATAGTGGCCAGTCTGATGAGAATTGTTCTTACGGTATAAAATTGTCTCACGGGTTACCTTGTCATCATATTATGAGTGAACATATTTTATTCGGGAAGCCTCTTCCTCTAGAATATATTCATACATTCTGGAAAAAGTTAGACGTAATTGATGATAATGGGAACACCGATGATTATGGGGTAGAGGGTGATCTAGAAGAGTTTAAAAGTGTTTATTCTACCAAAACTAATGTTGAAAAACGGCGTATGAAAACACAACTCCGAGAGATAAACTTACCATTTACAACATCCATGAATGATCCCGAAGTGAGACAAACTAGGGGGAGACCTAGAAAAGAAGACAATTCTAGTAAGAGAGATAAGTCAGGATGAGAGTATGTGGAGGAACAATGTGCTAGTGCTAGTAGAGATAAGGGCAAAGGTATTACGGAAGAAACACCGGAGGTAAAGGTAAACCCAACTAGGAGAACGCGAAACCAGACAAATAAACCCACTACCACTAGGTAAACCTTCATGTACAGTGACCAAATATGGGTCATGTTACATAATTACATCGATACGGTTTATGATGTTCGTGGGGATGGTAAATGTGGGTTCCGAGTAATTGCAAATATGATGGGTAAAGAACATGGGGAAAATGATTGGTACGCAGTTAGATGTGAGTTGTTTCAAGAGCTTCAGCAAATGAAAGGTGTTTATTATGATCTGTTTGAGAATCTCGATTTTGATGGTTATCGATATGATTATATTCTATCCAGTTTGAATTTTTATCATCCTACAAATCCTGCCCCTTGTGACAAATGGATGAAATTTCCAGCTTATGGTTTTTTAATTGCATTTCATTATAATATGCCAATTGTATTGTTGTCATTATGGCCAAATAAAAATGGAGGGGTACAAGTATGGAACGCCACTTTTTTACCTCTTTATACTGGTCTGCCTCCTGGAACGACATATTACATCCCTACTGTAATAGTGTATGTCAACAGTTGTTATTATGCTCAAGTTATTCCTAAAGAAGGGATCTTCCCAATGCCAAGAATTATAACACGGTGGGAACAAACACGCACTGAGGCTGCTGAGCCATGGAAGGAACTTTTTCGAGCAAATTTCAACTTATATATGGCGCTAGAAAGACAATCTTTATAGAAATAAATCGTAATAAAATCAAACACAATATAATCAAAGCAAATTTTTCCTAAATAATATGTTCTTCTAAATGGACATCAGATCAAATAACAATTTGTTTCTATTTTACTTCAGATATATACTAATTTGAGAACAATTAGAAGTTGACTTGAAAACGTTCATGGACATGCTTAATTGTAATTCGATACTTGTATTAGTTTCATAAACGTCTTTTTTGTGTGGATGGGGTTAGCGTTGGGGTGGTTGTTTGTTTAAATCTTAGTTTAAGTGTATATGACCAACATAATTAAAGTATAATGTGAATACCCATATGAAATTACTTTAATTTATATAAGCACGTACGATTAAATTGATCACAAATTAATGAGTATAAAGAGGTCAGTTCAAACACTATTATATCAACGTAACGATGACCGGTGCTCAGGAGGAGCAGCATAAAATCTGTTAATAAAAAAAACTTCGCACGCAAACAAGTGAAATGACAAAATTATTTTGTATCATTAATATTCTAGAAGCTATTATTACACTATGATTAAAGAAAGAGTATCACACACACACATGTGCGCACACACACACACATGAGCCATAAAAAAATAACTATTCAATAATTTTACAGAATTTGTCTCACAGTTTTTCATTTATTTTGTTTTAACTATGTTGGATGTCGGTTGATATTTAAGTAATGGAGTACATATTTTCTTATCATATTGCAAAATGGTTTACAAAATTTTTCCTTTTTTATACAAAGGTTTATAATTTGATTAAAAAAAAATATGTTTTTCATTATTATTTTTTATCAAGTAGGTTTTTGATTATGGTGTGACAGACTACGGGTATTGAGGTATAATTTGGAAAATAGAAAGAGGGAATAAAGATTTATATTGTGTACTTGGATCTATTTTGCATCATTTATATTTTTTGACATTTTTTAATTATAGCCACGAGATCTAATATGAGGGCCAAAACTGATTCATTTTATGCTTCCATAAAAAAACTAGATTTTATCTCTCCCAATTTTATAGGGTAAAATGCAATTAACTCCCTCAGACCATGAGTGATTTGAAAAAAAAAAAAAAAAATTCTGCAATTGGCTCCCCAAAGCTTTACTTTTGTAAATTCCCCCATATCCGATTCTTGAAATTGCACAACTTAATATTCAACGGTCCATTTTGTTATATTATTTTTCACTATCTAGTTTCTTTATATAAATATGCCTCATCCTTCTAAATGATCCTCCCCCCCCCCCCCCCCCCCCCCCCCCCTTCCCCCTCCCTCTTGCGTAAAAGTAATAATTTTGATGTTAATTTTGTGTGTGTGTTTTTAAGCCGCTCTACACAACTTTTGCACCATGTTTTTGTAAATGTCAGGCTTTTGGAAAAGGGGTCGGAAAAATGGTTTGTGATGGAGTTTAAATTTTAAGATTCGCATATTTTTTAGTCAAATAAATGATTTAGCCATAGTGGCCGCTAGAGTTTGCCTATCCCCGATGGCGTCCAAGACACGATATCTGCAGCACTGAAGGATATGCGTATTATTATTACAAAGAAAATCTCGTCAAATGAGAAGAAAATAATAAATCTATGTCAACCACTTCCAATAGTAAGATATGATTAACCAAATCAAATCTGCTATATCTGAATAAGTAAACATTATCTTAGCAAGGGTCTCCTAACGCTGTAGGGGACGCAACGCCAACCTTTTGAACATAAAACATATTGGTTCGATATGCATTATAAGACAAGGGCTGTCCCATGGGCACATATTCCTCCCTTCGTTAATCCTTGTTAAATCTCATGTCATTTGCAATTATATTAATACCTTGTCATAAACTCATATTGGCTGTCGAGCCCACTTGATGGGTGTGAATGAAAAAAATTATTGTAATTATTCAAAAAAGAAATAGAATACCTGCTCTGTAAGAATAATTGGAGAAGAGGAATATGAAAATTCGTTTTGCAGAGAAAGGGTGGTTTTTAAAATAGACAGTTTTGTTTTATAAAAAGGTGTCTGTTTTGTTTGATGGCAGTTTTTATTTCAAAACATTACATGGTTATTTTCTAAGAGGAGAATACAGTTAAATCTAGATATACCAAACTGTAATTTGTTTAATCAACATGTTTTTTTTTGTAAATAATTGTTACTGTTGTAAGATTATTGGACTTTTGGGCTTTTACTTTATGGGCTCAAGTGGGCTTGTAACCCTAACCCTCTATCTATATAAAGAGGGATAGGGGTCTTGTATTTTATCATTCATTCACATATTCATTCATAATAAAGATCATACTGTTCTCCCCTCTCTCCACTTCTGTCTCCCTAAATACCTAGCTAATAGTTGTATTACAACACGTTATCAGCACTGCTCTCGGAGATTGGAGTACGGATTCTGGGTTCAATAAACCTTGAGGTTTATCTGGGTTTTATTAGGATTTTGCTATATCGACCTTCACCAACATACCGTGTATAAGGTAAATAATTCTCAATCCCGGTTTGACAACTAAATTTGTAATACTATGTGAAAAGTCAGTCGCATGATAACCATGGAATAGATTACTGGAATTGTAAATTGTTTGGTAACACGTTGATTGTAAACTAATGATTCTTTTATACACACAATAATTAGTGCTCTGTAAAAAAAAATAAAAAATTGTACATGCATAGTATAGTACATGCGTCTGCCTAACTGTTTCCATGTTATATATATTAAATAGTTTGCTTTGGTAACAAACTACATATATGAAATAGTACATAATACATAACAAATGAAATTAGTTTCTTTTGCTTTTGATTGCTTCACTGTTTGCATGTATATTAACAAACGACGTGTTTGCTATTTTCCTTTGAACATATATGTCAATTGGTAGTATAGAAAATACACATATACCCGGAAAACATGTATTAATCTTTAGGATTAAATCTGCAACAAACTGAAACGTGTGTACTGATTTGTAATTCTCTGAAAGCTGTAAACTATTCTGTAAATTACTCAAGGACTAAACTGAAACTTGTCTGAAATTCTGGACTGTATATGTAATAATGCTGTAAATTGATATATAGTTTGCTGAAATTACACGCATGGTCCTGTAGTATAATACTTATACGAAAACAGTACATATGGTTGATAAAGGTACAATATTTGGTAAATATACACACGTATGCATATAATTTTTTTTTATTAAAAGGCAAACGAATAAAAAAAAAATTGCATGTAAATTGATTTGATTTGATATGTTAGAATCTTCATGGATTGATTGATATTCCTAAATTGATTTGATTTGATATGTTACAATCTTTATGAATTGATTGATAATCATATGTTAGAATCTTCATTGATTGATTGATAATCATATGTTAGAATCTTCATGGATTGATTGATAATCTTAAATTGATTTGATTTGATATGTTAGAATCTTCATGGATTGATTGATAATTTTAAATTGATCTGATTTGATATTTTAGAATCTTTATGGATTGATTGATAATTTTAAATTGATTTGTTTATAACACCAAATCTACTGCATGATTAGATAGATTCTAAAATATATTTACTGCCTGTTTATATATGTGTGGTTAATCTAAATAGATATTCTCTATGCTGTTTAATATTATTGCCATATATAAAATGCGAAAATCGTATATATTCACATTTAAGTTGGAAAAATTATGAATCTTCCCCAAATAGGCTCACCTATTTGGATACGATGTCTAGGAAAGATAAAGGCGGAAGTCGTTCTCCTAATAAGGTCTGTTTTTAAGAGACATTCGTACCCACCCCCCTCACCGTCTTTCCTGGTCGTGTTCAAATAGAGCTACCGAAAGGGGTTGAGTAAATAATAATTTCCCCGAATGTGTCTATATAGATATGTATTCGCCGAATTGGTGTCTCAGGATCGACCTGTCGTTCGATCAAAGAGAACCTCTTCACTTAAAAGCAAAACTTGTTTTTCGAACCTGTCGTTTCGAAATAAAGTGTGTGCTTATACAAACCATAAACATATAAACCTATTGTTTTATATGATGACTAATCCAGTCTTTCTTTTCTTTTCTCCTGTTGTAGAAAAATGTCAATCAAGCTTGACTTTCCAATTTTGGATGCTGCCGGCAAGAACTACTTGGATTGGAGTCAGGATATCCAAAACCATTTAGATGCCCAAGGCCTATTGGATGTCATATATGATGAGGAGGAGCGTGAAATGGAAGTAACACGCGAAATGAGTGCTCGGGCGATGATTCTGTTTCACCGCCACTTATCAAACGCCATGAAATCTGAGTTCATAGCGACCACCTCACCAAAGACATTGTGGGATTCTCTGAAAGAGCGCTTCGACCACCAAAAGACCATTTGGCTTCCTGAAGCCCGCCGTGATTGGTTGAATCTGCGATTTCAGGACTTTGAAAGTGTTGAAAAATATAACGCTGAAGTATGCAGAATTCGTGCTACTCTCCAATACTGTGGTGAAACACTCACTGACAGTGACTTATTGGAGAAAACATACACCACATTTCCTAGTTCTGACATCTTGCTCCAAAAGCAATATCGTCAGTCTAAATTCACCAAATTTCCTGAGCTCATCACCCAGTTGTTATTGGATGAGAAGAATAGTCTCATTTTAATGATGAACAGTAATTCTCGTCCTGCTGGTTCAAAGGCAATTCCAATGCCTGATGCTAATGTTGTTCGTGGACCTCGTTCACGATATGGGAAATGAGAAAAGGGCCAGTCGTCCCGTCAGCCAAGGAACAGGGGTGAGCATAATGCTCGTCCAGCCAAGCGAGGTTTGGACAATCGTCCGAACCGAGGACCTGTGGCTCCTCCTAGGTAGTCTCGTGGTGGTAGGAACAACCGGGCCAGTCGTCCCAAAGCAAGAGAACAGGCTGATATGCCAACTCTGTGCTATAAATGTGGTGGAAATGGTCATATGCAAAGGACTTGTAGGGCAACTCACCAAGAAGTCGAAAACTACCACAAGAGTAGAAGGGTAGAAACCAACATGATTGAAGTTAGTGCAAAAGAAACTCTTGAGACCCCTGACTTTGAGGCTCACATGGAAGAATAAAGTTTTTTTTCTTCGTTTCTTTTTAATAATTGAGCTGTTTTGCTCCTGGATTATGTTATTTCAATTTCATTTCGGATTATGTTTTTTCCTTTGGATATTGTTCCATTTCTTTTGGATTATGGTTTGTTTTATGGATAATGTTTTGAACATTTCTCGTATAATTTAAAGTTATTTCATTGAGCAATTCCTTTTATTCGTGTGACCGACTTTAAATTATTTTATTTTTAGGCATGTATTGTGGGGCAGTTGATTGTCTGGTTGATAGTGGCACTACACACACTATCTTAAAAGATAAATCGTTTTTTTATCAACTTTACGCCTAATGTAACCTCATTTACAACAATTTCGGGCCCATCAACCCTTGTTGAAGGCTTTGGTAAAGCTAAATTCACGTTGTCAAATGGTACTCCTGTTGAAGTATCTGAGGCCTTATATTCTCTGAGGTCCAGTCGTACCTTCTTGAGCTTTAAGGATATCCGAGAAAATAAGTTTCATCTTGAAACTGCTCGTGAAAATGGTATACCTTCACATTACCTCCACTCAATACGACCAAAAGTGTATTCTGAAGAAGTTGAGATGTCTTTCAAGTGGTTTGTATGTTACTACAATCCAAAACTTTGAAAGCAATTTAATCATTCGGCGGGCGCCGATTGATGAGAGCACTTTTATGCTATGGCATGACCGGCTGGGACACCCGGGTCAAAATACGATGCTTCGTATGATGAACGCATCTCATGGGCATCCTCTTGGAGGAAAGAATTTCGTGATTAATCCGAAAAGCCTATGCCAAGCATGCTCGATTGGAAAGACTAATCTCAAACCAATTCGTTTGAAACCTACGAAATTGGTTTCCCAATTCCTTGAAAGAATTCAAGGAGATATTTGTGGACCTATCCAACCAACATGCGGACCATTTAAATATTTCATGGTTTTGGTTGATGCATCGACAAGATGGTCACACATAGCTTTGTTGTCCACAAGAAACACAGCGTTTCCAAAACTCCTAGCCCAGATCATTTAATTGAGGGCTCATCATTCGGATTATCCGATAAAGTCTATTAGACTTGATAACGCCGCGGAGTTTAGATCAAAAACTTTCCATGACTATTGCATGACTTTGGGAATTAATGTTGAACACCCAGTTGCGTATATTTATACCCAAAACGGCCTTTCTAAAGCTTTCATTAAGCGATTGCAAATGATTTCTAGGACTTTGGTTATGCGCACCAAACTTCCTATTTCTACGTGGGGTTATGCCATTTTGCATGCTGCTGCGTTGGTCCGTCTGAGGCCCATGGCCACCCAACTACTATCTGCATACCAGTTGGTAGCTGGATATGAGCCCGATGTCTCACATTTACGCGTGTTTGGGTGTTTAGTCAATGTTCCAATTAAGTCGCCTAAGCGTTTCAAATTTGGATCTCAGAAACGACGGGGCATATATGTCAGTTATGAATCCCTGTCCATAATACGCTATTTAGAGCCCTTGACAAGCGATCTCTTTACCGCTAGACATGCGGATTGTGACTTTGATGAGACATTCTTTCCCGTCGTTAGGGGGAGAAATGCACGTTAACGTTGATAAGGAACAACGTGAATTAACGCGGCATGTACCCACTATGTCTCATCTAGATCCCTCAACTGCACATAGTGATAAGGAAGTGCAGAGAATCCTAGGTCTGCAAAATATTGCAAATCAAATGCCAGACGCATTTAATGACCTAGCGAATGTCACGAGATCACATATACCTGCTGTAAATGTGCCAGCAAGGATTGACGTCCCAGTGAGACGCCGTGTTCCAGTTCAACACGTTGCTCCGGTTGTACCCACCAAGCAAAGAACGCTGCCGTCGGCCGTTCAGTCCGCTGCCCTTCCGAAAAAAAGAGGAAGGCCGTCCGGTTCCAAGGATGTTCTGCCTCGAAAGAGGAGAAATCCTGTCGCATCTGTTTTGCCACACGAGATCATTAAGGATCACGGTGATGTATTAGAGGATCGTGTTCCAGATGAAACACTAGTTCCTAATCATCACGATAACCTCGAAATATCTGTCGATTATACTAGTTTAGATGATATTTTGAAGCAAAACGAGACTGTCATCGATGATGTGTTCATATACGCAGTGGCCACTGACATTATGAACAATGATGACATGGAACCTCGTACAGTTGCTGAGTGTCAGCGAAGAACGGACTGGCCTCAATGGAAACAAGCAATCCATGTTGAATTGAATTCCTTAACGAAACGAAGGGTGTTTGGACCTGTCGCTCCAACACCGCCCAATGTTAGACCAGTTGGTCATAAATGGGTTTTCGTAAGGAAGCGTGATGAGAATAATGAGATTGTTAGATACAAAGCTCGCCTTGTGGCGCAAGGTTTCTCTCAACACCCTGAAATTGATTACGATGAGACGTATTCTCCCGTAATGGATGTTATAACGTTCCGCTACTTAATCAGTTTAGTAGTTTCTGAAAAGCTGAATATGCAGCTCATGGATGTGGTCACAGCGTATCTCTATGGGGATCTGGACACAGAGATTTACATGAGAGTCCCTGATGGACTTAAGTTGCCTGAATCAAGTAGTTCCCGTCCACGGAACACGTTCTCGATTAGACTGAGACGATCACTATATGGATTGAAACAATCCGGACGGATGTGGTATAACCGTCTAAGTGAATACTTGATCGGCGTGGGATATGTTAATAATGAACTATGCCCATGTGTGTTCATAAAGAAATCCACTTCAGGATATGCGATTATCGCAGTCTATGTAGATGATATGAATCTCATAGGAACCTCGAAAGAGTTGTTCAAAACTGCTGAAATCCTGAAGAAGGAATTCGAGATGAAAGATCTTGGGAAGACACGGTATTGCCTCAGCCTACAGATCGAGCACCGTACAGATGGAATTTTAGTCCATCAAGAAAGTTACACCCAAAAGGTGTTGAGGCGCTTTAGTCATATTGATGCTAAGCCATCCTCTACTCCCATGGTCGTCCGCTCTCTAGACATTAATAAGGACCCCTTCCGTCCAAAGGAGGATGATGAAGAGATATTGAGCCCTGAGTGTTCATATCTGGGTGCAATAGGCACACTATTGTACTTGGCCCAATGTACTAGACCGGACATCTCGTTTGCTGTGAATTGTCTAGCTCGACACAGCACCGCGTCAACACGCCGCCACTGGACTGGCATAAATGACATTTTCCGTTACCTTAGAGGTACTACGGATATGGGCTTATTCTATCCCTTTGCGTCAAGTGGATCTAGCTCCATTGATCCTCGAAACAACGCAACCCTTGTCGGCTATGCCGATGCTGGTTTCTTATCAGACCCGCACAAGGGATGTTCCCAATCTGGTTATGTCTTTACCATTGGGAACACGGCGATATCCTGGAGGTCTCGTAAACAGACTCTAGTGGCCACTTCGACTAACCACTCTGAGCTACTCGCGCTCTATGAGGCGACTAGAGAGTGTGTCTGGCTTCGAGCAGTTATTGGCCATATTCGAAGCACTTGTGATCTAGCTTACGATCATGATGAACCAGTTGTTATTTATGAGGACAACACCGTTGTGATTGATCAAGCGAAGCATGGTTACATCAAAGGTGATGCCACTAAGCATATCTCACCAAAGTTGTTCTTTACACATGAACAACAAACGCTTCAAAAGATTGAAGTGATGCATATTGGTTCAGAGAATAACCACGCTGACTTGTTCACAAAGTCACTGCCAAAGCATTCTTTTCAGAAGCACGTACGGGCGATTGGCCTACGTAGGCTATCTGAGCTACCTTAGAGCGACATTTTATGTCGGAGTCGAAATCCTCGCCCCCTGTCGTGTGCAAGTGAGGGGAGCATCCTGTTGTATGCATGTGTACTCTTTTTGTCCTTAGTACAAGGTTTTTCCCACTGGGTTTTCCTTGACAAGGTTTTTAGTGAGACTCGTTCCATTTTATATCACTAAGGATTGCCGAAATCAGGGGGAGTATCCTGTCGTATACTTCTTACCACTGTGTATTCTTTTGTCCTTCGACCAGAGTTTTTTCCCACTGGGTTTACTCTTGCAAGATTTTGATGGGGCACCTATTTTGTGGTTGATCCCCTACTACTACCACTGTTGTACTCTTTTTTCTTCGATCAGAGATTTTCCCATTGGGTTTGCTCTGGCAAGGTTTTGATGAGGCACACTGTTTTGTGGTTAGTTACATACATAGTATTTTGGCATATATCATTCGGCTACACAATTTCTCTTAGGTACCGGTTTTGTCCCACACCGGGTTTTCCGGCCCTAAGGTTTTTATGTGTTTAGTACTGCGAATGAACTCGACTCAGATCGACTGCATGAATACGAAGAATTCAAGACATCCAAAGGGGGAGTGTTGTAAGATTATTGGACTCTTGGGCTTTTACTTTATGGGCTCAAGTGGGCTTGTAACCCTAACCCTCTATCTATATAAAGAGGGCTAGGGGTCTTGTATTTTATCATTCATTCACATATTCATTCATAATAAAGATCATACTGTTCTCCCCTCTCTCTACTTCTGTCTCCCTAAATACCTAGCTAATAGTTGTATTACAACAGTTACAATACTTTATAAGGCCTCTACACACACACACACACACACATATATATATATATATGGGAGATGATCTATACATACATAAAAAAACACATTATCTTTACATATCAATCACAACACTCTATTTACTTAGTTTTAATGGTCAAGATTAGTTCATCTAATAACAAGAATAAACACATAATCTTGACCATTAAAAGTTAATAAATGAAAGGTTGTGATTGATGTGTAAAGATAATGTGTTTTTTTATGTGTGTATGGATCATTCCCCTATATATATATATATATATATATATATATATATATATATATATATCGTTATATATATATATATAGGGGAATCATATATCGACACATAAGTTTACACGTTATGTTTACAAATTAATCATAACCATCCATTGTTTATTATTTTCATTGGTTGAGATTGAATCAAGTAATAAAAAAAAAACACTTTCAATCTCTTTCTTTATTTTTCCAGACCTCTTTTTCACTTCAATTCCCTCTCTCTCCCTGTAACATCTCGTATTTTTATAAGTAATTTTTTATTCATGATTTAAATTATCCAAAAACGTTTTATACAAATTTTACCAAAAACCGGTCATTCGACTAATTTTTAGCCAAAAACCGAAATTCTTCCGAAAATCTTTATTTTTAAAACATGTTACTAATTTTATAAATAAAAAGGACCCAATAGTTTTGTTTCTAAAGATTTGTTATTTTTGAGTAGTAAAACTATATTTTTGGATTTAGAGTTAACTTTTAGAACTTTGGGACCAAATAGTTCGTTACCACAAACATTATCAAAACAGTTTTTATCTATTCTATTCAGCCCACTTTTTCAAAGCAAAAGACCTAAAACAAGAGAGAAAAGAGAGAAAAAGGGAGAAACCAAAGCTTAGGAAGAAGAAGAAGAAACCACGTTAGCGGATTATTACCGGAAGCATCTCCACTACGCTCTAAGGTAACGGGGGTTATCCATTGCGACTAGATGAGGGTGTATGTTAGGATTAGGTTTTACGTTTAGTATAAATTGGTGGTTTTTGCCTTTTATATTAATTATGTTCTTAATTTGTTAATTGGGGTTTAGTTGTTATATTTTTAATTCACTTATTTGATTTTGGATTAGTTGTGGATTTAGTCTTTTGATTTCGGATTAATGATAATATTAATGGGTTGCGTGTTATATGCGTTGATTATGTATTATTATGGTTGTTGATAGAATTGGGTAAATTATTGTCGAATAAAGATGAGTTTTATATTGCGCATACAAGGTGTTTGTTAAAATGCCTGAATGAGTTTTTATGTTGATTAGACTTGTTTGGCTAGTTGTGAATCTAGCACCTATGCTTTTGGATTATGTTGTATTATGTTAAGTGAGGTATGAGATGGTGTTATTTGAATAGTATAATATTATTGGCCGAGGCCTTAATATTTATACGTATGAGATTTTGTTATATGAATAGTATAATATTATTGGCTGAGGCCTTAATATTGATACATTAGCAATGGTCTCTGTCTCTTCCTAATTCCGGGGACAGAAGACGGCCGTGGGGATAGTGAATGACTCGTCTTACGGACTGGGGCGAGTGGCATGAGAGGTCCTAGTGTGCACTCTATTTATTTTTCTGTTAGCAATGGTCTCTGTCTCTTCTTAATTCCGGGGACAGAAGACGGCCGTGGGGATAGGGAATGACCCGTCTTACGGACTGGGACGAGTGGCATGAGAGGTCCAAGTGCGCACTTTAAATCTACTTTTATGTTAGCAATGGTCTCTGTCTCTTCCTAATTCCCGGGACAGAAGACAACCGAGGGGATAGGGAATGACCTATCTTACGGACTGGGGTAGGTGGCATGAGAGGTCCATGTTTGCTATAGATTTGTGTTGACGTTATTTAATTTATTTAATTCATCCCGTTATAGAATGTTATTATATTTCTTTTTATACGTCGATTATCGTAGTTGTAGAATTTGTGAGCTCTTGCATTTAAGGGATGAAGTGACGGTATTTGTGGTGCCGTCCCGTCTAGTTACGTGCGTGTGACTCACCGTTACAATTTTGTTGTTCAGGTACATTATAGGTTGAGGCTTTTGGTTAGGAGGTTTAGCAAGGCATCACATGGGCTCGGGGATTCCGCTTTCTTTTTATTTATTTTATCTTTTGAGGTTGTAGCCTACGGGCAAATTCATTCGTTTATTTTATCTCGTCTTGTAGTCGCGTTTGGCAAACACTTTTATTAAATTGATTAATTGTTCCTTTAGCTCGCTTGTGTTTCTTTTAAAAAAAATTTAATTTCGTACCAACAGGTTCTCTTTTCTTTCCTTTAAAAAGATCATGCCTCGATGTCCGTGTTTATAGAAATTGGGGCATGACACTCCCTTTGGATGAAAATCTAGCAAACAAATTTATGATAACTTCATTGGAAAAAAAAAACTGAGCTTAAAAGCTACAAACAAAAGAGGTTAAAAATTGTCAACACTTTCATAAGCATATAAACAAAATGCAAAAAAAAAAAAAAAAAAAAAAAACAAGGATTCAATTCTGAAACCGAACATGTGGTGGGCTAATAAAAGATAGAGATTTTACACTATATATAATACAATATATATCTACCAAGGAGTTTAAAAATATGGACATGTGAAATAAACCCATAGATTAAAGCCTAATAAAAAAATATTGCCTTTATTCAATTTTGCTTAAACTGAGAATTAGGATGAGATTTGGTGCAATACATTGGTTTTTGAATAGTTTGACTTCAAGAATTACCCAGAGGGATTTAGACGTGAGATACAGAAGAGGAGGTCTGGAAAAATAAAGAAAGAGATTGGAAGTGTTTTTTTTTTTATTAATTGATTCAATCTCGACCATTAAAAATAATAGAAAACGGATGGATATGATTAATACGTAAATATAACGTGTAAATTTATATATCGATTTATCCTTGAAAAAATTACCAAAATATAAAACTTTTCAAGTCTAATTACTAAAAATTATAAACCAAAACTTGTATTTTTAAAACATACAACTTTAATAAATATGTGTAATTTTATATTTGTATGTTTTATGAATTTGTTTTAAAGATTTATATATTTTGATAATATATTTTAATTGATTACATGTCTAAGCATATTGCACTATTTTTATATACAATTTTGTTATTAGTTATTCTTACTTGTATGTCATTGTCATGCACATGCATGTCTCTGAGTTTGTGCCACTGGCAACCTAGCAGTACATTCACCACGTGATCAGGATTACTTGATCTGTATACAGAGGACTGATTATATTATATATTAAAAACTAAACCTATTAAAAATTCAAATAAATATATTAAAATTCTAGTTAAATATATCATAAATTTAAATATTAATTAAAAATAAAAAAATTATTTTTATTTTTATTTTTAATAAATTAAGTTTTTATTATGATTTTTATTATTACCCACTAATACAGCCTGTATCAAGTAGGTCTGCATACAGCCCGCCCAGACCTACTATTTAATGTTTGTACAGGTGTTAAAATACCAAGTGAAATCATATTCATTTAATTAGACATTTACGACCGGTGGTGGTATTTAATGTTAGTATACAGGTCGTTAAATATTGGACGTATATATATAAGTAAAATACCCAGTGAACTCACTTTCATCTAAATAGACACATACGATTGAATTGAATTGCTGTCACATTCATGAGTATTATAACGAGATACGTCCAAAAGTCGTTACAAGTTGAACAAAAGACACTATAAGAAAAAAAAAAATCATTTAACATCATAAAGTTTTTTTCGGTTTTGTTGCTAAGTTAGGTGTGACTAGATTTTAATAACAATTTAGCAATAAATCATGTTGCTAAAATTTAGGCACAACCACTTTACCAACATAACTTAAAAATTTTTATGATGCTAAATAAACTTTTTCTTATAGTGAGTCATATGTTAACGTGTCTCGCCACAATATTATATCGACAAACATAACGTCGTAAATATTTTTTTGAAAAATAAATTGGTAGAGAAGACCCTCTATTTGTATTAATAAATATAATAAAAGAGGAAACGATCTAATTATAGCATAAAACTAAATAACAACAATAAAAACTTTAAAAATTTAATATTAGTGCTAATGGAATAAAATAAACTTCAATTTCCATATGCAATTCTACATACTTCAAAAAAAATTTCAAACTTTTCCATTGTATTGTGACAACATATGTTGATATCGCCAAACTTTTGACGAAACTATTTCTTTAGAGAGATAACACTTATCGAGTATACGTAACTAGCAGTTCTTGAATCCCTAATTTGCCTTCGCTATAAAAAAGCAACGGAATGGCTTAAATGTCCAATCAGTAAAATTCAGAATAAGCTCAATCGGGGTGTCAACACACTAATTAATCCGATTTAAACGTTACTACTAAATATAAGTACCCAAAAGTACGACCAAACACCTAATTTGATCCAAAGAGATGTAGACGAAATGACCCGATATATGATTTTCTGGATGTTTTTTGCAATTTTTTTTATCTTTAGCGGTTTTCTGCTTCCATCATTAACCTATTGGGTTAAAAGTTAATCATATATGAGATCTAAATCGGGATTATGAGGAGTTAAAAGATGAACTGGCCCGAGATCAGAAAAAAATTTAGATTGGGAGGAGCATAGATGAAAAATGCAGATGGCATGAATAGAGAGTGGAACGGGGGTGACTGAAGGGAAGGCAAGGAGCGGTGGTGATTCCGCCCACCCCACACAATGGCTGAGATGACTTTAAATTTTGGTTTTTGAGGTTTATGGTTTTGGGTTGGAGAAACAGATGAAGGCAACTTAGTTTTTTACAAGTATATTTTAAAAAGTGAATAGAAAAACAAGTGTTTTCTTATTCACGCAAGTCGTGAGTCTCTTTGTTTATGAGTAGTTAGTCACCAAACCTTTACTTATTCATTAATAATAATTAAAAAGTTTAACATTTTTTCTCTATACAATTTGTGCATTTTATCTCTATACAATTTGTGTCTTTACCGCTGTGGAAGTGAGTTTTGGTTATAGAAACATTCAACGTTGTCTAGGGTTCTATGATTTACACCGTTCATTACCAAATTAGATGAAGCTAGCCATCAATTGCTATCTAGAGCCAATGTTAAATTCAGAAAATTAATTTTACAATAGCTCCGTGATTCACACTACTAAAAATCCATGCACAATAATTGATGATTCGTAATTGGGTTTGGTTGAGGGACAACAAAATATTTAATAAGTAATCAAGAAATTATTGGCCACACCACGAAAATAGGGTTTGGTTTAGGGTTTTGCACCCATGCCGGATGTGACCGTCATGGACCAGCCACAATCTGGTGCAAGAAACAAAGCCGTGGGGATGAGGCTAAGCTCCAAACCATATGGATACCGCATGAGTGAGGGAATATGATTGTGATTAAAATAATATCTTTTTGTTTTGAAAAAAAGACTACTTCTGAGGGTATCTAACAGAGTTAAAATCAGTTAAAACTATACATGACATACCTAAAGTATTATGAGACAAAATAACTAAATCATTCCAAATACTACTTCTAGTCGTATGTAAATTATCAGCATAAACAAAGTTAGCTAAAAGTTTTCATTAATGTTGATATCATCAAAATTGCGGTGAATAAAGTGATGTTTAGAAAGCAGCACATCTCTACTATATAAAAATAGAGGGTTTGACATGCCTGTTTGAAGACCTTCTTACCGTCCATTTCACACATCAGCGAATTAAAGAAGCGTAACTACAATAACAGTCCTTATCCCATAGTTTTTTTAATTTTATATTATTTAGTATACGTGGTCTCAAATTTAATATGTTGCAATATAGTGGGCTTCTCTCCCATATCTCTTAAGTTGTTGGACTAATATAAATTATAAAAGTAGCCCCTATATTAAAAATGTATTGTTTCACTTAGTTTTTATAGTTCTGCTTACTTCTATAATGATCAAAGTTCTGAAAATCAACAACAAAGTATGACTACATACTATTTCAAAAAATAAATAACTCTTGTATCATTTTAAGTAAAATTAGTTAAAACTAATATGATGTTTATTGTTCATTGTCTTGTTTTTATTTCATACATACTCCTACGCATGCCTTATTACCATGTTCTTTTAACAATAGTCCGAAATTAACAAATTAATGTTCTTATGATTACGACATATAAAATTGTTAACTTATGATCTTCGTACACTATCTATTCCGCATTTTCCCGATATGTTAAGCTGACTTTTCTTCATTCCGGTTTCTGGTTCTTATTGATTTTAAGATGTTTTATTTTGTTGCGACATTTTACGAATACGATTTCCAATATTATTCTAATATTTTATCCGTATAATCACATATTGAAATAGCCATCTCTTAAAAATAAAATAAAAAAGCCATTACGGTCAAATAAATAAATAGTAGTGTAATACTTTAACTGCTTAAATTAATATACTAAAATTAAGTACATGCCGAAATTATGATAATTATTACATTTTTATAAACTATCTTTCTTGAAGGCAATGTGAGAAAACTGAGTAGTGTCATATAAGTGTAAGCCATTTATTTTTTTACATATTTTAATCGGTAATTGATTGTTCCTTTTTTCAAACATAAATACACAACTAAAATAAATGTTTAAACAAAGTCAAATGAAAATTGCTAGGTTCTTAACTTAAATTTAACATAGCTAAACATATTAATAATAGCACGGGTCTTTTTGCTAGTTATGAGTACAAATGAAAGGGTTGTAATTAACAATGATTCTGGGAGCTTCATTATTATTAATAATAAACTCTCAAAATGGTCGTTTGAGACACCTGGGAAGCTATAAAACTTCGCCATTTTTACGTACTTGGTCACTGTTGTTAAATGACGGCTTTCACTTTAATCCTTTCTATTTGCATTGTAACATGCTTGCTCTTTTTATTTGTGGGATTTTTTTTCCCGTTTTTTTTTTTTTCGTTAATATTAAAAATTAAAAAATTGATTTTCCCCACCATTTATTAAAAAAAGAAAGTCTAGCAGCAGGAAATATAGTTTCAAGAATACCTACACAATTTAACTTACATATATATAGGAAGAAAAATATCCTTAAAAGCATCATATTTAAGTTTATTATCCATACCTCTATTATCTCAACAACCAATCATGTTTATGAGTTTTCTTAAGGTTAAATATTTTAGATTTTTTTGAAAAATTATAGAACACACAAGTATGTATAGAATATTATAAACTCACATATTTATATTGCATTTTGGTAGTTATAATGACTCTAGATATAGTTTTCAATAATAATACGTCATGTATTTATATATATTGTTGCACGTTGATAAATTTTTACATATAACTTGCCCACCTTACTAAAAATCCTATATATACCACTGCTAGGAGCTACATCCTATATTTATCATCAAGTTTGATAGAGCTCCATACTAGATGAGCCTCCGTTGTTTTAAGAGGAGTTGATTCAACGTGCATAGCTGTTTCTACATTGACGTCTGCCTCACCAACATTTTCAAACCTAGCATTCTTAGTAGATGTTGCCTTTTTTTTTTTGAAAGTAACCAGTAGCCATATCATAAGAAAAAACATGAAAACCATGTTAACACAGGTCGTTAACTCAAGGCAAAATATCTCAGAGAATTCAGTTATTTACAAATATACAAAATATTGAATTTTATGAACTTTTAATAGATTTTATCACGAGTTCACCAGATAAACTGTTAGATTAAACAACAAGTCTTTCATGACAAAATATATTAAAACATGCGCAAAAGATAGTTATTACATTTGAGAATGCAAAACGTTTAACTTGTAAAAGTGACCAAAAGCACTGTTGTGACTTGCTTTCATGCAAGTAGCTTGTCACACTAGTATAAGCTCACCTAACTGCCCCCTTAACATGCTATTTTTAATGCTTGAGTGCCTCGCAGAAGTACAAAATTAGTAGTAGTATTTCTCAGGTAAGAACCCAAGTTATCGTCAGAAGAACCGTGTGATTGGCTAAATATAATCTATTTTCTAGGTGTGTACTATTTTAAAGGAGGAGAGAGTTAGCGGTTGAGTTGTCAATAAAATGGCTCGTTACTCAATCTTTTAAGCTATAAATCTCAGGAGTGATTAGGGCTTTTAACAGTTAACTTACTCGTTTGCATGCAGTATCTACGATTAATAACTAGCTTATACGACGTTAGTAATATTTTTTAGTGATTAAACATGCAAGTTACTCAAGATTTAAGGTTTAGATTGCTATAAACTGAGATGAACAAGCAAAATAAACAATTGAGATTGAGATTAACAACGATTTATTGCAAGTAATGCGGGAAAACTTACAAAATACGATGAAAACGAAGGATTTGTGCACCAAAACTTAGATTTTTCTCTCTCTTGAGATTTTGAGTTAAACTGAAGAAAAGCGGCTGGAAGAATGATAAAAAAAACGTATTTTACAAATGAGAAAAGTGTCTATTTATATGACATACGAATTTAACCTAATTATTAAAATCAGTTGCGGCCTGACTGGTCACATGATTTGGTTAGCTCTGTTCCAGAATGTGCTTTTGAGTTGACTTGTGTTGAATTCGCTTGGGTCAACTTGGGCCTTCTCTTGGTGGTTATTTGTCTTTTGATTTCCTCACTTTTGGTCCACCATTTGGCCTTTTTGCGTCCCTATCTCATTTTTGTGCTATATTCATACATTTTCCTAAAAAAATATAGAAATTTGCAAATAAACCGGAAAAAAGCGGAAAAACACTAAATATGGCCTAAATATGCTGAAATAGCAATGAAACAACGCTAATTATTATCATATTAACTGACTGCCCTCTAAACTTGTTTTTTTTTGTACGGAAGTGTTGCAGGAGCACGACGGCAGTTGCAGTAAATAACGGGTAAAGTACCCTAGTAATCGATCAGGGACGGTATATGACTTAGATTAAATAGTGTTTTTGATCATGTTTTCTATTTCTCAAATAATCAGCAAATATATGCCTATTAACTAAATAACATGTGAGGGTCATCAATCCTAACAAGTTTAGATTTAGCAAATTACGGCTATGTTTTCGATTAAGTGAGTTTTCCTTAAAAATATAAGCTATGCAATTTAGAAGTCGTCAATTTCTAAACACGTATAAAAATATAAAGAAGTATAAGTTTGAACAAATATCAAATCAAATGATAAATTCCCAAACACATACTGAAAAATGATAACAAATATCAAATAAAAGTACTTAGTTTGACAGGCTTGCAGTAATTAACATGGATGACAAAATGTATCCCAAAATATATTATAAATGGAAGATTTTTAGAGGGAAGGGAGAGTGTTTTCGAGCCTAAGGAGGCTCTGGAAAACGTGTACAAAATAATATGTTACAACTCTCAAAAATATCTATTTATATAACTTACAAATTTAAACCTAATTATTAAATCAGCCGTAACCTGACCGTCAGTCCTGGCCGATAACTATGACTTGTCAGGTTTGCTTTCAGAATGTTCATGATTTTTATCTTCTTTTGGTCTTAATTTTTGTCAACTCTTGACTTTTCTTAGGGTACTTTGACTTCTGATTGATTCACTTTTAATTCTTCAATCAGTCTTATTGCGTCATTGTCTCATTTTTGTGTTAATTTCATGCGATTTCCTATAAAAATATAGAAATCTGCAAATAAACCTGTAAAAGGCAGAAAAACGCTAAATATGGCCTAAATAGGCTGAAATAGCAATGAGACTACTCTAATTAATACCATATTAACCAATAAAAATTATCATTTTGTAGTCTAATCATACTCCCCAATTAGCTCAATGCTCGTACCGACGTTGAAAACAATAAAAGATAAGGTAAATTTCACCCATTTTTTCGTTTAAGTTTAATTCCCATTTGAGTTCATTTTTTTTCTTTTCCATTTTCTTTCACTAACTAGACTAAAACTAAATACGATAAAAAGTGAAGAATAAACCACTGTCATTGAAAACACGATTGCATTTAGCATTTACAACAAGCCATTAAACCTTTAAAGCATAAAAATATTAGTTTTGTATAGTGAGGGCTTACTACAATGACACCCACAAACTAATGACTACCACTCAAACGTGTTATTTTTAAAAGTTGGCTTTAATTCATATTTGTATTGTGGGTTTATCCCACATTGGTTATGGGTAGCAATAAGGCTCTTAGAGTTATAATAAAGATTGGTTTATCCCACATTGGTAAGGTAAAGGAATGTGCCTATGCTAGGAGTTATAAATAAGCCCTTTGAGATTCATTATTCCATACACCAAATAGCAGTGGGTTTTACTAGATTTGTAATTCCTCGACTATTATAGTATTATATTTTCCCTTTCCTCTGTGGATTAGTCTAGGTGGTTACACACCGTAACCCCTAAGAGACCCCGTTAAATCCTTGTCTTTTCTTTTCTTATTCGTGTGTGTCATTCTTTTGGGTGTTCTTTATTTATTATTTATTATTTCCTGCCATTTGTTTGAGCTTCCGCACAATAAATTGGTATCAGAGCCCGATTTCGATTGGGAGGATGGTTTGAAACATGAAGTTCGAAGTGGAGAAGTTCGATGGAACTAATAATTTTAGAATGTGGCAATGCGAGGTTCTAGAAGTGTTTAATCAGCAAGATCTAGATCTTATATTTGAGAAGAAGTTTGAAAAGATGACGGATGAGGAGTGGAAGGAGAAGAATAGGTCGGCATGTAGGACAATAAGCTTGTTTTTTTCCAAGGCTGTCAAATACTCGGTTATGAAAGAGATGGACGCTCAAGTACCATGGAAGATGCTTGAAGACAAGTACATGACGAAAAATATCGAAAATCGGCCGTACATAAAGAAGAACATTTTTCGTTTCGGGTACAAGCATGGTATCTCATTGAACGAGCATCTCAATAGGTAAAATAAAATTTTAGCTGATTTGCAAATTTTAGATATAGAGATTGGAGATGAGAATAGATCCTTATTGTTGCTAAATTCATTGCCGGAAAAATATGAGCACCTTACTACTACTTTATTTTATGGTAAGGATTCGGTAAAATTTAGAGACGTGTCGAATGCACTCGTAAATAATGAAAAAAGGAAGATGGATGTCATAGGTCATGAGTACGACAATGAAGCATTGACCGTTAAGGTTCAATGTCATAAGTCAAATAATAGTGCCCGTGATAAGGGAAAGAAACTCGCTCGTGATGAGTGTTCTTACATGACTAGTGTCCTTTGTTAGATGATGCAAATATTGCTAGCGACGGAGATGATTTAGACGATTATGTTTTGGTTAGCTCGGAGATGCATATTGGTTGCGATGAATGGGTATTAGATACGGGTTGCTCGTATCACGTCTGTTCTTACAAGGAAATATATTCTAACTTTTACGAGTTAGATGATGGTGTCGTTATGTTAGGTAATGGCGATGCTTGTAAGATAGAGGGGATAATGAGGGTTCATATGAAGTTAGGTGATGGGACTATCAAAGTATTAGGCGACATGCGTTTTGTGCCAGACTTGAAGAAGAATGTGATATTCTTGGGAATTTTAGAAGCTAAAGGCTACTCAGTTACAATGGAGGGTGGCGTTCTTAAAGTGTGCAAGGACGGCGTTGCAATTTTGAGTGGAGTTAGAAAAGGAAACTTTTATAATCTGGAGGGTAGATCAGTTGCAAGTTCTTTTCCTGTAGTTGATAGTTCATCGAAAACTATTATGGAACTTGGACAGTTGGAGAGAATTGGAGAGTCGATTGATGTGGGACAACGAACAATAGTTAATGGACCTGGGATGCAAGTTGAGGGTACTTCATCACCGATGGGGCTAGTTGGTTCATGTGTATGTGATGACTCGTTTTGGGGTGTAGCAAGACTAGATTCGACTAGAAATGAGAATCATGTTGATGATTCATTTCGAAAGCACAGACCCGCTTGTTTGGTTAGGAGATCTACGAGGTCACCGATTTATTTAGTTGTACGCTTCAATTAGTGGATATGAGTATTCTAGCATCATATTCAGAGACTTGAAAGAGTTGGGATGGTGCATTTGTTTCGAGAGAAATCAAAGACGAAGAGAGTTCTTTTATGAAGGAGCAGACTTGCTTCTTGGTGGAGTTCTCCGAATTAGAAGCTGTTATTAGTAATTGAGTTTTTAAGAGGGATTTGGGGATTGCTAGTGAAAACTTGTTTGACTACAAGGTGTTTTTTTGGACAAACTGAATTGAACAATTGAAAGATAGTTGCTTCGATGAGGTATTATCTTTATTTGTTAGTGGTTTGTCAATTTATTTAGCATTGGTAGCATATTGGTATATCGAGTTGTTAGAGCTTGATATTGTGACATCTTATTTGCTTGGTTTTGTTTTGGGATCTTACTTGGCTCAACATGAGTGGTCTGTTACTGTTGTCGATTGGTTAAAAGTCTGTGTACTGACGAAGTCCGACGGGATGTTTGTGTAGTTTGTGGTGGAACATTGATTCAACGGGAGCATGTTGGATTATTTGGCTTATTGTCTCACTTCTCGAGGAGGTGGTTTGTCTACATTACTTAGATACCCTTATGCCATGATAGCTTATAGTAGTGTGGTGGAGTTGCGCATGTCGGTTTACTCCAAGACGAAAACCTTATGTGAGACATGGAAAATATTTGGGAAAGAGGCTTATAAGAATCGAGTAGTAGGCATTCATTTAGCTCCAAATAATTTTAGTGTTGTTTTATCTCTCAACGCTGATAAGGAGATGCGGTTAGTGGCTCGAGTCCCATTTGCAAATATAAGTGGTTTGTTGATTAGTGCGTTGGAGTTTGTTCTTCGGTGGAGTCAAATACTATTGTATTATGGGCTTATATTTTGGAGAGATGATTGCGTGAAACAATATATCATTTGGCATCATTTTACTAGGAGAATGACCATTGAGGAGGTTACAAAATTGCGGTTGGGCATCGAAGGTGATCTTAGTGATATGTTGGGTTCGTTTTGGGTCAAGTTCATACAACGTGTGAGATTGACCAATGTCTCTCGTACTTGAAGTGCCGAAGGGCACGTGTTGTAGAGGTTCGGAGGTTTTGCATTCGGATGACTATTTGAAGTTGATGGAATGATGTTGCAGAATTGAACCCAATGTGGAGATTTTTTGAAAGTGGGCTTTTATTCATATTTTTATTTTGGGTTTATCCCACATTGTTTATGTATAGTAATAAGTCTCTTCCTTAGAGTTATAATAATAATTGGTTTATCTCACATTAGTAAGTTGAAGGAATGTGCATAGGCTATGAGTTATAAATAAGATTTTTGTGATTCATTATTTCTTACAACAAATAGCAGTGAGTTTACTAGATTTGTAGATTCTTGACTGTTGTAGTAATATATTTCCGTTTTCTCCGTGGATTAGTGTAGGGGTTTACACATCGTAACCCCTACGAGAGCACGTTAAATCCTTATCTTTTCTTTTCTTATTCACGTGTGTCTTTTTTTGGATGTTTTTTTATTTATTATTTATTGTTTACTACCATTTGTTTGAGATTCTGCACAACACGTTCACCTTATACTCGTCTGCAATGAAAAATAAAACTTAGTGAAAAATGTTAAATGTTAAGATTTCAGCTGTTTGCAATGTAATTGTTCCTAGTCTTACTAGGAACTCTTGGCATCTCATTCAGCCTGATCTAATCACGAGCTTAATACCATTTTTGTCAACTCTACTTTTTTAATTATGCAAAATATAATTTTTCTCGATCCACATGATGCATACAACACAAGAGGGAATTAGTTTAGAAAGTATAGATCAGTGAAGAGAATTACGTTTGAAGTTTAAAAGGAACCAGTTGATCCATTCTTGCCAATCTTTATCAGTGTATTTATGGCCAACTTTGAATAAAAGGATTCTGGTAATATCATTAGAAACATGGTTGCTAAAAAAATGTGATTAATATTCTCATCAGCATTATTACACACAGTATATGTATTGATGGAGTTAGGATACCAAGTCTTAAGGCTTTGTTTTGAATTCGAAAAATGTCACGGAAAAAGAAAAAAAAAATTAAAATAAAGTAAAAACAAGCAAAATGAACCTGAAATCATTTTCCCGTAATATATTTGTAAGGTTGGTAATCAAAAGAAAATAATATAAAAAAAATTGAGAGAGAGGGATCTAGTCGTACTTTTCTCATTTGTGTTTTCATTTGTCAGCTACTTCTGTAAGGAAAATAGTTTCTTTCATTTTACAAACAAATTATTCCCTCACTTTCTTTTATATTTTTTTCCATTGACTTTCCTATACAATTAAACATAAGAAAATAATTTCTCGAAAAATAATTTTCATTTTCTCATGAGTTTTTGGAGTTACAAATACACCCTTAATCTTATCAAGGGTAGAAAATTCTATTAAAAATGGCTTGCCATACCATGAAATTACATTTAACAATATTACCTTTAAACCAAACAATACTATACCAAGCACTTTGATTCTTCCTAGTTCTAATGTGTTTCCAAAAATTACTAGCAATAAACGTACCAGAATTAATAATGCAAATAATTTTGTCTCGTCTAGAATGAATAGCAGGATGAACATTAGTTTTAATATCATCTAGGATATTATCATTAGTGCTAGGCCAGCACCAACTGTTGTTCACAATTATAGCACTTAGTTTTATCATGCCTAAAGCCATACTTTATGATAACGTTATGCATATGAACTCTAGGAAAAATGGCACCCTTACCTAACCGTTATCATGTCAGAGACAAATATTTTACCTATATCATAAGTAATAACAGATTTAGCACTCTCTAGAAGTGATAATTTTCTTCCAAGAGCAACTAGCATTGCCTATAATTTTAATGGTTTAAATGTTCCTATTTTTAGCAGATGTAGCTTTGAGTCTAGTGTTTTGTTAGTAACTACAGTCCATTTTACCATTGAAAGAAATGTCATGACTAATTAACTTTGTCTCCCCAATTTCGTTTTAGATGAAGCTTTTGGCTATGGAGGTCAAGAAGAAAGAGAGAGACAGAGACACGAAAGTAAAGAGGTGGAACAAAATTGGTTATTATTCAAGCAAAGGGGATAACACGGCTATCAGACAACTTCTTTTTCGATTTAGTCACCAAGTGTTTTTATTATTCAAGCACGTCCTTTTATTTTGATTGTAAACAAAATTGGTACTGCAATTTTATTTTCTTGTTCTGTGCGGTTTTTCATACTCATTTTATATCATTAATAAAATGGGGGTATTCCTCACCAAATTATATAAAAAATAAGTTTGTCAAAATGTTTAGAGAACGAAAAGGTACAAAAATCCTTGAAATTATCACAATTCTTAAATAACCAACTATGTCAAACTTTAACAAGAAAAATCCCCCCAAAGTCATCTTCCAAAATAATTTTAGTAGAAAACTCACTTTGGGGGCTTATTGTCAGGGGCGGACCCAAGGGATAACTGGGTGTGGCCACAACCAGCTTAACGATTTTTTTTTGAGATATATACATTGATAGTACCGCTTGTTTAACGAGAGAGATGTTTGTGTAGTGGTAACATAGGAAATTAAGCAACTGGAAAGTTCAGAATTCAAATCATGTAAGTTTGTTGATTTTTAAATTTGCAGTTTTTTTTTAAATTATCAAATTGTCCAATGCCCATTGTAATTTTAGCAGAGGCTTACCACAACTTTTAAATTTTTTTTTTCCCAAACAAGATTACAGATATACAAATTTAGAAGATAAAATAGGTAACATAATATTTTTTAGTTGACCCTATTTATTTTATTTTACATTCAACGTATTTTTACACGACCGCCACCAAGAATTTCATCCTGGTTTGCTTGTCACAACAGGAACTTTAGCATGGTCAATTCTCTTTGCTATCAGAAGTTATGTTGTTATGTTTCTTATATCATTTTATGTGGTAATGTTGAATAACTATGTTTGGAGTTGCTAGCAAAAGTTAAGTTGTAATATGCATGTCACAATTATATTTCTGTATTGTTTACGAGGTGCTCTCAATACACTACAATATTTCTGAAAAAACGCTGAGACCGTAGATTTAATCTACGGTCTACAGTGGTTCACTGTAAACCGTAGATTAAATCTACGGTCTCTGTGTGTTTTTCAGAAAAATTGCTTTAAAAATTAAAAAAAAAAATGAAATAATTTAAATTAAAATACTGAATAATTTTTTCAAATTAAATATGATTTTTTTTTTTTAATAAAAAAACTAAATGCCTTATTTTTAAAATTTTACATAAAATAAAGTACCAATATTCTAACAAACTCTCAAAATAAACACAAAATTTACACAAATTTACACAAAAAAAGTTGATTTGATAAATTTTATATTTTTGGGTCATGTTATATTTTTGTCAATTGTATAAGTTGATATTTATTGAATGATTAACTAAATCGTCAATTTTTGAGAAGTTTTGGTGTCAATAATCAGTTTTTTATTTTTAATTTTATGTAAATTACTCTTTTTACATAAATTAAAATTCTACTAATTAAAATTAAAATACTGAATATTTGTTTCAAATTAAACATGATTTGTTTTTTAATAAAAAAACTAAATACCTTTTTTTTAAATTATACATAAAATAAATTACTAATATTCTAACAATCTCTCAATTTTTGTGAAGTACATTTGGTTTGTTTTTAACACTTGTATAACGCAATATGAAACATTAACTAAGTCGTCAATTTGGTGTCAATCGTCAATTTTATTGAATGAAACAATCATAAATTATATAAATTTCATAAAATAAATTAACTCAATATGCAAACATGAATATCAACTTATAAATTTCATAAAACAAATTTATTAAACAAAATTTACAACAAAATTTACAACAAAATTTACAACAAAATTTCATAGAACTAAATTTCATAAAATAAATTTATTAAACATTTGTTTACATCATATAAATTTACAACAAATTGGAAAAAATAGTAATTTACATAAAATTAAAAATAAAAAACCGATTATGGACTTAGGTCTATAGGTTCTTCATTTGCTTTTTTCTTTCCCGATTGCTTTTCCAGCGCCATATATAATTTGAAATTTGGTCGAAAAAGTTCCTTCCATGGCGCAGCTGCCTCAGTGCGTGTTTGTTCCCACCGTGCTATAATTCCTGGCATTGGGAAGATCCCTTCTTTAGGAATAACCTGAGCATAGTGACAACTGTTTACGAACACCATTACAGTCGGGATGTAATATGTCGTTTCCTGAGGCGGACCAGTATAAAGCGGTAAAAAAGTACTGTTCCACACGTTTACCCCTCCATTTTGATTTTCCCATAAGGACAACAATACAATTGGCATATTGTAATGAGAAGCAATTAAAAACCCATAAGACGGAAATCTCATCCATTTGTCAATAGGTGCGGGATCTGTAGGATGATAAAAATTTAAACTTGATAAAATGTAATCATACCGGTAAGCTTCAAAGTCAAGATTCTCAAACAGCTCATAATAAACACCTTTCATTTGCTGCAGCTCTTGAAACAACTCACATCTTATCGCGTACCAATCATCTTCCCCATTCTGTTTACCCGTCGCATTTGCAAGTACCCGGAACCCACAGTTACCATCCCCACGCACATCATAAACTGTTTCGATGTAACTATGTAACATGACCCATATTTGGTCACTGTACAGGAAGGTTGGCCTATTGGGGGTGGGTTTAGGGTTCTGGTTTCGCGGCCTCCTAGTTGGGTTTACCCTTACCTCCGGTGTTTCATCCGCCTTGCCTTTACCCTTGTCCCTACTAGCACCAGCACTTTGTTCCTCCACATACTCCCATCCCGACTTATCCCTCTTACTAGATTTGTCGCCTTTTCTAGGTCTCCCCCTATTTGCTCTCACTTCGGGGTCACTGACGGATGTTCTGGCTGGTACGGTTATCTCTCGGAGTTGTGTTTTCATACGCCGTTTTTCAACATTCGTTTTGCTAGCATAAACACTTTTAAACTCTTCTAGATCACCCTCTACCCCATAATCATCGGTGTTCCCATTATCATCAATTACGTCTAATTTTTTCCAGAATGGATGAATATATTCTAGAGGAAGAGGCTTCCCGAATAAAATATGTTCACTCATAATATGATGACAAGGTAAACCGTGAGACAATTTAAAACCGCAAGAACAATTCTCATCAGCCTGGCCACTACATTTTCTGTGTTCTTGGAATAATAAATCAAAGGCATAGTGTGTGATATACGACCTAAGATTTATAAATAGAGGCGTTTTTTCAGAATGTGGAAAATAAGACTTGCATTTATCCAACTTCGTCTTAATATCCTCAAACTGTTTTTCTAGAATTCTATTCACCTCTACCCAAACAGTTTCAAGCGTGCCAGTATTTGTGGAAAGGGATCTTTTCAGCTTAGCATGTTGTTGTTCGGCTCGATTGCTAGTTCTGTTACCTAGATGTGTTGTGTGGTTGGTATAGCATGCAACAAACTTTTCAGCATAATCATTTAAAAGCTTGTCTACATACTTAATCACAGCAGGGTACGATTTGTAAGAGGTATTGAAATTAGTTCGGTTATAATTGTACTCCTCTATCGACTCAGAATCAACCAATAAACCCCAATCATCTAGAAACGTTTGCCACTCCTCGTCAGGGATCTTTTTACGGCAGTTTTTCAAAACATTTTTTGCAATATGAAAAGTGCACAAAATATGATGAGAGTCGGGAAAAACAACGGATAAAGCATTTGATAAGGCCATTTCCATGTCGGTTACAAACACCCTAGGTATTATACACCCCTCCAATGTAACTTTAAATTTTTCCAATGCCCATATATAACTTTCTTGTGTCTCGTCACTCATGAAAACAAAACCTAAACAATATGTTTGGTTCGTTGATGTCATTCCTACGACTTCTAGAAATGACATATTAAAACGGTTTGTCCTATATGTACAATCCATTAACAAGACATCAGGAAAAGCTTTGAACATCCTTATAGAATCGGGGTGTGCAAAAAACAAGTTCTCAAGGCAATGGGTTGATGGGTTCATATTATAGTAGAATGTGTAGCGATGTCTATCCAACAAATTAAAAAGTTCCTGTGTCGGGTTTCTACCATCTCGTTCTTTAAATTTCAGTCCGGCCAAAAAATTATGTATCGTTTTAGTGTTTGATACATTGTCAGGATTTCTATTTTTAATGGCCTCTAATATTGCACCAACTTTAAAACTACTTTGCCTTAAAGTTTTAACAATTTCTTTTTCATCTTGGGTTAAACGAGCACGTCGTGCTTGACCTTGGAGGTAAGTTGGAGGTGGGTGGTTATGTTGTCCATTTTCTACGTGACACATCCATTCACCATTAACTACGTAACCTTTAATGAAAAATGGACAGTCTTTTTTCTTTGTACCTGATTTTACGGAAGATGGTTTCTTTTTTTCGTAAACCCCCGATTTATCACACACAATATCAACATACGGTGTTCTGCTCCCATCACCCCCTCCAGACCTACGAATCGTAAGGATGAAACCCCAATTTCCAGCCACATCAGCAAGATCAGCAAGCATTTCATCCCTTGTTTCCCAAGTCAATTCATCAACTTCAAAGTGCTCCGAATAATCAGTTAGCTCATCGTTTGAGCCACTGGATGAATTCGCATTGTTGTTGTTATTCCATTGGTTGTTGTCATAACCATAGTTGTAATTCATTTTCGAAAAAGTGTTTGTTTGTATATTTTATTGGGGAGAAATGAGGATTTTTTTAGAGATTTCCGAAATGTGTTTGTGTTTGATTTTATGGTTTGTTAGAATTGGCAAAATTGAGTCATATTTATAGGGTAAGTTTACACTACAAACCGTAGATTACTTTTACGGTTTGTAGTGAATTTTTGGTGTAGTCATTTCGAAACTTTAATAATGCATTGAGTAGTCATTTTCGGATAGGGTTGTCAAATCATAATAATTCAAAAGTGATAAGGTGTTGTCGGAATTATTTTGATAGATATGGTATCCAATGTAATTTACACTACAAACCGTATATTACTTTTACGGGTTGTAGTGTTTTTTTTGGAGTAGTCATTTCGAAACTTTAATAATGCATTGAGTAGTCATTTTCGGATAGGGTTGTCAAGTCATAATAATTCAAAAGTGATAATGTGTTGTCGGAATTATTTTGATAGATATGGTATCCAATGTAATTTACACTACAAACCGTATATTATTTTTACGGTTTGTAGTTTATTTTTTTTTTACGTTATTAACGGTGATTCCGTGTAAAAAGTACATTCGTAAAACGTCGCTGCTCAAATCAGGGGTGCAAACCGTACATTACTTTTACGGTTTGCACATAAAACAAGCAAACCGCACATTTAATGTACGGTTTGTATGAAATCTGTACAAACCGTACATTAAATGTACGGTTTGTATGTATATTTCAGAATATTTAGTTTTTAGGGGTTTAGGGTTTAGGGTTTAGGGTTTAGGGTTTAGGGTTTAGGGTTTAGGGTTTGTAATTTAGGGGTTAAGGGTTAGGGTTTGTAATTTAGGGTTTAGGGTTTAGATTTTAGGGTTTAGGGTTTAGGGTTTATGGTTTGTAATTTAGGGTTTAGGGTTTAGGGGTTAGGGTTTGTAAATTAGGGTTTATGGTTTAGGGGTTAGGGGTTAGGGTTTGTAAATTAGGGTTTAGGGTTTAGGGTTTAGATTTTAGGGTTTAGGGTAAGTGGTTTGTAATTTAGGGTTTAGGGTTTAGGGGTTAGGGTTTGTAATTTAGGGTTTAGGTTTTAGGGTTTAGAATTTAGGGTTTAGGGTTTGTAATTTAGGGTTTAGGGTTTAGGGTTTGTAATTTAGGGTTTAGGGTTTAGGGTTTAGGGTTTAGGGTTTAGGGTTTAGGGTTTAGGGTTTAGGGTTTAGGGTTTAGGGTTTAGGGTTTGTAAAAACTCAATATTGGTCCTATCAATTAAAATACAGAATATTTTTTACCCTAAAACATACAAATCAAACGTACGAATCAAATTAAACTTACGAATTTATAACGTACAAATCAAACATAGAAATCAAATTAAACCTACGAATTTATAATATTCCAACCCTAGCTAATAATAAAACTGACAAATCAAACATAGAAATCAAATACAAAAACAGTGCATTTATTTTTTTTTGTAACGACTAAATGTTTTAAAGTTGGACATAGGGAGCATCTTTCCCGCCGATGTTAATCTATCGGATGACGGCTCAGCAGACTCTTCGATTTCGTTTAGCTCCGTACGCCGTCTTTGTCGCTGCTGTGATTCTGGATGCGGCGTACGCTCGTGGGATGTAACTGTCAACCCTCGACTCCAACTGTCGGTTGACTGATGACTAGGATGATGCTCGTACGACCCAAATGATTGTCTATGATGATCGAACGGGACATCATCCTGAACGTAGCCCGACCCAGCAAAAGAAGCACGACGACCATGACCGCTTGAACTCGGACCCGGACCCTGATCTGTAGTCGGGGGTCGACCTCCACTGGTTCTTCTACCGCCGCTACTAGATTCGCCTTCCCCTCTGCCTCTTTCGTCGGGACGCCGACAACTTGCCGACCTAGTGTAATTTCTTGGGTCGTAACGTAGGTCGTCATCACCATCGTCGTCGTCGTCGTCGTCATCGTCATCCTCCCCATCCGACTGTTCATCAGCTGACCCGTACGGATTCAATCCCATTTCAGCGAAGTCCTTTCGTAGTAAGTCCACTTCCGTTTTCATTTTTGCCCGTTTGAACGATTTGAAATTTCGGCGCAATACCGCTTTCTGAAAAAAAAAACCAATCAAAAACGATTTTATAAGTATTGAAATATACAAACAGAAAAATAACAATCAAATATTAATGAACTTTAATTAGTTGTTACCATTTTACTGAACAACCCTGTATGCTCCCGGAAACCGTGAGATGGCGGGGCAAGTTCAGGTGGGTTTATGAAGATGCGGGTCCGCTCTCTATACCATTTCATGTAATCCGGTGACATCCCCGTGCCATATTCGCCGTTAATAAGACGGGTGTGGCGGTCATTCCACACGGCTATAAATTCTCCGGTTAGTAAAGGCCAGTCGTGTTTTTGCCCAATCCCATATCTTCTATCCTTGCCGTGACCATGTCTGGGTTTCCAAATATATGTAGGAACCCGCTGCACAAACCCGAACTGTCTCATGAACCTGTCCGCGGGGTGGTACTCAATCTTCTCATTACAAATGAGAGGCACAGAACAATGCCACATATAACGGCCCCGCGTGCAGTATTCCGGATACTGATTGAGATCCCCGTAAGGTTGCCACACTATCTGTTATCAGCAAAAGTAGAATATATAAACAATGGTTTAAAAATAGACGAGTAATAAATTCTGCGAACATAAGACAAATGCAAACATATACAACATATAATACGTAAGTTACATATAATACGAAAATTAAAATTTACCTGTTCAGGCGACATATTGTCAAACTGGTCACGTATGTGGACCACATTATGTCCGTAGACATATGGCGTAAGGTTAGTTTGCCTCCACATCTTCCATCTGTAATATACAAACAAAAACCGATAAACAATAAATATAACCGGCAGCTAAGTAAATGATAGATGACACAATAATATAAAAAAGCAAATCCAATTCAAAAACTAAATAAATATCATACCTGTAACCGAGGGGGAACCTAGGCAAGCCCTCCGGTGGCTCGACATCTTCCGGCAGCTCTTCACACGGTCTAACCGGCAGTAGTCTGGTAATCGCCCACATATCCAGAAACATCACCGCCCCGCTTACTCCGGTTGTCTTACAACGTACCACCCTGCATAGATTAGCCTCTAACCAGGCCAGAAGAGCTGATCCCCAACTATACTCAGCACATGTGTCAAAATCCTCCAGAAATGGCAGAGGCCAAAGTGGAATCTGATCACTGCTCTTATCCGAAAACACATGTGCAGCCAGTAATAATAGCATGGCAGCCCTAGACTGATATAGTAAACGCTCCTCACTAGGGTTGGGGGGTAATTCACCGAAGGTCTGTAACATCCAATCAAGTCTAACTGTCAGACAGTTTTGATCGACTTGATTGTCAGCCGGCCTAACACCCAACAAACTCTCCATCATAGCCAACCTGCTCGCCTTCGTGTCATTCCGCTCCGACCGGGTCACAGCAAGACCATCCACCCTCAGACCAAGCATAATCTCTACATCCTGTAAAGATATCCCCAACTCTCCCCCGACAAAATGGAACGTGTGCGACTCATCACGCCACCTATCAACTAAGGCTGTAATCAACCCTCGGTCTACGGTATAATTACCTATACTGTAAATACCGTAAAAACCAGCCCTAATGATATTTTGAACTACCCTTTCAGGCGTCGGTATCTGCCAACTATAATTATAAACCCTAATCTTATTGGCATCTCCTCTACCCGCTTCTCTGCCAGCATCCCAAGTCTGATTAGAAATGTGACCAGTCTGTCGTAAAATACCCAACCTCCCTTTAATATGTGGACCTGGGTCTGCCATCCTAACTATGATAACCAAATATAACTCAATTAATGATAACCAAAAAATGATAACATAACCAATTAATGATAACCAAACAATGATAACTCAATGATAACCAATTAATGATAACCAAACAATGATAACCAAACAATCATTTTTTCATAAACCAAACAATAATAATTCAATTTTTTAATCATAACCAAACACACATTTTTTCATAAACCAAACAATAATAATTCAATTTTTTAATCATAACCAAACAATCATTTTTTCATAAACCAAACAATAATAATTCAATTTTTTAATCATAACCAAACACACATTTAATCATAAACCAAACAATAATAATTCAATTTTTTAATCATAACCAAACAATCATTTTTTCATAAACCAAACAATAATAATTCAATTTTTTAATCATAACCAAACACACATTTTTTCATAAACCAAACAATAATAATTCAAATTTTTAATCATAACCAAACACACATTTTTTCATAAACCAAACAATAATAATTCAATTTTTTAATCATAACCAAACAATCATTTTTTCATAAACCAAACAATAATAATTCAATTTTTTAATCATAACCAAACAATCATTTTTTCATAAACCAAACAATAATAATTCAAATTTTTAATCATAACCAAACACACATTTTTTCATAAACCAAACAATAATAATTCAATTTTTTAATCATAACCAAACACACATTTAATCATAAACCAAACAATAATAATTCAATTTTTTAATCATAACCAAACAATCATTTTTTCATAAACCAAACAATAATAATTCAATTTTTTAATCATAACCAAACACACATTTTTTCATAAACCAAACAATAATAATTCAAATTTTTAATCATAACCAAACACACATTTTTTCATAAACCAAACAATAATAATTCAATTTTTTAATCATAACCAAACACACATTTAATCATAAACCAAACAATAATAATTCAATTTTTTAATCATAACCAAACACATTTAATCATAACCAAACACATTTAATCATAAACCAAACAATAATAACTCAATTTTTTAATCATAACCAAACACATTATCAACAATTCAAATTAACCAAACAAAATAAAAAAACATGCAAAAATGGGACAAATATCAACAATTATTAAAATTTCTATAATTAATATAAACAAACAACAAACAATTATATATAGCTAAGTGAATTATGGATTTGCATATTTTATATATTTTTTCCTATTTTACAAATAGAAATTACACAAAATAAATAATAAATTAGAGAATAAAAGATATACCTTCAATTATGGATAAGTTTGATTGATGATTTGGGGTTTTTTGTTAATAAATTTGATAGTTAATGTGGTTGATTGATTTGGGTGATTTTTTGGGTTGAAAATTGGGGGTTTTTGAGAGAAAGAGAGAGAATGTAGTATAAAAAATGTTTTTTTTAAAAAAAAAATGTAAGTTTCTGTTTTTCAGGGACCTGCTGTGTAATTTTGGCGCAGGGACTGACTGTGTAATTCTGAAAAGCAGGGACTGACTGTGTAATTTCTTCAGAAATTACACAGACCGTAGATTAAATCTACAGTTTACAGTGATCCACTGTAAACCGTAGATTTAATCTACGGTTTGCATTAAATGAATACAAACCGTAGATTAAATCTACGGTTTACAGTGGATCACTGTAAACCGTAGATTTAATCTACGGTTCACGCGTACAAACAGAAAAAATGTAGTGTATTGAGAGCACCTCATTGTTTACTATATAACAAACTAAATTAAGATTATTATCAACAATTAAGTAAAAATAAAACTCACCTAAATAAACCAACCCCTACATTTTTATTTTCCAAAAACCACTCTGGAAAGTGTAAATTGTAATTAATAGTCACGTACGTAGGTATTGGCAGGACATTCCAGGTGACCCACTCCCAACAGAGATGACCCACTCTGGAAAGTGTAAATTGTAATTATTAGAAAAAAATTCCCGTCAGTTTGGCACATAAAAAAAAAAAATTAGCATATAATCCAAATTTTTATAAAATAACATATTTTTATGCAAAATTATCAAATTAGCCTATCAAATTAATGTTTGTCAAATGTCACGTGACATGATTACGTGATTTATTTAGACGGTGATACCTAGATTGGAAAGTTATTATAGTATGATACCTAAATTGAAAAATTCGAAACGTGAATATTCAAATCATTAAAAAGAGATAGTTTGATGTATTAGACCTATAAAACCCCTTACATATACTATGGTTAGTTTATTGGTTTGCTATCATATCACTGTAAGATTGCCACTACAGTAAAAAAAATTATAAAATTATTTAACATCATAAACCTCCCAAAAAAGCTTCCCATACATATATTATTGTTAGTTTATTGGTTTTCTATCTTATCACCGTAAGGTAGCCACTACAGTAAAAAAATATTATTTAACATCATAAACCTCTCAAAAAAGCTTCCCTTACATATATTATTGTTAGTTTATTGGTTTCCTATCTTATCACTGTAAGACAGCCACTACAGTAAAAAAATATTATTTAACATCATAAACCTTCGAAAAAAGCTTCCCTTACATATATTATGGTTAGTTTATTGGTTTCCTATCTTATCACCGTAAGGCAGCGTACAAAAATTTATTTAACATAATAAACCCTTTTGAGTTATGGTGATAAAATGGGTGTAAATAAATTTTAGTAACATTTTAACAATAAATATAATTTGTTGTTAAACTGTTGCTAAAACTTATATACACCTATTTTAACAATATAACCGGAAAAAAAAAAACTATAATATGAAATAAACTTTTTATTATAGTGAGATAACTTGCTGGTCTATAAATATCAACTTCTAAGGTCTCCAAATCGGCACAGGCTAGAAATAAACTTTTAGTCAAAAAACCTCTTCACAGATCGTTATACTATACCTCTCTCCCCCTGACTAGAATTTTCCCTCTTTGTGTTTAATGGTTATAACCTAACTGTGCCAATCCTCTAGTATTATTTTGGTTCTTATTAATTTCTTTTCCTTGGTATCTTTTTCTACTCCTGAGGTCACTCAAGGCTCAGAATTTGAGAGGTTGGTTACTACTTCTACAAACCTTTTAAGTAATTTTTATGGTACCAATTCTCTAATTTTGTTTATATCTCTAGTTCATGAAACCTGCTTATATTTAACCCCCTTTTTTTTTTGGGTCTAATTATTATGGTTCCAATTCTTGATCGCAAATGAACAGCTTTAGAGGAGAAAGAAGATAGACCGAAGAAAGTACCACTAGAAAAAAGAATAAGAGAAAGGCATGTTTTCTTTTGTTTTTAAGACTAGATTTTGAAGATAGTTTTGTGAGCATTTTACCTTGTTTTAGTGGCCACTTGATGATGAAAACCCACCTCTTTCTACAACTTTTTTTAGAGTTTTTCTTTACACTATCTCGAAAATATCACAAAAAATAATGTCTTTTAGGGTTCTTCAATGTTTAATCATGTTTGGATTAATCCATGCACGTACTGTTAGGTAAAAACCCAGCGATTAATAAATACAAAATTGTCAACATATTTCAATAGGTCAGACCGCAAATATTAACTTTTCAAACAAAATTATTTTGGATCTACCTTTTAGAGTAATTCTAAATTAATTTATAAACCTTGCCGAAAATTGTACACCAACATTACATCACAAAGGGACCAATTTTGCATTTATTCTCAACGACAATAAATTAAAAAATTGATGCATCATAATGTAAATTGATTGCTTTGAAATTAATTATTTCTGAGAAATGGGTCTCTCAATTGCTTAACAGGATAGAAAATTTAAAGAAAGGGTTGCATTAATGGACATGGCGTTAGAAAGATGGATTTCGGAATTGGTGAGGACAACTATTTATACACGAATGACAAAATCATTAGTCATGCCAAAACTCTCAATCCCATTTGATATTTCCTCATTTTCTTAAAAAAAAATTGTAGTAGTAATTGTTTTCGAACATTTTTAACAGGAAATGGATGATTACATCATAGACGAATTCCCAAACTATTCAAGCGAATATGATGAGTATGTGCAGTTAGTGAATACACCAAATGATAACTTCCAACAGGCCTCATCTTCTGAGGTTCCAATGTCAGTTCAAGATATGTGTGAAAGGAACGCCTCAACCATGGCCACCGCCACCGCTCCTTTTGGCGGTTCATCAGTACAGATCTGTAGGACTAGCTTTGAGAGGCCAAATAGGAAGCTCAAAGCAGATATTACCTCTACAGCTACTATAACAACTGATCAAGTAAGCCTGTTTAACTAGCTTTTAAAATCGAGAACATACTTATATTCAATAATCCATCCATAAGGAAACGTTTGTCCCCACCTGCCAGCTATATTGGGAAAGGATATGACGAAAGAATTTCGACTCTACGAAAATGTGTCCCAAGAATTTATTTGACTTGCTATCAATGGATAGCTAGGGTAATGATAACCTTATGTTTTATTTTTCTTTAATTGTCTGGTGATAGAAGTTTGCGGTTAGTATTTTAATGTAAAATCCAACCTGGTTTAACAAAAAAAATTTGATGGAATCGGCATGGAGCCAACCCCGTTGGCCTAGATGATGAATGAGACTATTCAACTATCCTCTATTTATCTCCTTTTTGATATTTAAATACTTGTTTAGTTATTGTTATTTTATCACAAAATGTCCAATAGATTCTAGTTTTTAGGCTTGCTGTCCACACGCACACTACCAAGAAATATCATTGCCCAATAACCCACTTTTTAATAAGTATAAAATTCTCAATAATTCTAATTTTTTTTCTCTCTCCCGTTAGTTTACACAGGCCAGCAATTACTCTCTCTTCCCACAACCCCCCCCCCCCCCCCCTCTACCTCTCTCTATGATGACGAAAGTGATGGGAGAACCACCACCAGCGACGACGAATCATAATTCCCCACCGCCGCACTCAATTCGACCCAATTCGCCACCGCAACGTTGATGTGGTGCTCGCTATGATCTCTGATAGATATTCATTGGTTGTCGTCGGGGCCGACAAGATTTACATCCGTGGTGGAGGAGTATGGGGAGGCAGAGGTTGATATATATATATTATGTTTCTCTATGTGACACTGAGTGGCATCGTTGATCGTTATGAAAATAGACTGAAGAATAGTTTTTTACGTATGCGTATGTCTGTATACATATATAAAAGATACAAATAGGCTGAAAACTAGGATAATAGTTTGTAACTGTGGGTTTCGATTTGATGTTGATTTCAATTTGTTATTATGCACTCTTTACTTAGCGTTATATACTTGTGACGACTCAGATTTTCAGGAGGGAATTTCTGTGGTGCGATGTTGTGCGTCAGTCCCACATCGTTCAGATATGAGAGTATCGATATGTTATATGAGTTAAAAGATTCATTTTATATCAATTAGACCTTTTAAATTCGTGCGGCACAAAAAGCGAGGACGGAACTCCACAACTAAGCGTGCTTAGCTTGGAGTAGTACCAGGATATGTGACTTGCTTGGGAAGTTGTGCCAAAGCGGACAATATTGTTGATACGGGCATGACGGTTCGGTCCGTGATGCCGAGTCGTTATAGGTGGTATCAGAGTTTCTATCTGGTCGGAAATATGGGGACTAGCACGAGTGTGTGGGCCCCTGAAGGACGACGTGCACAACGAGAATGTCGTTCCTATGGGGAAGTGATTGTTACGACCCGATTTCCAGGAGGGAATTTCTGTGGCACAGTGTTATGCGTCAGTCGCACATCGCCCAGATATAAGAGTATCCGTGTAGTATATGAGCTTAAAAATTCATTTTCTATCAACAAAACATTTTAAAGCCGTGCGGCACAAAAAGTGAGGATGAAACTCCACAGTTAAGCATGCATAGCTTGGAGTAGTACCAGGATGGGTGAATCTCCTGGGAAGTTGTGGCAAAGCGGACAATATTGTTGATACGGGTGCGACGGTTCAGCCCGTAGGACCAGGTCGTTACAATACTTCTTATACAAATTTTATGTACCTTTTATTTACTTGTATATATGCACTTTTTATTCTCCTTTTATACACCCATATATACTTTTTATGCACATTTTATGTATCTGTATTCACTTTTTATGCATGCACTTGTATACACTGTTTATACACCCGTATGTACTTTTATCGATATGTTATTCACTTTTGAATTTATGAATTTTTTATGAATTCTTTCATGTTTTTAATACATTTTTAAAAAAAATTCAAAATATATTTTATTAATTTTCTGATTTTTTGTTAAATATTTTGAATTTTTAATATATTTTTCATGGTTTTTGAGAGAGAGAAAATGAGTGTTTTATATATTAATAAATAATTTTTTAGTTAATCTTAAAAAAAAAAGAATTAGATTTATATATTTTATAAAAAGTGAGCTATTGGGAAACTCAATCTTTCGAAAGTGTATTTATGGACAATAAGTACTAAAAAAGTGGTTTATTAGCCATTGGACCTTATTTTATTTAAATATCTATGGATATTTGCGATAGGCCTACAAGTTTACTCTAATTACGTGGAGGTCCCACTCATGTAATTAGGAGGCCGACAAGAAACGCATGGTTAACATTTTTTGGAGTTACCGAAGGTTTTGGTTTCCATTATCGGAGCAAGCGTTGTTGGTGGTGAATCCATCACTTGCTATCCGAATGATTCGATCCAAATTTGGGTAATTTTTCCCCCAAGAGATGTATGAATACATGCTAAAGTTTTTCGAATATTGAGAAATTATTGTGTGAAATTACGAAATCACAACAATGATGAAGTAACAATAAGGGAAGTGCTCTCATCAAACCGTGGAGAGGTGGCAACGGGGCCACCACAATCGGGTTCATTTGTCATGGTGGAGCACCGCGAGGGGAGGGAGAGAGACGGAAGATCTAAAACCGTATGGGGTGTGGAACAGAGTTGCAAATCGAGGCAGGCGGACGAAATGCAAGCGTGATTGCAAGAATTTGGGGCCGATGTATGAAATCATATGAGAACTCATTCTTTTTCACAATAATAAATTTTTCTCCGTCATACGTGTCTATCAAATACTATTTGTTCATCCATTTGTTCTATTCTCATGTTATTACAAATTACATTCATCCAATTTTTAAGGTTACTCTACGTGTACTTTTCTTTTTAGTTCAAATACTAATCTCCCATTTTCTTAACCGGTCGGACATCTATAAGTTTTCTCATCACATGTCTGAACCATATTAATCGACTCTCTCTCATTTTAACCTTGATCGGCGCAACACTTAATTTAAAACCGGATATATTCATTGCTAATCAATAATAATTGCAAAATTAAGGATATTTGTACTGGTAATAAGTGGGATAAAGATAAAATAATTGCTAATTTTCCACCTGAGTTGAGGTTCCATTTCTTAAAGGAGATAGAGCTTACCGGTAAGAAAGATGAAGCTATATTGAAAAATACTAGCAAAAAGGATTTTAAGTTAAACACAGACTAGGATTTTAAATTAAAGGGATTTTATTTAAGACAAAAATGCAATCATAGCTGGTCAAGTACATTGAGTCGGGATAAAATAATTCATTTGAAAATTTCTTGCTTTATTTGGAGAATGAATTCTGATGCTCTTCCAATTGAGTCTCAAATTCAAAAGGTAGAGATTCAACTATATTATATTTGTTGGTGTTGCAAAAAGCATGTAGAGACATTGAATTATCGTTTAGCCACTGGTATTATAGCAAAAGAAGTGTGGAAGTTTTTTTTGAAGATAACATGGGAATTACAAATAACAACAATTATATAAAAGGTAAAATTATTGCTTGGTGGTCTCAATCAAGTATGAAACATTCTAAAATGTTTTCGAAACTTTGCAAAGTTATTTCTTGTTTTATTGTATGTTCTATTTGGAAGGCAAGCTGTTCATGCATTTACGAAAAAGTGGAGATGAATAGTAAAAATATTGTCAATAATATCAACTATTTCATACCCACTCCGTTCCACTTTAATTGTCCATAATCGTAAAACGTGCATTTTGATATGAAAAAAAAATCGTTTATAAATTGCTTAAATGACAAATTTGAAAAAACTTTTATACACTCAAATTAAATTTGACTATGTAATAGTTTTTTCAAATTTGTCATTTCAACAATGTAGTTACGAAAATAATTCATCTCAAAATGCACGTAAATTCGTAGAAGACAAGTAATATGAAACGGATGTAGTAGATATTTATGTCAAAAAAGATAGTATCAATTTTCTCAATTCAAGCATGGATATTATTACTTCTAAAAAGAAGAAAATTAAGGTGGTTCATGGGTTATACCACCTTCCAAGGTATATTAATACCTATTGTTGATTCTTAAATAATCTCTCTAAAGGGGGTATTGGTGGTTTGGTTAGAGACAAAAAAGGAAATTTCATTAATGAGTTTTTGATCAGATTAATGGAATTTCGGTTTTAGAAATTAAAGCTCAAGCTATTTATATGGGGATTAAATTAGCACAACTGGGATCAATTTTTATCGAAAGCAACTCTCTACAATTGGTTCATATTATTCAAGGGAAAATAAAGCATACATGGAGTATTTTGTATATTATCTACAAAATTAAAGAGTTATCAATATCAAGAAATTACCTGTGATGCACGTGCTCAGAGACTCCAGTAGGGCAGCAGATTTTCTAGCACAATATGAGAGGATAATGATTTGCTAGTTTCTGATGATATTAGTGCTTTTCCTTATTGAATTGGTACCGCCTTTGTAATAATTTGGTAGTTTGTGAGGTTTTTCATCTCTATTTTTTTATAATTTAATAAAATGAAGGTTTTTTCCACCAGATTATATATATAAAAAAGTAAAGGATATTATACAAAACAATTTGTAGTATAGTACATCTTTTTAAAATGGTGTATACGTATGGGGCATAAAAATATATAAAACCCCAATGTGGTTTAATAAATAAGTGGCACTGCATCAAGTCACGTCATAGAATTCCCATTTGAGACCTTTCTTTGGAAGAAAAACTACAATTTCACACCAAGAATGTTCATGTGTAAGAATTTGTATTTTGCTAATGAACGGGTGACAGCCAATTATTAAGTGAATTGTCATCAAATTTAAATGGTTAGTATGGCTTTTTAATTAATTTACTATTGTTTCTTTTATCAACTTAATTTCATCAAGCTTCAGGATAATAGGGGAAGCTTATTGGAACAAATGGATGAGGTGTTAGCGGATGAAGCTACGAACAAAGATTTACTTGATGGTTGTAATAACAATAATGAACAAAAAGTAGGCCAAAAGAGGACTAATGCGATGACTAAAACACCTGCTGAGCCTCAAGATCGCGTAATGGCTGAGAGGAAAAGGAGAGAGAAACTCAGCCAACGCTTTATCGCCCTTTCTGCTATGATTCCTGGCCTAAAAAAGGTACTACAATGTTTTCAATATCACCTTTTATTCACTCATTTCTGTTTGATAGTTAATTTTTTACGTTATCATGTCTGCTTTTACTTCGAATATGAGCTAATCGTGACTTCTAAGGTCCTAAACCTTAACTAAGTGATAAAGTGCTTAGAAAAGTAAGGACAAGGGGAAATTTTCGTTGTCACTTAGTTTTATAAAACCATTTTTTTTAGCAAAGAAAGAAATTTCATTCACTTAGTTTTATAAAACCTATGTTAATGTGAAAGTCTTACAAATACATCCAAAGTATATAACTTTTGGGAGGCCAAAACTACCCCTGAGTAAACCACAATAGCCTATAACCTAATTCTTAAACTAACTTTGAAATTTTCTATCTCTAATATTTGAAACCACCCATGCCCTCAATTTCTCTAGAGTTTTACCGGATTGAGGGCCTTTTTCTATTACTAGCTTTAGGAGAAAGAGTTTGCGTTGCGATTATTCCGTAATGGATATACTCAGAAAAGATCAGTAATTCGATTGCTCTTTATACCAATTGGGTTTTTCACCGAGAATTAAAAATTTAAGTATGATTTGATTCATTGTTGTTGATTCAAGACAAAAAGATGTAGAAATCAGGAGAGATGGATAAAACAGGGAAGAGAAGGGCTTAATTTTTCATGGCCACTAAAACTCTGAAAACTATGTGTGAATTTATGCATGAAGAGATAGTGTATATGACTAAGCATACATCATTTAATTAAAGGGTATCAAAGGAATAAAGAAAATAGGTGTATTTAATTTGAAGTAAGTTTTAGGGCTGATGTTATGGTAATTAAGTACTATGTATATATGTATATTTTGAAAATTTCCAATATTTCTTTAAAGAACTCCTCATTGTAAATGATGCATTATTAATACTCCACACTATAAGATTTTCAAAGATGAAACTTATGTATACAAACTACTCTCCTTATACTACTTAAATTTGGATAGTTGCAAGACACTCTAAGCATTTTGTCAAGTGATGTATTCCATGCAAGACCAAGATCTAATTGGTATTTTTTTTGGCCAAAGAAACCAGCAATCTTCTCATATTTTAAGGTTGTAATCATTTTTACTTCCCCATTTTGCGTATGCTTTTTAAAATATTTTTATCATTTGAGCCATATGGCTTGCCCGACAGAGTTTTTTCTGGTGAACATTTGATAAAAATATTTCAAAATGCATATTCAGTACTTAATTATTGTAAGGATAAATTAAGAAAACATAATACTTTTGAAACTAAATTAATAAAAACATATCTACAAATTTCTAATTAATAAAAACATACCCAAAATTTCAAACTCTAATTTGTATATTTCATACCCTTACTCAAAAGTTTATACACCTATTTCAAAATTTTATACCCTAATTTGTATATTTTCATACAATTATTCCAAAAGCTTATACAATTATTCCAAAAGTTCATACACTTATTTGAAAATTTCAAACCCTAATTCGTAGAGTTCACCCTTATTTTCAAAGTTCATACCCCAATTTACATAATTCATATCCATAATTTTTAATTTTATACTCTTAATTCACGGAATTTATACACTTATTTTTCAATGTTATACACTAGTTAACAAATCAAACATTCTCGTCCTCCGATCTCGAACTATCACGTTACCGTCGTGGGTCTCTTCATCGACGATCGCATTCCGTCCGAGAGAGTGAGAAAGAGGAGGAGAGAGAGAGATCGGAGAAAAAAAGGGGGAGGAGAGAAAGATCGGACAGAAAAAAGGGAAGGAGAGAAAGATGGAAAGAGAGATAGAGAGTAGGAGAGAAAAATCATAAAGAGAGGGCTAGGAGTAGAGATTGCAGAGAGGGAAAAGTACGAGGAGAGAGAGATCAGAGAGAGACACTGGAGAGAGACACTGGAGAGAGAGTGAGGGGGGAGAGAGAAAGAAAAGAGGCCGGGAGGGATGAATAAGATTTTTTGTTTTTTTATTAATTAATAATTGAAAATATGTTTTTAATAATTTAACTTTTTATGATGTGTTTTTGTTAATATAATAAATATAGTGTATGATTATGTTAATTCTCCCTTATTGTAATTATTAAAAATCAAATTTGTGTTACTTGAGTTAGAAAGTTGTGCTAACCAAGTTTAATGAAACATGCTTAACTTCTAAAAAAAACAAACACTCTGAGCTCATAATTAAGTTTATTATGCCATGTTAAGAGATGATTATTCTTTTAATTAATTAACCTCAATGTGTTTCTTTAATTGAACATAGATGGACAAAGCATCTGTTCTTGGAGATGCTATAAAGCATCTAAAACAGCTTCAAGAAAATATGAAAATCCTAGAGGAAAAAAGTAACAAAATATCTGAAGAATATGCGGCGTTTGTGAAGAAATCACAGATGTGTCTAAGTGATGACACGGCATCAAGTCAAGAGAACTTTAATGGGAAGTGTAAGACAGCATCTCCTGAGATAGAAGCTAGGATCTCAGAGAATTATGTATTTATAAGAATCCACTGCGAAAAACAAAAGGGTTTGGCTGTGAAGGTGTTTACTGAGATCGAGAAGCTTCATCTAGATGTTGTTAACACTACCTTTATGCCCTTTGGAAATTATGCAATGGATATCAATGTGGTTGCACAGGTAAACTATCTTGGTATTTTTAACAAAATGAACTAAAGAAAACGAGTGGTACGTTAATTGATCAAACAACAAATAGAATATGCATAATGCATATTGGCTAATAAAAATTGTTATACACATCCACAAAATACACTTAAAATTTGTAGCGGCAATTTGACTACTATTTAGGTGGATAAATTATGTATGAAATGAGTATTTATTTTGAATAAAATTTTTGAGTTGAAAACTTGATAACAAAAACACTTTTCTTGGCAAAAGAACGAAAAGTCTTTTTTTTTTTTTAAATGGTTAGTATAACAGTCTTGAGGAATTGCTGAGGATCCTTGCCCAACTCTTTTGAGTCTTTTTCACCTATTCTCGATATTATTAATGTAAAAACATTGCGTTTCTATTATGAATACTACACAATATCTAGAATGCATTCATTCTTATTTGTGTTTTTTTAAAGCAAATGTAAGATTTTGGTTTCATTTCATTTTGGGTTCTCACTTGTTTCGACATATGGCATGCAGATGGAAGATGAGTTTAGCATGACAGTGAACGATGTTGTAAGGAATCTCCGCTCTGCGTTTATGAAGTTTATGTGAAGAGGTGGACAGTTGTAAAATAATTAAAACAACACAATTTCATAAGATCGGAAAGAAAAAAGATTGCCTCCAAAGTAACGTCTATCCCTTCTAGCAAGCTTCCTAACGATTCTGTCCCTCTCCTTGACCACATGCCAAGTTGAAGCGATTTTCTTTTCACATTTGCAACCGCTATTATATATATTTTTTAAATAAAAGAAAAATAAAAGTGATACTTTCATTAAATTAAGTCATTACATAATAAGGACAAAAAATGATCAGCTACATCAAAATAACAGGAATTATCAGAAACTATTCTAGCATAATTCGCAAAAATAATTTGCTGGGACAATTGTCGATCTCGGACTCCAGCAAAAACTCCAATTATTACCGCAAGCAAGTTTACGGATATCTGAAACAAAAGTTTCAATTTGCCATATAACTTGCTTGCTATTTCCTCTGCAACCTCTATTATATTGTACCACTTACTCTATTTATTATGTTTTTTCTTCCTATCTATGTTAGGGACAGTGATTCTATTAAGTAATAAATAAGAGTGATAAAAAATAGATTTTGGTCGGTTAAATCATTATTCTCAACAATAATTATTTAGGCGATTGAAAGTAATAATATGGACGAGAAGATATCTTTATTGATTATTGAACAGTTTATTGATTACAGATTGATTTCGTTACAGTACAATCTCAACTATCTAAATCTCGGTATGACGTATGTGTCTTCTTCTTCGGTATTAGTCTTCGGACTTTGAATTGACTTCGTAAGTACGTGCACTTTCTAGTGAGATAAGCTCTGAAAAGTCTCTCTACTGATATGCCTTTTTCTGCTGAGAAATCAGATCCTTCCATTGTACTGCTATTTGACTTTATTTATAAGGATACGTGCACCGCAGGATGTTGACATGTGGCGTTTTTATCTGTTTGATCATAGGCTTTTAATTTAGTGGGCTTCTGTCAATTGGGATCTACCCAGTGAATCCTTGCATTTCCTCTTTTATAAAGGAAAAGACCAATATATTCTTATGCTGAGAGTATTTCCCATATATGAAGCGTTGGATACCCGCTTTATATATACGGGTCGGGTTTATGCCGAATATAACTTATCGGGTATTATTTTCATGTCATATCAAGTGCTCTCTGACTTTCTCGTTGTGGTCTCTACGACGGGAGAGTCATCATGCTTGGTTTTCGTAGGTTTTCTCTCGCATGTTCGGTTTTCATAGGTTTCTTCTCGACATTGGAACTCCAAATGTTTTCTCGATAATTGAATTTTCTATTGATCTCTGGCCAATTTCCTAGTCTAGCTGTGTAGTCAGTTGACCTAGATCCTTTATATCATTGTCTTTATTACTGTTACTGGTGGTCTTGGAAAGTTCATACATCATTTCACTTATCGATAAGACTCCTGGCGTTCCATCTGTCCACCCCACTTTGAAACGGACTACTTGTTGCTTTTTTTTTTTTCCTTATTGTTTCACGTATCATTATTACTATTTTGGATTTGAAACTATGGCCCATCCTTGTGAATCTAACAGAGACAATTTCCGTGAATATCAAGCTCATCTAGAGGGTGAGGCCAGCAAAGTGCCCGACCTAGAGAGAATGGTAGATTTTCTGGAGGCTGCCCTTTGTTTGGCCGAATCTGACTTATATTGGGCTAATGGCTGAGCTATAAGGTTCAAATAATATCGGGATAGGCATAAGCCATCTAAGAGGGCTTACAAACTTGCCCTAAAAGAATTGAATGCTTGATCAAAACAAGGGCCTGATGATGGTGATGTTGGCGCTTCGAATGTTTAAACCACCTGTTGTAAGTTTGTTCTTTTTATTTTAAATAAAGATCTTCTTCTGTAACGGACTTTTAATTTAAGTGATATCTTTCGATATTTTTATTATATTCGTGTATTACTTTACGAATAATTGGCCGCTTTTTGGATAGTCTTTTCACATTCTTTATTTCCGCCATGTGTCTTGTGATGATAATGTGGGTTTTATTACCCATGTGCCTGTATCTATTCGAATTTTAAAAGGCTCATTTTATTTTCACCACGCGTTATCTCATGGGTATCTTTTAACTGTTGCACTTCCCCAACCGACATTTGTCCAATAATCTCTTTTAGACGGTTGCCTTTCCCTAACTGGCACGAATCCATGGGTTTCCTTTGAACAGCTGCGTCTCTCCGACTGACACGTATAACATGGTCTTTTTGGAATGGTTGCACTTTCCCAATTCATACTTATCCGTATCCCTATATAAGTTCCCTTAGTAACACATTTTTGACTCTTTTAATAATTATCTTATCTTTTTGTATTTGCTTTCAACAATGTCTTCTTCCTACTCCAAAAATGCTTTGGCCTTGCAAGTGGAGACTTTTGAGGCTTCTTTTCATAATGTGAAGCGGATGCTCTTAGAGGCGGATGACGAACTGAAGATCATGCAGTACCATCACAGTGAGATGGTGAGGGAGTTGACCTAGTTGAGGTCTGAGTTGGAGTATACCAGGCAAGCATATCTGGCCGTGGTTGAGGAGAATGAGATTCTCCATGAGAGGGCTAATGGCCTAAAGGATGTAGATGAGGCTGGGCCATCTCGTTGGTTCCGTTCTTTCTCGGTCGATCTTTAGTTTTCTTTTTGTTTCTTGTCGTTTTTATTTCCAATGATGTAACCTTTTGTGTAACCCTTCTTTTAATAGTGAAATAACAATTTACTTTTTCTGTTATAATGTATTCACTGTTTGTCTTCTTTTTGGCTATATGATGTAGGCCTTTGAATCATTTCCTTGCTTTTCCCTATTTTTATGTATGCCCACGTGATTTCTGCTCGTACTCTTACTGACACTTATCACTCAAAGCTGTTTGTACCATTATTTGTACGTCAACATTCTTTTTAGTCAGTTTTTGCTTTCCAAGTCCTATAAATACCTTGCCCAGTTTCCTCCTGTTTCATCTCTCTTACTAAAAGAAAACACTAAAGTTACATGCTGATTCGTAAATGGATGTTCCTCGGATGGGAGTTCATGCTCGGGTGAGGGATTTGGACAAGTTGCTAACACAGACTCGCCATTGTTTGCTCATGGTTGAGAGGGAGTTCGGAGCCTTAACCTTAAGGCGATCTATTTCCTCGACAGATGAACTCTGACAGATAAAAAAGGACGAGTGTGATACTTTGGCTCATCGGTTGGACGATCTATTACTCGAGAGAGATCGTCAGATGAATTCTTAGTATGATGCTGAGGAGATATGGGATCAGGCCCAAGAGGAGTTTGATCGGGGTCCTTTGGGATCCGCAAGTCTATTAGCTGAAAATGCTCGGCTTAAAGACGACATTGTTGTTCTTAGCTCAGCGAACGATGCTATTGCTGATGAAAATGACTCATACCAAGCTCAACTTATGGGCAGTAGGTCTTCTAGTCGACAAAGATCTTGCTCACATGTTGGGTGTTTGACTTTCCCCCTAGTAATCCCTGATCGGATTTAGGTCTTTTGTTTGTTATTTATTAATTGTATTTTCTTTTCTTTTTACTAATGTTGGTTTCTCTTTGTGTTTTTTTTTCCGAATAGGTACACGTGTATCGTTGTAATTCGTTCTTTCTTCTGAATTTGGATACTTGTGTCGTTTCGTTTCTTGTGCCCCTTGATTTTCTATAAATGTTTCGTTCTGCTTTGCTTCTATTTACTTTTTACCAAAGCTCGAAATTGGTAATGAAGTGCTTATGACAAAGGAATTAACTCATTTTATAGCTTTGAGTAGCAACTTTGCCGATACATCGAATTTTGGCTATTTCAAGGAGTGCATTAATTCAATGCATGAATCTGCACATTCAATGATTCTAATCTGCCATGGGGGTGTAATCTAAGCATTTGACATTGTTAGTGCATGCTAATAGACGTGGATAGGCTTATATTAAGTGTATCTAGTGGTCAAAGTTCCTACTTAATGATATAGATAAGTGTAAAAGGTTTTTATGAATGTATCTAACTAGATTCAAGTAATCTAAGTTGTAGATCTTATCCTGTCATTAGGGTGACGTTTTTGGCTCTATATAAATCCATATGTATCAAGTTATAAACACACTTGAATGATATAAAGAATTAAGCTTCTTTGCTTGTTTATCCTTTTACTTTTATATTGCAATTTGTGGAATTCAGATTGTTAGTGGCGAGTTAAACCCCGATTCTTATCACTCCCCTTCTTATCTCTCCGGAGTGTGGTGAATCATCCTAACGGAACTTTTTTGTGGCGCCTTCGGGCTTATCAAGCTTGTTTCATTAGAACACCAATCCATCTTGTTTGTGGCACCTTCGGCTTATCAAACACGAAGAGTTGGTTTCTTTATTCGAGTACTCCTAAAATCAGCGACTTACCGACATCTTAGCATTCCCGGGCACATCATATTGGTATCAGAGAAAGGATGTCGACCAAGTCACACCAGTCTGACGAAAATGTAGCTCGAATTCCAAGAGGCATGATGCTCGACCAAGCCAAAATCTATCGGCTTGAGCACCAAATCAACAACCACAACCACCACCACATGAGCAAGATGATCGTAGTCACCAAAGTCATACCGGTGACTTGAGTGAATATGCCGAAGAAGAATATGAAGGGGCACCGAGACGTCAACAAAGGTGTTATGACAATCCCGGTCGTAACGGAAACATCAAAATGCCTCCACTCAAGGGTAATAGCTCGCCCAAAGATTACCTCAAATGGGAGCAACATGTTGAAAAACTCTTTGAATTCTACGATGTACCCGAGGAGAGGAAAGTTCGCTTGGCCGCACTTGAGTTCACCGAATATGCTCATTTGTGGTGGGAGAATTTGAAAGGGCAGAGGGGTTGGGATGGAGAGGAGAAAGTCCGAGGTTGGAGGATCATGAAACGGCTCATGCAATGTCGTTTCATACCGGAGTACTACCGCCAAGAGTTCTACCTACATTTACAATCTCTTCGGCAAGGAGTTATGAGTGTAGAGGAGTATGTTAAGAATTTCAAAACTGTGAAGATGAGGTGTAACCTTCAAGAGCAAACCATCACTCGGTTCTTACGGGGTCTCAATGATGATATAGCGGATACCGTGGAGTTGCAACCATTTGTCTTCTTGGAGGACGTGATTAAATTGGCATTGAAGGTGGTGCGTCAAAGAAAGCGAAAGGTCAGCACTCGTCCATTCTCCTCTCAGCCAAGTGGTGGAAAGAACACAAGCACCACAATGTCTAAAGGGAAGACTGTCCCGACCACCAACCGGGTCGGACGGGTTGACATGGGGAAAGCACCCATGGCTGGATCAAAAAAAGATGAGGTTTCAAGACCTAATCCGAGGCATCGGGACTTGAAATGCTTTCGTTGTCAAGGACATGGTCATATCGCTTCGTAATGTCCAAATTAGAAAGTTATGATTATCCGAGAATCTGAAATTGAGAGCGAAGAAGAAGTTGAGGAGGAAGTTCAAAAGTCCGATGAGGATTCTTTAGATGTGGCTGAAGATGGAGAGGTCCTTGTTGTTCGGCGCGTTCTTAACGTATAGCCCGTCACTATCGATGAACAACGAGAGAACATATTTCACACTCGATGCAAAGTGAGTGAAAAGGTGTGCGGAGTTATCATAGATGGAAGGAGTTGTACAAACGTGGCATCCACTACGCTGGTGGAGAAATTGGGATTGGCTATGATGAAGCATCCTAGCCCGTACAAAATGCATTGACTTAACGTGTTGGGTGATATTCGGGTCTCCGAGCAAGTAAAGGTTCCTTTCACTATTGGCCGATACACCGACAAAGTTCTTTGTGACATTGTACCTATGAGTGTTAGTCATTTACTCTTAGGCCGTCCATGGTAGTATGACCGGAGGGTGATTCATGACGGGTTCAAGAATACTTATTCATTTGAAAAGAATGGGAGGAAGCATACTTTTGCGCCACTTACATCGGCGCAAATTCGAAATGATATTTTAGGCAAGACGAAGCAAGAAAATCTGGTTGTTAGTAGCGGGGAAGTCGAGTGAGTCTTGGGTGCTAAGAATCAGATTTTTGTGTTGCTTATGCGGGAAATTATGCTCACCGACAAGTCCTCACTCCCACCACAAGTTGTAAAACTTTTGGAGGAATTCGAGAATGTGTTCCCCGAGGAATTACCACCTGGTTTGCCAACGATTCGTGGAATTGAACATCAAATCGATCTCATTCCCGGTGCTGTTTTACCTAACCGACCAATCTATTGTTGTAATCCCGAGGAAGCCAAAGAATTGCATCGCCAAGTGTCAGAGTTGATAGAGCGTGGATACGTTTGGGAATCGATGAGTCCTTGTTCAGTTTCGACATTACTCGTGCCGAATAAGGATGGTAGCATGCGTATGTGTGTTGATAGTTGGGCTATCAACAAAATTATTGTAAAGTATCGCTATCCAATACCACACCTTGATGATATGCTCGACAAATTGCATGGTTCAATATATTTTTCAAAAGTTGATCTTAAGAGTGGATACCATCAAATCCGTATGAAAGAAGGTGACGAGTGGAAGACCACTTTCAAAACGAAGCAAGGGTTGTTTGAATGGCTGGTTATGTCATTCGGTTTGTCAAATGCACCGAGCACCTTTATGCATTTGATGAATCATGCCTTACGTAAGTTTATTGGGCAGTTTGTTGTTGTTTATTTCGACGACATACTTATCTATAGCAAATCCTTTGTCGAACATTTGGAGCATCTACGACTGGTCCTCGACGTTCTACGTCGAGAAAAGCTTTTTGGGAATTTGAAGAAATCTGACTTTTGCCAAGACCGAGTCATCTTTCTCGGTTTTGTGGTTTCAGAAAGGGGTGTTGAAGTTGATGAGGAGAAAGTAAAAGCTATCAAAGAATGGCCTGAGCCGACTAGTGTTTCGGAGGTTCAAAGTTTTCATGGGTTAGCCTCATTTTATAGACGTTTTGTGAAAAACTTTAGCACTTTGTTAACCCCTCTAACCGAGTGTACTAAAGTTAATGGTGCGTTTAAATTTGATAAGGCTACTCATAAGAGTTTTGAGATAGTAAACGAGAAATTATGCTCGCCTCCAATTTTGGCTCTGCTCGAATTTTCAAAAACTTTCGAAATCGAGTGTGATGCATCCGGAGTAGGCATAGGGGCTATCCTTATACAAGACAAGCGACCAATTGCTTATTTCAGTGAAAATTTGGGTGACTCTCTACTCAACTATTCCACCTACGACAAGGAGTTCTATTCCTTGATACGAGCCTTGGAAGTGTGGCAGCATTATTTACTTCCAAAGGAATTTGTAATACACACCGATCACAAGTCTTTAAAGTATTTGAAGGGACAAGCAAAACTGAACCGAAGACATGCGAAATGGGTTGATTTTATGGAAATATTTCCATATGTTATCAAATTCAAGAAAGGGAATTCGAATGTTGTTGCCGATGCTCTTTCTCGAAGACATGATCTTATATCGATGATGAGTGCGAACTTGCTTGGGTTCGAACTTATCGAGGATCAGTACTCAGAAGATTCAAATTTGTCCTCGATCTATTTGGCATGTGAGAAAGAGGCCGTGAATGGGTTCTATCGCCATGAGGGATATCTCTTTCGGATGGGAAAGCTTGTAATTCTGAATTGTTCGGTTCGGGAATTGTTATTTCGAGAGGCTCATAGTGGTGGTCTGGCAGGACACTTTGGGGGAAAAGACGACCTTGGAAATGGTCAAAGAACATTTCTATTGGCCTGCTATGATTAAAAACATACATCGGGTTATTGAGAAGTGTGTAGTTTGTAAGAAGTCCAAGAGTAAAGAAGCAAATCAAGGGTTATACATGCCATTACCTGTACCGAATCAACCATGGGTTGATGTGAGTATGGATTTTATATTGGGATTATCAAAAACACAGCGGGGTATGGATTCGATCTTTGTGGTAGTAGATCGTTTTTCAAAAATGGTTCATTTCATTCCGTGTCACAAGACGGACGATGCATTGCATATTGCGGACTTGTTCTTTCGAGAAGTTGTGAAACTACATGGTATTCTGAAAACAATCCTATCGGCTCGTGATATCAAGTTCTTGAGTTACTTTTGGAAGACGTTGTGGAAGAAATTGGGTACTAAACTTCTATTTAGTACAACATGTCACCCGCAAACCGATGGGCAGACCGAGGTAGTAAAACGAACTTTGTTTACTTTACTTCGAAGTCTTATTAGTAAAAATCTGAAATCATGGGATGGGGCTCTAGCAATGGCCGAGTTTGCTTATAATCGTAGGGTGCATAGAGTTACGAAACTCAGCCCTTTTGAGATTGTTTATGGTTTTAATCCTATTAGACCTTTGGATTTATCTCCATTACCTATCAACGAGAGGGTTAGTATGGATGGAGAAAAGAAACCGAGTTGGTTAAAGAGATACATAAGAAGGTGAAAGAACGGATTGAGAAACAAAATAAGATCAATGAGCGAGTGACGAATAAAAGTCGAAAACGTGTTGTTTTTGAACCAAGCGATCTAGTTTGGGTGCATTTGAAGAAGGAGCGGTTTTCAAACCTGCGGAAATCAAAACTTATGCCAAGGGCCGATGGTCCTTTTCGGGTGTTGTCTAAAGTCAACGGTAACGCATATAGGATTGAACTACATGAGGTTACTAAGGATCAAACAATTTCAATGTTCGGGATTTGACTCCATACATTGAAGACGATGAAAATATGGATTTGAGGGCAAATCCTAATCAACCCAGAGGAGATGATGTGCATCATGTAGCATTCTATTATGAATCTAAGCTCAATATTCCTCATGTGGGTCTGGTTACTCGGTCAAAATCTAAAAAGCTCGAAATTGGTAATAAAGTGCTTATGACAAAGGAATTAACTCATTTGATAGCTTTGAGTAGTAACTTTGCCGATACATCGAATTTTGGCTATTTCAAGGAGTGCATTAATTCGATGCATGAATCTGCACATTCAATGATTCTAATCTGCCAAGGGGGTGTAATCTAAGCATTTGACATTGTTAGTGCATGCTTATGGATGTGGATAGGCTTATATTAAGTTTATCTAGTGGTCAAAGTCTCTACTTAATGATATAGATAAGTGTAAAAGGTTTTTATGAATGTATCTAACCAGATTCAAGTAATCTAAGTTGTAGATCTTATCCTGTCATTAGGGTGACGCTTTTGGCTCTATATAAAGCCATATGTATCAAGTTATAAACACACTTGAATGATATAAAGAATTAAGCTTTTTTGCTTGTTTATCCTTTTACTCTTATCTTGCAATTTGTGGAATTCAGATTGTTAGTGGCGATTTAAAGCCCGATTCTTATCACTCCCCTTCTTATCTCTCCGGAGTGTGGTGAATCATCCTAACGGAACTTGTTTGTGGAACCTTCGGGCTTATCAAGCTTGTTTCATTAGAACCCCAACCCATCTTGTTTGTGGCGCCTTCGGCTTATCAAACACGAAGAGTTGGTTTCTCTATTCGAATACTCCTAAAATCAGTGACTTACCGACATATTAGCATTCCCGGGCACATCAAAAAAATTGAAGGTGAAGTTTTGATGTTCTGAGACTAAGTGCAAAACATTGAAGAAGTATTGGGATTAAGAGAAGAGGGATCTCTATGAAGTCAAAAAGAAATGTAGATATCTTTCTTGTGTCTTGAAGCAAGCGGAGAGTGTTATCTCTCCCCTACTGAGGGAGAAGGAACGCCTTGAAGAGATTGGGGGGGGGGGGGGGGGGGGGGGTAGTTCTAATGTTTCCAAATAACGGGGTTGTTTTTGCAATTTCTTGTTTTTTGTGAAGGTTTTATAGTTTGTAACATCTTCTATTGTTCCACTGGTGGAAGAATAATATAATTTCTTGTTTCTTTATGTATCTCTTTATTATTCGTTTGTTGCTTTTCTTTCTGCTTCTTGTTCTTCTCGATGTGATAAATATATTGATGTCGGGCATTTGTGACGGTCTATGCCAGACTTAATTCGGTGACCATTGTTGTCTATGGATTATTGCTCGTCTTCTTTGCTTTGTCCCTGATGATGTAAGTGCCTCTGGTTTTTGAGATGGGGTCTACCTGCCGTTTATATATGTTCTAGGACGTCACCTTCATGGGGTAGTGGGATGTACCATTCCACAAGACATGATCCTGAGAGTTGCTTTTGAAAATAAGCGGCAGTTGCTGACTTTTCTTGTGCTTGAAAAAAGACAACCTCTGTCACACGAAAGGACGGTTATTTTTTATTCCTGGTTATTCTCTTCATTTCCTTTATATTCTCTTAGTAAATCTCTGTTTGTTCTTATCTCCTGAATATATTATCTTAATATTTTTATCTCCTTATCTCTTTCTTTTTTCTCACTTATTTTTCTCTCTTTAACTCTCCGCCGCTTTTGTATTTTGTTCTCTCTCTTCTTTGCAATCGTAATGGGAGTAAGTATTTTCACAACATATCTAGCATACGTTTTTTCTAAACTTCGTTGGACTTGGTGATTTTTATACAATTTTTATGCGTTGATGGTGTGTTATTATTCTTGTTTTTTGACTTATTTATAGGGTTTCATCCCTTATTGGCATACAATCTATTATATATTACTATTTTATTTTATTATTGGTGAATTATTTACTGGGTTTTTGAACAATTTTATGCGTTGTGGTGATTTTTGGTTTGTTTTATCCGCTTTTTTTTCAAATTCTTGTTGTTAAAACTGCTTTCCCCTTTATTCCTTTGATTAAGACTGCCTTTATTTTGTTGCTTATTTTTTGATTTTCTTTGTTTGTTGTTATGACCTTTATTTTGGTTTGTTTGGATTTGGTGTTTGGATTATGTTTGTATCAAGATTGATGATTTGTGTTCTTGTTGTTCTTTGTTTCGCTTTGATTTTTTCTATTCTTTTACTCACACTACAAGAAAAATGGCTTTTCGCAGCACAAAGGGAAAGCAAGCTGCAAATTTATTTACTAGCAGCATGTTTAAAATTAACGCGCTGCGAAAGCTATTAGTACAAAGTAACAACAGCATATGGTGGTTGCATGCTACGATTAATACCTTTTACAGCGAGCAAAGTAAGTTGCAATATCTTTTTTTAACGGTTTGCTAATGCACGCTGTAAATAACATTTTTTGTAGAGTATGTTTGCAAGCTGCGAGTAAAATTTTTTGGGAGCGTGCGAAGTGCGCTATCTATGTTACTTCTTAATAAATGCACATATAAGTACACTGTAACTATGTTTACTAAAATTAAAAGTAAAACTAAAAATAAAATACTGAAATTATTTCAGCCTGCGAAATAAAAGAAGTTCCCCCCATTATTTTTGCCCTAAACCCCAAATTGCTATACACACAACTTACTCTCTCTCCATCTCACACTTCGTATATTCCAAATTGTTATACCCGAAATTTCCCTCACCAGCTCGATACTCTCTCTCATCCTTTCACACTTCGTATCACTAGGTATGTATATATACACACTATATATATTGAAGTGAGTTTTAGTTCAGTTTTTCCCCTCCGCGATTGTGATAAGTTGTGATAAGTTGTGATAATAGGTTTGATTATTTTTTTGGACGAACTTATTGTAAAATTTATGTTAGATCTTTTTGGAAACATGTGAAGTATATGTTGAATGGGTACTTTTCGTTTCATTTTTATGAATATTGACATTATTTGAAAAATTAAATGTTAGATTAATAATGGATTAGGTTTCCAATAAGTTCTCGATTACTTTTCAGTTCCTATTTTCAATTTCAGTTGTACTTTTGGTATCCATAGTAGTTTTCGATTTTGTTTACTTCAAGTTTCTATTACTGGAAATTTGGAATTACTGAAACTTACTTTTGGACTTGAAATTTAGTTGCTATTTGTGTTCTAGTGGCAATTAGGTATCAAGTGAGTTGTTGTGTAAAAATTCTTTTTGGTTGATTTATGAAGATGTTAGTTGCTATTTATGTTCAAGTTGCAGTTAGTTTCTTATTTCGGGGATAAGACAATAATAATATCGATCTATAGTGACGTTCTTATGTCGCATAGGATAGGGTTTTCTTGTGTTTTTTCTAGATGGTACGTGACTCCTAAAGTTTGTATTTTTATATGCCGGTTGAGAAATTTTTGGTGTCTCTGAACGAGAATCGCATTATATGCAAGTGCTCTATTAAAACTCGACAGAGACTATGTTTTTTTAGGAAACTAAGTTTGGAAGCTTATTTTGGTTTTTAGTAAATTGTAGAACCATGTTATGAAGCTTAATTTAGTTTCTGTTAAAAGGATGTACTCTTTTTTAGAGAGATGTTATTATATTTTGTTCAAATTGAAATCGATTTTAATTTACGAAACTAAGTGTTTGTGTTTTCATTTTATGATATATATATGTATATGCGTATGATGCGCGCGCTAGTATGATAGCACATAAAATGCCCTTTTAGCCCGACCACGAAAGTCATGTTTTAACGCGCTGCAAAAGGACATTTTTGTAGTAGTGTCATGGCATATATTTTTGTTACTGTTAGGAATAATTGCAACAATGCCTAGCCCAACTAGGGCGTTTTTCTGAACATGACTTCCATGCAAAAGCCTACTTTGGATGAGGAGGTTTTTGGTGAAGTCCGGAAAGGAAAGGTTGCTGTTCGGGCCTCTGCTCTCTTGACATGAGGTCTTACACAGCCGTTCTCAGATTGGGTGACTTCATTCTTTGAAGGCTTTCAAATTGCTCCATGTCAGCTCACTTTAAATAGCTACCGTATCTTAAACGGACTGAAGAAGATGTCAGATCTAGCTAGAGTGAAGCGAGAGATGAAGGACGTACTCGGCATCTATAGCCTTCATTTCGATACTCGGAGCAGTTACCTGAAGTTGGTGAGGAGCTTTGCTTGACTCATTTGGATATCCCGGACACGAACAAGGAGCATAACCTTGACACTTTGGTGTCGAGGAGCTGGTGACCCCCTGGCCGTCTTATTCCTGGTCGGCTTTCGGGATCCCTGATGTCAATAAACTTCTTACTTTGTGGAAATGGTGGGGCCCGAACAGGAAGGCTGATAACCGTGTTGCTCCCAAACTTCTGGTGTATATGGCCGACCCGGAGAACCGATGTTTCCATGCATGTATGATCCCTTTTGAGGCTGATCAGAACTTCTGAGGCGCCATCAGGTCTAGGTGGAAAGAAAAGTACTTCTTGTTTTAGGCCTAGACCCGCTGTTGCAGGGGTCGCTGGGTCTATAGCTGAGGGTGCGACTTTGTCTGCAAGGGTAGCTGACCGAAAACGGTCTACTGATTCCTCAGTTCCTGTTGGGCGCCGTAAGAAGGCGAGAAGAGCTGAGATTCAACTGATTTTTTGTGTGTGTGTGTGTGGGGGGGGGGGGGGGGGGGAAGTTATGTAGGGGATGAGATGCCTACACATCTGCAATCTCTTTAGGAGATTCTTTTATTCTATCCAATCTTGAAGAGGGTGGGGGTAGTCCCAATTCTTTGGTTATTTTTTATTTTATTTTTGATACTTGGCTTTTGCATTCATCAGTGTTCTCATGCCTTACTGGTTACTTTTGCCCTTGCTCGATCTATGGACATTATTTTATTTCAGGGGTCGTATGAGGAAATATATGACCATGTGAATTATCAACCAATGGCTGCTGAGATTTTGGATATTCTTGTTATCTCTCCTCCTCGTTTTGAGGAGTGAGCTATTGATGTGGTCGTGACCGGGGTGGGGGAAGGGGGAGGTGATCATGAGTTGGATGTCCCTGCTACTCGTGTCAATAGCATTTCTGAAGAGGTGGTTGATGTTGTGGGTCTGGATGAAGTTCGGATGAACCGATATTTTGCCCGATGTGAGGGTAACTTGCTTCAGACTGCTCTCTCAACTTCGATGCCTTACTCCGTCCTTTCCAAAAATACCGCTACACCTTTATATTAATTACAATAATACCATACTCACATAAAAATATAAAAAGTAACAACTATAAAAACTATTTATCACTCTTTAACAACCAAACATTTTTTTAAATCTTAATTTTTTTTTTTGTATTATCCACATATTTATATCATAACTATACCTATTTTCTATATTTTTATTGCATTACGCGCCGCACACGCAATGTGTGGGGCACGATTACTAGTATATAATAGATTAGTACTAATGGCTTTTGAAACGCATAAAAAGAGAGTTAAGGGGCAAAAAGGAGAAACGACCATGGTGGTAACCGAAGTAATAAATTCTGCAGCATAAATATTAGAGTTATAAATCTATTGTGTTCTCAACCCTCCCTAAGCGTATTTCACAGCAGAAGCATTATATAGATATAAAATATACAATTATGGATATATATATATATATATATATATATATATATATATATATATATATATATACCTAGATATATATGGGTAAGCTGTTTGGGAAGAGAGAGAGAGAGAGAGGCGCAAGGAGGCTGGGACTGTCACTTCTTTTCTGTAATCAAGGTAAACACATATCATCAATTATTAATTCAACCTATAGTTCAGTTTAGGATATAGCGAACCTAGGGTGTAAATCACTCAATCATCTTATAGATCAATTTATGGAATATGTAGTATCTGAATTATGTTATTAAGTTTAGTTGGATATATATCTTTTGAAAAGTATTAGTTGTTAATCATTGAAAAGTCCCGGATGAAAAGCTTATAAAAACTTACAGTTTAAGTGGTTGTTATTACTTATTATAGTCGATAGTCTACAAAATAACAGTTAGGCTTCTAGTAAATATTTCTCAAACTTAAACTACAGATTTTTAATTGGCGGACTTAAGTTGTAGTACTACATGTTAGATAAAATTTCATTAAGGAATTTTAGGAATGTTTGGATCGGTAATTCAGATTTAAGTCGTTAAGTTAGCTTTGATATAATTGTTGATGAATAGCTATCGTATCATATTTCCAGGTTATTAGATGTTATGGTCTAGAGGTATTACGAGTTGATTTCTGACACGTATCATGTGAGTTGGTTTTGTCTTTCTACTACAAAGTATCCCATTGCATTTTTACGACAAAGTATTTGCAGATTTTCAGTGATTATTCACAAAACAGTGTTATAAATATATTTATATTAAATGTTGAAAGAAAGAAAGAAAGGTAATTTTATGAGGTGGAATTTTATATTAAATACAGTTTTATGTTATGGTGCATTTATGATTTTGTATTGGTATCATGAGAGAGAAGTCCAACGAAGATTTTCCCAAGACCATTAGTGGGGTGACATTGGCAACTAAACAAATGAGTTTAGTTCTCAACAGTTGACTTAGCGATTGTACATAGCTTCATCAACCGGAACGTTTTAAGGAATAGACTTAGCCGTCATGCTGTGATGACCTTAATTACGTAGTGCACGTATGATTTATACACCTGAGAAAAAGATCGACAATAAAGAGATTGAGTAAGTCAATCAAGCTTGTTACCATAACATAATACTTTTCATATTTGCGAACACCATGATAAGAAAGAAGAAAAAGATTATTTATATTTCATTCAATTTGTTCAAGTGATTTCTAAAGAATTGCATTGGGAATTTTACTTCAAAAAAAGCATTTAATTTGAAAGAAAAGATAAGAAAAATCTTATTTATGTCTCTTATATTATATTGTAAGACATTCTCTCTCATTGAGCTCGTTTAGCTCACCTCTCCCGTTATTTTTTTTTTTCAGGTAAGCGATCGGCTATTTAGATTTGAAGTCGATTAGTTGGGACCAGACATACCTTATAGAAGTTTAAGTTAGATTTTCCGCTGTGATGTAATTTTCCTTTAGCTTATATGATGTTTAATTACTTGGTAAGAACCGTAGTTAAAATTGTTATTAATGAAGGTATAGTATTTTGGGTATATTTCATTATTCTAATATTTCTGAATGTTTGTAAATTAGGCTTTGTCTAGCACGTGTCGCCACATGTGTTATTCGGCCGTGTGACTCCCAAATTAGGTCAAGGATGTTATAGATGGAGGCTGATAAGCTGCAGCTGGTTGGTGAGAAGCAGCACTTGGAGGAGGAGAAGGCTAAGTTGGTGGACAAGAAGGAGACTGCGGAAGGGACACTCGTCACTGCTCGGGATAAGTATGAGAACAAAGTGTCCCAGCTTGCTGAGGCCCACAAATTGTGGTTGGATGAGATTGAATCTAAGCATAGGTCTGAACGGAAGAACCGTGACACTTATGCCGTGCAGATAGTCAATTATCATGCTTTCAATTCTCATATGGGGGCTTTGAACGCGGTCAGAGTTCCACACTCGCATCCTTCGTCTCGTCTTGCCTCTCATCTACCCATAGATTGGGCCAACCTTTAGGAAACAGAGTTTCCAGTAATACCTGTGTTAGCGGTTCCTTCTACTCCCCGACATAGCTCTGTCTCTGGGTCATCTGCACATGGTTATCGTCCTCAGATTAACCCTTGAAGTTTTGCTTTGTTTTGTAATTTTTTTGTTAAACAATAGATTTGTTTTGAGCCTGACTTGTGGGCCTTCTGTTCGGATCTCTGTCTGTAATGTTTGTATATTTTCTTTTATTACTCTTCATTCATCTTTGTTCCTCTTTCTTGGTTACTTATTTCATATCTGCGTATGTTGAGGGTAATAGTGTTGTGTTAGTTACTGGATAATCCTTTGTCTGAGGAGGCCTTGTCCCGGCCTACTCGTAGGCCAGGCAATGAACCTGCCTATGCCGTGGTTAAGCCTGAGATGAGCAATTTTTCCCGTGCACTGGAATTAGCCTTTGCTCTTTGTAATATTGACGATCTTAATATCCATATTTTAGATCTATCGACTCGTTTACATGACTTGGGTGAGGAGTTTAGCCAAAAAACAACCCATTATATCACGAATAAGGGAAAGGCGAAGAAACTTTTAACTGAACTTCGTCGTTCTCGTGATGATGCATGGGGTCGAGTTATCACTTTGAGCTTAGTGTTTGATGCTGTTTTTGAAGATGCTAACTTGCTACTTTCCTTCTTTAGGGCTCATTGGGCACGTACGACGGCTTTAGAGCATTATGAGTATATAAAGGGCACCCGTGGTCTAGCCCGAGCGGAGCATATGGTTAGTGCCATGGTACGTGTTGATGAGACTTCCGTTGTTTTTCATAACCTCGACCTTGAGGTAAAGAGGTTCCTTGGGTCACACTTTAAGTCGTTGCCGGAGGTTCATTTTACCGAGGTCAGTGGAGCCCCCACTTCTTCCGATGAGCCTGTTCCTTCTTTGTCTTACTAACTAGATTAGGCTTTTGACTTGTATTTGAACTGAACTTATTTTTTTGAAATGTAATTTGTATGAATGTCGATGCTTTTAATTTCGCTTCGCTGGTTCCCTGGCTCTTATTAATGTGTTCTTCTTGTTTTATCTTTATAGGCACTTGCTACTTCGTTTTATCAAGATGGTTCTCCGACCCTTGTTAATCCTGGGTAGGTACCTTCTGGTGCTGCCCGGGTAGGGGCCTTGTCTGGTGCGTAGGATCGAGCTCGTGCTAATTGGCTTTATATTTATATGATGGGGAAGAATGAGAGACTTCATGCTAATTGTGTGCGCCTTAGGGAAAAAATAATGACCCGTTCGACCTTCTTTAGGGATTATGTGCAACGCACCGAGGCGGTTTTTTCAGTTCAGGAGCGTCAGTTGGACCGATATTGGTGGTTAAAGGATAGGTGGCTTAACAAGCTGAGGTCATTTGTTTCTCAAGCAAATGAGTTGGTGAAGTACTATCGAGCTTCTTGTGCCCAGCACGATGCCTCAGCCTCTATGAGCCAAGTCAGATCATTGCCATATGACGATGCTCAATGTGTTTCAGCTGCTGAACTTCTCAATAGAACCAAAGCGGCTGAATTTACCGCTCGCCTCTCGGTGAATCGATTTGTGGGCACTTATACCATGAATTTTAACTCCCTTCTTCCCACTGCTGAGGTTTTGGATGATGATGACACTAAGGTGGATACATCGACGGATGATGAGGTGATTTACCTTGGTCGTGTTCCCTCTTACTCGTCGTGCAGCAGCTCTTCTTCTACTTAGGTTGTCTTTTTTTGTTTTCTTTAGTTTATTTCAATTAAAATTTGTTTTTAATTTTTTAGCACTATTGCCTCCATAACGTGGGCTCGTATTATTTGTCGTCTATCTGTTTTTGCTTATGTAAACTAACATTCCTTGTTTTTGATTGGAACATTTCTACAGTACTATGTTTATTACTTTGCCTTGTGTGCCTTAGTCGGTATTTCATTCGTTACGTTTATTTTTCTTTGAATGTGTTTTTCTAACGGTCTTTTTAATGTGTCCTTACTTTTTTTTTAAAAGTCCTAGTGGGACATTAATCCAATATGCCTTCCCTTTTTCGAAGGTCTTTTAGTTATTCTACGTTGTATCAAGGTCGTAATGGGACTATAACCCGAGTTGCCTTCCCTTCTTTGAAGGTCCTTTTTATTTCTCTCACCTTGTACTAAGATCATAATGGGACTTTAACTTGAGGTGCCTTCCCATGTTCGAAGGTTTTTTTTCTTACCTTGTATCAAGGTCATAATGGGACTTTCACCAGAGGTGCCTTCCATTATTCGAAGGTTTTTGTTTTTCTTACCTTGTATCAATATCATAATGGGACTTTAACCCAAGAATCCTTCCCTTCTTCGAAGGTCTTTTTGTTTTTCTTATGTTGTATCAATGTCATAATGGGACTTTAACCTGAGGTGCCTTCCCTTGTTCGAAGGTCTTTTAGTTTTTCTTACCTTGTATCAAGGCCATAATGGGAATTTAACCCGAGGTGCCTTCCCTTGTTTGAAAGTCTTTTAGTTATTTTTTTTTTATAGTTATAATAGATCTGCTTTATTTCTTGGATAGATGCAAAAGGGAAGGGCACCACACGTCGGTCGCCCTTGCCTGTTTCTTTTTCTTTACACGTAATACTTTTTAAGATTAGCTACATTTCATGAATTTCCTTCTCCTCTGCTATTTTTGAAATGGACGCCTTTGATTTTGTATGAGATTGGGCTTGTTTTCTTAGTTATTTCATATGGGCCTTCCCAATTTGGGCTGAGTTTGCCAAGTATTTCATTTCTTGTGTAGGCTGTGACTCGTCGTAGAACTAGTTTGCCAATTTCAAACTCTTTGGAGCCCTGTACCCTCTTGTCATAGGTTTGCTTTACGCTTTGTTTGTATTTAGCTAGGGTTAAAGCTGCTATTTCATGTTTTTCATCCAACATGTCGAGCTTTTCTCACATTCGTTATTCCTTTTGTCCTTGCTCAAATAGTGTAGTTCGTAGCGTGGGAAGTCCGACCACTGTTGGGATGACGGCTTTGACCCACCCCATATGCTAGGCTAAAAGGAGTTTATTTTGTTCCCGTCTTGGGTGTAGTTCTGCATGACCATAGGACATTGAGAAGTTTCTCCAGCCATTTGCTTTTTTGCTTTTTCTAGGCTCGTTTTGATACCATCAAGGATAGTTCAATTGGATACTTCAGCCTGACCATTACTCTGTGGGTATGTCGGTGTTGACTAAAAATTTTGAATTCCCAATTCCTCATACCAAAGTTGCAACTTAGCATCTTTAAATTGGGTTCCGTTGTTTACGACGATGGTGTAGGGTATTCCAAACCTAGCTCTAATGTGCTCACAGATGACTCATTCGACATTTTGGGCCTTACTTTTTCGAAGGGGTTTAGCCTCTACCCACTTGGTGAAATAGTCAATTGCCACGATTAGGTACTCGACATTTCCTAGTGCTTTCGATAATTTCCCAACTAGGTCGATTGCATATTGGGCAAAATGCCATGGTGCTGATACGTGGGTTATCATTGATGTTGGGAGCCATGGTATTTTGGCGAACCTTTTTACATTTGTCGCAATTTTGTACGTATACATCGGTGTCCCTTTTGATGTACGGCCACCAGTACCCTTGAGTGATCGTCTTATTGGCCAATGATCTTCCCTTGATGTGGGCTCCATATCATCCTTCATGGATTTCCTCGAGGATTTGTTCTTGGTGTTCCATTCGGACGCATAGCAGGTGTGGTCCTCGGTAACTTGACTTATAAAATTTCTCCTCTTCTGTCAGCCAAGACTTTGTGCTTTCCTTGTGATCTTAAGGGCTTTTACTTTGTCCATCGGGAGTGTCCCATTTTTCAAGTACCAGATCATGTCTTCCATCCATCCTATCCTGTACTGTGTTGACATTATTCTGTCGACTTTCTTGACTATACTCAGTTTCATTAATGTTTCTACTGTTATTGTTCAAGTATTTGTCATCGCTAGTGTTGAGGCTAAGATTGCTAATGTGTCGGCATGGGCATTTTCTGTGCAGTTAAGTCTTATGAATTCGCATTTGTCGAACTTTGCCATCATGTTTTGTACCTTCTTCTAGTACAAGATCATTCAATCTTCCGTAGCCTGGTACTCACCGGTGGCTTGGTTGACCACAAGCATAGAGTCTGAACTAGCAACCAGGTGGGTGCATCCGAGCTTCCTTACGATTAGCATGTCATTTATCATAGCTTCATATTTGGGCTCGTTGTTGGTTGCTCAGAACCCTAGCTTGATGTTTTTTTCGATGATTACTCATTCTCTAGACTTAAGGACAATTCCAGCTCCTGACCCCTCTTTGGTAGACGATTCGTCGATGTGTATCTCCCAATGTGAATCTACTTAGTGCGGCCATCATTCCTGTGAGTTCCTATATCTGGTCGGGGTTTGCTTCCTCTTTGGCTCACCATGTTCCCCATGAACACACCCTTACTTATGCCGAACACGCATTTCATTGCATTGAGTTTCCGTTTGTGTTTGCCCAAAGTTTGGAATACGTCCTTTAGGTCTTGCAAGTGAGATTTTTCCTTTTTTATTTTTATGACCATGCCATCTATATAAACCTCCATTGTTTTCCCGATTTGTCTTTGACAGACTTTTGTTATCATTTTTTGGTACGTAGCTACTGCATTTCATAAACCGAACGGAATTACTTTATAACAATAATTTTCCAGGGGCGAGATGAATGAAGTGTTCTCCTGATCTTCTTCGGCCAGCCGTATTTGATGGTATCCCGAGTATGCATCTAAAAAGGTCATTCTTTCTGCCCCTGCCGTTGTATCGACCAACTGATCAATTCTCGGCAGTGGGTAAGGGTCCTTCATTCAGGACTTATTGAGATTGGTAAAGTCTATACATACTCTTAGTTTCCCATTCTTCTTGGGAACCACCGCTGGGTCTGACAGCCATCAAGGGTACATCACCTCTCTTATAGCCCCGCCTCAAGTAGCTTTTGTACTTCAGCTATAATTGTCTCCCTATGCTCGATTGATATTATTCTGCTTTGCTATGCAATTGCTTGTATTCAGAGTTCACGCTTATCTTGTGACTTATCAATTTAGGGTCTAGCCCGATCGTGTCACTAGGGTTCCATACGAATTTGTCTATATTTTCGAACAAGAACTCCTTCATCTCTTTTGTTTCTTCCTCAGGAAGGTTTTCTGCTAATAGGAAATAATGCTCTACGTCCATTCCCAGAATTCTCACTTTCCTCAGTTTTTTCTCCCACTTGCTCCTCGACTACCCTTTCTTCCTTGAGAATTTTTTCAACCAGCTTCTTCAGGCTGGTCAGTTGTTCCGTGATGACCAACCATTTTCTTAGGGAAGCCGTTATGTCCTCACAGCGCCTGGAATCCTCCTGACATCCCCTAGCGACTTTGATCTCACCTTTGCTATTCAGGTACTTGATTTTTTGGTGGTAAGTCGATGGTATAGCTCTTATGGCGTGCAATCATGGTCGCCCTAAAATCGCGTTGTGCCTTGAGTTGTCTTTTACCACCCAAAATTCTATTGGTACGGACACTGTTCCATTTGTGACTATAAGGACTATTTTTACAAGTAGTTTTGTTGTTTCCAAAATAAAACTTATTTAGGTTACGTCAGTTGACTGTAAGTCATATAGGCTCAATTCCATCTTGTCATATAGTTCCTTATACATGATGTCACATGATGCTCTCTGGTCGACTAGGACTCTGCTGACCGTGTCGATTCTGATTTTGATGCGGAGGTTAATCGCATCGTTGTGGGAATAAAATACTCCTTCTACGTCGTGGTCAGAGAATGAGATGGGTGGGTATCTTTGTTCCACCCATTGTCTCTTTGCTGAAGAGGATGCCTAAGATGCCTTTGCTACCTGTCCAAAATGCGCTAGGTGTCTTTGTTGAGCACGTTCTCCACCTGCAGGCTTGGGTCGCGACAAGTGGATGACATTGATCATTTTCCCGCTCCTACTTCTAGATCCTTCTAAGTCCAGTGTTTTATCTTTGTTCATGCCTTCCTTGATAAATTTATTTAGATAGCCTGTGTTACCCCACTGTTTCATCTTCCATCGGATTTTTCTACAGTTTTATATGAGGTGACCATGGTCCTCATGATACACACAGAAAAGTTGTCTCTTTGGTTGGGTGTGGATATGAATGGCCCCAACCTTGAGTACCAACTTTCTCTACAAATGTCCCTCAACATGTCCTCTGTGGATCGAATGAAATTGTATTTGAGCACGACCGGCTCGACGGTCCTTCTATATTGTTCTCTTTCCTGATTGGGCTCCTGACGGGGTGGCCTGTTCGGTGTTTGGTACGTCAGCTGATATGGTTTTCGATCAGCTTCTATAGGGTGCTCTTCCTTCCTCTGCTCTCGGGTTTTCGGTATATGCTGTCTCTCTTAACTGGTTTCATTGCTTCTCTGTGGTTACCATTGCCTTTCTTCCACTCTACCTATGTTTCCCTAACCGATTCTCTTCTAGGTAAGGTCCGGTTAAGGTTCCTCATTTCTTCGTTCTTGTCCGTCAAGTGAGTGCAATAGGCGAGGAGTGCATCGATAGTTGAGAAAATTCTGCCAAAAAAATCCTCTGCGCCCAGTGTCCGCTTGGGATGGAGTTGACAAAGTTTTGGATTGAAATGTTGTTGGCGTACTAAGGGATTTGATTGGCTATGTCAATGATGCGTATACAGTAGTCGTTGAACCGCTCATTTGGAAACATTGCCATTTTAAGTAGCGTTTCGATAGTGACCTTAATCTTCCTATGAGCATAGTACCGGTTAGAATAGGTTGTGAGTAGTTCAGTCCAGCTTCCTATAGAACTCTTTGGCAAGTTGTGATACCAGGTTGAAGCCTCTTGACCCAGACTGTTCTTGAAAACTTGCACATTAAAGTAGAGTCGTCACTCCACAATTCCATCATGGTCTTGTAATGTCTCAGATGGCCGATCGGGCAGCTTTTCTCATCGTACAACTTGAACTCTAGAATGACGAACCCTGCCGGGTTTCTTTATCGTGTTATCTGCTCTGTACATGGTGTTTCGTGGCAGACTTCCCATGCTTATTGGAAGACTGTGAATGGGAATGTAGTACTCATGTATCCCCCCCACTCTGTTCTCGTTGTATCCCATGTTTCCAGGGGTTAGGCCGTATAGTTGCCCAACTTGGGTGCCTTGGAAACCTGGCGCTGGTGTGAACGATTGTTGTTGTGTTATTATTGGTGGTCGTTCCCCTTGTTGGAATCTTCTTGCTTCATGTTGTCGCCCGACTACCCTATAAGTGGCATCTTCCATGTGTTCGCCCCTCGGGAGTTATTTTTGATGGCCGATTTTTCGGCCTATCGGCATTCTTATTCCTGCAACTGCCATGACTGTCATGCAAGCTGCTAACTGGGCTTGAACTGGGATATGATAGCTTTCATCGGTACTTGATACCATTGCCGCATTTTCTGTTGGTAGGACTATCGGTTGGAATTCCACTTTAGATGGTGTGATTATTTGTGGTGGAACGATTAGTGGTCGGGGCGTTTATTGCTCTTGTGTGTCAATAGGTGGCATTCCGTATTGGAATGACACAAGGTTTCTCGGGCATTGTTGGGCTCTTCTTGTTTCCTCGACATAATTGCCTTTTAATTGCAGTTCTATGACTTCTTCATCGTTATTTCGGAAACAAGTGACCCTCCCTTGATGTGAACTAGAGTTGGGGGACATGGTCGGCAACTAGGGTCTGTAGTTTGATCTTGTTACATTCGTTTGCCTCCTTAGGTTGTTCATTTGTGTTTCGTTTGTCATGCGCGCTTTGTTGTCTAGCTGTCGGGTCCTCTCTTGATGTCTTCTTATGCTTTTTGCTGCTAACGTGAATCGCTCTTCTTCAGAGTCCGATGGATTTTTGTCTATAACCTTGTCCAGCATTAGTAGTTGTTCATGTAATGTTCGTTTGGGAGGTTGGAAACGTCGTTGCCGTTGTTTGGGGTTGTCCCCACCTCTTCGGGATGATTTTCTTCTAGAGTGATAACCATTTTGCTCGGCTGATTGAGTTATGTGTTTGACTCCAAAACTAGTTAGTACTAGAGGAAGCCTAGCGACGGCGCCATTTGATAAATCATAGACTTTTCTCGGTTAACTTATGCTTCTCAACAATAATTATTTAGGCCATGTAAAGTAATAATATGGACGAGAAGATATCTTTATTGATTATTGAGCAGTTTATTGATTACAGATTACTTTCGTTACAGTATAATCTCAACTATCTAAAGCTCGGTATGACGTCTGTGTCTTCTTCTTCGGTATGACGTATGTGTATTCTTCTTCGGTATTAGTCTTCGGGCTTCGAATTGACTTCATAAGTATGTGTACTTTCTAGTGAGATAAACTCTGAAAAGTCTCTGTACTGATATGATTTTTTTTGCTGGGAAATCAGATCCTTCCATTGTACTGCTATTTGACTTTATTTATAGGGTTACGCGCACCGTAGGATGTTGACATGTGCCACTTTTATCTGTTTGATCATGGATTTTTAATTTAGTGGGCTTCTATCAATTGTGATCTACCCAGTGGATACTTGTCTTTCCTATTTTATAAAGGAAAAGACCAATATATCTTTATGCTGAAAGTATTTCCCATTTATGAAGCGTTGGATACCCTATTTATATATACAGATCGGGTCGATGCCGAATATAACTTATCGGATATTATTTTCATGTCGTATCAAAGAGTGTATGAAGTAACGTGTGCTTCTTACTGTATCATTTTTATACGAGTGAAAATTATGTATATTGGAGATGCTTAAGATTGGGTGGGTCTATTGCATTCAATTTTTTTAGTTTTTCTTGTTGTTTGATATCACAACTACAATGATAACATCTGTTTTCTTTAAAGAAGAAGAAAGACAGAAACAAGAGTACTCTCTCAATATATTGGCGAAACACATGACTTATAATTTTTGCTTCACCTTTTATAAAAGGGTATTTATTTAGTGCCACTTTAGGTTTCATCCATGTAGAGTACATGATTGCCGCAAAAGTTTTGATATCTGGTGGATTTGGGGACTTATATTATTATATGATTAGACGCGCACTACAAGATTTTTTTTATTAAGCATCTTTAAACTTTTTGTGTTATGTTGGTACGATGGTTGTGGTTAAATTTTAAGAAAAGTTCAGTAATACAATTTATTACTAAATTGTTGCTAAAATTTAAGCACATCCACTTTAGCAATATAAGCGAAAAAGTTTTATGATACTAAATGAATTTTTTCTTATAGTGATGATCTTATCTCTTTCCGGTGAGAAAGTTAATGCGTGACGGCTATGGTTTTGGGCCTTTTGACCCTAGAGGAGAAGTCGCATATGGTTTAATTAGTTCTCCATATTAGAGAGAGGGAAGGCTGCTTTCTTGTAAATTTTTGGGACCATATTTGTAAATGTTCCTAGTTTCAAGTTGTGCGGGACCACAAAAGAGTTTATTGTCATAATTTATTGTCATAGGGCTCTCTGAACCGTTATTAAAATCATTAATTCAAGTAATAATTAAGCAAATCAACATACAGTCATACAGATTCGACTTAGGCAAAAAGATAAATGATTAAAACAACTTCGTGTTGGAAAAAAACATTTAGTTTTGTTTTGTTTTGAATGCAATTAAGTTGTAAAAGTTTCAAAATATTTATATTCTCATATTGATGGCTTTCATGAGTAACAAACTTTGCATAAATATGATGGTCTTTCATCATTTTTAAATAGACTTTTTCATGAAAAATAAAATACATGGCATACACACGCATACACATATGCATACATATAGAGAGAGAGTACCGCACCACCAATGGCCCGACCGTGGCTCGGTGCCGTTTCCGCCGAGTCACATGCGATAGACATTGTACCTTGGGAACGAAGTGCCCCATTTAGCCAGAAGCAGAGGTGGCGGGACAAATATCGTTTAAGCAAAACTGCTTGCAATTAACTCGTCTCGAACTTTAGTCTATTTCGGTATCATTTACATTATTTTATGTTAAATCTTGTAATTGATAATTATATATTTGAGGAAACCATTTTCTGTTTATTTGTCCATTTCTTTTCCGTAGAAATTATTATATTTATTTACAATGTACCCAACAATCTTAAACGATATATTTTATGTTTGTACGTTTGATACAATAATTTCGGTGTATGGATCATACAGAAAATTATTTCTTTCTCCGTAATCGTTATTAATAAAATCATTTTCTCTTAATCTTTGGTTTTGGGAATTTGATGTTTACGGCGGTAATGATTTCGGATTGCTATGTCATATATATTTTTTTAATGCTTGACTTTTTGATAGTTCTTTAGAAAATCCTTTTCTGACAAACTTTCGTTTTAAGAAAGTAATGTTTCCGGTTGAATTTTCAAAAAAATGTTTTATATCTAACTGATCCCTGTTTGGGATTTTCTGCACGATTGATTTATTTCGGTCGTTGTGCATTGAGGTTTGTTCCTTTTTTTTTATATATAATATTCCTGCATGTAACCAGCCTGTGGGTTTTGGGAGGATTTTATAGTTGATACTTGCATGCTTATAAGGTCCCCTGTTATTTTAATGCATGTTTGGATGTGGCATGTTGGTGTAAAATTTGTAACATGTATGTTTGATTTGTGTGTACATGACATGGTAAATGTTGGATTTTATTTTCGAAATCATTTTCACATATTACTATATATATTAATGAGTTTTTCCTTTGAGGTTAGTCTGTGTGATATGGTACATGGATTATGTTATATTGTATCGTATGTATGGTTTATTTGGACACAAGTTCAATTTGTCCAGTAGCCTTTTTTGTTGAAACAATTAGTTACAGATTTGTTATTGATTTAGAGTTTCAATAGTTTTGTAACTTCTTATAAGAAATTCAATACCATATTGATTGCCTTTATTGGCGGTTTATTATGGTAACTGTTTGTAATATGCATGTGGATGTAAAGACCATGGCTATAATATTATCTGAATTTTGGTTAATTACATTTAATGGCTTCATTTGTTTGAAGATGATATATATTATTTTGTCTACATAACATAACAGGGACATTGTCAAGTGCTATATTGTTTTATTTTATACTCCAGAGAGAGAAAAAAAAACATATCCATGCTTACCTTGAATTGAACTTTTCTCACTATGCTATATTTGTTTAGTTTGTAACAATTTATAAGGTGATAGAGTTGTGTGATTTTTGGATAGTATCTTTTACATGGTTATCAGAAACGGTTTAGTTATTCACTAAGGGAATTTATTACTTTGCATGTATATTTGGTGCCGATTAAATTTTCATTGTATTGACTGTTGCCTTGCCTATTTAATGGGTTTGAAAACGTTCGTAACTATTGTTGGTTTAATTGACTTTACTTCAAGGTCAAGTGAACCGTGTATAAATGTTATGGAAAATGAGTTAGTAAGATGTACTAATGAGATTTCATATTGTGTTAGTTATGAAACCGTTTCTTAAATGGGTTACGTATATGTTGTGAACATATCGTTTGTGATAATTATATTTTCTAGAATTTTATCTGAGCAATCTGGTTAGAAACTGTATTTATATTGTTAGTGATGTATACATGTTTATTGTTTTCATGTTAATAAAGGACTAACAATTTCCAATGAGTTTTTATGTAGTCATATGGATCTATGCAATGGAATTGGAGAATCGGTGATTATTCAAAACAGTCTAGTAAAAGCCATTAAATTGGGGATTACGACAGAACTGGTTTCGAAATAGTTCTTGTAAAACCATTTTCTGATTTTCAGAATTTGGGGTTTACGACAGAACTTGTTGAATTCTGAGATTGTTCTGTGTAAAATCAGATTTATCTGGTGTTTACGGCTGAATAAATTTTTCAGAATTTGATAATATTTTTCGGAAATAAACTAGAATACTCGTGCAGAATCAGTTTCTTGAAACCATGCGTGGTTATATAAATTTGGTGTTTGCGAAAGAGGAGTTTTAGGTTCATTTTCCGAAATTAGATTGTGCTTGTTTGTTAATTGAGATAACAAACAGTTTCCTGCGGGAAATGTTCGGAACACAGTGGGTGCTGGAACTGACCAGAACATTGTGGGGGCCGGTGTAACTCCTATTAATTTTGCATGAGTGCATATTAATGACGGAGGTTACAAATTCGAAATCACCATTATTGAAGACACTAATGTGGTGATATAATGGGTGATATTCTTATTAATTGTGATTTATTACAATTTAATTTGGAGGGTTACAAAATTTGTAACGGTGATCATTAATGAGATCAATGATGATTATTTATAACTTCTTATTAATTGTGATCAATCGCAATTTAATTTGGATAGTTATAAATTATTGTAACGACAGTCGTTGTTGGCATTTATGGAAAGCTTTATTAGCTACCTACGAATTGCATTGACGAGTCGGTTACATATTTGGATGAAAGGTTATTTAATAACAAATTTTGTTCATCCAAGAGCAAATAATTTGATAATAGACAAATTATAAATGGTCGTTGAGTTTTATTTTAAGAATAAACAAATATCGGCTAATTTATTATTTGTTGAAATAGCATCTTATTGATTTGCTGGAAGAAAAAAACATTTAATAATTTGTTAAAATTAACATCTTATTAATTTGTGGGGAAAACATTTAATAATTTTTTGAAATAACATATTATTAATTTGTTGGTAAAACATATTGTGAATACGTTTAACTTGCTATTATTGAGAACAGTAATTTAGTAATATTATATTACTATTATTGGGGGAGAACCCCAAGGGTCCCACAAATGTTGGGGTAACCCGTCGATCATGTAAATCGAGAATCTAAACGTACCCCAAAGCGCCTACGGGCGAGTGAGAGAATACGTAACGGTTCAGTGGTACAGACCTTAAAACGCCTGAAATAAATGATAAAATTCATTTACCACAATGAAAGATGTTAACTTTCTCAATAAAAATGTGCATGTCCTGAGTGACGACAAAAGGAATGCATAAACTGTGGGGGCGTTAATGTGTGAAAACGTTTTAAACGTTTGGAAATCCACTAACAAGTGCAAGTATACAAATTTGAATCATGACTAGTGGTTTTTTAAACCTAAAGTGCAGTAGCCTTTCGGTAGCCAAAACACTAGATTCAAATTGTGATAAGTTTGCTTGTTTATGGCATTACATGAGTGACTATTTGTTCAAAATGGGTACTTTAGTCGATACTCTTGTGATTAATAATGACATGTTGAGTTATTCAACTAAGTCGCTGATTTGACATGATATAGTAGGTCATGAAAGTATAAAACCATAAATGTTTTATTTTTCTAAATCTATTATTTAAATTGAAACACAAATATGAGTTTGTGTTCGAAGCAATGTATTGCTAAGTCTTCAGTTCGAAGTTTCGAACGGAGTACATAACCTAATGGTTTGATGCATTTGAGATGCGTGCAAATTAAGAAGGGGTTAAAAGGTATTTTCTCATTCTATTGATGGTTATACTAAACACTGATATGTCTACTTGATGATAAGTAAAGACAAATCAGTCGAGATATTCATTCAAGTAAGAATGAATACGTGAATTATATTGTTGAGGATTAAGCCTTGTCAGAAAACATGTTTAATCATGTGTGTTCTGTTGAGTTAATCTACCAACTTTAATCCAATGATTAAGTGTTAATCATTAAATGATAGACTATTCTTGGACATGTTAGATATTGTCTAACTAGTTCCGAAATGGTATATTCACATGAATATGAATACATGATCAGTGTGATTGAAAGGGTGAACATGAGACACCGTTCGCACAATTGTGTGGTTGGAATGTCATGTTGATAAGTTCAGGGTTAAACTCTGAATTTGTGCGGGAAGTGAGCTTTCCGCAAGATATGTGTTGAACAAACTATATCTTAGGAAGTTGGACCAAACAGTCAGAATTATAGAAGGCATGGTGCCTGACTATAAGTTCGTGAAAGTTTGGTGCTACCTAAGAAAGGTCTCAATCTTGTTCCTTGAAGGACTTGGATAGGATCAAAAACGGTAGATTGTGTGTTCTTCGTATAAGCACAAAATATAGTGCTGATTGGTTTCTAGTGCATAAGGAACATGGCTTTAAAGTGCATATAGAACATTGTTCTATGCCCGAGAAGCATATTTTCTAAAAGAGAAATTTTTCTGCAAAAAAAACTCTAACGCCTGGCGAGTGTGATCAATACGTTGAGTGTTCAAAGCATTACGCTACCCAAGACAAGTGAACACTCAAACGGTGCTGGAAAAGTAGGGAAAGTGGATCTTGTAAGGAAGATGAAGTGACTCGGCATGGTAAAAGGGTAAGTAATGAAACTTCCTTTGTCCCTTGACCTTCATGAGTGAAGGTGAATCGACGACATTGAAATAATCAATGTTATCCATATAATGTGTATATGGGAAGATGCCATCAACAATGAGGTTGATTGGCATGTGAGAAATAAAGTCAATTACTTTAAGTAAACTGACGGTTTTGATAATTTTAATGTCTATACTCTAATCTCTATAAAAAGACGCATCATTAATTAATGAGAACATGTGTTTTATAAATGGAGATCTAGAGAATTAGGAACAACCCATTTGGTCGTGGTTCCATGTAAAGTAAGCCAAGGTGCGAAAACTTGTTAAGTCGCTATATGGACTAAAACAAACACCTAACTTATCATAGGTAGTCTCTTGTACGTCAAGAACTGCACTAGACCAGTTATAGCCAACTCAGTGAGCAGACTCGGTAGGTTTGCCAATGAGGCTTCTCAGATACATGATGTATACTGCCAATCATGAACTGCATTATATGAGATGTCCAAAATATTTGGAGGGTATTTAGATACCAAGTGTATCACGAACTTTAACAGTACAAGGTCCACAAGTGGATATGTTTATACTTAAAGAGGTTGCAATCTCATGGAGGTCTGTAAAATAGACATGCATACGTGGATCAACTATGAAATCAGAATTCATAATGTTGTAGACACTGAAAAAAGGCAGATTGGCTGAGAAGTTTTGGGAGGTATTCCCAAGTGGCCAAAATTTGTTCCCTCAATAAGCGTGCACTGATAAAGTCAGTCAGTTATTGAACGGGATCAGAGTAATTGTATAATGGAAAGTCCCGACAAAGTCATGACATAGTCGTCGGAGACACAAGTCCGCAAAAGGAATTGCTAGTAAACAGTGTGGTATCCTTAGACTTTGCAAGGTCTAAAGATAATAATGCGGATCCATATACAACATGCTTGACTCTTGGAGGAGTTGGAGCATCATCGAGGGAAATGGGGTTTGAAGTCCAATAAATTGGAAACCTTCGCATAGGTAACCCAACCTGAACTGGAAACTTCAGTCTCGGGTTCAATGGGAAACTGAATTGTGCGGGTAACCGAACAGCACTCGGAAACATAAGTTCTCAGCCCATTTCTATGATGAAAGAGTGATAGACCTGTACCATTGTAAGGGTGAGCGTGAGGCTCTTAATGAATCAAGTATCTCGAAGATCGAGTGTGGTGAGTCAGGACACCCTTGACTTGAAAATCACCTATAACGAGTGTGTATGGCCGATACTATGTGATGAGCTAGGGCTAAATCGCTAGAGCACTCGGTTGAATTTGCCAAGGCAGTCCAAGGCCAAATATGGACAACAACTAAAGGGCCTAGTAAGTGGTGTAGAGAATGCACGGTGCGGGTATTATTTTGTTATACACAAAACGCTAAAGGTTCAAAGTATTACGCTACCTAAGGCAAGTATATTCGAAAGGTAATTCGCTATGGCAGGTTCAAGGCGCGCGCTACCTGTCCTTATGCAGTGAATTCTCGTGGTTTTCTCGATTGCATTTAGTTGCACTGTGCATGTTTAATGATTGCATTCATGTGGGGGATTGTTGGAAAAAAACATTTAGTTTTGTTTTGTTTTGAATGCAATTAAGTTGTAGAAGTTTCAAAATATTTATATCCTCATATTGATGGCTTTCATGAGTAACAAACTTTGCATAAATATGATGGTCTTTCATCATTTTTCAATAGACTTTTCCATGAAAAAGAAAATACATGGCATACACACACATACACATATGCATACATATAGAGAGAGAGTACCGCACCACCAATGGCCCGACCGTGGCTCGGTGCCGTTTCCGTCGAGTCACATGCGATAGACGTTGTACCTTGGGAACGAAGTGCCCCATTTAGCCAGAAGCAGAGGTGGCGGGGCAAATATCGTTTAAGAAAAACTGCTTGCAATTAACTCGTCTCGAACTTTAGTCCATTTCGGTATCATTTACATTATTTTATGTTAAATCTTGTAATTGATAATTATATATTTGAGGAAACCATTTTCTGTTTATTTGTCCATTTCTTTTCCGTAGAAATTATTGTATTTATTTACAACGTATCCAACACTTCGCACCTATATATGAACTTGTTACTTGATCCTCGCCAGAAATCTCAAGTTAGACGAGTTAAGTATTGATAAATGCACTTTTTTCAATAAGCTGGAATGGATTGTTGATGGTCACAGGATTTAGTTATCCAAGGCTTAGCGGAATGGTCGAATGTGTATATCTTAAGTAGAATTTCCAACTAAAGGGAAGAAAGTTCAGCCAAAACAAACCCCTTTTACTCCCATTTATCTTCAGATTAATCAAAGTACCTCATGATCATATTATACTAATGATGAATATAAATAACATTGGAGTACATTAATGTTATGAAACTCGTGGTTATGTATCTTTCTCTGTTAATTCTTGGTAGGAATGTGGCATAGCTACGGAATTAGGGACCACGGGTAAATACTTGATGTTTTCTCTCATGTTCAACTTGCATATAGTTTTATTTCGTGAATTTTTAAGGACAAAAAAAAAAAAAAAAAAACTAAGATATTTGAGAGAAAATAAGGAAAATATCAAGTATGGTTACTCAATTTTAAATTATCTTGAGAGTGGTCTTCGCTACTATATAACCTATGTGTCATATTAGCAGTCTGAAGTTTTTATGTCTAGCTTAAAAATCCTACTAATTTTTGTTGAAGGTATGTGTTTCTTTTAGGCTCTCCAAAAGCATACAATAGACCAAGATTGGCAATTGTATCATTTCAATATCCCTTCCTATGGAGCGGTTTTTTTAAGCTGTTTCTTAATCAGAGATGTCGCGTTTCATAAGAAAGTTGTTTAGAATCTGACCAGAAAAGCGTTGTTATTTTCAAAATTCAGGAACCATGTACAAAATGTTACTATGTTATATTAAGGACAGACAAAGAGAAATGCTTTTTACCTATCAGGTTTTCTTCCGCAAGACATTGTATTTTATTTATTCAGTCTGCTATTTGTTGCTCGGTACCCCTTAGTCAAGTTAGCGTTCACGTTTAGAAATCTAAAAAAAAAATGAATGGTTCATTTGTTTGTTAATTTATTGTGGGAATATAAGTGGAATACGGATGTTACGACTTCATGTAATACTTGAAAGAGGGCATAGAGAAGTGATCGGGCTTAAATATTCAAATGTAAAAACAAAAATCGGCTTGTTGCTTTGGTGGTAACATTAAACGTCGTCCCAGTACATACTTTACACACCACGTGTCAGTCATTCATTTTTACACAAAAAATTACTAGTGTCAGTCTGTGACAGGATGTGAAGTCATAATATTGCCAATCATCGAAAAATTCAGTTGCTTGTGCCAGCATTGAGGTATTTCATGCTGAGAATTTGTAAGAAGAGATCTTGTGCTCTTATGTTATTACGTGAATATTTGTCCATTTTGGTTGTTTTTTACCATAACATGATTAATTCCTACTCCTCCCCTTCGTAATGCATGGATGGTGAGACTCGTACGAGAGCATTTTAAAGGAGGATAGTAAGCAGCTGAATACTGTGAGAGACGCAATTTAATTATTTGCTATTAAGATCACAATGGAACTGAACTTCGGGATTATAAAGAGGCCCTCGTAGATTATACATATACTAGTCTCCAAATTTTAATAGTTTTTCAATCCACTTCTTGCTCAAAGTGGTACTTGCAAAACAACAATATCTGTGTTTCAGATAAGAAGTTCATGGCTTGTTTGGTAGCAGATTTTAAGCAAGTAAGTTGGTTCCTTCTATTTAAAAAAAAACTAGGTCCGTGACGTTCGTCCAGCTAAAAGCTTCCTTTTTCATGTAAAAACCAGAAAAGCCAAGCTATTAACAGACAACCCAAGTGCAGTACAGTAAATAGAACCAAAAAATCGAGCTCAAAAGTTGCAAACAAGCAAGGTCTTATTCAATTTCACCTGCCAGTTACAAACTATCCCGCTACGTGAACCCTACTATTCTTTTCTAGTAGCTGTCAGCTGAATTTGGCCATCAACTTCACTCATATTTTTTTTTAGTTTTTATCGATTCTCACGTCATCGACTGCCATTTAAAAAAAAGTTCCAAACAACTCTTGCATTTCTTCGAGTGTTCTTCCTTGGGTCTCGGGAAGTAGAGTATAAAGTGTTGGAGTTCGTGCCTTAATATAATGGAAAAAGCCAAACCGGAAAATATTTCGGACGGTACAACGAAATAAATTTAAATAAATAATTACTAACGAAACGTAATTACTGAAATTGTATTAATAACCGATATAGAAACGAAACAGTTGTTCTAACATTTAAACAAACACGAGTAAATGGTTAACGAATAAGCGTACATTTCTTACTTGATGAATTAACCTGATCAGAATGTATTTCCAAATCGGAGTCGATTGTTCAACAATTTGTCCTTAAGATCTATTCGTCCCCTACCCTCCTGGCTTCTAAGATGCGGACGTTTACTTCACATCATAAAACGACTTTCAAGAAATAAGAAAGTGGAAGCACACTTTTTACTTACGAACCAGAAAATGACAAGAATTTCTTGTAAATGGAATGAATTACGGACAGAGAGAGAAAATGTATTCTGATATTTGAATATGCAGAAAGGAGTGAAGAAAAACGAATGATTAGGGGTCTTTAAATAGGAAACGAACGGTTGCGAAGTGAAAAGACGCGACTGTTCATAACAGACACGACTTTTCAGAAACATGAGACTGAATCGGGACATTTTCAAACTGCAGGGGTCAAATGTTACCGTTAGAGATAATTATATAGTATTTCAGGAACACCATATGCTTAGTAAAAAACATTATGTGTATCGAAAACACATGCTCGCGTGTACATCACATCACACCACACCACACCGCACCGCATCGTGTCACGGTCCGATTGGCTTTGCCGACAGTCGCCGCGAAAGGCAAAGGTCAAACCCAAAACGGAACTCAAGCAAGACTCATCTCAATCGCGCGCGAAAAGCTTTAAGCCCCAACCACTTAGCCCATGGTGGGTGTATATGAACACTCAATTCTTACAAAACTCACCAATGTGAGATAAAGGTTTTTCCCACATTTGCATGTTCAAGTGTGCTTTACGCGGAATGGTGCACGACCCCCACTTTGGAGGTCAATATATTTCACACCGATTATCCGTTTTGGACGTGTGACATACCGTTTTAAAACTCATATAACATAATTCAATTTGGTACTAAGCATGTTCCGATTCATGGTTTTTAACACATTTAAACCGGTCATTCAAACCGGAAAAAACTGGTTCGTTATATATGTATATATATATATTACGGACAAAAAGAAAACCAAACTGATAATAACCACTCCCATATAAAGGAAAAATACCCCTCCGATGGTGACGTCGTTGTAAAGAGAGATGAAAGTCATCGTTACCAATCCGCTCACGACACGATTTGTGGTCACTCCCAAGCTCATGCCTTGGGCCCGCAGTTTGAGAGGAAATATCTCCGAGCTATACACCCAACCAATGAGACCCATTCCCATTGAGAATGTCGCAACCATCGAAAGTACGGAGAAAACTGCTAAAGCAACGACACCTGACATGCAAGCAAGATTAAGGTAACTTGTGAGAACTGATACATAGTATTCTTTTATGGCGTGAAGTGTATCTCTAAAGGGTTTTTTCTAGAGAAAATATTGTATTTAATGTTAGGATCTCTTGATGTTATGATGAACAAGATCACCAAGAGAGAAAAAGGGAGAAAGAAAGAAACGGTGATTATCTCATAAAGTAAAGTGTTAGAATTACAAAAGAGGAGGAGTCTTATATATGAGAAAAATAATAATTTTAATAATAAAAGAGGAGTCAAATATAATTGTCTTTTTTCGACAAAATAATGAATTTAATCTTTTGTGTTCGTCTTTAATAAGATTTAAAAAAAAAAAAAAATTGTGTTCCGAGCTGCAAGAACTCCTCCCCAAAACCTAAATAAACGTATAATGTTTGATCTTTTCGAGCCATTGACAAACACGTAAGAACTCTATTTATCTCCACTGTAAAGGAAGATCTTGAAGTTTTTCTATTCGAGTTACATGAAAATGAGCTTGTAATTAAGTGACACTTCACACTTGGATAGAAGAAAATTGAAACCTAGCAATTTCTTTTCTGAGCGATCTATAAGCGTAAGACATGTCGCTAGGGTTCCGAGTGCCACGAACACCCACGCTACTCAGAAACAAGGGTTTGTGCCCAACCCAGTCAAGAAAAAAGGTTGAGATGAGGATAAAAACGGTTTTTGAAAAACCCACAGCCACAGTCGTGAGTAGCTTATGAGATTTGCTCTTTATACCGGCTTTCTCTAATATCTTAAAATTATATAAAAGGAAAATTACAAAACACACGGCTAAATTTAAATAATTGAATTATTTTTATTTCATCCGTTAAATTGAAATCTATAAGATGTGAGTGCATTATAAACTCTAAAAAATTTGATTAATCTTGCAGGAGGTTAAAAAGGGTACGAAAATAAACACTAAGAGGACCGTACAGCTAACACATTGGATTTTGCTCCGGATTAAAAAAATTACACCGGAAAAAGACATGTCCTATAACAATTAAAGGCTAGGATCCGTCATCATCATAATCATCATGCGTTCAAATACGTATAAAAGTCTGGTTGCAGATAGAAGATTCTTTATTTTGAAAGTATTTAGTAACGTATTCTCTCCGTTTCCAATTAATTATTTTCTATGAAATTACGTGCAATTTTGACCGGTTTATAACATATATCAAAATTTTCATTCCGACAATTTTGATATAAGTTATTTTCCGGTCAAAATTGCACGTAGTTTCATAGTGGACAATTAATTGGGAACAGATGGAATATCTAAGTAATTAATATATAGTTGAATTTTATTTTATTTTTTTGTCTCTGTCATATTTCACTATCCCTTCATAACAAAAATCAACAGTAAATATTAGTTTAATCAATCACTAACGATAAATTGACAAAAGCAAAAAAGGATACAAATAATGCATTAGGCGAAGCTGTATATATGTATTAGAAAAGTCACTGGCCAAACCAATTTGCAATTGAAGTTTGAAAGGGAGTTTTGTCTTGATAGTAGTATTTTTTTTTCATGCATTGAATATTTAGCCATGCAAGTCTTAATCTTAAAAAAAAAAAGTCATGCAAGTCTTTTTTTTTTTTTAGTGTCATTGGAGATGATTGATGTAGTGCCATCAAGATAGCACCTAAGGAAGACAAGTAAAACTTAGTTAGGTTGAGTAGACACGTGGAACCTTTTGAAACCTCCACCATCGATCACAGCAGATCATGTCAAATACGTATCTAGTTTACATTTTTGAATACAACTCACCTGTACATACCATGGCCGATCGGCAGATTTTTGATATCCAGGACTTGGAAAAATATTATCGCCTATTTTAATTAGTCAAAGTTAAAAAAATCAATTGTTGCAAAACAAACACAGAAAAAGATAAAAGCATAACACAACGTTAATCTTTCAACAATTAATTAAGTTCCAAAATAAAATATATCATAATCACCCATATATCAAGAATTTATAAAAATAATTTTTTTTATCACCTATAATGTGAGATAAACTTAAAAATCTTACTCCATCCGTTCCCAATTAATTGTCCATTACAAAATTACGTACAATTTTGACCGGCTAATAACTTGTATCAAAATTGTCGGAATGAAAATTTTTAAAAGTTAATCATATAAACTTTAAATTATATGATTTAGTTTTGAAATTTTTCATTTCGACAATTTTGATACATGATATAAACCGGTCAAAATTACAAGTAATTTTGTACATGACGATTAATTGAAAACGGAGAGAGTATAAAAATAATGACATATGAAAAAAAAATTTATTAAAAGAGACCTCACACCATGAGCCTTTTTACTCTAATCGCTACTGTCTAGCTACTTGGTAGTACCAATACAAAACATAGAATTAATACATACCCATACATATATATACATACTATAACAGAATATTTTTTGTGTGCCCCATTCAAATCTGGTGCCATGGACGGTCACACTGGCTGCGCCTAGTCATGACCGGCCCGGAAACATGCACTGTAGCAAAAGAGGTAAATTATACATGTTTTGCTAAAATACCTATCCACGTAAACGATCTGCTGCATCATTGCATTTCCATATAACATATAAATTATACCTAATAGATGCTATATACACGAGCTGCATGCTCCTAATGCTCTAATTAGGTTGAGTAGACATTTTATATGATTCGTGATGGTTACGGGTATTTTTTTTTAGCTTATTTGAATGGGAAGATACTTGCTCATAAATCTTATAAGAAAACATGTAAGTTTTTTTATATATAAAAATTGGGAGACCCACTTTTTCATTAGTAAAGAATTTGTCAAATAGACCTTATTAAGAAACTTTCAGAACAGAAAAACAAATAAAACAAAATAAAAACTCAAAATACGTCGAACTTTCATGAGATATCATTAACCTTTCTTTCTTCCAAACTTCAATATTTATAATACATTTGCCACTTTTGAGAAAGATCATGGAACCATTTTTTCTCTTTTAAGAACATTTGTCACTTTTCATTTTTCATTTGATTTTCTTAACTGCTGTCGAACACTCCTCACCATCGTAATAGCAGCCCTAAATTTAGCTCGAGTGAAGATTGAGAGCATCAATTAGATATGAGATAGGTTCATCAATTATATCCAAACAGGGCATTTAGTAGTTTCCGTTTCAGTGTCAAAATCATAGGACCACTTGAAAGTCCTCATCGGCATATTATCGAGATACTTTTAAGAAAGATCATAGAACCATTTTTTCTCTTTTAAGAACATTTTCCACTTTCCATTTTCCATTTGATTTTCTTAACTGGTGTCCAACACTCCTTATCATCAAAATAGTAGCCCGAAATTTGGCTCGGATGAAGATTGAGAGCATCAATTATATATGAGATAGGTTCAACAATTATATCCAAACATGGCATTTAGTAATTTTCGTTTCAATGTCAAAATCATAGGAGCACTTGAAAGTCCTCATCGGCATATTATCAACAAACCACAACTTTATTAACCATAACCTTAAAAAGTCTTCTTTGTGAAAACATCAAAATATAATGTTTTTTTATATATATGACACTGATGTTATATGAAGCTTTCAAATCAAATGTATTCAACACTTTTCTAATAACATCAATATCTGGCTTACGATGAGAGAGAATTTTTCAATAGCGTGTATTTGAAGGGTTATGACAAAACTTTGACGTCTTTCGAGCTAAAATGAATTAAGGGTCAACCTTTGTACGATTGGATCGCTTTTAAAGCTATTTTTGTTTATCCTTTAGATGAACCTATTTCTTTTGCTGGATTTTGCGATTTGATGGTATGCGATTTAAGAATAAATACGATAGATTTGGTGTTGGTAGAGTCCGAGGTTAATATCTAATCATTTAGAGTTTGATCAGAAGGGATTTTATCCCTTTCTGAGGACATAACCATCGGCGGCTGCTATTTATTAAAGAGATAATATACGTATGGGGTTAAAGAGAACATGTATGTACTAATGCATGTATGGGAAAAATACTACTATCTTTTTCTAGGCTGTTTAAGTTTCATCCGATCCAATCGCAACTAATAGTTATAGATCGTAATGATAAGTTATGATTTTTTTTTATTAACCATGGTCAAAATCATAACTCGTAGTTACAAACTATAAGTACGAGTTAAGATATTGAACTTTTTATACAGTTTACAACCAGAATCACATTGATACATATTTTCATCAAATACCGACCCACTATCTCTCAAAATTACTCCCTTCTCTTTCTAAAGTTAATAAACTCCTATCACACCCTCGTCTTCATCGGGTACTACCTGCAACCAATTAACCGAGGTAAATTAATCTTATTTTCACTTGTAGTCTTTTTTAATTGAAATTTACAAATTTAGTTTTGATTGACTACGATATTATGTCTTGGTTTGGTAAATTATGGGTAAATTAGTTGGCTTGAACAAATTGTCCAAATTTGGGTGTGTATTTTTATATATTGATAAGTGTATATTTTTAAATTTAGTTGACTTTTAATTACGACATGTTTGTGGAGTATTTATTTCGTTTTCGCCCATATTTGCAATATGGTGTCTTTCATATAGTTTTGCATATATGTGGTGATGTTTTCCCTATATATGGAGTCGGGTCTGGTTAGTGATCACTGATCAGATGTTGTATGATCAATGTAACCACAACTCGAAGATGATTTAGAACACAAGTGACACCCGTACGGTTAGAATTTATAAGCATAGTTATTTTGGTGTCGTTGATTCTGGGATAGTGTGTTAATACAAGCTGGGTTTTATGGGTTGCAAGTTACGTTAAGACTAATGGTTTCAGTTTTCGACCAATCTGGATAACTAAAACGTAAGTTTCGTTTCTAGAGACAACATACTGTATATTTTTGCTCATTTCGCATATTTTCTTTAGATAAGTCAGAAAAAGTTATTGCACTATGCTTCTATCTTTTCTAGAAGAGTTTAATCTCTGTGCTACATACAGTTAGAGATCGGCATCCTTACATGTATATATTGAAGGTTTTACAAGTGGCCTAGAGATGACAAGACTTTTCCGCTCGAAATACTATCGGAGATATTGAAGGTTTGAAACCTAGAATAGATAGTGTAACGATCCGACCTCACGGATCGAACCGCCACGCACGTATCAACAATATTGTCTGCTTTGGCACAACTTCTCAGGTGGGTCACCCATCCTAATACTACTCCAAGCTAAGCATACTTAACTATGAAGTTCCGTCCTCGCTATTGTGTTGTACGGTTTTAAAGGCCTTGTTGATAAGAAATGGATCGTTAAACTCATATAACCACACGAGTACTCTCATATATGTGCGATGTGCGACTGACGCACAACACCGCACCACAGAAATTCCTTCCTGAAAATCTGGTTCGTCACAATCACCCCCCCTTTAGGCCCGACATCCTCGTCGGGCACGTTGTCCTTCAGAGGTCCACACACACGTGCTAGTCCCCACATTTTTGGCCAGATAGAAGATCTGATACCATCTGTAACGACCCGGCCTCACAGACCGAACCGCCACGTCCGTATCAACAATATTGTCCGTTTTGGCACAACTTTTCAGGAGGGTCACCCATCCTGTTACTATTCCAAGCTAAGCACGCTTAACTGTGGAGCTCCGTCCTCGCTATTGTGCCGTACGGATTTAAAAGACCTTGTTAATAGAGATTGTATCTTTAAGCTCATATACCACACGATTACTCTCATATCTGTGCGATGTGGGACTGACACACAACATCGCACCACAGAAATTCATTTATGGAAATCTGGGTCGTCACAGATAGCCTCCGAATAGGTTTTGTATATTGTTGTTTTGTAATAGCCTGCAAATTAAAGATCTTTCCTTTACTAAAACACTATAATTTATGTTGATGGACTAATCTTAAAGAAAAGAGAATATATAATACAAAACATAAAACTGCAGTGGGAAAAGTGGTAAGAACGATTCTTTTTACAGTTTACTTTAATTATTTGGACCGACTCATTATCTTATTATTGCATCGTCGGTTATTTTTGAGACTTATATGTACAGAGCTCTCGTTCTCATTTTGATTATAAATTGATTAGTTATGAAAAAAAAATATAACCCATGTCTTTTATCTCTCATATTTTCTCTGTTTCTTGTTTAAATTTTCTCTGTTTCTCGTCTAAAATTTTTCAACCCTTACGAATTTTATCATTGGTATCAGAGCAGATCTTAGGGCCGTTGAGATCACCGAAATCTATTTTTCCCCCATTTTCTATTATATTAATAGTTTAAAAAAAAGGTTTTTTTTTAATGGATATAGGAGGCTCATTCAACAGTAGGTCGTAAAAACTTGATTTTATGATCCAGCTGCTACAACGGATGCAGCCTCCAAGACCGCCACCGCCATGCCACCACCACCATTATGCCACCAAGCCGACGTCAGAACCTGCACCACATCTATCACCACAACTGATATTAACCACCACCACCATTATGCCACCAAGCCGACGTCACAACCTGCACCACATCTATCACCACAACTGATATTAACCACCACGACAAGACTCCCACAACCAAATAGACACCACAGCCAAATCGACCACCACCACCACTACCAAACCACCAAAACCAGACAACCGAACAAATTATGAAAACACATAAATATGAAATACCTGCGGCTGTTTGGGAGCAATCCGACTCCCACGACAAACAATGTTACGAGTTGGAATTTGAGAACGAGTCAATATCTCCGACATCAGCATCGTTGCTAGAAAGTGCACTACCGCTGCGGGTGGTTTCACCAGACCCACCGCCATGGCTGCCGAAAGATGAAGCTGACGTGAGAAGGAGAAGAGAGGTGGCGGGTTGGCCGCAACTAGTCGAGGAAGAGAAAGAAGAAGGCGGCTTCCCCTCTAAGGTTTCTCCGCCGCTGTACGATGAACAGAGAGAAGCAGATGACAGGGGGAGAGGGAAAGAAGAGAAAGAAGAAGACGGAGAGAGGATCAGAGCGGGACGAATGGGAGAAGACTCCGACGCCCTTACCGCCGCCGCCGAACCTTGCTTTTCAGGTTTTGTACGAACAGAAAATCGGTCAGAGGGAGAAAGATGGATACTTTCTATTTGAGCCTTATAATTTAATGGCTCAATTTTTTATAGTGGGCCAACCCATGTCATCTTATTTCAATAAAAAGCTCGGCTGTCAATCATAAAGGTAATTGTAATATTGTCTCATGAACCTTCATGTTTGAAAATAGTATTGGTCAAGTCTAAATCTTTATTCAATTTTAGGAATTCATTTTTTCATGACTTGACACATCAAATGATATATTTACATCAATATCACCATTAGTTTCCAAACGGAGTGAAGAATGGGAACCAGGAGGTTTGATATTCATTGATAAACCGATTGACAATTACATTGACTCATATTTTGATAAGCCGGTTGATTGTGTTAGTAAACCGCTCAGTAATTATATCGATCTGTACTGGAAACTTTTTCGATGTGACACTCGAAATGCGATTGATGTGCAAGCTGAACCGATGAAAGTAAATATTAGTATTAGTGGTTTATTCAGGGATTATTTTTGTTATGATCAGAATGGTTTGTTTCGGAACGATATTTGGGTTTTTGGGAGCTTTTGGTTTGGGCGAGCATGTAAAATCCACAAGTGTAGTCGATTTGTCGGGTGGAAGAGTTTGAGCGGAATTTCACATGATCGCGGTAGGGATTGCTTGACAGGTTGGAGGAGTTTGTTCGGGTTTCCGTCAGATCGTGGAAGATAGAATGCACGCACATGTGATATTATTTGCTAGACATCGCACTTGAGAACAACATTGAGGCCAAGTTTGTTTTTAAATGGGATGAAATGATAAGAACGATTCTTTTTACAGTTTACTTTAATTATTTGGACCGTCTTATTATTTTATTATTGCACTGTCGGTCCTTTTTGAGAACTATGTGTAGAGAGCCCTCGTTCTCATTTTGATTATGAATTGATTAGTTATGAAAAATGGTGTAACCCAAGTATTTTATCTCTTCTAATTTTATGTTTCTTGTCTTTATTTTCTTTATTTCTCGTCTAAATTTTTCCAACCCTTACGGGTTTTATCACAAAAGAATGGTCAATTTTGACGAATTATAATGAAATTTCTTGTATTAATTAGTGTATAACAAGGTCTTGATGGTTTCAGAATCCATAGTAGTATTTTAACCCTTTTGGAGTAAACACCCTATATAGGCGTTCTTGTGTTTCTTCGTAAACATTTCCTGGAAATATTTTGAAGTCTTTTTTTTCCGGCTCATATTTTGGACGTTTGGCATAAATAAGAATAACCATGGAAGCTTTTGCAAAACTTCTAATGAAATAAATATTAAATAATGAAAAACTGTTGTGATTAACAGTTTCAAGGTAAAAACATTCGGACAACCAAAAGCAAAAAACATATCTTAGCATCACGTGTAAAAGATAATTATGAAAATCGGCTATAATTGTTAGTTTAGCTCCAAGACTGTTGGATCTCTTTGTATAAATATAGTAATTAATGGGTTGATTGTTTATATTTGTTGAGTTATAGTTAATGGAGTAGTAGGTTATATTTGATTACTAGTTTATGTCACGTTTAGTAAATTTACAAGATTTAATGGACGAAGATCGGCCGCTAAAATGAGTAATTGATTGGGTGGGAAAAAGTATACGGTAGACTTGGTCGCGATCATGAAAAAATATTCTTATAAAAAAGTTATTCCTAAATAGAAGTTGATATATAAAAAATAAAAGAAAATACTTAAATAAATATTTCGCATAATAAAATGTACATATATGTGTACCTAATTTAAATAATTACCACAAATATTCAAGACACAAATACATGTATCTATGTAACAAGTCAAACACATAAATTCAAAAGAGTTAGAAAAGTCATGAAACTAGCATATTCATGAATTTAAGAAAATTTAACTAAGTACTGTATCTGGAAAATTAATTACATGTATTTTGAAAGGTTGAAAGTCATCTAAAAGTTTATTTAATTTTTTTTATGTATAAATATTATGTATAATATAGTATAGATTTTCATTCATTTTTTCTACTTAAATCAAGTTTATATAATGACACTCAAACTTGTATGCAATCAAATTACTGAAAAAATTCGAGTCGAGTTGTGCAAAATGAAAGAAAAAAAACCCTAACTGAAAACAAAAAGATCTCACGGAATGGTTAGAAAAAACTTATGGGCTCAAATTATCACAATCAACAATATCTTACGGAATTAGACAAGAGCCGGAGGAAAATAATCCGAATGATAATAGTTCAGAAATACAAAAAAAATCATGTCAAGAAGCGCTAAACATGCTTGACAAGTTGAAATTATTTTGGTTTTAACAAGAAAGTGTTCACGTGTACGAGCTATTACGTATCCGCAAGTTAAAAGATACGGTGATAAAAAATAAAATCAAGACAATATAGTAGACTAAATTAGATAAATATTTTAAATCGTGTTAAGTTTAATGTAACGACATATATATAATTTTATATTTTTATGTAATTTATTACTATATAGAGGCAAATTTGTTAAGACGGACCATAAAAAATCATAGAATATTACAATATGAAGGTTATTCTTATTTTGAACCGTCATAAGTTGGGATCGACCATTTTTAGTCATATAGAGAGTTTATTTCTATATAGAATATTACTATGGAAAGGTTTTACCTAATATCAAATCATATATAGAGGAAATTATTACCAAATTTGAAGCTATTTGATTTTTGCCTATATGCGCCAACAACAACAAACATTGTGATGGATGACGACGATGTCGAGACTTGGGCTACGATAGCAACTGCATACAATATATATCCATCTAAATGATCCAGATTTCAATAACTCTTGATAATGTTCAGTTTCTTGTATTTTTGTTTTATAATTTGAATAACTTTATTAATGTTTTGTATTATTATTATCATGTAATTTTTCCACTTAATCTTATTGTTTCTAATTATCTTCATTATAATATGTAGTTTTTATTTAACTAACATCTCGCCTATTTTGTAAAGAGATTTATCGAAATTAGAATTTTTAGTTCAATTATGGAGTATACAAAATAAAAATAGGTAGGCAATTCATAATATATTCATACATATTACTTGAAATTCTACAAAAAACCATGTGCCACCTTGACATATTTTTATTATTTATCTTTTGGGAACTACAGTTTAGTAGTATTTTAGAGAAATTGCAAAACTGGTGAGAGCGATACGGGGAGGAAGATCCCTTGCATTTGTTATTTCCTAAATTTAAACACGTGTATAGAAGACCGAGACATTATTTTTAAATATTTTCATATCATACACTGTAAAGCGGTGCATGACACCCCCTTCTATATATAAAAGCTTCTTTTGTTCTTCAAAATGGGAACTAAAAAGCTCAATCTTCACTGAACAAGGTATATGATACTAGTACTTATTTCCTCCTCACAAGATTTTTCCTTCTTTGTGTTTAATAGTTATAACCTAACAGTGCTAATTCTACTACTAGTTTAGTTCTTAATTAATTAGTTCCTTTGTATCTTGTTCTACTTAAGAGGTTCGCTACTTATTCAACATATTTTTTTATGAAATATTTGATAGTACTAATTCCATAAGTACCAATATGTTTAGTTCATGAAAGCTGCTTATATTTAACTCTTTTTTGTTGTTGTCTAAAGCTCTTGATAGCAAATTATGAACAATTTTAGAGGACAAAAGATAGACTGAACAAAGTACAACTACAAAAAAGAATAAGAAAAAACCATGTTTTAATTTCTTCTGTTTCTAAGACTAGATTTTGAAGATAATTTGTGGGTGGCATTTTACCTTGCTTTAGTGGACTTGATGAAAATACACAGCTTTGCACGATGCTTTTAGAGTTCTTTACACTATCCCGAAAATCTTAGAAAAAATAATTAATGTCTATTAGAGTTCTTGGACGACGTTTAATCATGTTCGGATTTATTGTTTGGTATGAAATCATTGATCACTAAATACAAAATTGTCAACATATTTCAATAAGTGGGACCGCAAATACAAACTTTTAAAGCATTTTTTTTTTCTGATTTATCTTTTATAGCAATGCTTAACAGATTTACAAACCTTGCCGAGAATTTGTACAACATAACATTGCAAGTGGCCCAATTTTGTATCTATTCTCAACCACAATAGATTTAAAAGGTTGATCATGATGTACAGTATCGTAAATGTAGGGTTTTTCTAATCGTAAACTTTCTAAATATATTGCTTTGAAATTATTTAGTACTAAGACATGTATCTCCCGATTGTATGGCAGGATAGAGAATTTAAATTGTGCATCGGAAAAAGAGTGCATTTATGGACATGTCGCTAGAGAGTTGGATTTCGGAAATGGTGAGGATAATTATTTATACACAAAGGACAAAATCATTAATCACCTCAAACTCTCACTCTCGTTTTTTTGAAATGGACATTACATCGAACAACAGCCTCATATACCCTATTTTCCTAGTTTTTAGGGATTTGAATAAAAAAAATATATTTATCAACATATATATACCTAATAATTTATTAAAGCATGGGGAATCGAATTCGTTCTGAACGGAATTCGTTCTGAACCGAATTCGTTGCGTTGCAATAATAAGAGCTTGAGTAATGGTAATGGAGCCACATGAAAGTTGAAAATATTTTGAATAAAGATTAAATAATATTAGATAATAGAATTTGGTTATGATAGGAAAGTTTTAAATAAGCTCACAAATTATACAAAGTTAACTAGTTTTTCAAAACAAGTAAAAAGTTGCATTTAACTTTATTTTTAAAGAAAATTTTAAATTACTTGTTACGGTTGCTCTCAGCTTCTCACGAAAATTCATTTGTGTTAATATTAGATAATAGATTCTTCTTGTTTATCTTTTTTATCTTTTCTCTGGCATTGGAAAAAGAGTTCTGTGTTAGTGCATCAATCAAACTATAGAAATATTTTCTTGTTTTTAAGGCACATTATCGGAATTGTTTGTCTTAAGGATGTAGATTTTCGCACCTACTTATTTTTAAAAAATTAACCGGCTTATTTAAAAAAAATAAGTTTAAGGAGGCACTAGGCAACAATCTATCGTGGTTCAAGATATTTAAAAACCTATACACCAAGGTTCTAAAAAATCCAAGATTAATTCTTCAGTCTCTGATGCATCAATTGATGTATTTGATAGTGTTTCCTTATACTATGGAATATATGCATAAAATAACCTCTGTATCAATTACGTTTAGACATCCATAAAATAACTTTAACTGAGCAGTCTTCTTGTTTATACGGAGAGCATAAGTTCACTGTTTTAATTAAATAATAGTTATATATGAGAGAGAGATTGTTATTAATGGTAGAAATAAATGTGGAGAGATAAAATGTTAATATAATATGATAAGCATATATGTTTAGTTATTATAGAGATGTTAAAATAGCAAGATTAATAATGATATAAAGTTAAATTGTTAATCTAAAATTTTAAAAGTATGTTAGTTTAAGAAAAAGTCTCGGGTAATTGATGCGGGTGATCGAAGTACTGTAATATAGGGATTTCAGTAATTCAGTTTTAGCAACCGATAAGTTTCATTAAAGTATTAAGTATTAAGTAAAGGGATTTTAAAAGGTTGTTAAGATGTACATAAAATACTCGATAAGTTTCATTAAAGTATTAAGTAATTACTAATAAATAACAGAAGAAGCTGTAAATTATGATTGAATCAATTTAAATTAGTATGTAAGTCAAGGTTAACTTTCAGAAGAAAAAAAACCAATTAAATATTTTTAAAAATAAGTCTAGATACTTCGTTTCATTGAAACAATTAACCAACAATATGGTTAGAAGATCTCTGAAATTTTAATGTACGGAAACTAAACAACTGTTTCACTTTCAACGAAATGATCATATAGACAAATAGACATTATTATGCAAACAAATCAAAAAAATAATTTGACAATGAATAACTAATTATATTCCCCTTCCCATTTCGTCTTTTCACTCATTTCGGTCCATTCATCTTCTGTTAGAATGATCACCCAAAATTCTCCTTGGGAGTTAAATTCTAGTCTAGAAGCAACTCAACATCATTTTGGATACTAATTGATTGTACCTAAAATTGTATCTATGTTATAGAATCTGAATAATTATCTAGTTTTATAATTGATTAGGCATCGACCTCTTTTAGTGTTGTTGATGACTTACAGACTAGAGTTACAGTCCAACTTCCTCCATTTCTTTCTTATCATTTTGTCTACATATACTTATATCTTGCTTTTCTTTAATAACGTTCTTTTCGATTTCAACTGAATTCATAACTTTTTTACTACTAGAAGAATTAATCGTAACTTTGCTGTATTTCATTTCTTCTTGTACTTCTTTTCTTGCCTTTTTTTTCTTTCATCTTTGACATTTTTCATTAGCTAATTGAGAATTTTTTTTTTCACGGCTACATCTTCCTCCTCATTTGTAGAGCCAGATTTCTATATAACATTTGAGAACTTACTCATGGCCCATCTCTTTGTTATTTCTTTTTCTTTCTTTAGTTGAGGCTGATTAGGGGTTTATTATTATATATTTTGAGTTTCGTACAATTAATATTAGCAATTTTTTTTGCTATATACTTTTGTTATGCATAATATTCTTTTTCTTTTGCCTTATTTTTATTTTTTATTTTTCTTACTGTTTAAACGTGCACTTATTTTCTTCGTGACCTAACTTGTAACAATATAAACAATAACTTGGTCGATTTTCATATTCAATGTAAAATATCAAAATCCCTCTTCTTTAGCATATAAAATTTTAGCACTCTTAATTAACTTTGAAGATAGATCAACTTCCATATAAATGTGTTAAATCACGTCTAGATAATGTTGATGAATGTTGATGTTGGTTCATCAACTCTATGTGATTAGAAAAATTAAAACTTATGATAAAATACTTAATTTGTTATATAAGTACATTGATAATTTGGGCAGAGTCATCTAATTAAATAAGAAACAAGTGTAACCTTAGATTACATGTCAGGATCAGATACGGCGTGAAGACCCAATTTAAGAAGTATAAAATTAGAGTCTCACAATATCATAGGACCTACTTTTTTTATATATTACTATTTATGAGTTATTTCTTTTGTAAGCATTATTTATGATAATTATATACAAACCCTATAGAATAAACAAATGATGTTCACTTCTTCTCTTATTCACGTAAGGTAGGTGCATCATTTTTTTTTAAAATTTTTTTAAAAGTATTACTCTTTTAAGACCGTGTTTGATAGATTAAAGTCATTTACTAAGTTAAACAAAATTTATTAGATTGTGGAGAATTCTTTTAAGACCCTATTTTCTTTTTCCGATCAATAATAATGTTTAAGGTCTTTTTTTAAATTCATTTTAGGCCTCAAAAATACTAAAGACGGGACTGGTCGGGATTCAATTCGTATAACCACTTAAAAGTTCTCGTCGGACAATAATGTATATAGACCATACTTTTTCATCCAAATGCGTCGGAAATCATCCTCATCCATGTATGAAAATGATAGTAAATAAAAATGATACACATGGATGAGTTGTTATATTTAGCTGCTACCCGTTATCACTCATTTAGCCACGTGATTCAGGTAAGAAACATACATACAGTATGTAGTTTATTAGTTAAATTTATATTCTTAGTATTTTGGCAGTAGCTTCTGTAATTAGTTTAGGCTTCATTTATATATTCAATCAAGAGTAAATACATGAATGGACACTATTTATTCAAGCAGTACTCCTGTAGTATTTTATGAAGTGTACCACCACAAAAAATATTATTATAGCGAGATTATTCCTATATAGAGTTTACATATTAAAAAAATAAAAAATAAATGTATTTGCATAATATTAGATACATATATACATTGTTCATTATAAGTTAAAACAAATAAATGAATATATTAAAAGTTTAGTTAAACAAATACATGTATGTAGAAAACAAATACTATAACCGATGAAGAAATCGTTGTTGGAATTAAGCAAGTTGCAGAAGAAAATAACTCGGATGATGATAGTATAGAAATACAAAATGTTTCATGTCAAGAAGCTTTTAAAATGCATGACAAGCTAGAAATAGTTTGGTTTCAACAAGATGGTATCCATGTCGACGAGATAGTACGGACGCGCAAATTAAAAGATGTGGTAGCAACATAAAAAATTAAGTTATCATCACAAATAATCTTAGATAAGTATTTTACATCATCATAAATTTATTGTAACTAGATATATATATATATATATATATATATATATTTGTAATGAAATGTATTTTATTCCTATAAGAAGGTGGATTTATAACTAACGGACCCATAAAAAACAACGGAATATGACAATAGAGAGTTTATTCCTATTTTTAACTGGCCCGAGTTGGGACCGTGATTTTTTATTACTATAGGGAGGTTATTCCTATATGAAGTATTCTTATAGAGATTTTACTGTATGTTGAAAACCGCATGTTGTTATATGTTTAGTTTTATAACAGAAGTATACAAACTATATTTAAAGACGCTTTTGAAGTTGATTTTCTGATGTAATAAGCTCGACTATTAATTATTAATAAAATAGTGAGTTTACCCATCAATATATATATAAAAGGTACGTCCACTTGCTCGTAGTGCAAGTTCTTCTTCGATAATTTCTATATCGATAACCATAGGAGTGATTTTACCTTGCTAGTATAGTAATGTCGCTCATTTCAGGTTTCACGTAATTATTTTCAAGTAAAATCTATATACGAGCACCTTGATTTTATTATCAAAGTTCTTTTAAAAAAACATGAAAAGAAAGGAGGATTCAAATGTACATTTATCAAAAAGGGGTTTAAGAACAAAACGGTAATTTTTTTTAAGTTGCTTGTTTTATATCATATTTGGGAACATGAAACAAGTACAAATAAAAATTTAAAAGAGATTAAGAAAATACAAATACAAATAATATATTGGATAAGAACAGATATCTAAAGCTTATGAGGAGATTTTTCTGAAGCTTATGTTTTTTACTTTGTTTCTTGATTACAAAGGCAACTTTTTAATGAGGACTAAAGTTTGAAAAAAGTTCTGCGCTTTTTACTACTAATTAGCTTTCGACATTAGATGCAGGAATTTAGTTTAATTTGGTACGACAAGTTTTGCCTTTTTGTTTCAGTTGGCAGTTTTCAAGTGTATATTGTTAGGGGGTGTGGACGCATTAAGAACCGGGACTTTGTGCTAATTGAAAACTGAAATACCAAGAATCAAAGCCTTAGATCACCACTGATCTGGGAGAAACAAGGTGCAAGGGGGTATAAGGAGAGGCTTTTTATTCCTTGGGTTTCTTTTTCTGGTGAAACATGGAGTTTTCTGGGTTTTTTTTAAAGTTATTTGTTCACCTGCCTAACAATAATCTTTTGTATGACTGTTTATAGTCAAGTTTCAGCTTAGTTTGATGATATGTAATGACCACTATGAGGGTTTATCCCATAGAGACTTTATTTATATAAGCTTTTGTTATAAAAAAAAGAAAAGAAAATATAAATCCACGGATTACAATTAATAGAGATTCAGAAATAACGAATCTACGGATTACAATTAAGAGATTCAGGAAAACTTAATCAACCAAGTACAATTAAAAGAGATTTAAGGAACATTTAATACACCAATGTAAGTGACTTGGAAGCCATGTCAATCTTATTTAAAAGAGACTGTGAAATAGAAATGATTCTTTTTGTTTACCATTATATTCAACAAGATAAAGAATATAAAAGGTACATCTTTGTCTCATACTATATATATCTCACACGTCCTTGTTGAAATATTTTTAGGTACACGATCAAGTTCTTAGAGTCGGACTTAAGTTAGTCGGGAACAACTAGACCGCCTAAGACTTTATTTTATTTTTGCGCTGCTGATTTAAGGAGTTCTTTCACATTTTAGTTCGAATTGGTATTTTAGTTTCCTTCCAGTTTTATTGAAATAATCCAACAATGTCCATGTGTTTATGATTTTTATGAATATTTGGGTTTGAATTCATTTTATCACTTTAAAGTTTTAGCCTTCATGTAGCACGTGGTAACAATCTCAATATTAAGTTTGACGTTTGAGAACTGGCCAACAATGGTATATCTAAACAGTTTTGATAATTTATAAATATCTTCAATAAAAGTGAACCACTTTATCTCCTTTGCATGTTTTATACAATTTCATGCTTACCATTTATATATAACAATATTAGAAAGTAGGAAAAATGAACAAATACAACAACTTTTCAAACTTAATTAACAACAATACACATGACAAACTAATTTTTTTTTCCCAAAAACACACTTTATATTTCAACATCAACTCAATATCTTCTCCCTCCCTCAATTCCTCCTTCCCTATCTCTCTCATCGTTTTGTCTCTCTCCATCTCTCTTCCTTATCTCTCTATATCCATTGATGAGATGATAAAACTCCATTTTCTATCGTGTTTTTTTAATTATTATTATAGTGTATTTTGGTAAATACGAGCATTGATTTTGAGATTTGGACCCATTAGGACGAATATGTATCAAATTGGTGGTTTTTGGGGATTTTGAGTTGATTCATGTGGTTGAATCGGTCATCTGAGTTTGATATAATGACCAGCTAAAATTTCGACCGAAGTACGACTAGTGAGAATCATTTTTTTAAATTTGATTCGAACAATGGATTCTTCTACTTTTGCCAATTAAGTCCTCTTATTTAACGTTTTTATTTGCAATTGTATCTAAATATGACTTGTGAGGTTGGTGTAAAGTGTGTTTGCTGTGACTATTAAACTTATATGAGTACGCGCTTCAAAAAATGATACGAAGTCTGAAAAAGGGGCTATAAAGTCTGGAAAAAAAAGTATGAAGTCTAGAAAAAATGGGTGTGCACTTTAAAAAAAAAGTAATATGAAGCATGCAAAAAAGGTATGAATTTTCAAAAACATGTTATGACGTGTGAAAAAATGAGTATAAATTTGAAAAAATAGGGTATGAAGTCCGAAAAAACAGATAAGAAAAAATATGTGTTTTTGAGAAAAAATAATTTAGGACATGTATTTTTGGTAACATACTTTGTGCACTGCTCAATTTATTGGTCACTGCCCCTCAAGAGTTCAATGTTTGTATTGTGTTTGTAACTTTGTTGACTACATGGTATGGTTTAAGTTTCTCTTCAACCTAACTCAAAAACATGGTAATTGGTAACTATAGAGGAAATAAGTTACTGACTACAAACATGATAATGAAGTTTATCTTGTTAGAAAAGAAAGTGTATCCCAGTTATTATACATGTTTTCTGTCGAATTCCACTGCTATAAAACTAGTGCATTCTACTGCTTCTATGGCAGAAGACTTTACATATCATAATTCCATGAATCCTTAGGCTCTCATTCTTTTAAAGTTAGAAAGCATTTCTTATTCATATAAGACCATGGTTTTGAATCAAGATAACCGAAATTGACGTATTCGTGGAAAGTTTTTCAGCTTACGAAGAAATACACATAAATTTCAATTGACCATCTTCAAAATCTTACTCTGATTCAGTTGGCTAAATTATACTGATACAAAACCAATTTCCGTACCTTTTCTATGGCTCTTTAAGCTTTTGTTTCTGAAATAAATAAATGTCTTAATACTCAAAGATGAAGTGATGCGTGTTTCACTTACAACTGAACTTTATAGATTTCAGTTCTCAGTTGTAACTGAAACTGAATCTAGAATAACTTTAGCAAACACACAATCAAACATAATGAATAAGAGATGAACACAACATGCTTGATAATGTAGTTCGATCTAGTCTAATATCCAAAGCTTTTACTCAGATTAGAATATTGAGTATTTGAGTCTTACAAATCAGTGGTTGTCTCTTCTAAAATTACACCCAAGTTTAGGTGGTAGTTGAGTATTATCTTCTCGAAATAACCTAATTATATCGTCCACAAGTAATTTACTTAAGTTACTTCAAAACGAAAGTGCTGCGAAAGAAAATAAAATATTAACGAAGTAAAGTATAACAATCTCACAATTAGGAACCTTTTTAATAATTTTTGTAACTTAGAAAGCCTTTTTATAAATTCAAAGCTTATATTTAGATAACAAAACATATATTTTTATTAATGATTAAGAGTGTTTTATTTTTAGTTTTATGAGATAAAGGTTTTCAAAGAATGTATTAACCACCACTTCTATTAAAGCATTTATATTAATGATGATTTTTTTAAAAACTTCACACTTGTAAAAATAGTCTAATGTTTACAAATTGGTGATAATAATTAGTAGAACATGAGCTATGGTTATTATATAAAAATGTTAAACTAGCTTGAAAATTAGAGAGTTTTCTTACTAAGTACTAAATGTGCCAAAAGTAATTTTGTCGATAATTAGTCAAAACTTGATAAACTCACAATAACAACAAACTTTTCTTAATGATAAATAACCATTATTATTGATAGAATTTATTCTAATCAATATGTAAATGAACAAAATATATAGCGTTAAAAGCACGTAATCATCATCAACACAAACGTTTTAACAAGAAAGTGGGGAATTACCCCCTAAACCTTTTATTAAAATCAAGCTAACATAATAATAAGGAACAATACACAATAATAAAATGGAAACATATTAATTAAAGAGGGATAGGATGGTGATACAAAATATTATAAGTCCCGGACGGAGAATGGTGAACTGTTGCGAATGAAAATTTATGAAAAGTTTACAAAAGGGTGGTAGGGTGTGTTTCAGTATATCCTTTCTTCTCTGCCATTGCATATACATATATAAAAGAACCTCTCAGTTTTCCATAATTCACGAATTTATTCTCTATCCTGTATATCAATAGTAATAGTGGCGGAGTAGTCATAAATGAGATATATATCGCTGAATGTTATTTTTGACATTTTTATTTTGCGTGTGCAGAGTAACAAAGATTGCATTGAAAACATTCATTGAGCGTTCGACATTTTTTGATATTTGCAACTAGTTTAAAAACATGCATTGAATGCATGCATTGATTTCTCTGGACTTTGCTGACTTAATTTCCTTTTCCTTTTTATTTTTATTTATTTTCTTTTCTTTTCTTTTCTTTTCTTTGTTTTATTCATAGTCCGAATTTTTGTAGCTCAATTAATGTCCTTAAGATGATAGAATTTGCGAAAACTTTTTGATTGATATTTGTAGGAAATTCTTCAACCTTTCCGAAAATATAAAGATCGTAATTTTTTGACTTCCGTAGCTTCTTTAATCACAGAAATACTAAACTGAACCTTTTTTGTATCCGAATTTATAACACCCCATTCAATATTGTCTCTTTATTTCTGCAATTATAATATAAAAACAACAATTTACATAATAATACTTAAATTGCACATATTTTTATAGATTTATTCTTAAAACATTACACAATAGTAATAAAATACTACAATATTTACAACTAATCAGTAGCTCTCTAACTTTTTATGCCTATACAACTATTGTTATTACTCCTCTCAACTATTCAGTATAAACTCCTGCGGTAGTCTCTCTCTCTCTTAGCAAATAGCTCTGTATTCTCTGGAAAAATAAACTATATTGTTCTCAATACATAATCAAACCCTACGACCTATTATGCACTTATATATTGTGCATTACAAAAGATGGTAACACAATATAATTAAGAATAAACTTTCCAATTTTATTCATTGTGATTGATCTCTCAATCTTTTCTTCAAAAGTTGACTAAGATAGACGAATCATTGCTGCGCAATTCTTCATATAATATCTTATGAGATTGCATATGTTCGAATATTTTCTCATCATAATATGCTTGATCAACAAGCTGCAAATCTACTGAAATCTTGACATTTCTGTCAATATCTTTCAGTTCTAAAAGTCAATTACAACTGAAAGTGTAACTAATAAAAGAACCATTAGTAACAAGATGAATATATGACTGATTAAATGACTAAGTGTTGTTTATCAAAATAGTGACAACCAAAGAAATTATTAGGTTATATAAAATATGTCCAAACAATCTCCCCATTTATCACGGTTTTGGCAAAATACACTTAATTTGGTTTTAGTTCACCCTTACTCTCAGAAAGAAAAACTCGCCCTTAGTTTTAGAACACAAATTTTCAGTAACAACTGAAATCCCACTATTTTTGTAACATCCTGTATTTTTATAAATGGTTTTATTTATGATTTAATTTATCCAAAAACGTTTTATACAAATTTTACCAAAAACCGGTCACTCGACTAATTTTTAGTCAAAAACCAAAACTCTTCCGAAAAACTTTATTTTAAAAACCTGTTACTAATTTTATAAATAAAAAGGACCCAATAGATTTGTTTCTATAGATTTGTTATTTTTGAGTAGTAAAATAATATTTTTGGATCATGAGTTAACTTTTAAAACTTTGGGGACTAAATAGTTCGCTTCCCCAAACTCTCTCAAAGCAGTTTGATAAACTTCTTTTCAGCCCACTTTCAAAACATAAAACAGAAAAACAAGATAGAAGAGAGAGATTATAAGACGGCCGAGGGGTATAAGGAATGACTCGTCTTACGGACTGGGGCGAGTGGCGTGAAGAGATCCTAGTGTGCACTTTTATTATTTATTTCTTAGCAATGGTCTATGTCTTTTCCTATACCGGGAACATAAGACGGCCGAGTGGTATAGGGAATGGCTCGTCGTACGGACTGAGGCGAGTGGCGTGAAGAGGTCCAAGTGTGCAATCTTTATTTTGTTAGCAATGGTCTATGTCTCTTCCTATACCGGGGACATAAGACGGCCGAGGGGTATAGGGAATGACCTACCTTACGGACTGGGGTAGGTGGCATGAGAGATCCATGTTTGCTATAGATATGTGTTGAAGTTATTTAATTTATTTCGTTGTACGATGTTATTTTATTTCTTTTTATACGTTGTTATTGTAGTTGTTGTTATGAGTTCTTGCATTTATGGGATGGAGCGACGGTATCTTGTGCTGCTGTCCGGTCTATGCATGTGCGTGGGACTCACCGTTCAGTTTTGTCTTTCAGGTACAACTTAGGTTGTCACATTTGTATAGGAGCATTAGCGAAGTATCGCATGGGCTCGGGGCTTCTTTCAGTTGCTTTCTTTTCACTTAGACTAATTTTTGAGGTTGTAGCATACGGGCAAATTACTTTCGTTTGTTATCTTTTATAAATCTTTTCAAACCTTCTTGTCTTGTAGCCGCGTTTGGCAAACATTTTTATTTATTCGTTTAATTGCTTCTTTAGCTCACAAGTTATTTTCTTTTAAAAGTTAGATTTTGTACCAACAAGTTTATTTTCCTTTTGTTCAAAAAGGTCACGCCTTAATATCCGTTTTTCAGATTTTGGGGCATGACAAGTTGGTATCAGAGCCTCTATCTGGCCGGAAATGTGGGGACTAGCACGTGTGTGGACCCCCTGAAGGACGATGTGCCCGACGAGGACGTCATGCCTAAAGGGAGGGTGATTGTGACGACCCAGATTTCCAGGAAAGAATTTCTGTGGTGCGGTGACGTGCATCAGTCCCACATCGTCCAGATATGAGAGTACTCGTGTGGTATATGAGCTTAAAGATCCATTTCCTATCAACAAGCCCTTTTAAAGCCGTGCGGCACAATAGCGAGGATGGAACTCCACAGTTAAGCGTGTTTAACTTGGAGTAGTAGCAGGATGGGTGACCCTCCTGGGAACTTGTGCCAAAGCGGACAATATTGTTGATACGGGCATAACGGTTCGGTCTGTGGGCCAGGTCGTAACTCCTTCGTCTTTACTCCGAATTTGGTTCCGTTTGAACCATTGGCTTCATATTTCAGTATTCTATAATTTTAAACCTTAGAAATCTTGATAAAATGATTAGCATGCAGAACGAGCTTTTATCATGTTTTACATGTTTTGTGATTATCGCGTAATGTGCAGAATGCTGTATTGTATGATTAGCGGAATTTAAAATTTTTGGTGGGACGTAGATTTTGTTAAGTGTTAGGAGTCAAGACAAACAAGTAGAGTATTCATGTATGAGTAGTAATGTCGAGTGAGGCAACTAAAGTGTTGGTTTAAAATGTTTGTAGTCATGGCATCTAGTTAAGTCTTTGTCATTAGAAATTGGGGTTCTAGAGAACCGATTGTTGTAAAGACTCCTGTTGGGGGTCGAGTTGTGTTGGACCGAGTGTGTCGGTCTTGTGAGATAATGGTCGCGGACCACGCGTTTACGTTTTATTTAGTTGTCATAGAGATGTCGGGATTCGACGTGATACTTGGAATGGACTGGTTGGTTCATTTCAACTCTTTCATCGATTGTGTTCGATGAAAAATTTTCCTTACAACTTCATCCGGAGATGAGGTGTTCTTTCATGGGGAAATGGACGCTACCCTTTCTTCTGTTCATTATTATTTAAAGCGGTTATGGGCAACCTGTCTCGTCTTTTGGCTAGTCTATCGATAGTGGATAACGACGAGGAAGTGGAAACGTGGCCAAACGTAGTGGACGATTTTAGAGATGTGTTTCCGAAGGATCTACCGGGGTTACCACCGAAGAGGGGGTTAGATTTTTCTATCGATTTGGTACCGGGAATGGCACCCATAGCCATTTCCATGTACCGTTTGGCACCAGTAGAGTTGAAAGAGTTAAGTAAGCAGTTAGAGGAACTATTGGAGAAGTGGTTTATTAGGCGGAGTATGTCACCGTGGGCGGCACCGGCCTTATTCGTGCAAAATAAGGATGGATTGATGAGGACGTGCATCGACTATTGGAAGCTAAATAGGGCGACTATTAAGAATAAGTACCCATTACCTCAAATTTATGATTTGTTTGACCAACTGAAGGGAGCGACGTTCTTTTGAAAAATCGACTTGCGATCAGGCTATCCCCAATTGAAGGTGAAGGATGATACTTTGAAAACGTCCTTTAGGACCCGGTATGGCCATTATGAGTTTGTGGTCATGTCATTCGGGTTAACTAATGCGTCGGCGGCATTTATGGAGTTAATGAACCGGATCTTTAAGGAGTATTTTGACAAGTTCGTGGTGGTTTTCATCGACGATATCTTGATTTACTCGAGTTCAAGAGAGGAACACGAGGAGCATCTCCGTTTAGCGTTGCTCACGTTGAGGGAGCACCAACTTTACGGAAAATTTAGCAAATGTGAATTTGGGCTAAATGAGGTGAAATTTCTTGGACATGTGATCTCGAAAGAAGGGGTAAAGGTGGACGCGTTGAAAATTGAGGCGGTTTCGAATTGGACACAACCGAAAAATGTGTTCGAGATTCGGAGTTTCTTGGGCTTAGCGGGATACTATCGACGGTTCGTCAAGGATTTCTCGAAGTTAGCGACTCTAGTGACTCACCTTACTAAGAAAGGGGTGAAGTTCGTGTGGAGTGAGGCTTGCGAGAAAGCGTTCCTAGAGCTCAAGAAGTGGTTGATTAGTTCCCCCATACTAGTTATTCCCGAGCAAGGGAAGGGTTACCAATTGTATTGCGATGTTTCGAAGGAAGGTTTGGGTTGCATCTTGATACAAGACGAAAAAGTTATCACATATGCTTCACGACAACTAAAGGTTCACGAAAAGAACTATCCGACACATGACCTAGAGCTAGCGGCAATAGTTCATGCGTTGAAGATGTGGAGACATTATCTGTTCGGGGAAAAGTTTGAAGTGTTCTCGGATCACAAGAGCTTAGGGTATATTTTTACCCAACGGGATCTAAATATGCGACAACAACGATGGATGGAATATTTGGAACAGTACGACTACGACTTGCACTATCATCCGGGAAATGTCAATATAGTGGCGGATGCTTTGAGTCGAAAGTCCCATGCAACCTTAGCGCATGTGGCGATCGAGAAATGGAGGATGATGGGAAAAGTGAACGAGTTCAATTTGGAGTTGGAGCATGTTAATGTGGGGACCTTGTACACAATAGTGGTACAACCGGAATTTGTGAATAGGGTTTTGAAATCACAAGATGGGGACAAGAAAGTGGAGAACTATGAGAAACAGATGAGTTCGAGCGAAGGATTAGATGGTTGGACGAAAGGAACCGATGGAGGACTTCGATTTAAGGGAAGGACTTATGTGACGGAAAACATGAGGAATGAGGTATTAAAGGAGTTTCACCACTCCCGATTAGCCATTCATCCCGGAAGGACGAAAATGTATCACGATGCCAAGAGACAATTTTGGTGGCCCGGAATGAAACGAGATGTAGCTTCATATGTTAGCAGGTGCCTAACTTTACAACAAGTGAAGGAAGATCATCAAAGGCCGACGGGTATGCTCCAACCCTTACCGGTGGCGGAATGGAAGTGGGAAAGGATAACAATGGATTTTGTGATGAACTTACCTAAATCGGTAAGTAGGAATGACGCTGTGTGGGTTGTGGTCGACCGTTTGACCAAATCCGCACACTTCATTGCATCAAGATGACGAACTCGGTGGAAATCTTGGGACGAAAGTATGTGAAGGAAATTGTTAGACTTCATGGGGTACCGATTTCGATAGTATCGGATCAAAACGCGAGGTTTGTGTCGAGGTTCTGGGGCGCATTGCAAAATGCCTTAGGGACTAAGTTGACAATGAGTATGGCATTTCATCCCCAAACGGAGGGACAATTGGAGCGGACTATCCAAGTACTAGAGGATATGTTGCGCGCATGTGTGAATGACTTCAAGGGAGGCTGGGAGAGCCATCTGCCCTTAGTTGAGTTTGCGTATAACAATAGCTTCCAAGCTAGTATTGGCATGGCACCTTTCGAGGCTTTATACGGGCGGCCGTGTAGGTCTCCGGTGTGTTGGACCGAGGTGGGAGAAACGGAAATGTTAGGACCGCAATTGATTCAAGAAACGACAGAAAAGATTAAGTTAATTCGACAAAGGCTTGAGACGGCTCGGAGTAGGCAAAAGAGTTATACAGATAAGAGAAGGAGACCTTTGGAATTCGAAAAGGGGGATCAAGTATTTTTGCGAGTTTCGCCAAGGAAGGGGATTATGAGGTTTGGCTCTAAAGGGAAGTTGAGCCCGAGATTTATCGGACCATTTGAGATCGTGGACCGAGTTGGAGAAGTTGCATACTGGTTGGACTTGCCACCAAAGTTGGCAGGGGTTCACCCGATGTTCCATGTGTCAATGTTGAAAAAGTATCATCACGACCCTTCACACGTGGTGGACTTTGAGGACATTGAGGTTAGTGCGGATGTGACCTACGAAGTGGGACCTATGAGGATTATCGATGTGCAAGAGAAGGAACTTTGAGGAAAAACAATGAGATTGGTAAAGGTGGTTTGGAAACACCATGGGGCCGAGGAGGCAACTTGGGAACGCGATGATGAGATGAAGAGGAAGTATTCTGACCTCATGCTTTCTTTAGGTACTTTTGTTTAGATGTTTTCTAATTTCGGGATGAAATTTCTTTATCGGTGAAGGGTTGTAACGCCTAGAGTTTGGAGTTTATTTTATTAGTGTAGTTTACTAGAAAGGCTGTATTTTGAGTTTTGTAGACGTTGTGGAGTTGTAGAGGTAGAAGCATGTCATCTTTGTTTACTTTATTGTCTTTTATTCAATTAGATATTGTATACAAGCGGTTACTTGATTTGATATTCTTACATGTTGGTCATTTTCTGGAGTTATGGATTGTGGAGTTGTTATGGGTTGTGAACCCTGTGTATTTTATTTCTTGAATTATGACACGAATTGCACGTTTAAATTCTTATGGTCTTATTTATGGTTTATCATTTCTGGGTATAGTTCTTTAGAGAGGAAAATTTCGGGACGAAATTCTTTTAAGGAGGGTTAGTTGTAACATCCCGTATTTTTATTAATGGTTTTATTTATGATTTTATTTATCCAAAAAGGTTTTATACAAATTTTACCAAAAACCGATCACTCGACTAATTTTTAGTCAAAAACCGAAAATCTTCCGAAAAACTTTATTTTAAAAACCTGTTACTAATTTTATAAATAAAAAGGACCCAATAGATTTGTTTCTATAGATTTGTTATTTTTGAGTAGTAAAATAATATTTTTGGATCATGAGTTAACTTTTAAAACTTTAGGGACCAAATAGTTCGCTTTCCCAAACTCTCTCAAAACAGTTTGATAAACTTCTTTTCAGCCCACTTTCAAAATATAAAACAGAAAAACAAGATAGAAGAGAGAGATTATAAGTTTAGGAAGAAGAAGAAGAAACCACCATTAACGAGTTCTTACCGGAAGCATCTCCTCTACGTGCTAAGGCAACGGGGGTTATCCATTGCGACTAGACGAGGGTGTATGTTAGGGTTAGGTCTTGGGTTTAATTTAAATTGTGGGTTTTGCCTTTTATCTTAATTATGTTCTTAAATTGTTAATTGGGTTTTATTTGTTATACCTTTAATTCACTTATTTGAATTGTAGAAGTTGAGAAATTAGACTTATTAATTTCGAATTAATGAGATTATGGATGAGTTTGCGTGTTTTATGAGTTGATTATGTGATATTATAGTTGCTGACGAAATTGGGTAAATTTATGTTGAATAAAGATGAATTGTAGTTTATGCATACAAGGTGTTTGATAAAATGCCTGAATGAGATTTATATTGTTGGACTTGTTTGGCTAGTTGTGAATCTAGCACATATGCTTATGGGTTTTGTTGAATTACGTTAAATTGACGTATGAGTATGTGATAATTGAATGGTTTAATATGATTGGCCGAGGCCTTGTGATTTATTTATTTGTTAGCAATGGTCTATGTCTCTTCCTATACCAGGGACATAAGACGGCTGAGTGGTATAGGGAATGACTCGTCTTACGGACTGGGGCGAGTGGCGTGAAGAGGTCCTAGTATGCACTTTTATTATTTATTTGTTAGTAATGGTCTATGACTCTTCCTATACCGGGAACATAAGACGGCCGAGGGGTATAGGGAATGACCTACCTTATGGATTGGGGTAGGTGGCGTGAGAGATCCATGTTTGCTATAGATATATGTTGAAGTTATTTAATTTATTTCGTTGTACGATGTTATTTTATTTCTTTTTATACGTTGTTATTGTAGTTGTTGTTGTGAGTTCTTGCATTTATGGGATGGAGCGACGGTATCTTGTGGTGCCGTCCCGTCTATGTATGTGCATGGGACTTACCGTTACAGTTTTGTCTTTCAGGTACGACTTAGGTTGGCACATTCGGATAGGAGCATTAGAGAAGTATCGCATGGGCTTGGGGCTTCTTTCAGTTGCTTTCTTTTCACTTAGACTAGTTTTTGAGGTTGTAGCATACGGGCAAATTACTTTCGTTTGTTATCTTTTATAAATCTTTTCTAATCTTCTTGTCTTTTAGCCGCGTTTGGCAAACATTTTTATTTATTCGTTTAATTGTTCCTTTAGCTCGCAAGTTATTTTCTTTTAAAAGTTACATTTTGTACCAACAAGTTTATTTTCCTTTTGTTCAAAAAGGTCACTCCTTGATATCCGTTTTTCGGATTTTGGGGCTTGACAATTTTAGACCTTCAGTTTCATTAGAGAGAATAAAGCTATAATGGGGAAACACAAAACTTATATCAATACCAAAATATTAGAGCCCAAGAGAAACATGTTCAAATTATTAGATTTCAAAAACAAATATTCAGAAATAGTGCAGATTGTCTGAAAACATAGAACATAGAGAGCTAAACAAACATATTGTCCCCCTTTTTGCCAGAATTATTGGCAAGAAAAAACATATCATTCATCCTCGTCAGCTGATATGAACTCTTACATGGGGGAATTGTCTCAGTTACAACTGAATCATTCTGCACAGACACCTTACCTGGGGGAATTGTCTCGGTTACAAATGAATCATTCTGCACAGACACATTACCAACTGTGGACTCATCCACTTTTTAACAGACTTTTAGCCACAGTCTTAACTAGGAGAGGATGGTGTAAACACCTCCTCAGACAGATTAGCAAAGAATTCTCTCACAAGTTCACTGTAATATTCTCTAGGATAATTCAGAGTAACACTTAACCCAGCTGGTTCAATTAAATTTAGGATATGGTCTTTCATGTCTAAAACTTTCCCAACTTCAACTTTTCTTTTAGCAAAAATACTGTTATATTTTAAACCATCATATTTAGCAACACAATCAGAGTTTAGAAATTTTTCTAACCTATTAACACTAGGTCCAGAATAGCAAAATTCATCATCATCAACAGATAATCTAGTTGTCCTTCCCTTTTTAACAGACTTTTAGCCACAGTCTTAACTCTCTTGGATTTGAATTCAAAAGGCAAAGGACTAGTATTAGACCTAGTTTTCATTTTACTCAGATTGACAAATTAAACAATAGGTTCAGCCCTAGACCTATTATGCGCAGAGACAGAGGATAACTTACTCATAGGAGTACTCGTAGTAGGTGTTTCACCAATTATTATAGGAGAGTCTCCATCAATTTGTTCAGTCGCAACAGAAACAGCAGGAATTAGCTTTTGGGTTGTAACTGAACGTGGTTTTCCTGTGCTTCTTTTATGTAAAAAAAAGTTTGAGCAAAAGGTATATCTGAGTTACCAGATGAAGTAGGCGAATTAGGGTGAGACATGATCACAAAAAATTCTAGGGATACAATGGAAAAAAAAAAAAGATAAAAATATGAAGTATAGAGAGAGAGAGAGCAAGCAATTGTTGTGTATAATGGGAGATTTGCAAAAAATATTGATGTGAGTTTTGAAATGACAGAGATACCAAAAAAAATGCATGCAATCAGTTACAACAAATGAGGAAAAAATTTCCTTTTATTTTAAAACAAACTGATCCTTGTCAAACAAATTCCATTTAAATTATAAAACTATCATAATTTGAGTTTTTGACAAAAAAAAAATGACAACCAGATTTGAGTGATTAAAGGCACGCATACCAAATTATATATTGCAGAAAATAACTTTTAGCACAGAGAATTTTTTTAAATAATACAGAACTTGGCACATTAACATACCAAATTGGGCATTCAGTTATAACTGAGATTTGATACTGTATAGATGAGCTTATAATGCAAAGATAATTCTCTTTAAAGAAAAATCGATTAGTTTTGTTTTCTTAGTCAGGGGTTGACACTTTATGTTGCATGATAATCTCAATAAAATGGATTTTAAATCTGCGTCATTTTTGTTTTATATTTAGTCAGATCATAGTAATAGTACAGTTTTAACTGAGCTTTAACATGTTCTGCAGCCATCTGGATGCGTATTCAGTTCTAAACTGGTTAACCAATGGAAAAAAAGGATAAAAAAAACATCTATGTGTAAGCAGTGAGAGATCTTTGTCTAGTATTAGCACTTATTCAACACATATAACATATTTGTGTCAAACACCCCTCTATATTAAACAAAATAGTCACTAAATTTTAGGGATTTTTCAATACAACTCATGCAGTTTTACACAAAATTTTATAATCTTTAGGAATGTAATATATTAATATGTGATTGGGTTATGCAGATTCAAAGAAATAGATCTCCAAGTCACTTCTTAGGGTTTCAATTTTTTTACATCCAAAGGCTTAGTAAATATATCTGCAAGTTGTTTTTAAGTTATAATATGCTTAAGAGTCAAACTTTGTTTTTCTACTAGTTCTCTTATAAAGTGATATCTCAAATCAATGCGTTTAGTTCTAGAATGATTAACAAGCTTTTTTGCAAGATTAATATCACTTTTGTTATCAACAAAAAAGTAAAAATTTCATCTTTCACATCATAATTTCTTAACATTTCTCTCATACACAACAACTGAGTACAAGCACTCCCTACATCTATATATTTTGCTTCTGCTATAGATAGAGAAATACTAATTTTCTTTTTGCTAAACTAAGAAACCAAGTTATTTACAAAATAGAATAATCCTCCTGAGGTGCTTTTCCTATCATCAACACTCCCTGCCCAATCAGCATCACTGTAACCAACTAGATGATTGTTAGTGTTCTTAGTATACTAAATGCCTAGATTTGATGTTCCTTTAACATACCTAATCACCCTTTTAAATGTAGTTAGATGAGTTTCTAGAGGATTGACTTGAAATCTAGCACAAATAGCAACACTATAACAAATATCAGGTTTGCTGGCAGTAAGATACAGAAGACTTCCTGTCATAGATCTATAGAGGCCATGACCGACTTGTTTACTTGAATCACTCTTAGTCAACTTGAGGGTAGAACTCATGGGAGTTCTCTTACACTTAGCATCATATAAGTTAAAAAATTTCACTAGATTGTGCCATATTTAGTTTGAGACAGAAATATACCCTTATTGGTTTGTTTAACTTGAAGTCCTAAAAAAAATTGACCTCACCTCCTCCACTCATTTCAAACTCAGTTTTCATATCAACGATAAATATATTAACCAATTTCATGCAAGTAGATCCAAATACTATATCATCCACATAAATTTGAGCAATCATAATAGCATTGAAAGTTTAATTAATAAAAAGAGTTTTATCAACACCATCTCTAGAGAAACCTTTCTTAAGCATAAATTTTGTTAACTTATCATACCAAGCTCTCAAAGCTTCCTTAAGACCATACATAGCCTTTATCAAGTGATACACATGCTCAGTTTTAACTGAGTCCTCAAAACCTTTAGGCTGCTTAACATAAACTTCTTCAATGATATCACCATTCAGAAAAGCACTCTTCACATCCAACTCAAACAACTTAAAATCATACAGACACGCAAGAGAGAAAAGAATTCTTATAGACTCAATCCTAGCAACATGAGAAAAAATATCATCAAAATCAATTCTCTCAATTTGAGTGTAGCCCTGAGCAACTAGCCTAGATTTGTTTCTAATTATAACACCATTTTCATCACTTTTATTTCTAAATACCCACTTAGTTCCTATGACATTTTTGTTTGCAGGCTTAGGCAGAAGAGTCCATACATCATTTCTCTCAAATTGTAACAATTCTTCCTGCATAGCTTCAATCCACCCATGATGCTCTAAAACTTCATTGATATTTTTAGGTTCTATTTGGGAGACATAGCAAGCCAGACTAAGAAGATTACATACTCTTTTTCTAGTTTGCATGCCTTCATTAACATTTCCAATAATATTATCCAAAGAGTGGTTTTTCTGAGTCCTCACATCCTGAATTTTCTTTTTTATGCATTACCTTGTTGTAGAGTGCCTTCATCTTCTGCATCACATTTAGTTTCCGGAGCAGTTTCAATTCTAGATGGTTCATCAACTTGATACTTACTTTTCTTATTCTTTTTGTTTAATTTTCAAAGCTTAAGTAGTTTCATCTTCACATGTACACTTATTTATAGTCTTAGTATCATCAAAGACCACATTGTAATATTCTATAATAGTTTGAGTTCTCAAGTTATACACTCTATATGCTCTACTATCTGTAGCATTGCCAAGAAAAATTCCTTCATCACTCTTTGAGTCAAACTTATCTAGGCTTTTCCTGTCTCTCAAAACATAATACACACATCCAAAAATATGCAGTTTTAGTGGTAATTTTTGTGACAGAGACTCTGTTAATGATATGACAAGCTGTGCTGACTGCTTCTGCCCACATTCTTTTGGCAAGTTTTTTAGAATTTAGCATAACTCTAGGCATTTCTTGAATAATCCTATTCTTTCTTTCAACAACACCATTTTGCTGAAGAATTTTAGGTGTAGAAAACTCATGAGAGATACCAACAGCATCACAACAAGCAGCAAATTTATAGTTTTCAATTTATTTTCCATGATCACTCTTTATTCTCACTATTCTTCCAATTGTGTGTTTTTTTTTTTCATTTTGAAGTTTGATACAGAGATTTTTAAAAATATTGTAAGCATCAGATTTTTCTCTCGCAAAAATTACCCATAAGTATCTGGAAAAAACATCCACAACAATCAAGATATATTTCTTACCACCATAACTCTCAGTCTGCAAGGGACCCATAAGATCAATGTTGAAGAGTTCCAATACATGGTTTGTGTATACCCGACTTAGGCTTTTATGAAACATTTTAATTTGTTTGACTTAAACCCAGTCACTGCATGCACCAGGACTCTTAACATTTATATCAGGAATGTCATGAACAGCACCTGATTTAACAATTTTACTTAGAGTTTTATAATTAGCATGCCCAAACTTTTGATGCCAAATTTCAGCCAAAATGATTCTTCCGTGGTTATAACTGAGTTTTTTAGAATTAGATTTTTCAAAGATATAACAATTATCCGCAGATCTAATTCCAGACATAACAGTTTTATTGTTGAGTCAGTAACTGTACATATTTCTTTGGAAAAATCAACTAACACATCATTATCACACAGTTGACTAATGCTAATCATTTTTGCTTTCAAACCTTTAACCGAAAGCACATTCTTTATGCTGGCGATACATGTCACACATAGAGTTCATTTCCCAATAGTAATACATGCATTACCACTTCCAAAAGTAACAATAATGTTCTTTACTTTTTCAACATTTTAAAGATAATATGGATTTCTAATAATGTGTTTTGAGCATCCACTGTCAAAGTAGCAGGAGTTAAGACATGTAGCTTTCAAAGACATTATAGTGATAATTTGACATATAGTGGGAATATTACTAATTTTCTTGACACGCCAGACTCAACTACGATTAGAACAATAAGTTTTCTTATAGCAGAATTTAGTTCAGTATTTGTCATTAATTCTCTTAAAGCAGTTGGATTCAAAGTAACCAACCCAGTTGCAGTAATAGCAAACTTTTCTTGTGTACTTTATAGATTTAAACCGTTGATTAGGTTTGAACCAAAATTGAGTTTTTTTTTTCTTTTCAATTATAACTGAATTCTTACATGAACTTACCTTTTCTTTGGTGGAACTTTCAACTTCTTCTTGAGTGGATTTTACAAACACAGTAGTGCATTCTCTGCTGAAACCATTGTACCCAATCCACGTCCATCATTTGCTAATCTTTGAGATGACAGAATCACATCCAATCTTTTTGAGACTGAGGCTGAGGCTGAGGCTGAGGTATTTAACATCTTTATCTTATTTTCTGCCTCACTTATTTTTACCTGGTTTTTGCATTTCAACTTTCAATTCACAATTTTCTAGAGTTAGTGAAGCAAGTTTATTCTCAATTTCTTGACATTTTTTAGTGTGCAGAGTGTATTTTTCAAATAAGTTTAAATATTGTTTTTCAACATCTTCCCTAGTAACTCTTTCATCATCACTATCATAATCATTGTCAGATTTAACTTGATTTTTTTCAGAGAATATATTAGAATTAGATAACTCAATAAATTTAGCAAAACTACACACATTAAGTAGTTTCTTCATTACTGTCACTATAACTTCCACTTTCATCAGAAGATGACATATCAACCATTTTTGCTATGGGTTTTCTTAACGTGTTAGCACATTCCGTCTGAAAATGACCACGACCACCACAGACTCTGCATTTTATGTCTTTAGGCATTTGATTGTTTAGAGAATCTTTACTTTTAAAGTTTTTATAATAACTGTTAGATTCCCATCTATTTTCAGCCTTTTTAGATTCATATTTGTTACCATGATATCCACTCTGACCATTAAATGGGCTTATAAATAATTTTTTGTAAAGTTTTTTTCGCAAAGTATGCATACTCTTCATCATCACTTTTATTTTCAGTTACAACTGATTTTTCTGTCTTGCTTGGAGTGCAACCCCTCCCATAGGTGCTAAGATTTCCTATTAACTTTTCCAGTTTCATTGTCTCAAGTTCACTAGACTATTTAATAACAGTAACTTTCATGTCAAATCTAGGGCGAAGACATCTAAGGGTTTTTTTTAATAAGTTTTTTTTCAGAAATATTTTTATCTAGTGTTTAACATTACCAAGAAGGGAACATATTTTGATATTAAATTTTGCAACATTTTCTTCTTCTTCCATTTTTAAGGCTTCAAAGTCAGTAGCTAACTGTTGGAGTCTGGAGTCTTTAACTTTAATTGTTCCTTCAAAAGTGACTTCTAAAGTTTTCCAACATATTTTACTATTAGGACATTGATAGATTAAATAAAGAACATTTATAGTTAACCCATTGTAAAGAGCATACACAACCTTGGAATTACCTAGAGCTTGTTTCTTGTGTTTAGCATTCCAAACTGTTTTGGCCACATTTGATACCTTTCCTTTAGCATCAGTTAAGATTGGTGGGGTCCATCCATCTTCCACCATGCTCCAGACATCTTCATCTATCTACTTGATGTATGCTTTCATCTTAAGCTTCCACAATCCATATTTTGCAGCAACTCTCAATAGTGGTGGTTTTTCACCAGAATTTACTTCTTCCATAAGATCCATAGTTCTTAGAGTATATGATTCACACCAAGTATATACGATGTCAAACTCTGATACCAATTGAAATAACTAAATGTCTTAATAATCTAAGATGCAGTGACGCGTGTTTCAGTCACAACTGAACTTTATAGATTTCAATTCTCAGTTGTAACTGAAACTGGATTTCGAATAAGTTTAACAAACACACAATCAAACGTACTGAACAAGAGATGAACACAACACATTGGATAACGGATTTCGATCTAGTCTACTCTCCGGAACTCTTGCTCATATTAGAATATTGAGAAACCTTACAAAGCGTATTTGAGTCTTACAAATCAGTAGCTCTCTATCTGTTTATGCCTATACAACTATTGCTATTACTCCTCTAAACTATTCAGTATAGCCTCATGTGGGAGTCTATCTCTCTTAGCAAATTTCTCTGTATTCTTTTAAAAAATAAATCTATTGTTCTTAATACATAATTAAACCATACAACCTATTATGCATTTATATATTGTGTCTTTATTCATTGTGATTGATCTCTCAATCTTTTCTTCAAAAGTTGACTAAGATAGACGAATCATTGCTGCGCAATTCTTCATATAATATCTTCTGAAATTGCATATATTCGAATATATTCTCATCATAATATGCTTGATCAAGAAGATATAAATCTACAGAAATCTTGACATGTATGTCAATATTTTTCAGTTGCAAAAGTCAGTTACAACTGAAATTGTAACTAATAAATGAACCATTAGTAACAAAATGAATATATGACTGAGTAAATGACCAAGTGTTGTTTATCAAAATAGTGACAACCAAAAAAATTATTAGCTGATATAAAATAGGTCGTAACAGTTTCAGTTCACCTTTGCTACTTTGATCCGGTTAGCTTCAGATTTAGTAAAAAAACATTATTGGTGGGTGTGTTTGTATCATAGTTGCACGGAGTGGGAGCGAGACCGAGGAGGCGGATAATAGTTGAAGTGAGGAAGCGTTGTCCGTAGCGCCAAAGAGAAATTATATATATATATATATATATATATATATATATATATATATATATATATATATATATATATATATATATATATATCTTCTATAATTTTATACATAAAATACTATTAAATGATAATAAAATTCCCAATACTTAAAATATTTTAAAATATATAAAACAAAAACTAATACTCTTTTATTGGATAACATAGGTATATGTAGGTTTGGGTTAGATATGGATATTTTGGCTTAGATATGGATATGGTTGATATAGCGCACATACAAATCGGATGTTAATAAGGTTAAATAACGTTTCATTCACTACATATCTTTCTAATTCTCACAATTATGTATTTATTTCCCCTTTACACGTAAAATGGAAGTTTCTGTGAGCTTCAACACGGAGGCTCAGAAGAGAGCTTTCGAAGCCAAAGCCTATATAATTTAGAAGTTTCCTGCAACTATAGTTTGTATTGTTTACAGATGGATGCTATTATGAATACCTAGATTGTTATCTTATCGCTACCACCTAAAATAGTTACTATTATAGCTACGTGTAGTCATTTTATCACTTATCAATAGCTACTCGGTTTATTTTGGGAAAAAAAAAAAAAACTTCTTGGAGTTGTAGTGTTTCTTCTGAGTTCTCACAAACAAAGTGAATTGTTCTAGTAATGAGAATCAACATCCCCATATATTATTAATAAAATGAGTTGCTCCAAGATATATATATATATAAGAAATATTATGATAAATAAGAAAGCAAAAAAAATACCAAAACAGAATAGTACAAGTCATTCATCAAATCAGAAAACAATTGTATGGACTTGTGCACTATAATTTAGTGTGATCAACCAATATAATTTTGTAGTTTTAATTTTGAATTAATTTTACGATAGTTATTTTTGTATTTATTAATAGGTATTGAAGTTTTAGTGGGTGTCACACCCTAAACTATAGAGCATCAGGTGTACGGTAACGTTACTCCATCACATTTAATTTATAGCATTTTTTTTTATATCTTCTCTTTACTTAGTTTTTCATCGGAAGAGCATACAAATATGCATACTCATGCCGTATTTTATCCGTGCTAATATTTTAAAGTTAATAATTCTTCCTCCTAAGCTAATTGACACTAATTTGATTTCTTTGTCAATTTATATTCACTTGTCATTATTTATCTTGAAAAACTTAACATGTGTAAGTAAAATTATGTCAAAATAATCGACATATCTCACACGTACTCAGTGCCGCCTCCAGCATTTTAGAGGCCCAAATAAAATTTGAAAAAGAGGCCTTAAATTAAAGTTTTTTTTCAATAATGATCATTAATATGACTTTTTATTAAACCGTATTTAAAGTATTTTTTTTAATTATAACTTATTAAATACAATAAACTATTATAACTAGACCGTTTCCCTTAATTATGTGTTATTTTAACTAGGAGTGTTGCTATAGTCACCCAAATATCTAACCCAAAAATCTTATCCGCTGATTTGGCAGATTAGATGTACCCATCATGTATTAGGTGAAAATTGTTTTTCAAAATCACAAATAAAAAGATTGGTCTATCTCATCCGCCACATCGGCGGATAAGGTTTTTGAGTTGAAAATTTGGTGAGAAAAAACATTTTCCTAACTATAATGTTTTTTTTGATATTTTTACTTCAGATGTGTCTAACACCATTGTATTTATTCTAAAAAATATAAGAGTCAATTATGTTATTTCTCTTAAAATGAGAAACTATTATTAAAAAATTTATAAACTTTACCTTCATATTGAATCACCTCGATTTATTTTTTAGACATTTGTTTAGTTGACTTCCAAGAAAACGGGCGAGCCCTTTGTGGAAACACATCAACTGTTTGAGATCGAACACCACCATCATCATGTCTATCAGTGCGGTTGTATGATTTCTCCACGTTGCTTAGGTACTCTGAACAAAAAGTTAAAGCCTCATTAGCGATATATGTCTCCGCTATGGAACCCTCAAGATGAGCCCTATTGCGCATATACTTCTTATAAGTTCCCATCAATCTACAATGGAAAAAAGTTAAGAGTTAAAAATATTATACTACAAACTTAATAAAATAATACCATATTCGCAATAAACATGTAATAATTTAAATTTACCTTTCAATTGGATACATGCATCGAAAAGTTATAGGGCCGACTATCTTGACTTCACATGCAATATGTACCATCAAATGGATCATTATATCAAAAAAGGCTGGAATAAATACTTGTTCAATTTTGCATAGAGTGAGACCAATCTCATTTTCCAACCTCTCCATATCATACACTATGACAGATTTTGCACATAACTGTTGGAAAAAACTTGAATTGTGCATGATGGGATCAACCACTTCTGGCGAAAAGTATTTACGAATACCAATAGGAAAAATACGTTGTAAAAGTACATGGAAATCATGTGTCTTTAACCCTGTTAGTTTTCCTTTTTCAGTATTAACACAACTGGCAATATTACAAGCAAACCCGTCGGGAAATTTGATTGAGGTCAAGAATTGCATGAAGTCATGTTTATCAGATGGCTTCATTGTATAATAAGGATGACTCTTCAAAAGTTTATCTCCTTTATATTGCAACCATAACTTTTTCTTGATGCCTAAATTCATACAGTCTTGTCTACCTTTAAATGTATCTTTTGTTTTTTCCTCGATGCCCAAAATGGTGCCAACGACACTGTCGCACACATTTTTTTCAATGTGCATCACGTCAAGATAATGTCTAATTTTAAGCTTGGACCAATACGGCAACTCAAAAAATATACTTTTTTTGGACCACATCGGCTTTTTGGAATTTTCCATAAGAGCCTTTCTTTTTTTACCATCAGAAGTAGGATTCTTCTCTTTCTCATCAAAGTCAGTTATTTTATTTAATTGGTCCAAATGGTCAACTCCTGAGAACTTTCTAGGTCGACCTCTATGTTCAACACTGCCATCAAATACTTCACCATTCAAACGCCATGGATGATCATATGCTAACCAACGATGATGTCCCATGTAACAAAATTTTCCCCTTATCCCCAAAGATGTTATATCTTTATTACAAACCGGACATGCTTTATAACCCTTCGTTCTCCAACCCGACAAATTTCTATAAGCAGGAAAGTCATTGATTGTCCATAAAAGGGCTGCTCGCAACATAAATGTAGAATTTGTGGTTTTATCATAGGTTTTCACACCAATTTCCCACAGATCTTTTAACTCATCGACTAATGGCCTTAAGGAAATATCAATCCGCCCACTCGGAGCTTTAGGTCCAGAAATCAATAAAAACAACATGGAAAATTCTTTTTTCATGCACAGCCAAGGAGGAAGGTTATATGGGATAGTAATGGCTGGCCACATGCTATATGACTTAGCCATATTATTATTAAGATTAAATCCATCTGAAGCGAGTCCTAATCTCACATTACGTGGGTCTTCAGCAAAATCAGGATACATACGGTCAAACTCTTTCCAAGCCTCGCTATCTGCAGGGTGCCTCATTATACCATCTTCCACTCTTTCTTCCTTATGCCATCTCTTACTAGAAGATATGTGGTTTTCCATGTAAAGACGTTATAATCTAGGCTTCAATGGAAAGTAGCGCAAAACCTTTTGAGGAATTTTCTTTTGATCCTTCCCATCATCGTCTTGAACATTGCTTTTTTGATTCTTGTATCGTGACTCTCCACAAACAGGACACTTTTCCTTTCCTTCATTTTCTTTATCGAACAAAATACAATCATTGGGACAAATGTCAATCTTATCATACCCTAACTCAAGATCTTTTAATATCTTCATACAATGATAATGAGTCTGAGGCAATCGATGATTTCGTTAAAGCATATGCCTCATTATATCTAGCATGACATCAAAACATTTATTAGACACTAGATATGTGACTTTCATGTGCATCGGCTCTACAACCACAGAAAAAATTGAAAACTCATCGTACCCAGGATACAGTTCTTGTTGAGCCTCATTCAACAGCCTCTCGTACTTTTTATAATCCTCAATAGTACAAAAAGTTGACCTACACCCTTCTACATTATCAAAATCATCATCATAATCCATATTTTGATTTCCAGATACACATGATGCATAGGGAAAGGCATCGGTAACCATGTTCAAAGCCTCATCATTATCACAATCATCTGATTGTCGGACGGTATTTGAATGTGTTTCATTACAATCTAGGCCTTCACCATGATGGATCCATGGATTGTAGAAAGGCTCAATACCATATCTAAATAAATGTTTATGAACTGCTTCCAATTACCACTTCTTTAAATTACTACACTGCATACATGGACACTTGATTTTATTTTGTTGATCTAAATGGTTTTTGGCATTCTCGATGAAATCTTTGATCCCTACTTCATATTGAGTACTCACACGGTTGGGGTTGCGCATCCAACTTCTATCCATCTGTAGCGTTGAATTTATGCTGTACAAAAGAAAAAAAATTGTTTAAGCTCAAAGAAGCATGAAAACCCAAAACCTGACAATCCAATTTCTAAAAGTCAAAAAAAAAAAACATTAATGAAATTATCAAACAAATAACTATGACTAGAATGATCCAACAATTTTTTTCTTGAAAACCCCATTAAAATAAATCTACTGCCAAAATATATATCTATCACCAACTCTTGGAGAAAGAAATTAATATATTAAAAAAATATGACTTTATTTGTTATAGTAAGTTATAAATTACTTGTTTTACCATCTGAAAAATATTTATTTAATGACCAAGACGATAAGATGGGTAAAACTTACCACATAAAAATAAAAGTCGAAACACAATAGAAAAAAGTTGTACTAAGCCAATTAAATAAAGATTAAAAATTAGACGCCACAAATATAATACAAATCAAAGATTTTTATAAATCATTAAAACACATCCATGTAATAACATTGATATCACCTCACAAAATTAAGAGGATATATAACCAAATTGGACTTCATATCGTAAGCTAATAAAAAGAAAATCTAAAAACACCCAAAGTAGCTAGAGTAGTTTGAAACCAATATATAATATTATAAGCATTTTATCGAACACCTTGTTAGCATAATTTAGTATGAACGTTAATATAAAGAGACTAAAATTATTATACGTGATTTACAATAATTTATAGATGAAATTGTGAAGGGTATAAGCAGATGTAGGAAAGTGATAAATAAATAAAAAAAGAGGCACAAAGTACATTATCAAATACTTATACGTATTACTGGGACTGAATTTCAACTTGATTAGTGTATTTTGTGTTTTCAATAATGATTATTAAATTAGACAAGAAAATTACCCACAAAACCAAGATATAACCACATAGTTTGTCAAACTAAATCAATTTGAAAGGTGATAAAAGTAATAAAAAAAAAACGTACCTATACACGAATAAACGGTGATGGGTGATCAGGAAGAATAGAGGTTAGATGATTGTGGTGATAGAAAAGGGATGATCTATTTGAATATACAAAATATGTTATAATTAAGCCTCTACTTAATTTTTTAATCCAACTCTGATAAAATAATGAATAATAATGATATTCCTAGGATAAGCCAACTCTTTGCAATTAATGGAGGGTGTCCTTAGTAAAACGAAACTAACTATTACAATATTAAAAAAATATTTAATTTATATAAAATTAATGAATACCTATGCTCTAAATAACTTTTATTCTATATATTTATATCAAATTCGATCACCTAAAATAAACAAAAATAATATCTAGATGAAACCATAGAATTTATACTTACATATAAAAATAGTACATTTTACAAAAAAAAAAAAAAGTAAGATAAGTGAAAACCATAAATTTTAGTTGTTTTTATAATTTTAAGTTGTATCACCAACTTTAGTTTTTAAGTGAGTAAACTTGAATTTACTTTGATAGTTATTTATTTGAATGTCTAGATGCTATTAACGTAAAAATATTTTTATCATCCAAATTTACAAGATTGAGTTAAAAAATTAGTTTCCTTCTCTTGTAAGATATATGTGTAAGATTTATTACTAAATAATTATATGAAAATATTATCACTCTTATACATTATCCTGTTAGTTACCAAAAAGATAAAATTAAGGATTGGATCATGAAAACAAAACTATTTAAGAATTGGTCCGGCTATAAAATTTAATTAAGCATTGTTCCATTATTCATAAAACTAATTAGGATTGGTCCATTAATTATTAAATATAAAAAGCGTCCCAATATTATTTATGTTATTTATCTATATACCTCCCTCTCTCTATATAGATATATATATCAGATTTAATCTGAGAATCGATGTGTAAGCTATAGCATCATCTTTTAGTATCGAAGTTTGCTCGGCAAACCCTTTCTTCAGCTCGCCTCGTCCCTCGCCGTTCCCTTTCTGGTGCCGCCGGTATTTTCCCCATCTTATTTATATTTTTACATATATATATATATACACACCTTGATATGTTATATATATATACACACACATAGTATTGGATCCTTTGATTCAGCTTATATTTGTTTCATCTCGCAATTTCTATTTGTGTGGAAATTCCATTGCTGAAGATTAGCTATACCCAGTTCATGAGTTAAACATGGTTTTTTCATGTTTGGAAACACTGATTGTGATCGACATGATTTTATAGGTTGATGAAAAAAATTGTTTTTTGTAAATTCTTACGAAATTTATACAGTTCCAAAATATTACGATTCAGACTCTTTTTGTTGACGATGATTGGGTCCCTGGACATGAATGAAAAAGTGTACCATTTTTTATTGGTTCAGACTGTTTTTTAAAATGACTTAAAATGTTTCAGACTCTTTTGTAATTTAGGATGTAAAATGTGGTTCAGACTATTTTTGGTTCAGACTCTTTTATAAATTTTAGTTCAGACTCTTTTTAAAATAACTTAAAATGGTTCAAACTCTTTTTAAAATAACTTAAAATGGTTCAAACTGTTTTTTAAAATGACTTAATATGGTTCAGACTCTTTTTAAAATGACTTAAAATGGTTCAGACTCTTTTTTAAATGACTTAAAATGGTTCAGACTCTTTTTTAAATGACTTAAAATGGTTCAGACTCTTTTTTAAAATGATTTAAAATGGTTCAGACTCTTTTGTAATTTTAGGATGTAAAATGTGGTTCAGACTATATTTGGTTCACATTCTTTTATAAATTTTGGTTCACACTTTTTTAAAATAAATGTGAATTAATTTAAGCATACCAAAAAGTCTTTTATAGTTGTTGCTCATGATAAATATTTTTCAAACTGGATGAAGAAAATATACCAGACAGTAGATACTTTGAGAATAGTATCTTGTCATTGTGATTTTCTGGAATACTGCTATATGAAGAAACTTGCAATGTGATATAACAGTGGAAATTGGTATAACTTGGTGCGCAAAACTGAAAGAAATGAAGTCTGAACCTTAGGTTCAAATTTCAATGGTTCAGATTTTTTTTAAAATGGCTTAAAATGGTTTAAACTGTTTTTAAAATGATTTAAAATAGTTCAGACGGCGTCGGCGGTGGTCGACTGTGGTGGTAGGTGCAACTCTCTTTCTCTCTTTTTGGTTCAAACTCTTTTGTAATTAGGATGTAAAATGCGATTCAGACTGAACCATTTTAAGTCCTTTTAAAAACAGTCTGAACCAGTTTAAATCATTTTAAAAACAGTCTGAACTATTTGAAGTCATTTTAAAAACAGTCTGAACGATTTGAAGTCATTTTAAAAACAGTCTCAACGATTTGAAGTCATTTTAAAAATAGTTTGAATCATTTTAAATTATTTTAAAAAATAGTCTGAATCATTTTAAGTTATTTTAAAAACAGTCTGAACCATTTTCAATTATTTTAAAAACAGTTTGAATTATTTTAAGTCATTTTAAAAAACATTCTGAACTATTTTAAGTCATTTTCCTCTTACTTTAATATTCTGCTGATGTTATTACTCCATGCTTGCACACTTCTGCGGATTAATCAACTGAAAATAACAAATAGTCTAGTCATACTAAACAACGAAAGCAATCAGATGAAGATTGCATTTCATTCGGTCATTCAAGTTAAAGAGCAAATGCAAATAATATTGGTCTTAAAGTGCATATATATTAAAGTCAATAACGGCTCTCTGGTGAAAAAGACCGGATTAATCAACCCTGTTGAAAAAGGTTGATTTAAAATGGTTCCGACGAGTCGGTAGTGGTCGACTGTGGTGATAGGTGCAGCTCTCTTTCTCTCTTTTTGGTTCAGACTCTTTTGTAATTAGGATGTAAAATGTGGTTCAGACTGTTTTTAAAATGACTTAAAATGGTTCAGACTGTTTTTAAATGACTTAAAATAGTTCAGACTGTTTTTTAAAATGAATTAAAATGGTTCAGACTGTTTTTAAAATGACTTAAAATGGTTAACACTGTTTTTTAAATGACTTAAAATGGTTCAGACTGTTTTTTAAATGAATTAAAATGGTTCAGACTGTTTTAAAAATGACTTAAAATGGTTCAGAATACTTTTAAAAATGACTTAAAATAGTTCAGACTGTTTTTTAAGATGACTTAAAATGGTTCAGACTGTTTTTAAAATAAATTAAAATGGTTCACACTGTTTTTAAAAATAACTTTAAATAGTTCAGACAGTATTTTAAATGGCTTAAAATGGTTCAGCCTGTTTTTTAAATGACTTAAAATGGTTCAGACTGTTTTTAAAAATGACTTAAAATGGTTCAGACTGTTTTTTAAATGACTTAAAATGGTTCAGACTGTTTCTTTTTCGTTATTTAATTTTTGTTGGTTTTTTGGGATTTATATTTTTTGGGATTTTTAAAAAAAATCAAGCTTTTCGGGGTTTTGCCTCTTTTAATGTTTTTGGATTTTTTCATATTTTTTTTTTTCATTTTTGCATATTTATTTGCTGGAATTTTTTCATTTTTTCTGATTTTTTACATTTTTATTGTTTAGTTAGGAAAAATGGACCAATCATTAATTAGTTTCAGTTTCATGGACTAATCCTTAATTAAGTTGTAGATAAGGTATCAATCCAAATTTTAAATTGGAAAAAATAGGAAAACCTCAAAAAATAAAAACAAAATAAGAAAAATCAGAATTCTTTTTAAATAAACGAAAATACAAAAAAAAAACTGAAAAAACATTTAAAAAAAAGTCAGGAACACGAAAAAACCTCGAAAAAAATGCTAAAAAACCAAGAAAATACCAAAAAACAAAAATCATAAAAAGTTCAAAAAAATCAGAAACCCGCAAAAACCCAAAATTGATAAAAAGTAAAAAAAAAATCCAAAATCACAAAATAATGAAAAAATGTTAAAAAAAAGTCAGAAACCCGAAAAATGGTAAAAAAATTTAAAAAAAACAAAGCAAAATCCAAAATCACAAAAAAATAAAAAAAAAACGTTCAAAAAAGCCGGGAACCCGAAACAAATCTGAAAATTAGTTATAAAAAAAAAAAGAAAAATCCAAAAAAATGAAAAAACGTTCAAAAAAGCCGACAATCCAAAAAAACCCAAAAAATTGTAAAAAAAGAAAAAAACCAAGAAAAAATCCAAAATCACAAAAAAATAAAAAAAAAACGTTCAAAAAAGCCGATAACACAAAAAAACCCGAAAAATGGTAAAAAAAAAAAAAAAAACCAAGAAAAATCCAAAATTACAAAAAAATGAAAAAACGTTCGAGGAATTTTTTAAAATGACTCAAACTATTTTCAAATGATTTAAATAAGACTCAGACTATTTTAAAAATGACTCATACTGTTTTTAAAATTAATTAAAATGACTCAGAATGATTTTAGAATGACTTAAAATGGATTAGACTGTTTTTAAAAAGACTTATACTGTTTTTCAAATGACTCAGACTGTTTTTTAAAATGAATCGAAATAACGCAGACTGTTTTTAAAATTACTCACATTGTTTCTAAATTACTCAGATTGTTTTTAAAATAACTAAAAACGACTCAGACTATTTTTAAAATCATTGAAAATGACTCACACTGTTTTTAAAATGACTCATACTGTTTTTAAAATGACTTAAATAAAATCATACTGTTTTTAAAATGACTTAAATCGACTCATAATGTTTTTAAAATGACTTAAATCGACTCATACTGTTTTTAAAATGAATTAAATCGACTCATAATGTTTTTAATATGACTTAAAATAACTCATACTGTTTTAAATATGACTTAAATCGACTCATACTGGTTTTAAAATGACTTAAATCGACTCATACTTTTTTAAAATGACTTAAACGACTCATGCAGTTTTTACAATGATTTAAATCGACTCAAACTATTTTTACAATGACTTAAATCGACTCAGACTGTTTTTACAATGACTTAAATCGGCTCACACTGTTTTTAAAATGACTTAAATCGCCTCACACTGTTTTTAAAATGACTTAAATCGACTGATACTGTTTTTAAAATGACTTAAATCGACTCAGACTGTTTTAGAAATGACTTAAAACGACTCAGACTGTTTTTAAAATGACTTAAAACGACTCAGACTGTTTTTAAATGATTTAAATCAACTCAGACTCTTTTTAAAATGAATTAAATCGACTCAGATTATTTTTAAAATGAGTTATAACAGTGTCTTTTGTTCAACATGTAACAACTTTTGGACGTATCTCGTTATAATACTCATGAATGTGACAGCAATTCAATTCAATGGTATGTGCCTATTTAGATGAAAGTGATTTCACTGGGTATTTTACTTATATATATATATGTATACGTCCAATATTTAACGACGTGTGTACTAACATTAAATACCACCACCGGTTGTAAATGTCTAATTAAATGAATATGATTTCATTGGTATTTTAACACCTGTACAAACATTAAATAGGAGGTCTGACCTCAGAGGTTTGATACAGAAGTTGGGTGTAGTAGTGTGGAAGTATGCAAGTAACGTTACCTAACAACGTTACCTAATAAAAACTTAATTTATTAAAAATATAAAAGAAATATATATTTTTTTAATTAATATTTAAATTTATGATAGATTTAAATAGAGTTTAAATATATTTATTTAAATTTTTAATATATTTAAGTTTTAATACGTGTCGTGAGTTATACCATTAAGGTGTCCATTAACCTCTGAGCGGTCTGCATAAATCATAATCTTAGATAACACAAGGATCCTGATCACGTGCTGGATGTACTGCTAGGTTGCCAGTGGCAATAGAAACTCAGAGGCATACATGTGCATGACAATGACATGTATTTTCATTTATAATTTTGATTAATACATATGTTAATGCTATAAATTATATCATGTAATAAAAACTCAACCACCTATTAAAAACCTAAATAAATATATTGAAACCCTAATTTGAGTATATCCTAAATTTAATTAATATTAATTAATTATTTTTTTTATTTTTTATTTTTAGTAGATTAGGTTTTTATTACGTGGCGTGACTTATAACACACCCTACTAATACATCCGCTGTCTGTATTAAATAGACAGCGTCTATATTTAACAGATGTCTAATGATATATGAGTAAGAGTAACTAATAACAAAATTGTATATAAAAATAGTGCAATATGCTAAACATGTAATCAATTAAAATATATTATCAAAATATATAAATCTTTAAAAAAAATTCCTAAAACATACAAATATAAAATTACACATATTTATTAGAGTTGTATGTTTTGGGAATAAAAGTTTTGGTTTGTAATTTTTAGTAATTAGACTTGAAAAGTTATATATTTTGGTAATTTTTTCAAGGATAAATCGATATATAAATTTACACGCTATATTTACACATTAATCATATACCTCTGATGTCTATTGTTTTTAATGGCTGAGATTGAATCAAGGATTAAAAAACAACACTTCCAATCTCTTTCTTTATTTTTCCAGACCTCCTCTTCTGTATCTCACGTCTAAATCCCTCTGGGTAATTCTTGAAGTCAAACTATTCAAAAACCAATGTATTGCACCAAATTTCATCCTAATTCTCAGTTTAAGCAAAATTGAATAAAGGCAATATTTTTTTATTAGGCTTTAATCTATGGGTTTATTTCACATGTCCATATTTTTAAACTCCTTGGTAGATATAATAGTGTTTTTAAAATGAATTAAATCGACTCAGACTATTTTTAAAATAAGTTATAATAGTGTCTTTTGTTCAACTTGTAACGACTTTTGGACGTATCTCGTTATAATACTCATGAATGTGACAGCAATTCAATTCAATCGTATGTGTCTATTTAGATGAAAGTGAGTTCACTGGGTATTTTACTTATATATATATACGTCCAATATTTAACGACGTGTGTACTAACATTAAATACCACCACCGGTCGTAAATGTCTAATTAAATGAATATGATTTCACTTGGTATTTTAACACCTGTACAAACATTAAATAGTAGGTCTGGGCGGGCTGTATGCAGACCTACTTTTTTTTTTTTTTTTTATAAATAAAATGGATACTTTCATTAAATTAAGTCATTACACAATAATGACCAAAAATGGTCCGGTACGCCAAAATAACATGAATTATCATAAGCTATTCTAGCATGATTCGCTAGACAATTTGTCGGGACATTTGTCGATCTCGGGCTCCAGCAAAAACTCCAATTATTACCGCAAGCAAGTTTACGGATATCTGTAACAAAAGATTCAATTTCTCATGGAACTGCGTTCGTATGTCCTTTGCAACATTGTATGAACGTTATGTTATTCGATTCGAAATCGACTTGATTCCAGTTATGGTCCTTTGCTCTTTGACATGCGGTCCTTAAAACCCAGGCTTCTGCCATTAGCGGGGACGACGTCTGAAACCCACCACTCCACATGTCCTCCAAATCTCCCAATCCATTGCGTACGATAATTCCTCCACCCGACCAAACACGATTGTTTTTAAAAGATGCATCTGTATTACACTTTAATCTATCATGAACGGGTTTGGTCCATTTCGTTCGCACTTGAGTGTTTTCAGATATATAGTCACTGCCATTGAGGTGCTCTTTCAGGAAGTCTTTATGCAAGTTTAAAGCTTGACGAATAACATGCTCCGGAGTTGGTTGTTTGTCGTTAAAAACGAGCTCATTTCTGTATTAGTGGGTAATAATAAAAATCATAATAAAAACTTAATTTATTAAAAATAAAAATAAAAATAATTTTTTTATTTTTAATTAATATTTAAATTTATGATAGATTTAACTAGAATTTCAATATATTTATTTGGATTTTTAATAGGTTTAGTTTTTAATATATAATATAATTAGTACTCTGTGTAAAGATCAAGTAATCCTGATCACGTGGTGAATGTACTGCTAGGTTGCCAGTGGCACAAACTCAGAGACATGCATGTGCATGACAATGACATACAAGTAAGAATAACTAATAACAAAATTGTATATAAAAATAGTGCAATAGGCTAAACATGTAATCAATTAAAATATATTATCAAAATATATAAATCTTTAAAACAAATTCATAAAACATATAAATATAAAATTACACATATTTATTAAAGTTGTATGTTTTAGAAATACAAGTTTTGGTTTATAATTTTTAGTAATTAGACTTGAAAAGTTTTATATTTTGGTAATTTTTTCAAGGATAAATCGATATATAAATTTACACGCTATATTTACGCATTAATCATATCCATCCGTTTTTTATTATTTTTAATGGTCAAGATTGAATTAATTAATTAAAAAAAAAACACTTCCAATCTCTTTCTTTATTTTTCCAGACCTCCTGTTCTGTATCTCACGTCTAAATCCCTCTGGGTAATTCTTGAAGTCAAACTATTCAAAAACCAATGTATTGCACCAAATCTCATCCTAATTCTCAGTTTAAGCAAAATTGAATAAAGGCAATATTTTTTTATTAGGCTTTAATCTATGGGTTTATTTCACATGGCCATATTTTTAAACTCCTTTGTAGATATATATTATATTATATAAAGTGTAAAATCTCTATCTTTTATTAGCCCACCACATGTTCGGTTTCAGAATTGAATCCTTAGTTTTTTTTTTTTTGCATTTGGTTTATATGCTTATGAAAGTGTTGACAATTTTTAACCTCTTTTGTTTGTAGCTTTTAAGCTTAGTTTTTTTTTTTTGCAATGAAGTTATCATAAATTTGTTTGCTAGATTTTCATCCAAAGGGAGAGAGAGGGAATTGAAAGGAGTTTAAATCTTTTACCTCATTTCTCTATTCTTTCCGTGCCCTCTTGCTTATTTTATCCAAAAACAAAATCTAAAAAACTTGAAAAAAATTGTACAATTACTATAATACATGTATCAATACATTCCAATAATAATTTTTAAAAGAAAATCCGCACGAAATTTATTTTGGAATAAATGTATAAATTAGTGTAAATTAAACATTGAATATTAAAAAAATTGTATAAAACAATATTATGTTCAAATGTTTTAAAATTTGAATACTATATAATATAAAAGTTTATAAAGTTGCGTTATAAGTTGTGAAAATTTAAAATTTGATTGAAAATAAGTAAGGGGGTACGGAATGAGATAGATAATAAGGGGTAGAAGATTTGGAGTCGAATTGAAGTGAAAAAGAGGCCTGGAAAAATAAAGAAGAGCATGAAAGTGTTTTTTTTTATTACTTGATTCAATCTCAACCATTGAAAATAATAAACAATTGAGGGTTATGATTTATTTGTAAACATAGCGTGTAAACTTATGTGTCGATATATGATTCTTATATATATATATATATATATATATATATATATATATATATATATATATTTACTATTACTATATGTGTAGAGGCCTTATAAAGTATTGTAACAATTATTTACAAAAAAAAACATGTTGATTAAACAAATTACAGTTTGATATATCTAGATTTAACTGTATTCTCCTCTTAGAAAATAACCATATGATGTTTTGAAATAAAAACTGCCATCAAACAAAACTGACACCTTTTTATAAAACAAAACTGTCCATTTTAAAAACCACCATTTCTCTGCAAAACGAATTTTCATATTCCTCTTCTCCAATTATTCTTACAGAGCAGGTATTCTATTTCTTTTTTGAATAATTACAATAATTTTTTTCATTCACACTCATAGGGTGGGCTCGACAACCAGTATGAGTTTATGACAAGGTATTAATATAATTGCAAATGACATGAGACTTAACGAGGATTAACGAATGGAGGAATATGTGCCCATGACACAGGCATGAGGCTAGGCTCTTATGCCCTTGTCTTATAATGCATATCGAACCAATATGTTATATGTTCAAAAGGTTGGCGTTGTGTTCCCTACAGTGTTAGGAGACCCTTGCTAAGATAATGTTTACTTATTCAGATATGACATATTTGATTTGGTTAATCATATATTACTATTGAAAGTGGTTTACATAGATTTATTGTTTTCTTCTCATTTGACGAGATTTTCTTCGTAATAATAATACGTGTATCCTTCAGTGCTGCAGATATCGTGTCTTGGACGCCATCGGGGATAGGCAAACTCTAGCGGCCACTATGGCTACATCATTTATTTGACTAAAAAATATACGGATCTTAAAATTTAAACTCCATCACAAACCATTTTTCCGACCCCTTTTCCAAAAGCCTGACATTTACAAAAACATGGTGCAGAAGTTGTGTAGAGCGGCTTAAAAACACACACACAAAATTAACATCAAAATTATTAGTTTTACGCACGAGGGGGGGGGGGGAGGGGGGGGGGGGGGGAGCATTTAGATGGATGAGGCATATTTATATAAAGAAACTAGATAGTGAAAAATAATATCACAAAACGGACCGTTGAATATTAAGTTGTGCAATTTCAAGAATCGGATATGGGGGAATTTACAAAAGTAAAGCTTTCGGGAGCCAATTGCGCGTAGAAGTTTTTTTTTTTTTTGCAAATCACTCATGATCTGAGGGAGTTAATTGCATTTTACCCTATGAAATTGGGAGAGATAAAATCTAGTTTTTTTATGGAAGCATAAAATGAATCAATTTTGGCCATTATATTATATCTAGTGGCTATAATTAAAAAGTGTCAAAAAATATAAATGATGCAAACTAAATCTAAGTACACAATATAAATATTTATTCCCTCTTTCTATTTCCCAAATTATACATTATTACCCATAGTCTACCACACCACAATCAAAAACCTGCTTGATAAAAAATAATAATGAAAAACATTTTTTTTTTGAATCAAATTATAAACCTTTGTATAAAAAAGGAAAAATTTTGTAAAGCATTTTGCAATATGATAAGAAAATATGTACTCCATTTCTTAAATATCAACCGACATCCAACATAGTTGAAACAAAATAATGAAAAACTGTGAGACAAATTCTGCAAAATTATTGAATAGTTATTTTTTTTATGGCTCATGTGTGTGTGTGCGCGCGTGTTTGTGTGATACTCTTTCTTTAATCATAGTGTAATAATAGCTTCTATAATATTAATGATACAAAATAATTTTGTTATTTCACTTGTTTCTGTGTGAAATTTTTTTTATTAACAGATTTTATGCTGCTCCTCCTGAGCACCAGTCATTGTTACGTTAATATAATAGTGTTTGAACTGACCTCTTTATACTCATTAATTTGTGATCAATTCAATCGTACATGCTTATATAAATTAAAGTAATTTCATATCGGTATTCACATTATACTTTAATTATGTTGGTCATATACACTTAAACTAAGATTTAAACAAACAACCACCCCAACGCCAACCCCATCCACACAAAAAAGACGTTTATGAAACTAATACAAGTATCGAATTACAATTAAGCATGTCCATGAACGTTTTCAAGTCAACTTCTAACTGTTCTCAAATTAGCATATATCTGCAGTAAAATTGAAACAAATTGTTATTTGATCTGATGTCTATTTAGGAGAACATATTATTTAGGAAAAATTTGCTTTGATTATATTGTGTTTGATTTTATTACGATTTATTTCTATAAAGATGCTTATACTTTGTTACCATATTACAACAATATCAATAGTATATCTACTGTTATATAATCAATATATCTATCTATATTTATTATTTAATATTTAATATGGTATCAGAGCCTAAGTTATAAGGTTCGGCTGATTCGGCGGGTGGCGGCAAAGCTACCCGTCGGGCCCTTTTCTATGAAGTCATTATATATTTTTAAAAAATAATTATATTTCGGAATCCTCTATTTTTCTACGTCAATTATTATTTTTATTTAAATTGTGTGAGACCCACTTTTTTCATTAATAAATAATTGGTCTAATAGACCTTATTAATGAACATTCAAAGCAAAAAAACAAATAAAATAAAATAAAAACTTAAAATGCAAGAAACTTTCACGAATCATCGTTAACTTTTCCTTCTTCGAACCTTCAATTGTAATACATTCTAGATGCTTTTAATAAAAAATGGTTCATAAGAATATGGCCAATGAGATTTTAAAATGGACTTATAATTTTAAGCCGATTTTGAACCATTGATTACAACTATTTGGAATATTTTAATTTTGCTACATTTTATTTATACAACAAATCTAATTTGTATTCTATTGCTAGAGCTTTTGGGATTCTCGTTAAACTAGATGATGCGAGACAAATTTACACAACCAAATTTGGCAAGAATTTATATAGAATTGATTTAAGTCTAGAGCTCAATGAGAGGGTTTGGTTCGAGTACGGAGATGAAGAGCAAGTTGATAGATTTTGTCAATATTGTTTGTATGTGTATCTTCCACCCTATTGCTCATTGTGCAAACAAATTGGACATGTAAATCATGCTTGTAAGGTGTTTGAAGAAATGACTAGGAAGAAAAATCCTATTGAAAAGACAAAGAAAATTAGTTTTATAAATATTAAATCATTTCAACATCCTAAAGTGATTCCAAGTATCGAGCAAACAGGGAAACATTCTAGAAAAGATAGAAAGATAAATAGATATTTACGTGGAGAAGAAATGGGAAAAAAAAAACTACCAAGGAACACAATAGTGGGTTATCATCAAGATTGGAAAAAAGATTTAATTGGAGTGTCATTACTCAATAGGTTTCAGGGCCTAACTTATAGCAATGAAAATGGGCAATAACTAGGTGAATATGACACTCCCTTGAATGTGTCAACTGTTGGCAGTCCTCCTGCTACTGAAAAACTTGATCACATCAGTTTGTTTATTTCCAACAAAGAATAAGAAGATGCAGAGGACGACTTTATAGCTGAACATATACTTTTTTTTCAACTTCAAGAACTAAATTCATTTGTAGATCATCACCCAAGTAACCAAATGAATTGCATTATGGGGTACTTACTTTAAAAATATGTGCAAGAAATTCAAATAATTTGCAGAATATTCAACTAGAAAGTAGTTCTAAAGCTATATAGAAGAAGAAAAAAAATCATTACCATGATGAGTATGATTGAAAATACCTCAAAAACTGAGCATCATATTCAAAATGCGAATGAGTTGGCAGTAGATCTATACTATTCCAATTGGGAAACGGATCAGGATGAAGGGTGGAATAAAAAGAAGAAGAAAAAAGAAAATGAAAATGAGTTAGTAAATAGAAAGGATGTGAATATGTATATTTTTCCACACCTACCGAATGAGTATAATTTTTTACTTTTAAAATGCCACCAAACGAGGTTATCACTATGAATATCACCTAGTCGACTTGTGATGAAAATATTGTTGGTGTGTTCAAATGAGAGGGGGATGGCTGCCTTTTATAAGCTCTAATGAAACCGCAGCCATAAATATTGGTCATCAATTCTGGGAGTTAGACCCCCAGAATCCGCTCAATCAATTCTGAAACCGCAGCATTTAATCTCATTCATTGCTGGCGTTTCTATTGCTGGAAACTCTAGGGACTACTTTTGTATTTTATACAAAACTCCCTATTCGGGTTTGGACCCAAGACACGAGACCCGAGACATTCCCCAAATCCCAAATCCCAAAGCCCAAGCCCAAGCCCAAGCCCACGCCCGTGCCCGTGCCCGTGACCCGTGACCCGAGACACGAGACACGAGCGAGCGCGCGTGTGTGGTACACACTAATACTCTTAGGTGTATGTGGACATGTTAGTTTAATAACTACATGGGTTGGTATGGTATATATATTGTAAAATTAGCTCTTAATCTTCCAATATGGGATTATACGAAATGGTTTTCCTTTAGCATTTCGGTTTTTTCCAGATTTGAGCTTTCGAGGCACCAACTTTGAAGCCACTTTGTATTCACACCCATTCTCCGAATAGGTCATGTGATATACCGTTACGAAGCTCGTCACACGGGCTACTCAACCACGTTGAGTACGGTATAAACAACTCAGCGCTGTTACATGAAATAATGACTCGAAGTTGGTCCAGTGACCATTTGGAAACACCCATGCTTTCACATGTTTTTCCAACAATCCCCCACATGAATGCAATTGGCTGAAAATAAAAATGCTCCTAAATGCATACGAGAGAACCGCAAGAGTTCACTGCATAAGGACAGGTAGCGCGCGCCTTGAACCTGCCGTAGTGACGTAAAATCTGATATGCTACTATTGGGTAGCCTTTAAGCCTTGAACCCTTTAGCATTTGTGCATACCAGGGTAATGCGCACACAGTGTCCTCTCTACACCACTTACTTAGCCCTTTGGTTGTTGTCCATATTTGGCCGTGAACTGCCTTGGCAAAATTCAACCGAGTGCTCTAGCGATTTAGCCCATGGCTCATCACATAGTATCGGCCATACACACTCGTCATAGGTGATTTCAAATCAAGGGTGTCCTGACTCACCACTCTCGACCTTCGAGATACTTGTTTTCATTAAGAGCTTCATGTTCACCCTTAAGATGGTCTAGGTCTATCACTCTTTCATCCTAGAAATGGGCTGGGAACTTAAGTTCCCGAGTGCTTTGTTCGGTCACCCCCACAGTTCGGTTTTCCCGTTGAACCCGAGGCTGGAGAATCCAGTTCGGGTTGGGTTGCCTCTGAGGAGGTTTCCAGTTTGATGCGCTTCAACCCCATTCCCCTCGATGAAACTTCAACTCCTACCTGAGTCAAACCTTTTGTAAATGGATTCGCTATATTGTCTTTAGATCTCACAAAATCTAATGACACCACACCGTTAGCTAACAATTCTCTTACGGATTTATGTCTCCGACGAATATGTCGGGACTTTCCATTATACATATGATCCTGCGCCCGTCCAATAGCCGACTGACTATCGCAGTGCATGCTTATTATTGGGACAGGTTTCGGCCACATTGGAATTCCTTCCAGAAAGTTTCTCAGCCAATCAGCCTCTTCTGTTGCTAGATCCAACGCTATGAACTCGGATTCCATAGTTGATCTAGCTATGCACGTCTGCTTGGATGATCTCCATGAGACAGCTGCTCCTCCCATCACGAACACATATCCGCTAGTGGATCGTGTACTGTTGGAATCCGAGATCCAGTTTGCATCAGAATACCCTTCCAGTACAACTGGATATCTGGTATAATGCAACCCTCGGTCTGCTGTGTATCTCATGTATATGAGAAGTCTCATGATAGCCTTCCAGTGTTGCTCATTGGGATTACTGGTGTACTTACTCAGTCTACTCACTGAGTTGGCTATGTCTGGTCTAGTACAGTTCATGACGTACATCAGACTGCCTATTATTCGAGAATATTCCAATTGTCTCACACTCTCCCCAAAATTCTTTTTCAGGGTGGTTGAGATCTCTATCGGAGTTCTGGATGTAGCTCTACTATCTTTATCAAATTTGTCAAGCATCTGCCTGACATAGTGAGTTTGAGATAGCGCATATCCGTCTGATGTCTTGGTAATTTTCATACCAAGTATAACATCAGCGACACCCAAGTCTTTCATCTTGAATTTTTGTGACAACATTTTCTTAGTGGAGATGCTCCCTATTATTATCATGTCATCTACGTAGAGGCAGACTACCACGTAGTCCTTTTCATTACCTTTCACGTAGACGCATTTGTCACATTCGTTTATTCGAAAACCGTTTGATAGCATCACTCTATCAAATTTTTCGTGCCATTGTTTAGGCGCTTGTTTAAGTCCATACAAGGACTTCACAAGTTTACACACCTTGTGAGCTTTACCTGGAACCACAAACCCTTCCGGTTGTTCCATGTAAATTTCCTCTTCCAGCTCACCATTCAAGAACGCCGTTTTAACATCCATTTGATGTATTTCCAGATCAAACAATGCTGCGAGAGCAATGACTATCTGGATTGACGTCTTCCTGGAGACAGGAGCATAGGTGTCGAAATAGTCGACACCTTCGGTTTGTCTAAAACCTTTTACTACAAGCCTCGCCTTGTATTTCTCAATCGTTCCATCGAGCTTTCTCTTCCTTTTGAAGATCCACTTGTGTCCTAGTGGCTTACACCCGGGTGGTAAATCCACTAGTTCCCAAGTGTGATTTTGTAATATTGATTCAACCTCATTGTTGATCGCCTCCTCCCAATATTGGGCTTCCGGGGATGACATTGCTAGTTTGAATGTCGCCGGTTCGCCTTCTATCTTGAAGGTTACAAAATCTGGACCGAAAGTCGTTTCCTTTCTAGCCCGTTTACTACGTCGAGGTTCTTCTTCTTCTTCCTCCAACGGTTCACTTGCCCCCACATTTTCCTCACTGTTTGACTCCCCAGTCTCTACAGTTATGGAAGACTTGCGGGGAAAGATCTCCTCGAAGAAAGAAGCTTCTCGAGCTTCGATGATAGTATCTACATGCACATCGGGATTATCCGACTTGTGCACGAGAAAGCGATAAGCACTACTTTTTTGTGCATATCCTATGAACACACAGTCTACTGTCTTTGGCCCTATTCTCGTTCTTTTAGGAAGCGAGACAAGGACCTTCGCAAGACAACCCCAAACCCTTAAGAATTTATAGCTCAGCCGATGGCCTTTCCATAGTTCATAAGGTGGTTTATCACGCTTCTTATACGGTAGCTTGTTCAACACATAGTTGGCGGAAAGCAGCGCTTCCCCCCACATGTTCTGGGGTAACCCAGAACTTATTAGCATAGCATTCATCATTTCCTTGAGAGTTCTATTCTTACGCTCGGCAACCCCATTCTGCTCCGGAGAGTAGGGGGCTGTGGTTTGATGTACAATGCCACTTTCTGCGCATATCTGCTCAAACGGTGCCTCGTATTCACCGCCTCTATCACTCCTCAACATTTTAATCTTTTTATTGAGTTGATTTTCTACTTCGGTCTTATAAAGAGCGAATTTCTCTACCGCTTCGTCTTTACTTCTCATTAAGTAGACATAGCAGTATCTAGTACAGTCATATATAAACGTGATGAAATACTTTTTCCCTCCTCGCGTTTGTATAAACTTTAAGTCGCATACATCCGTGTGTATTAGATCGAGAGGTTCAGTACTTCGTTCAATATGTTGATACGAAGACTTGGTTAATTTTTCCTCAACACAAACCTCACATTTATGTTGTTTATCAAATACAAAATTAGGTAGCAGATTCAGTGATATTAATTTCTTCATAGAATTAGCATTCACATGACCTAATCTACCATGCCATAAATTAAATGAATCGCAAGAATAAGCAAAAGAAGTTTTATTAGCCTCTTGGGCAACATTAACGGTTACATTATTCTTGGTACTGGCCTCAGCCTTAGTACCCACAATAGCAGACTCGGCTTTAGGAGCCGGAGTACCAACATTTAATTTAAACATGTCGTTGGTCATATAGCCACGGCCTACATACATCCCATTTAAGGTGATTACAATTTTAGCAGATTCAAATACAAGTTTAAATCCTTTGTTCACCATAACAGACCCGGAAACCAGATTCTTGCGAATTTCCGGCACATGGAGCACGCCATTCAGTGTGAGCTCCTTTCCCGATGTCATCTTCAGCAGCACGGTTCCTTTTTCTTCCACCCTGGAAGTAGCCGAGTTCCCCATGAAGCACTCTCATTGTCCACGGCCGTATAGGTCTTGAACATCCATTTGCTGGCACAGATGTGACTAGTGGCGCCTGTGTCCAGCCACCATTCCTTTGGGTTGCTCCCCACCAGGTTCACCTCCGAGACCACAGCACTCATGTGCATATAGTCCTGTCCAGCATCATCTCCTTCCTCAGCCACATTAGCCTGAGCAGGTGCCCTCTTCCTCCCTTTCCCTTGGAACTTCCTCTTTGTGGGGGGGGGGGGGGGGGGGGGGGGGTTGAGGTTTGGGCTTTTCGATGCGCATCTTACAATCCGCGGCACGATGGCCCGGTTTGTTGCACACAAAGCAATCTCCCATGAATTTCTTCTGGAGAGAAGCACCGACTACGCCGTCAAAGCGTTTCCGCTTAGACATAGCGTTCTCAACCACATGGGCCTTGGAAACCGCGTTGCCTGCTCTGCCACCACCTTTCCTTCCGGATCGGCGGTTGCTTTGCTCAACATTGAGCCTCTCAATGAGTCCCTCCAAGGTCATAGCCTTTCGCTTGTGTTTCAGGTAGTTTTGAAACTCTTTCCAAGAAGGTGGCAGTTTCTCAATCATTAATGCCACTTGGAAAGGTTCGTTGATAACTAGCCCCTCAACCTCAAGCCTATGGTATATGAGTTGGAGTTCCTTAACCTGCTCGATGACACTCTTCCCATCAGTCATCATGTACTCATGAAAGTCCGTGACGAAAAATTTCTTTGCGCCAGCGTTATTCACTTTGTACTTTCTTTCGAGAGACTCCCAAAGCTCCTTTGCAGAAGTCTTGGGCTCGAATACACTGAAGAGAGTGTCATCCAGAGCACACAGGATGTAGTTCCGGCATAGGTTGTCGCCGTGTTTCCACGCTTCCACCGCCGAAACCGTCTGCATGTCCTCATCGTCCTCGCTTAGGATGGGTGCAGACTCCTTAAGAAATCGGGTCAGATTAAGGGCAGTTAAATAAAACAGCATCTTTTGCTGCCAACGTTTGAAGTTGTTGCCCCTAAAATTTTCCGGTCTCTCCAGTTGAGAGGTTGGCAACATTGGCATCGTCGGCGTTGCCGGAGCCTTGCCCTTTGCCCTAGCCACAGCCACAAGCGCTGCCTTGGCCACAGCCTTAGCAGCAGCCTGTGCTGCGGCCGCAACCGTAGCCATAGCATCGGCCTCTGCCGCAGCGGTGTCGACCGCAGCCTTTTCCGCAGCAGCTTCGGCCTCAGCCTGAGCCCCCCCACTCACAGCGCTCGCATTGTTATGGCTACTGCCAATCACAAGTGTGCCCTGCACGTTTTCCGAAGAAATGATGGGTATTTGATCCTTATTAGTCATCTGAAATGACAAATTAAAACCGTTTAGTTTCTCGCAAGAAAACTAAAATTCTTAATCGCAAATAATAATTATAAGTTAATTAGATTGCTTCAAAAGAATAAAACAATAAAAGATATTCTAGCGTGAAAATCAAATCAGTTTTGATTTCACTAAGAATTCTTTATAGTATTCTAGAATAGAAGATTAAAACCAATTCGGATTTATTCTATGTGCAAATTTCAATTTCTAGTAAACTAGCAATGATTTTGTGAGAATAAAAACCGAGACGTCAACAAAATAAAATAAAAAAGAAAAGTCCTTTCTTATTTCGAAAATAGAAAAACCAAAAAAATGATATTGTTTAAGATTGTTAGTGTGTTGAAATGAGAGGGGGATGGCTGCCTTTTATAGACTCTAATGAAACCGCAGCCATAAATATTGGTCATCAATTCTGGGAGTTAGACCCCCAGAATCCGCTCAATCAATTCTAAAACCGCAGCATTTAATCTCATTCATTGCTGGCGTTTCTATTGCTGGAAACTCTAGGGACTACTTTTGTATTTTATACAAAACTCCCTATTCGGGTTTGGACCCAAGACCCAAGACATTCCCCATTCCCCATTCCCCAAACCCCAAACCCCAAACCCGTGACCCGTGACCCGTGACCCGTGACCCGAGACACGAGCGAGCGCGTGTGTGGTACACACTAATACTCTTAGGTGTATGTGGAGATGTTAGTTTAATAACTACATGGGTTGGTATGGTATATATATTGTAAAATTAGCTCTTAATCTTCCAATATGGGATTATACTAAATGGTTTTCCTTTACCATTTCGGTTTTTTCCATATTTGAGCTTTCGAGGCACCAATTTTGAAGCCACTTTGTATTCACACCCATTCTCCGAATAGGTCATGCGATATACTGTTACGAAGCTCGTCACACGGGCTACTCAACCACGTTGAGTACGGTATAAACAACTCAGCGCTGTTACACGAAATAATGACTCGAAGTTGGTCCAGTGACCATTCGGTAACACCCATGTTTTCACATGTTTTTCCAACAAATATCAACTTTTCAGGAAAAGAAATAGATCATTTATGTATTTCTCACAAAATTGGCGCCATTTGATGACACAACTTTACTTGATTCTCGTTGTAACGACCAAAGATAAAATTTTGTAGTAGGACTTTATTCCCCTAGATGTTGGGGTTTCTTAGTGTAATTTGCACGTGTATCTCTGGGTCATGGGCTTCAATTGTTTGATTCCAATCGCCCTCTGTGTCTAAGAAATGTTATTATCCTGAGTGAAAATTTGTGAAGAAAATAATATGAATGGATATGTTTCATTCATGACCACTTATTTTAAATCTAGGATTTAGGGTCAATATTTCCTATTATTATCTGAATCATTTACGGAAAACTATCATATAATATATTACTCATGATAGCCATTTATGTCCGTCCGTATATAGCCATTTATGTCCGTATATAGCCATTTATGTCCGTCAGATATTATACTAATTTATATATGTATGTCCTATATAGCCATTTATGTCCGTCAGATATTATACTAATTTATATATGTATGTCCGTATATAGCCATTTATGTCCGTCAGACTGCTCATCTGGCCCTCGAGGCAGGAAGCAATGCTACCCCTAAGAGAGGATTAACGAGGGGAGGAACATGTGCCCATATGACATGCATGAGTCTAGGCTCTCATGTCCCCTGTCTATAATCCATCTCGAACCAATATGACCTTTGTTCAAGAAGTTGGTGTTGCGTCCCCTTCATCGTTAGAAGACCCTTGCTGAGATAATGTTTACTTATTCAGATATGACAGATTTTATTTGGTCTATTATATCTTTACTATTAGAACTTAGAAGTGGTTGACATAGATTTACTATTTTCTTATCATTTGAGGAGATTTTAATCATGATAATAATTAGGAGTGGAGTTGGTACAATATCGTTGGTATTTTACTCGTACCATTATCGTATCGCACATGTATGGTATGAGTTTTATTCATATCACTACCGTATCGTACCATCGGTATACCACACTTGATATACCGTACATTCGGTACGGTAATGAAATGGTATGATACATTACGAACATAAGATGGCACCGCAAAAGAAGTAAGATAAAACCAACTATAACCAATAACATTGCAACCAACCAAAATTCATTACTAAAAGTCAAACGTGTTATATATACACATTATTTGTTTAAAAATATGAAAGTATTGCAAAAAATTTTGCTTCTCTCATGTATAATGACATACGATAGAATCTATTTACATAACCGGTCATGCTAAAAAAATGTATAATTGAGAATAAAACATGAGTTTTTCAAGCTTTGTACTAAAACATTTATAAGTCTCAATGCTAAAATAACATCATTGAAAAGGTAAAAATGATATTATGTCAACTAAGCATTCTCAAATAAAACCATAATATAAAATAAAATTCAAAGTTGTTAGGCCTTTACAAATAATTATAAAATATAATATAATTAATTAAGTATATATGTTCGGTATGATCTGTACAATGATACGTTATCGTGGTACTCAAAAACTAACACAATTACCGTACCACTTAACTTGAATGATATTGTATTACCGTACTATATTTGTGTTACTACGTAAATACGGTACGATCGGTATGATAGAAGTGGTAATTGCGATTGCTTGGTATGTTTTGGTATAAATGTCCACTCCTAATACTTAATACACGTATCCTTGGGTGCAGATGTCATCAAGGATAAACAAACTCTAGCGGCTACTTTTGTGGAGGGGCATATTTGCTAATTAATGATTTATGATTAAAATAAATATCACTATGACTAAATCATTTATGTTTTATTTGACTATAAAATATGCAAATCCTAAAACTTAACCCCGTCACAAACCATTTTTCCAACCCTCTACTAAAAGCCTGACATTTATAAAAACATGGTTCAAAGGTTGTTAGAGTGGTTTAAAAACACCCAAAAATTTTATATAAACAATAAAAATTATTACTTTTACGTAAGAGAGAAGGGAAGGGGGAAGCATTTAGATGGATGGGGTATATTTATATCAAGAAACTCGATAGTGAAAAGGAATATAACAAAATGGACCATTGAATATTAAGTTGCGCAATTTTAAAAAGTACAAGTTTTTACAAATCACTCGTAGACTGAGGGGGTTGATTGCATTTTACCATATGAAATTTTAACGAAATTAGTCCAAAAATTGCCACAATCTCGACGTGTTGAATGTTACGTCAGATCAAAAAAGAAGTGGACCACGTACGTCAAATGATGCGATTATTGGGTATTTACTTCTTTAAAGAAATGATGATGAACAAATCAGTCATGTCAAAAAAGAAGTGGACCACGTACGTCAAATGATGCGATTATTGGGTATTTACTTCTTTAAAGAAATGATGATGAACAAATCAATCATGTCGTTGTGTGGAACCGTGGGTGATACGTCTTTTAGTAAATTAATTATTCGTACCATTATCGTATCGCACATATATGGTATGAGTTTTATTCATATCATTACTGTATCGCAACATCGGTATACCACACCTTTTGGTATACCGTACATTCGGTACGGTAATGATACGGTATGGTAAATTACCAATATAATATAGCATCGCAAAAGAAGTAAGATAAAACCAACTATAACCATATTGCAACCAACCAAAATTTATTACTAAAACACAAATGTGTTATATATACTCATTATTTGTTCTTTAAAAATATGAAAATATTACAATTTTTTTGCTTCTATCATGTATAATGACATACGATAGAATCTATTTACATAACCGGCCATGCTAAAAAAAATGTATAATTGACAATAAAACATGAGTTTTTCAAGTTTTGTACTAAAACATTTATAAGTTTCAACGCTAAAATAACACTATTGAAAATGTAAAAATGATATTATGTAAACTAAGCATTCACAAACAAAACCATAATATAAAATAAAATTCAAAGTTTTTAGGCTTATACAAATAATTATAAAATATAATTTAATTAATTAAGTATATATGTTCGGTATGATCGGTACAACGATAAGTTGTCGTGGTACTAAAAAACTAACACAATTACCGTACCACTTAACTTGAACGATATTGTACTACGTAAATACGGTAATCAGTATAGTAGAAGTGTTAATTGCGATTGGTTAGTATGTTTGAGCACAAATGTCCACCCCTAATACTAATACTCATATCATTCCGTGCAGATATTGTGTCTAGAGCACCATCAAGGATAAACAAACTCTAACGGCTACTTTTGTGGAGGAGCATATTTGCTAATTAATGATAAGTTAAAATAAATATCACTATGGCTAAATCATTTATGATTTATTTGACTAGAAAATATGCAAATCCTAAAACTTAACCCCGCCACAAACCATTTTTCCAACCCTCTACCAAAAGCCTGACATTTATAAAAACATGGTCCAAAGGTTGTTTAGAGTGGTTTAAAAACACCCAAAAAATTTATATAAACAACAAAAATTATTACTTTTATGTAAGAGAGAAGGGGAGGGGGAAGCATTTAGATGGATGAGGTATATTTATGTCAAGAAACTAGATAGTGAAAAAAAATATAACAAAATGGACCATTTAATATTAAGTTGCCCTATTTTAAAAAGTATAAGTTTTTACAAATCACTGGTAGTATGAGGGGGTTGATTGCATAACCGTATAAAATTTTAATGAAATTAGTGCAAAAATTGTCACGATCTCGACGCGTTGAATGTTATGTCATATTAAAAAAGAAGTGGACCACATACGTAAAATGATGCTATTATTGGGTATTTACTTCTTTAAAGAAATGATGATGAACAAATCAATCATGTTGTTGTGTGGGATCATGGGTGATATGTCTTTAGTAAATTAATTGTATTCCGGTTGGTGTGGACATGTGGAAAACAAATTTATCAATTTGGGAAATTTTCAACTGAATTTTAAAGTGAACCACAAATTTATCAAATTTATCAATATTGCTGTGGACCGTGGGTGATATGATCCACGTTGCATGATTTAAACACTACAAAAAAAATACTCAAATAGCGACGGAATTAGTGACGGTATTTTTTATTACGAGCTTATTAGCGACGGTTTTTGTGACGGTTTTGTGACAGTTTAGTCAATTTGCGACAGATTTGTGACAGCTTTTTAAATTAGCGACAGTCTTGTGACAGCTTTTGACTCTCACTAAATCAAATATTATTTTGTAGTGAAACTTTAATTAGCATTATTTGTATAACTCCTTTGGTTGAGATGGAATTAGGATGCGATTAGGATAGATAATATTAGAAATACTGTTGGAATCATAAATACCGCGTTTGGTACGAAAAGTGAATGCGGGACTATTAGTAACATGAGATTATAAATTATGAGAAATTACGGTATTTGGAGTAATAACGGGGTGTGTTATTGAAAAATAGGGGTATTTGGAGTAAAGGGGTGTGATATATATATATTAAAATCATATATATATATATATATGTTTGTGTGTCTATTTTGCAAGTTTATTTATTATGGATATACATGTAAATTTATAAAATAGAACAATACTAATAAAAATCAAACAAATACTTCATTGATATTTCATGTCTATACTGTTAATCCGGGCTTTATATCTCACCATTTTGTTACTTGTTTGTAATAAAAAACTTGATCCGTATGTGTTTGCCCTTAAAAATAAAAAATAAAAAATTACTGTTAATTCGGCATTCATTTGTTATCACGCCATAGTCCGAAATTATTTCTAATATCATTACTATTAATACCGCAAACAAACGAGGCAGTAATATATTGTATTTTGTATATTACTCTTGTTATATGTAGGTATGAGTAATTTTCAATTCATTTCTTCTATTCCTCTCTTATACGGGGTATAGGAAGTCGTATCAAATAATAGTTTATTGGTTCAGTCAGTAACTGGAATTATAAACAATCCAACTAGCATAAAAAAGAACAAATTAAGGAATGATCTCTCGACTTAACCAAAACTCAATTGGTAACTGAACCGGACTCCTTTTATTATTCCTTAATTGAGCTCGATTTAAAGTTCTTCTATCCAATTCAACATATGTACAATAAGGGACCGATGACCCAAACATGTTACTAATTAAAATGAACACAAATCAGCTCTAACTTTATACTTCTTATATATTCTCGGTAATAAGAGTATCTAATATAGAGATTGTTTGGCACTCATCAAATGGGAAATAAAATCCGTACAATTATAATTAATTTGCTAAAGAATAATGCAAATTCTAAAATCTAGAGCAACGTCAAATGTTCTTTGATCATATTTTTTTTCTAAATCGCTTTAATCACAATTCACAAATGGTAAAGAGATAAAAACATAATCTCTTAAATTATTATTAATGAATGCGTCAAATTCCGGTGGCTAACATTACTCACAAATATAGATTTTGACTACTTGCGTGAATAGGAAAACATTCATAGTAACTATTCTCTTTTAAGTAGTAATATAATTAAATATTAAAATAGACAAGATAACAAATTAGTCAAAATAATAAATAAAAAGGAAATGAGCGTACGGAGATCATATCCAACACACTCAAATATTTTTTCAGGGAACCATTAATGAGTAAATAGCTGCGACGTTATGTTTAAAGCTGCCATGGTTTTCTTCACCGACAAAACATTGTGGCATTATTTTTAGTGGCTATTTACCTTTATATATATATATATATATATATATTGGGAATGATCTATACACACATACAAAAACACATTATGATTACATTTTAATCCTAACCATTCATTTAGGGTTTTTTCAATGGCCAAGATATACCTAAAACAAAGAAACAATCATAACCCTTAAAAACATATGTAATGAATGGTTATGATTAAAATGTAAGCATAGTGTGTTTTTTTATGTGTCGATATATCCTTCCTCTATATATATATATATATATACCCCATTTATTAAATAAACACAATCATTATACATGTTTTATAAATTTTTTTCATTTTTTACCTCTTATTTTTATTTATACACATGTTCTTATAAAGTAAAAGTACGAATAAATATGTAATGAGTTTGGATTTTTATACTACACTTTTTCTGAAAAAACGCACAAACCGTAAAAAAAATCTACGGTTTTCAGAAATTTTAATGTACGGTTTGCAAAAATACATGCAAACCGTACATTTAATGTACGGTTTGCATATATTTTTGCAAACCGTACATTAAATGTACGGTTTGCATGTATTTTTTTTTTTTTTTTTTTTTGTGTAATTTCAATTTGTAAAATAGGAAAAATATATAAAATATGCAAATCCATAATTCACTTAGCTATATATAATTGTTTGTTGTTTGTTTATATTAATTATAGAAATTATAATAATTGTTGATATTTGTCCCATTTTTGTATTATTTTTTTTTTTTGTGTAATTTCAATTTGTAAAATAGGAGAAAATATATAAAATATGCAAATCCATAATTCACTTAGCTATATATAATTGTTTGTTGTTTGTTTATATTAATTATAGAAATTATAATAATTGTTGATATTTGTCCCATTTTTGCATTTTTTTTTGTGTAATTTCAATTTGTAAAATAGGAAAAAATATATAAAATATGCAAATCCATAATTCACTTAGCTATATATAATTGTTTGTTGTTTGTTTATATTAATTATAGAAATTATAATAATTATTGATATTTGTCCCATTTTTTGCATTATTTAATTTTTTTTGTGTAATTTCAATTTGTAAAATAGGAAAAAATATATAAAATATGCAAATCCATAATTCACTTAGCTATATAATTATAGTTGGCAGATACCGACGCCTGACAGAGTAGTTCAAAATATAATTAGGGCTGTTTTTTATGGTATTCACACTATAGGTAATTATAGCGTAGACCGAGACTTGCTTACAGCCTTAGTTGATAGGTGGCGTGATGAGACGCACACGTTTCATTTTGTCGGTGGAGAGTTGGGGATATCTTTACATGATGTAGAGATTATGCTTGGTCCCAGGGTGGACGGTCTTGCTGTTACCCGATCGGAGCGGAATGATAACAGGGCGAGCAGGTTAGATATGATAGAGAGTTTGTTGGGTGTTAAACCGGCTGACAATCAAGTGGATACAAACTGTTTGACAATTAGACTTGATTGGATGTTACACACCTTTGGTGAATTACTCCCCAACCATAGTGACAACCGTTTGCTATATCAGTCTAGGGCTGCCATGTTATTATTACTGGGGGCACATGTGTTTTCAGATAAGAGCAGTGATCAGATTCCACTCTGGCCTCTGTCATTTCTGGAGGATTTTGACACATGTGCTGAGTATAGTTGGGGATCATCTCTTCTGGGCTGCCATGTTATTGTTCTGTGCCTCTCAATTGTAATGAGAAGATTGAGTTCCACCCCGCGGACAGGTTCATGAGACAGTTCGGTTTTGTTCAGCGGGTCACTACATATATTTGGAAACCCAGACAGGGTCACGGCAAGGATAGAAGATATGGGATTGTGCAAAAAAACGATTGGCCTGCACTTTTTGCAGAGTTTATAACCGTGTGGAATGACCGCCACAACCGGCTTGTTAACGGCGAATTTGGTACGGGGACGTCACCGGATTACATGAGATGGTATAGAGAGAGGACCCACATCTTTATAAACCCACTTGAACTTGTCCGACCATCTCACGGTTTCCGGGAGCATACGGGTGTACTCAATAAAATGGTAACAACTAGTTAAAGTTCATTTAATGATAACCAAACAATTATTTTAATTATCTAATTAAACAATGATAACGAATTAATGATAACCAAACAATGATAACCAATTAATGATAACTAAATAATGATAACTCAATGATAAACAATTAATAATAACCAAACAATGATAACTCAATTATAACCAAACAATGATAACTCAAAACGGTTAAATATTAATAAAACGTAACAATTTTTATTTTTCTCAATCAAAACAAATAACCATCATAAACATGTAACATCATAACCAAATCATTAGTAATAAATATCTAAATAACACAAATTTGAATAAAAACCCTAATTTTTTTTATTAAATGGGACAAATATCAACAATTATTATAATTTTTATAATTAATATAAACAAACAACAAACAATTATATATAGCTAAGTGAATTATGGATTTGCATATTTTATATATTTTTTCCTATTTTACAAATTGAAATTACACAAAAAAAATAAATAATGCAAAAATGGGACAAATATCAACAATTATTATAATTTCTATAATTAATATAAACAAACAACAAACAATTATATATAGCTAAGTGAATTATGGATTTGCATATTTTATATATTTTTTCCTATTTTACAAATTAAAATTACACACAAAAAAAAAAAAAATGCAAAAATGGGACAAATATCAACAATTATTATAATTTCTATAATTAATATAAACAAACAACAAACAATTATATATAGCTAAGTGAAATATGGATTTGCATATTTTATATATTTTTTCCTATTTTACAAATTGAAATTACAAAAAAAAAAAAAATAATGCAAAAATGGGACAAATATCAACAATTATTATAATTTCTATAATTAATATAGACAAACAACAAACAATTATATATAGCTAAGTGAATTATGGATTTGCATATTTTATATATTTTTTCCTATTTTACAAATTAAAATTACACACAAAAAAAAAAATGCAAAAATGGGACAAATATCAACAATTATTATAATTTCTATAATTAATATAAACAAACAACAAACAATTATATATAGCTAAGTGAATTATGGATTTGCATATTTTATATATTTTTTCCTATTTTACAAATTGAAATTACACAAAAAAAATAAATAATGCAAAAATGGGACAAATATCAACAATTATTATAATTTCTATAATTAATATAAACAAACAACAAACAATTATATATAGCTAAGTGAATTATGGATTTGCATATTTTATATATTTTTCCTATTTTACAAATTGAAATTACAAAAAAAAAAAAAAATACTTGCAAACCGTACATTAAATGTACGGTTTGCATAAAATTTCTGTAAACCGTATATTTTTTTTTACTGTTTATGCGTTTTTTCAGAAAAAGTGTAGTATAAAAATCTAATCTCATATTTAATATGATTGTACGGATATGATATTCAAAACACTCAATTAATTTTTCAGGGAACCATTAATGAGTAAATAGTTGCGACGTTATGTTCAGCTGCCATGGTTTTGTTCACCGACAAAAAATTGTGGCATTATTTTTTTAGTGACTATTTACGTTTATATATATATATATATATATATATATATAATACTCTGTTTTTAATCATATTTTAATCATATTGTGTAATCATACTTTCTTCTAGAATATTAATGAGACAAAAATAATGTTTTCCTTTCACTTATTTGTGTGAATTTTTTTTTTTTCTCAAAATATAAATATGATCCGGGACCCAACTTGTTAAACAAACACAATCATTACATATTTTTCTCACTTTTTATTTTTATTTTTTATCTCTCATTTTTATTTATACACATTTTCCTATAAAGTAAAAGTATGGACAAATATGTAATATTATACAAAATTATTTTATATTTAAAAAAAATCATTTTATATTATGTAACAGAATAGTATAATTGACTTAAATTTGAGAAAGGATGAAATATAACTTTTGGGTTATATATAAACTAATTTTGGGTTATATATATAAACTAAATTTTTTTGACCTTTCACACCATAGGTCCCATAACGGTCGGCCATGTTTCTTCTCGTGAGCGCAATTAATTGTTACCTTTGATGATATAAATGTATTTGAACCATAATTGTCGGTATAAAAAATGAAAACGATAAACGAAAACGAAAAATCGAAACAAAAAATTTTTAAAAAATAAAATTACGCATGAAATCGCTACAGGAAAATTTGTCTATGCCGACAAAAACTTGGCGACGAAACAAAAATTTGTCGGCAAAAATCAATTTAACCCGACGAATTTCAATATTTTGTCGGGAAAAATCTCGGCACGAAATTGTGGAGTGGGGTAAACTCCTGCCTACAAAACGGCGACGAAATACTTTTGTCGCGTCAATTCCCACCAACGAATTTCTCGTGTTTTGTCGGTCTACAAAAAACTATTGCAAGCCGATAAATAGCCTGAGACATATTTCGTTGGGTGAGGTATTGTTTAGGTTAAAATTTGAATTTGATTTGGCTATATACAGGGTGTCTACTATCATGAGGTCCAATTGTAATCATTAATATATGAAAAGATAATTACTAATGAGATAATGATAGATGATTAAATTTAAAATAGTCTGAGACATATTTTGTTGGGTGAGGTATTGTTTGGGTGAAAAATTAAATTTGATTTGGTTATATACAGGGTGTCTACTATCATGAGGTCCAATTGTAATCATTAATATAGGAAAAGATAATTACTAATGAGATCATGATAGATGATTAAATTTAATTATAATATTAGGGTAAATTTTGGATTGCTACCTTATCTACAACTTAATTAAGGATTGGTCGATGAAACTGAAACTAATTAAGGATTGATCCGTTTTCTCTAGCTAACCAATAAAAATGTAAAAAATCAGAAAAAAATGAAAAAATTCCAGCAAATAAAGTTGCAAAAATAAAAAAATATGAAAAAATCCAAAAAAATTAAAAGAGGCAAAACCCCGAAAAAACATGATTTTTTTTTTTTTTTTTTGTAAAATCCCAAAAAATCAAAATAAAAATCCCAAAAAATCAAAAAAAATCTAAAATCAACAAAAATCCAAAAAGGAAAAAAAACAGTCTGAACCATTTTAAGTCATTTAAAAAATAGTCTGAACCATTTTAATTCATTTTTAAAAACAGTCTGAACCATTTTAAGTCATTTAAAAAACAGTCTGAACCATTTTAAGTCATTTTTAAAAACAGTGTGAATCATTTTAAGTCATTTTAAAAAACAGTGTGAACCATTTTAAGTCATTTTTAAAAACAGTCTGAACCATTTTAAGTCATTTTTAAAAGTAGTCTGAACCATTTTAAGTCATTTTTAAAAATAGTCTGAAACATTTTAAGTCATTTAAAAAACAACCTTAACCATTTTAAGTCATTTTTAAAAACAGTCTGAACCACTTTAAGTCATTTAAAAAACAGTCTTAATCATTTTAAGTCATTTAAAAAACAGTCTTAACCATTTTAAGTCATTTTGAAAAACAATCTGAACCATTTTAAGTTATTTTAAAAACAGTCTGAACCGTTCATTACCAAATTAGATGAAGTTAGCCATCAATTGCTATCTAGAGACAATGTTAAATTCAAAAAATTAATTTTACAATAGCTCCGTGATTCACACTACTAAAAATCCATGCACAATAATTGATGATTCATAATTCGGTTTGGTTGAGGGACAACAAAATATTTAGTAAGTAATCAAGAAATTATTGGTCAGACTGCGAAAATAGGGTTTGGTTTAGGGTTTTGCACCCATGCCGGATGTGACCGTCATGGACCAGCCACAACCTGGTGCAAGAAACAAAGCCGTGGGGATGAGGCTAAGCTCCAAACCATATGTATACCACATGAGTGAGGGAATATGATTGTGACTAAAAGAATATCTTTTTGTTCTGAAAAAAAGACTACTTCTGAGGATACCTAACAGAGTTAAAATCACTTAAAATTATACATGGCATACCTAAAGTATTATGAGACAAAATAACTAAATCATTCCAAATACTACGTCTAGTCTTATGTAAATTATCAGCATAAACAAAGTTAGCTAAAAGTTTTCATTACTATTGACATTATCAAAATTGCGGTGAATAAAGTGATGTTTAGAAAGCAGCACATCTCTACTATATAAAAATAGAGGGTTTGACATGCCTGTTTGAAGACCTTCTTACCGTCCATTTCACACATCAGCGAATTAAAGAAGCGTAACTACAATAACAGTCCTTATCCCATAGTTTTTTTAATTTTATATTATTTAGTATACGTGGTCTCAAATTTAATATGTTGCAATATAGTGGGCTTCTCTCCCATATCTCTTAAGTTGTTGGACTAATATAAATTATAAAAGTAGCCCCTATATTTAAAATGTATTGTTTCACTTAGTTTTTATAGTTCTGCTTACTTCTATAATGATCAAAGTTCTGAAAATCAACAACAAAGTATGACTACATACTATTTCAAAAAATAAATAACTCTTGTATCATTTTAAGTAAAATTAGTTAAAACTAATATGATGTTTATTGTTCATTGTCTTGTTTTTATTTCATACATACTCCTACGCATGCCTTATTACCATGTTCTTTTAACAATAGTCCGAAATTAACAAATTAATGTTCTTATGATTACGACATATAAAATTGTTAACTTATGATCTTCGTACACTATCTATTCCGCATTTTCCCGATATGTTAAGCTGACTTTTCTTCATTCCGGTTTCTGGTTCTTATTGATTTTAAGATGTTTTATTTTGTTGCGACATTTTACGAATACGATTTCCAATATTATTCTAATATTTTATCCGTATAATCACATATTGAAATAGCCATCTCTTAAAAATAAAATAAAAAAGCCATTACGGTCAAATAAATAAATAGTAGTGTAATACTTTAACTGCTTAAATTAATATACTAAAATTAAGTACATGCCGAAATTATGATAATTATTACATTTTTATAAACTATCTTTCTTGAAGGCAATGTGAGAAAACTGAGTAGTGTCATATAAGTGTAAGCCATTTATTTTTTTACATATTTTAATCGGTAATTGATTGTTCCTTTTTTCAAACATAAATACACAACTAAAATAAATGTTTAAACAAAGTCAAATGAAAATTGCTAGGTTCTTAACTTAAATTTAACATAGCTAAACATATTAATAATAGCACGGGTCTTTTTGCTAGTTATGAGTACAAATGAAAGGGTTGTAATTAACAATGATTCTGGGAGCTTCATTATTATTAATAATAAACTCTCAAAATGGTCGTTTGAGACACCTGGGAAGCTATAAAACTTCGCCATTTTTACGTACTTGGTCACTGTTGTTAAATGACGGCTTTCACTTTAATCCTTTCTATTTGCATTGTAACATGCTTGCTCTTTTTATTTGTGGGATTTTTTTTCCCGTTTTTTATTTTTTCGTTAATATTAAAAATTAAAAAATTGATTTTCCCCACCATTTATTAAAAAAAGAAAGTCTAGCAGCAGGAAATATAGTTTCAAGAATACCTACACAATTTAACTTACATATATATAGGAAGAAAAATATCCTTAAAAGCATCATATTTAAGTTTATTATCCATACCTCTATTATCTCAACAACCAATCATGTTTATGAGTTTTCTTAAGGTTAAATATTTTAGATTTTTTTGAAAAATTATAGAACACACAAGTATGTATAGAATATTATAAACTCACATATTTATATTGCATTTTGGTAGTTATAATGACTCTAGATATAGTTTTCAATAATAATACGTCATGTATTTATATATATTGTTGCACGTTGATAAATTTTTACATATAACTTGCCCACCTTACTAAAAATCCTATATATACCACTGCTAGGAGCTACATCCTATATTTATCATCAAGTTTGATAGAGCTCCATACTAGATGAGCCTCCGTTGTTTTAAGAGGAGTTGATTCAACGTGCATAGCTGTTTCTACATTGACGTCTGCCTCACCAACATTTTCAAACCTAGCATTCTTAGTAGATGTTGCCTTTTTTTTTTTGAAAGTAACCAGTAGCCATATCATAAGAAAAAACATGAAAACCATGTTAACACAGGTCGTTAACTCAAGGCAAAATATCTCAGAGAATTCAGTTATTTACAAATATACAAAATATTGAATTTTATGAACTTTTAATAGATTTTATCACGAGTTCACCAGATAAACTGTTAGATTAAACAACAAGTCTTTCATGACAAAATATATTAAAACATGCGCAAAAGATAGTTATTACATTTGAGAATGCAAAACGTTTAACTTGTAAAAGTGACCAAAAGCACTGTTGTGACTTGCTTTCATGCAAGTAGCTTGTCACACTAGTATAAGCTCACCTAACTGCCCCCTTAACATGCTATTTTTAATGCTTGAGTGCCTCGCAGAAGTACAAAATTAGTAGTAGTATTTCTCAGGTAAGAACCCAAGTTATCGTCAGAAGAACCGTGTGATTGGCTAAATATAATCTATTTTCTAGGTGTGTACTATTTTAAAGGAGGAGAGAGTTAGCGGTTGAGTTGTCAATAAAATGGCTCGTTACTCAATCTTTTAAGCTATAAATCTCAGGAGTGATTAGGGCTTTTAACAGTTAACTTACTCGTTTGCATGCAGTATCTACGATTAATAACTAGCTTATACGACGTTAGTAATATTTTTTAGTGATTAAACATGCAAGTTACTCAAGATTTAAGGTTTAGATTGCTATAAACTGAGATGAACAAGCAAAATAAACAATTGAGATTGAGATTAACAACGATTTATTGCAAGTAATGCGGGAAAACTTACAAAATACGATGAAAACGAAGGATTTGTGCACCAAAACTTAGATTTTTCTCTCTCTTGAGATTTTGAGTTAAACTGAAGAAAAGCGGCTGGAAGAATGATAAAAAAAACGTATTTTACAAATGAGAAAAGTGTCTATTTATATGACATACGAATTTAACCTAATTATTAAAATCAGTTGCGGCCTGACTGGTCACATGATTTGGTTAGCTCTGTTCCAGAATGTGCTTTTGAGTTGACTTGTGTTGAATTCGCTTGGGTCAACTTGGGCCTTCTCTTGGTGGTTATTTGTCTTTTGATTTCCTCACTTTTGGTCCACCATTTGGCCTTTTTGCGTCCCTATCTCATTTTTGTGCTATATTCATACATTTTCCTAAAAAAATATAGAAATTTGCAAATAAACCGGAAAAAAGCGGAAAAACACTAAATATGGCCTAAATATGCTGAAATAGCAATGAAACAACGCTAATTATTATCATATTAACTGACTGCCCTCTAAACTTGTTTTTTTTTGTACGGAAGTGTTGCAGGAGCACGACGGCAGTTGCAGTAAATAACGGGTAAAGTACCCTAGTAATCGATCAGGGACGGTATATGACTTAGATTAAATAGTGTTTTTGATCATGTTTTCTATTTCTCAAATAATCAGCAAATATATGCCTATTAACTAAATAACATGTGAGGGTCATCAATCCTAACAAGTTTAGATTTAGCAAATTACGGCTATGTTTTCGATTAAGTGAGTTTTCCTTAAAAATATAAGCTATGCAATTTAGAAGTCGTCAATTTCTAAACACGTATAAAAATATAAAGAAGTATAAGTTTGAACAAATATCAAATCAAATGATAAATTCCCAAACACATACTGAAAAATGATAACAAATATCAAATAAAAGTACTTAGTTTGACAGGCTTGCAGTAATTAACATGGATGACAAAATGTATCCCAAAATATATTATAAATGGAAGATTTTTAGAGGGAAGGGAGAGTGTTTTCGAGCCTAAGGAGGCTCTGGAAAACGTGTACAAAATAATATGTTACAACTCTCAAAAATATCTATTTATATAACTTACAAATTTAAACCTAATTATTAAATCAGCCGTAACCTGACCGTCAGTCCTGGCCGATAACTATGACTTGTCAGGTTTGCTTTCAGAATGTTCATGATTTTTATCTTCTTTTGGTCTTAATTTTTGTCAACTCTTGACTTTTCTTAGGGTACTTTGACTTCTGATTGATTCACTTTTAATTCTTCAATCAGTCTTATTGCGTCATTGTCTCATTTTTGTGTTAATTTCATGCGATTTCCTATAAAAATATAGAAATCTGCAAATAAACCTGTAAAAGGCAGAAAAACGCTAAATATGGCCTAAATAGGCTGAAATAGCAATGAGACTACTCTAATTAATACCATATTAACCAATAAAAATTATCATTTTGTAGTCTAATCATACTCCCCAATTAGCTCAATGCTCGTACCGACGTTGAAAACAATAAAAGATAAGGTAAATTTCACCCATTTTTTCGTTTAAGTTTAATTCCCATTTGAGTTCATTTTTTTTCTTTTCCATTTTCTTTCACTAACTAGACTAAAACTAAATACGATAAAAAGTGAAGAATAAACCACTGTCATTGAAAACACGATTGCATTTAGCATTTACAACAAGCCATTAAACCTTTAAAGCATAAAAATATTAGTTTTGTATAGTGAGGGCTTACTACAATGACACCCACAAACTAATGACTACCACTCAAACGTGTTATTTTTAAAAGTTGGCTTTAATTCATATTTGTATTGTGGGTTTATCCCACATTGGTTATGGGTAGCAATAAGGCTCTTAGAGTTATAATAAAGATTGGTTTATCCCACATTGGTAAGGTAAAGGAATGTGCCTATGCTAGGAGTTATAAATAAGCCCTTTGAGATTCATTATTCCATACACCAAATAGCAGTGGGTTTTACTAGATTTGTAATTCCTCGACTATTATAGTATTATATTTTCCCTTTCCTCTGTGGATTAGTCTAGGTGGTTACACACCGTAACCCCTAAGAGACCCCGTTAAATCCTTGTCTTTTCTTTTCTTATTCGTGTGTGTCATTCTTTTGGGTGTTCTTTATTTATTATTTATTATTTCCTGCCATTTGTTTGAGCTTCCGCACAATAAATTGGTATCAGAGCCCGATTTCGATTGGGAGGATGGTTTGAAACATGAAGTTCGAAGTGGAGAAGTTCGATGGAACTAATAATTTTGACATGCCTGTTTGAAGACCTTCTTACCGTCCATTTCACACATCAGCGAATTAAAGAAGCGTAACTACAATAACAGTCCTCATCCCATAGTTTTTTTCAATTTTATATTATTTAGTATACGTGGTCTCAAATTTAATATGTTGCAATATAGTGGGCTTCTCTTCCATATCTCTTAAGTTGTTGGAGTAATATAAATTATAAAAGTAGCCCCTATATTAAAAATGTATTGTTTCAGTTAGTATTTATAGTTTTACTTACTTGTATAATGATCGAAGTTCAGAAAACCAAGAACAAAGTACGGTTACATACTATTTCAAGAAATAAATAACTCTTGTATCATTTTTAGTAAAATTAGTTAAATCTAATATGATGTTTATTGTTCATTGTCTTGTTTTTATTTCATATGTATTCTACACAGGCCTTATTCCCATGTTCTTTTAACAATAGTTTGAAATTAACAAATTAATGTTCTTATGATTACGGCATATAAAATTATTAATGTTCTTATGTTAAGCTGACTTTTCTTCATTCCGGTTTCTGGTTCTTATTGATTTTAAGATGTTTTATTTTGTTACAACATTTTACGAATACGATTTCCAATATTATTCTAATATTTGATCCCTATAATCAATATTGTAATAAGTATCTCTTAAAAATAAAATAAAAAGTCCATTACGGTCAAATAAATAAATAGTAGTGTAATACTTTAACAGCTTAAATTAATGTACTAAAATTAAGTACATGCTGAAATTTTGATAATCATTACATTTTTATAAATTATTTTTCTTAAAGACAATGTGAGAAAATTGAGTAGTGTCATATAAGTGTAAGCCATTTTTATTTTTTTTACATATTTTAATCGGTAATTGATTGTTCCTTTCTTCAAACAAAAATACATAACTAAAATAAATGTTTAAATAAAGTCAAATGAAAATTGCTAAGTTCTTAACTTAAATTTTAACATAGTTAAGCATATTAATAATAGCACGGGTCTTTTTGCTAGTTATAAGTACAAATAAAAGGGTCATAATTAACAATGATTCTGGGAGCTTCATTACTATTACAAATAAACTCTCAATTAGGGAAAGTATCTGAGCAAGTGAAATCAAGATAGATGTCGTCTGAGACACGTGGGAAGCTATAAGAGTTCGCCATTTTTACTTACCTGGTCCCTGTTGTTAAATGTCGGCTTTCATTAAGTGGGGTTTTCCAACCATTTATTAAAAAAAAAAGTCTAGCAGCAGGAAATACAGTTTCAAGAAAAATATCCTTAAAAGCATCCTATTTAAGTTTATTATACATACTTCTAATATCTCAACAACCAATCATGTTTATGAGTTTTCTTAAGGTTAAATGTTTTATTTTTTTTTGAAAAATTATATAACACACAAGTATGTATAGAATATTATAAACTCACATATTTCTATTGCATTTTGGTAGTTGTAATGACCCTTGATATAGTTTTCAATAATAATACATCATGTATTTATATATATTGTTGCACCTTGATAAACTTTTACATATAACTTGCCCACCTTACTAAAAATCCTATATTTACCACTGCTAGGAGCTACATCCTATATTTATCATCATGTTTAATTGAGCTACACACTACATGAGCCTCCATTGTTTTAAGTGGAGTTGATTCAACGTGCTTAGCTGTTTCTAGGACTGGGTTCGGTCCGATTCGGTTTCGGTTTTGCTATATTTACCACTGCTAGGAGCTACATCCTATATTTATCATCATGTTTAATTGAGCTATACACTACATGAGCCTCCATTGTTTTAAGTGGAGTTGATTCAACGTGCATAGCTGTTTCTAGGGCTGTGTTCGGTCCGATTCGGTTCGGTTTTTAGCAAAACCGAAACCGAAACAGAGCATATTTTTCGGTTCGTTTTTGTTCTTTTTATTTCTTGGACCGAACCGGACCGGTTTTTTCGGTCTAGTTTCGGTTATTTTTAGGTTTTTCGGTTATTTTCGGTCTTTTTCGGGGGTTTTTTGGTCTTTTTCGGTTCGGTTTTATTAAAAACCGAAACCGACCCGAATTTTTTTTGGTTTTTCGGTTTCGGTTTTTTTCGGTCTTTTTCGGTTCAGTTATCAGTCCGGTTCCGTTTTTCCGGTTTTTCCCCTAGCTGTTTCTACATTGATGTCTGCCTCACCAACATTTTCAAACCTAGCATTCTTAGCAGATGTTGCCTTTTTTTTTTTTTTTGAAAGTAAGCAGTAGCCATATCATAAAAAAAAACATGAAAACCAGGTTAGCACAGGGTGCTAACTCAAGGCAAAATATCTCAGGAAATTCAGTTATTTACAAATATCCAAAATATTGAATTTTATGAACTTTTAATAGATTTTATCACGAGTTCACCAGATAAACTGTTAGATTAAACCACAAGGCTTTCATGACAAAATATATTAAAGCATGCGCAAAAGATAATTATTACATTTGAGAATGCAAAACGTTTAACTTGTAAAAGTGACCAAAAAGCACTGTTGTGACTTGCTTTCATGCAAGTAGCTTGTCACACTAGTATAAGCTCACCAGACTGCTCCCTCGAACATGTTATTTTTAACGCTTGAGTGTCTCGCAGAAGTACGAAAGTAGTAGTAGTATTTCTTGGGTAAGACCCAAGTTATCGTCCGAATAACCATGTGATTGGCTAAATCTAATCTATTTCCTAGGCGTGTACTATTTTAAAGGAGGAGAGAGTTAGCGGTTGAGTTGTCAATACAACGGCTCATTACTCAATCTTTTAAACTATAAATCTCAGATTATGAGTGATCAGGGCTTTTAACAGTTAATTTACTGTTTGCATGCAAGATCTACGATTAATAGCTAGCTTATACGACGTTACTTATATCTTTTAGTGATTAAATATGCAAGTTACTCAAGATTTAAGGTTTAGATTGCTATAATCTGAGATGAACAAGCAAAATAAACAATTGAGATTGAGATTAACAACGATTTATTGCAAGTAATACGAGAAAACTTACAAAATACGATGAAAACGAAGGATTTGTGTACCAAAACTTAGATTTCTCTATCTCTTGAGATTTTGAGTTAAACTGAAGAAAAGCTGATGGAATAGCGATAAAAAACGTATTTTACAAATGAGAAAAGTATCTATTTATATGACATACGAAGTTAACCTAATTATTAAAATCAGTCGCGGCCTGACCGGTCACATGATCCGGTTAGCTCTGTTCCAGAATATTCTTTTGAGTTGACTTGTGTTGAATTCGCTTGGGTCAACTTGGACCTTCTTTTGGTGGTTATTTGTCGATTGATTTCTTCACTTTTGGTCTACCACTTGGCCTTCTTACATCCCTATCTCATTTTTCTGCTATATTCATATATTTTCCTACAAAAATATAGAAATTTGCAAATAAACCAGGAAAATACCAAATATGGCCTAAATAGGCCTAAATAGTAATAAAAAAACACTAATTATTATCATATTAACTGAATGCCCTCTAAACGTGTTTTTTCTACGTACGAAAGTGTTGTAGAGCACGAAAGCAGTTGCAGTAAATAACGGGTAAAGTACCCTAGTAATCGATCAGGGATGGTATATGACTTAGATTAAATAGTGTTTTCGATCAAGTTTTCTATTTCTCAAATAGTCAGCCAATATATGCCTACTAACTAAACTAATTTACTAAATAACATGTGAGGGTCATCAATCTTAAAAAGTTTAGATTTAGCAAATTACGGCTATGTTTTCGATTAAGTGAGCTTTCCTTAACAATATAAACTACGCAATTTAGAAGTCGTCAATTTCTAAACACGTATAAAAATATAAAGAAGTACAAGTTTAAACAAATATCAAATCAAATGATAAATCCACAAACACGTACTAAAAAATGATAGTAAATATCAAATAAAAGTACTTAATTTGACAGGTTTGCGGTAATTAACATGGATGACAAAATATATCCCAAAATATATTATAAATTGAAGATTTTTAGAGAGAAGGGATAGTGTTTTCGAGCCTAAGGAGGCTCTGGAAAATGTGTACAGAATGATATGCTACAACCCTCAAAAATATCTATTTATATAACTTACAAATTTAAACCTGATTATTAAATCAACTGTAACCTGACCTGTCAGGCCTGTTCGGTAACTTTGACTGGTCAGGTCTGCTCTCAGAATGTTCACGATGTTTATCTTCTTATGGTCTAAATTTTGGTCAACTCTTGACTTTTTTTAGGGGCACTTTGACTTCTGATTGATTCACTTTTGGTTCTTCAATCAGTCTTATTGCGTACTTGTCTCATTTTTATGTTAATTTCATGCGATTTCCTAAAAAAATATAGAAATGTGCAAGTAAAACACTAAATATGGCCTAAATAGGCTGAAATATTAATGATACTACTCTAATTAATAATATATTAACCAATAAAAGTCTAATCATACCCCGAACCAGGTCAATGCTCGTACCGAGCATTGGAAGCGATAAAAGATAAGGTAAATTTCACCCATTTTTCCGTTTAAGTTTAATTCCCCTTTGAGTTCTTTTTTTTCTTTTCCATTTTCATTTACTAACTAGCCTAAAACTAAATACGATAAAAAACCACTATCGTAGAAATCACGATTGCATTTAGCGTATACAACAAGCCATTAATACTTTAAAGCTTCAAAAGGACGAGTTTTGTCTAGTGAGGGTTTACTACAACGACACCCCCAAACTAATGACTTTCCCTCGAACGTGTTATTTTTAAAAGTTGCCTTTAATTCATATTTGTATTGTGGGTTTATCCCATATTGGTTATGTGTAGCAATAAGCCTCTTACTTAGAATTATAATAAGGATTGGTTTATCCCACATTGGTAAGGTGAAGGAATGTGTAATTCCTCGACTATTATAGTAATATATTTTCCCTTTCCTCTATGGATTAGTCTAGGGGTTACACACCATAACCCCTAGACGACCACGTTAAACCCTTGTCTTTTCTTTTCTTGTTCGTGTGTGCCCTTCTTTTGGGGGTTATTTATTTATTATTTATTGTTTCTTGCCATTTGTTTGAGCTTCTGCACAAAACTATCAAATAATGATTACGATTGGGAGGATGGTCAGAAACATGGAGTTCGAAATGGAGAAGTTTGATGGAACTAATAACTTTGGAATATGGCAGTGCGAGGTTCTAGATGTGCTTAATTAGCAAGCTCTAGATCTTGTATTTGAGAAGAAGCCCGAAAAGATGACGGATGAGGAGTGGAAGGAGACGAATAGGTTGACATGTGGGACGATAGGTTGTTTTTGGCCAACGCGGTCAAATACTCAGTTATGAAGGAGATGGACGCTCAAGTACCATGGAAGACGCTTGAAGACAAGTGCATGACGAAAAATATCGAAAATAGGCTGTACATAAAGAAGAACCTTTTTCCATTTTGGGTACGAGCAAGGCATCTCTTTAAACGAGCATCTCAAAAGGTAAAATAAAATTTTAGATGATTTGCAAAATTTAGATGTAGAGATTGGAGATGAGGATAAATCCTTATTGTTGCTAAATTCATTGCTAGAAAAATATGATCACCTTACTACTACTTTGTTGTATGGTAATGATTCGGTAAAATTTACAGATGTGTCGAATGCACTCATAAATAATGAAAATAGGAAGATGGATGTCATGGGTCATGAGTACGACAATGAAGCATTGACCATTAAGGTTCAAAGTCATAAGTCAAATAATAGTTTGCGTGATAAGGGAAAGAAAATCGCTCGTGACGAGTGTTCTTACTGCTATAAGAGGGGACATTGGAAACCAGAATGTCTTTTGTTAGATGATGCGAATATTGCTAGCGACGGAGATGATTTAGACGAATATGTTTTTGTTAGCTCGGAGGTGCCTATTGGTTGCGATGAATGGGTATTAGATACGGGTTTCTCCTATCACGCGTGTTCTTACAAGGTAATATATTCTAACTTTTGTGAGTTAGATGATGGTGTCGTTATGTTAGGTAATGGCGATGCTTGTAAGATAGAGGGGGTAGGGAGGGTTCGTATGAAGTTAGGTGATGGGACTATCAAAGTATTAGGTGACGTGCATTTTGTGCTTGACTTGAAGAAGAATGCGATCTCCTTGGGAATTTTAGAAGCTAAAGGCTACTCAGTTACAATGGAGGGTGGAGTTCTTAAAGTGTGCAAGGGCGGCATTACGATTTTGACAGGAGTTAGAAAGGGAAACTTGTATTATCTTGAGGGTAGATTAGTTGCAAGTTCTTTTCCTGTAATTGATAGTTCATCAAAAACTGTTATGGAACGTGGGCAGTTGGAGCGAATTGGAAAGTCGATCGATGTAGGATAACAAACAATAGTTAATGGACCTGGGATGCAAGTTGAGGGTACTTCATCACCAATGGACCTAGTTGGTTCGTGTGTACATGATGACTTATTTTGGTGTGTAGCAAGAGTAGATTCGACTAGAATTGAGAATCATATTGATGATTCATTTCAAAAGCACAGACCCGCTTGTTTGGTTAGGCGAGGCTCACCGATTTGTTTAGTTGTGCACATCAATTAGTGGATATGAGTATTCCTGTATCATATTCAGAGACTCGAAAGAGCTGGGATGGTGCATTTACTTTGAGAGGAAGAGAGTTCCTTTATGAAGGAGCAGACTTGCTTCTTGGTGGAGTTTTCTGAATTAGAAGCTGTTATTAGTAATTGGGTTTTCAAGAGGGATTTGAGGGTTCCTAGTGAAGACTTGTTTGACTACAAGGTGTTTTTTCGGACAAAGTGGATTGAACAATTGAAAGATAGTTACTTCGAGAAGGTATTATCTTTATTTTTTGGTCTTTTGTCAATTTGTTTAGCATTGGTAGCATATTGGTATATCGAGTTGGTAGATCTTGATGTTGTGACATCTTATTTTTTGGGTTTTGTTTTGGGATCATACTTGGCTCAACTTGAGTGGTTTGTTACTATTGACGATTGATTAAGGGTTCGAGAGGATGTTTGTGCAGTTTGTGGTGGAACATTGGTTTAACGGGAGCATGTTGGATTATTTGGTGTATTTTCTCACTTCTTGAGGAGGTGGTTTGCCTAGATTTCTTAGATACACTTATGCCATGATAGTTTATAGTAGTGAGGTGGATTTGTGCGTGTTGGATTATTTTATCTCTCAACACTGATAAGGGGATGCGGTTAGTGGCCCGAGTTCCGTTTGCAAATATAAGTGGTTTCTTGATTAGTACGGGGGAGTTTGTTCTTCAGTGGAGTCAAATACTATTGTATTATGGGCTTGTATTTTGGAGAGATGATTGCGTGAAACAATATATCATTTGGCGTCATTCTACTACGAGAATGACCATTGAGGATGTTACAAAATTACGGTTCGGCATCGAAGGTGATTTTAGTGATATGCTGGGCTTGTTTTGGGTCAAGTTTATACAACTTGTGAGCTTGACCAATGTCTCTCATACTTGAAGTGTCGAAAGGCATGTGTTGCAGAGGTTCGGAGGTTTTGTATTTGGATGACTATTTGAAATTGATGGAATGATGTTGCAGAATTGAAGTTAAGGTGGAGATTTGTTGAAAGTTGGCTTTAATTCATATTTTTATTGTGGATTTGTCTCACATTGGTTATGTGTAGCAACAAGTCTCTTCCTTAGAGTTATAATAATGATTGGTTTATCCCACATTGGTAAGGTGAATGAATGTACCTAAGCTAGGAGTTATAAATAAGCTCTTTGAGATTCATTATTGCTTACACCAAATAGCAGTGAGTTTTACTAGTTTTGTAATTTCTCGACTATTATAGTAATATATTTCCGCTTTCCTCCGTGGATTAATGTAGGGGTTTACACACCGTAACCCGTAGTAGACCACGTTAAATCATTGTCTTTTCTTTTCTTGTTCGTGTATGTCATTCTTTTGGGTGTTTTTTATTTATTATTTATTGTTTTATATCATTTGTTTGAGATTCCGCACAACAAGTTCTCCATACTCACCTGCAATGAAAAATAAAACTTAGTAAAAATGTTAAGATTCCAGCTGTTTGCAATGTAATTGTTCTTAGTCTTACTAAGAACTCTTGGCATCTCATTCAGCCTGATCTAATCATGAACTTAATACCATTTTTGTCAACTCTACTCTCTTTATTATGCAAAATATAATTTTTCTCTATCCACATGATGTATAAAACAAAAGAGAGAATTAGTTTAGAAAATATAGAGTGAAGAGAATTACGTTTGAAGTTTAAAAGGAACCAATTGATCTAATCTTGCCAATCTTTATCAGTGTATTTATGGCCAACTTTGAATAAAAGGATTCTGATAATATCATTAGAAACGTGGTTGCTAAAAAAATGTGATTAGTATTCTCATCAGCATTATTACACATAGTACATGTATTGGTGGAGTTAGGATACTAAGTCTTAGTGTGTGTTTGAAATTCAGAAAATGTCACGCAAAAGAAAAAAATAAAGTAAAAACAAGCAAAATGAACATGAAATCATTTTCCGGTAATATGTTTGTAAGCTTAGTAAATCAAGAGAAAATAAAATAAAAAAAATTGAGAAAGAGGGATCTAATCGTACTTTTCTCATTTGTTTTCATTTGCCTCCTAATTTTGGAAGGAAAATAATTTCTCTCATTTTACACACAAATTCTTCCCTCACTTTCTTTTGTATTTTTTTCCATTGGCTTTTCTATACAAACAAACACAAGAAAGTGTTTTTTTGGAAAATAATTTTCATTTTCTCATGAGTTTTTGGAGTTACAAATACACCCTTAATCTTATCAAGAGTAGAAAATTGTATTAAAAATGGCTTGCCATACCATGAAATTACATTTAGGAATATTACCTTTAAACCAAACAATACTATACCAAGCACTTTGATTCTTTTTAATTCTAATGCGTTTCTAAAAATTACTAGCAATAAATGTAACATCCCGTATTTTTATAAGTGTTGTTAATTAGGTATTAAATTATCCAAAAACATTTTATACAAATTTTACCAAAAACCGGTCACTCGACTAATTTTTATCTAAAAACCGAAACTCTTCCGAAAAACTTTATTTTAAAAACCTGTTATTAATTTTACTAATAAAAAGGACCCAATAGATTTGTTTCTAAAGATTTGTTATTTTTGAGTAGTAAAACAATATTTTTGGATTAAGAGTTAGCTTTTAGAACTTTGGGGACCAAATAGTTCGCTTCCACAAACTATCTAAAAACAGTTTTTCTAAACCTAAAAATCAGCCCACTTTTCAATTCTTTAAACCTAAAAATCAGCCAAGAGAAAAGAGAGAAAAAGAGTGAAAAGAGAAGAAGAAGAAGAAGAAACCACGCTAGTGGATTCTTACCGGAAACATCTCCTCTACGCGCTAAGGTAACGGGGGTTATCCATAGCGACTAGACGAGGGTGTATGTTAGGATTATGTTTTACGTTTAGTATAAATTGGGGGTTTTTGTCTTTTATCTTAATTAGTTTTATAAATTATTAATTGGGTTTAGTTGTTATATGTTTAATTCACTTATTTGTTAATTGGGTTTAGTTGATTATATGTTTAATTCACTTATTTGTTAATTGAGGATTTAGTCGTGTTAATTTCGGATTAACGAGAATATGGATGAGTTTGCATGTCTTTATGTATTGATATTGTGTTATTATAATTGTTGATAAATTGGGTAATTTATTGTTGAATATAGATGCATTGTACTTTATGCATACAAGTTGTTTGCTAAAATACTTGAATGAGTTTTCATGTTGATTAGACTTGTTTGGCTAGTTGCGAATCTAGCACCTATGCTTTTGGGTTTTGTTGAATTACGTTAGAATGACGTATGAGAATGTGATAAATGATTGGTTTATTATTTATTGGCCGAGGCCTTAATATTTATATGTATGAGAATGTGTTATATGAATAGTATAATATTATTGGCCGAGGCCTTAATATTGATACATTAGCAATGGTCTCTGTCTCTTCCTAATTCCGGGGACAGAAGACGGCAGTGGGGATAGGGAATGACTCGTCTTACGGACTGGGGCGAGTGGCATGAGAGATCCCAGTGTGCACTATATTTATTTTATTGTTAGCAATGGTCTATGTCTCTTCCTAATTCCGGGGGCATAAGACGGCCGAAGGGATAGGGAATGACTCGTCTTACGGACTGGGACGAGTGGCGTGAGAGGTCCAAGTGCGCACTATAAATCTACTTTTATGTTGCAATGGTCTCTGTCTCTCCCTAATTCCGGGGACAGAAGACGGTCGAAGGGATAGGGAATGACCTACCTTACGGACTGGGGTAGGTGGCGTGAGAGGTCCATGTATGCTGTTGATGTGTATTTAATTTATTTAATTTATTGTAGTTGTAGAATGTCATTATCTTTCTTCTTATACTTCGATTATCGTAGTTGTAGAATTTGTGAGCTCTTGCATTTATGAGATGGAGTGACGGTGTTGTGGTGCCGTCCCGTCTAGTTATGTCCGTGGGACTCACCGTTACAATTTTGTATTTCAGGTACAACTTAGGTTGAGGCGTATGGTTAAGAGCTTTAGCAAGGCATCACATGGATTCGGGCTTTTGCTTTCTTTTTACTTAGATTGTTTTTGAGGTTGTAGCCTACGGGCAAATTCATTCGTTCGTTATTTTTAGCTTTTATAAATTCCGTCTTGTAGCCGCGTTTGGCAAACAGTTTATTTTATTCACTTAATTGTTCCATTAGCTTGAAAATGTTTTCTTTTAAAATTTTAAATTCGTACCAACAGGTTCTAATTTCTTTTGTTTTAAAAAGGTCATGCCTCGATATCCGTGTTTATGGAATTTGGGGCGTGACAATAAACGTACCGAAATTAATATTGCAGATAATTTTGTCTCGTCCAGAATGAATAGCAGAATGAACATTAGTTTTAATATCATCTAAGGATATTATCATTAGTGCTAGGCCAGCACCAACTGTTGTTCACAATTATAGCACTTAGTTTTATCATGCTTAAAGCCATACTTTATGATAATATTATGCATATGAACTCTAGGAAAAATGGCACCCTTACCATACTTTTAAGCCATGCTTGATTTTATTTTGATTGTAGACAAAATTGGTACTGCGATTTTATTTTCTTGTTCTTTGTCGGGTTTTTCATACTCATTTTATATCATTAATAAAATGGGGGTTTTGCTCACCAAATTATATAAAAAATAAGTTTGTTATAATGTTTAGAAAACAGAAAGGTACCAAATTCCTTGAAATTATCACAATTCTTAAATAACCAACGATACGAAACTTTAACAAGAAAAATCCCCCCAAACTCATCTTCCAAAATAATTTTAGTAGGAAACTCACTTTGGGGGCTTATCGCCAGGAACGGACCCAAGGGATGACTGGGGGTGGTTACAGCCACCCTAACTAATTTTTTTTTTATACATGTAATTTATTTATTTTTTGAGATATACATACTGATAGTACCGCTTGGTTAACGAGAGCGATGTTGGTGTAGTGGTAACATAGGAAATTAAGCAAATGAAAGGTTCAGAATTCAAATAGTGTAAGCTTGTTGATTTTTAAATTTGCAGTTTTTTTTTAAAAATTATCAAATTGTCCAATACCCATTGTAATTTCAGTAAAGGCTTACCACCGCTTCTAAACATTTTTTTCCAAACAAAATTATAGATATACAAATTTTAGAAGATAAAATTGGTAACCTAATTTTTTTGTATTTGACCTTATTTATTTTATTTTACATTTGACATATTTTTTGCACGACCGACCCACGAATAATTTCATCCTGGTTTGCTTATCACAACACGAACTTTAGCATGGTCAATTCTCTTTGCTATCGGAAGTTATGTTGTTATGTTTCTCATATCATTTTATGTGGTAATGTTGAATAACGATGTTTGAAGTTGCTAGCAAAAGTTAAGTTGTAATATGTATGTCACAATTATATTTTTTTATTGTTTACTATTACAAACTAAATTAAGATTATTATCAACAATTAAGTAAAAATAAAATTCAACTAAATAAATCAACCCCTACATTTTTATTTTCCAAAAACCACTCTGCAAAGTGTAAATTGTAACTAATAGTCACAGTACGTAGCTAGTATGTGTGATTTTTGACTATTGTTTACAAAATCTAGTCAAAGTCGCACCTTTTGGGCTGTAATAAAATAAAATAGGGATTGTTCTACTTGCTTGCCCAAAAAAAGCTTCCCTTACATTTATTATGGTTAGTTTATTGGTTTCATATCTTATCACTGTAAGTAGAAACTTGCTAGTCTATAAGTAGAAACTTCCTAAGGTCTCCAAATCGGAACAGAGAAGGTCAAAAAACCTCTTCACAGATCATTATACTATTAGTATTATTTTGCTTCTTATTAATTTCTTTTCCTCGGTATCTTTTTCTACTCCAGAGGTCACTCAAGGCTCAGAATTTGAGAGGTTGGTTACTACTTCTACAAACCTTTTAAGTAATTTTTATGGTACCAATTCTCTAATTTTGTCTATATCTCTAGTTCATGAAACCTGCCTATATTTAACCCTTTTTTTTTTTTATGTCTAAAGCTCTTAATCGCAAATGAACAGCTTTAGAGGAGAGAGAAGATAGACCGAAGAAAGTACCACTAGAAAAAAGAATAAGAGAAAGGCATGTTTTCTTTTGTTTTCAAGACTAGATTTTGAAGATAGTTTTGTGAGCATTTTACCTTGTTTTAGTGGCCACTTGATGATGAAAACCCACCTCTTTCTACAACTTTTTTTAGAGTTTTTCTTTACACTATCTCGAAAATATCACAAAAAATAATGTCTTTTAGGGTTCTTCAATGTTTAATCATGTTTGGATTAATCCATGCACGTACTGTTAGGTAAAAACCCAGCGATTAATAAATACAAAATTGTCAACATATTTCAATAGGTCAGACCGCAAATATAAACTTTTCAAACAAAATTATTTTGGATCTATCTTTTAGAGTAATTCTAAATTAATTTATAAACCTTGCCGAAAATTGTACACCAACATTACATCACAAAGGGACCAATTTTGCATTTATTCTCAACGACAATAAATTAAAAAATTGATGAATCATAATGTAAATTGATTGCTTTGAAATTAATTATTTCTGAGAAATGGGTCTCCCAATTGCTTAACAGGATAGAAAATTTAAAGAAAGGGTTGCATTAATGGATATGGCGCTAGAAAGATGGATATCCGAATTGGTGAGGACACCTATTTATTCACAAATGACAAAATCATTAGTCATGTCAAAACTCTCAATCCAATTTTTTATTTCCTCATTTTCTTAAAACAAAATTGTAGTAGTAATTGTTTTCGAACATTTTTTAACAGGAAATGGATGATTACATCATAGACAAATTCCCAAACTACTCAACCGAATATGATGAGTATGTGCAGTTAGTGAATACACCAGAGGATAACTTCCAACAGGCCTCATCTTCTGAGGTTTCCATGTCAGCTCAAGATATGTGTGAAAGGAACACCTCAACCATGACCACCGCCACTGCTCCATGTGGCTGTTCATCAGTACAGATCTGTAGGACTAGCTTTGAGAGGCCGAATAGGAAGCTCAAAGCAGATATTACCCCGACAGCTACCATAACAGCTGATCAAGTAAGCCTGTTTAACTAGCTTTCAAAATCCAGAATATACTTATATTTAATAATCCATCTGTAAGGAAACGTTTGTCCCGACCTGCTAGCTATATTGGGAAAGGATATGGCGAAATAATTTCGACTCTATGAAAATGTTGTTGGTTTCCGTGTACGAAATAACAATTAAACAATAATAAAGGACTAAAAAGAAATAATCAAAACCAGTGTATTCTTTATTAGTTCAGAATTGAAACTGAAATTACATATTACAATATGTATGGAATGAATAGAAATTAAAGCAAACGTCATTCAGATTATTATCAATTAATAATCTGATATACTGAATTGCAATAAATAAAAACTGCCGGACTGGAAAGTATAAACTTAACAGCCGCACTGTTCTGAATGAAATTGAAATTACAAAACTGAAATGAAACTATTCTAATTACATAATTAAATTACATAATTAAAATTACAGAATAGAAACAATACTTTAAAGAAATTACAGAAAAATAAAAGACAGAATTGAAAATTACAGCTAAGTACAACAAATTAAAATAGTGAATTGAAAACACATAAATATAAATTGCAGAATTTAAATTATGTTATTTAAAAGACAGAAATAAAAAGACGAGACGACTATTAGACAGTCTGTCCATAACCGATATTCGTCCAACCACCTTAATGTTTCTAGTTGCGTTGGCGCTTCGATCCCAAGGTACAACGTCTCGGATGACTCACCGGAAACTGGCGACGAGTCAAGGTCGAGCTGTTGGTGGGTGGTTCTCTCTTTTTCTAAAATGTTATGAGGAAATATGCAGATTGTTTTCAGAATAAAAAAAAACGTGTTTAGAGAGTGGGGGAGAGCTGCCTACTTATAGGCTAAGCTGAAATCTCAGCCATTATGGTCACTTAATTCAGTATTCGAAACTGCTGAATTAATAATGCAATTATTCTCATTTAATTGCATCAGTTACAAGCTTGCTGTAATTTTTGGGACTGTTTTGTTATTATCCAAAACTCTTAGACTTTCTTGGAACCATAACCGGAACCGGAACATTTCCCAAGTCCCACGTCCCAAGTCCCAAATCCCACGTCCCACGCCCCGAGACCCAAGTCCCGAGTCCCGTGACCTGTGCCCGAGACCGAGACCGAGTCCGAGACCAAGATCGAGTCCGAGACCGAGATCGAGCCCAAGACCGAGCGAGCGTGCGCGTGTGTGGTGCACTCTTTAGTGGTGAATATGTATATAAACTATTCAATATAGTTTCTCCTCTTTGATGTGGGATAAACATTTGGGTGGCTTTCCCATCCCTTTGTCTTTCCACTTCCTCTTCCCAAATTCCAGATTTCGTCTCTCCATGTTCCAATTTCGGAGTTAATTTCCATTCACACCCATTCACCGAATAGGTCATGCGATATACCGTTTCGAAGCTTGTCACACAAGCTACTTAAACCATTTGAGTACGGAGTCTAAACTTTAGAATATTCGCATGGAATTTGACCAAACTTTTGGACTCGTGACCAATTCGAAAAACACCATGAAACATGGTTTTTCCAACAATCCCCCACATGAATGCAATTGGCTCGAAAGTCCATGCCCTAAATGCAAATCAAGAGAACCGCAAAGGTTCAGTACCTAAGGTCACGTAGCGCGCGCCTTGAATCTGCCGTAGCGTAATTCCATCCGGAATACTGCTATTAGGTAGCATAGATGCTTTGAACCATTTATCTTTGTGTATCCCAGTATGACACCCACACAGTGCCCTTTCTACCCACGTACTAGGCCCTTTAGTTGTTGTCCATATTTGGCCTGGACTGCCTTGGCAACTTCAACTGAGTGTTCTAGTGATTTAGCCCAAACTCATCATATAGTACCGGCCTTACACACTCGTTATAGGTGGTTACAAGTCGAAGGTGTCCTGACTCACCTTACTCGACCGTCGAGTTACTTGGATCATTAAGAGCGTCAAGCTCACCCTTACAATGATACAGGTCTATCACTATGTCATCGCGGAAATGGGCTGGGAACTACTGATTCCCGAGTGCATTATTCGGTTGCCCTCATAGTTCAGTTTTCTTTTGAACCTAGCAGGAAAGATTCCGTTTAGGTTGGGTTGCCTATGGCGTGGCCACCAATTTAATGGGCTTTAATCCCATTCCGTTCGATGACGCTTTGACTCTTACTTGAGTCAAGCCTTTTATTAATGGATCCGCAATGTTTTCCTTTGACCTCACAAAATCTAAGGATACCACACTATTGGATAACAATTCTCTTACGGATTTATGTCTCCGACGTATATGTCGAGACTTTCCATTATACATATGATCCTGAGCCCGTGCAATAGCTGATTGACTATCACAATGCATGCTTATAGTGGGAACATGTTTTGGCCACATTGGAATTTCTTCCAAGAGACTTCTCAGCCAATCTTCCTCCTCGGTTGCTAGTTCTAGGGCTATGAATTCAGATTCCATAGTTGACCTTGCGATACATGTCTGTTTGGAGGATCTCCAAGACACATCAGCTCCTCCCATTATAAACACATATCCACTCGTGGACCTTGTGCTATTGGAGTCTGATGGCATCTGAGTACCGTTCCAGTACCGCTGGATATTTGGTATAGTGCAGCCCGTAATCGGCTAAAAACCTCATATATCTGAGAAGTTTCATGATGGCCTTCCAGTGTTCCTCATTCAGATTGTTGGTGTACCTGCTCAGTCCACTCACTGAGTTTGCTATGGCTGGTCTAGTGTAATTCATTATATACATGAGACTGCCTATGACCCGAGAGAACTCCAATTGATTCACAGTCTTACCGAAATTCTTTTTCAGGTTACAGTTGAACTCAATTGGGGTTCTGGACATTACCTTACTGCCCTTGTCAAACTTGTCTAGTACTTGTTTAACATAATGACTTTGTGTTAAGGCATACCCCTCTCATGTTTTGATAATCTTCATACCAAGTATTACATCAGCTATACCCAGATTCTTCATATCGAAGTGTTGTGACAATATTTTCTTTGTGAAGCTGATTCTATCAGTACTCCCAATTATAATCATGTCATCCACATAGAGATAGACTACCACACAGTCTCTTCCACTTCCTTTAATGTAGACACATTTATCACATTCATTAATGCGAAAACCGTTTGATAGCATAATTCTATCAAACTTCTGGTGCCATTACTTTGGTGCTTGTTTGAGTCCATATAGAGACTTTATAAGTTTGCACACTTGGTGCTCTTTACCAGGAACTACAAACTCTTCCGGTTGTTCCATGTAAATTCTTCAAGTGACAGTCGTTGCCTTTTGACACAGTATGACAAGATTCGTAACGGTATGTCGCATGACCTATTCAGATAATGAGTGTGAATGGAAATTGGCTTCAAAGATTGGGGTTGAGAAAGAGGAAAACACTTAATCCTGAAAAATAAATTAAATGAGGAGAACCCATTGGGAATTGTCCCACATTGGAAAATGAAGAGTCATTTTTACAATATATATACAAATTTATCCCATGTGGATATTAAGTTGTGTGTCCACATACACATGTGTGTATTAAGTGTGTACCACAGATGCACGTGCTCGCTCGGGTCTCGAGCCTCGGATCACGGGCGCGGGCCTTGGGCCTTGGGGAATGTCTAGGGTCTAGGGTCTAGTCCCAAGACTCAAAAGGAGTTTTGTATAAATAACATGAGTGGTCCTGAAAGTTTCCAGCAAGTTGTAACTGATGCAATAAATGAAATGTCTTAAAGGTGGTCAGGCAAATATCAGTTAAGGGCATACTATTTATAGTAGCCTCGTGTTTTTCCAATTCTATTTTACCTTTTATTTTCAAGTATGTCCTTTCCATTTATGTAATTTCATTCCAGTACCTTTCATTTTTGTAATTTCCATTCAGTCTTTTCCTTTTCTGTAATTTCTATTCTGTTCAGTAATTTACATTTTAGTTCTATAATTTCCTTTATTTACAGGAACAGTTCAGCAGTTTAGTAATTATATTATTCTGTCTGGCAGTTTCTTTTAATTAACAAACAGTCCAGCATGTTAGTTTTATACTATTTTGTCTGACAGTTTCGTTTAATTACAAACTAGTCCAGCAGTTTAATAAGTTATATTAATCTGTCTAGAATTTTTATTAATTGCATTTACATTCTGCAAGTGTCGGAATATTGTAATAGAGTCACATTCCGTTTAATCGAAATAAAATTGTTTATTTCTTTTAGTCCTTGCACTTTAGATTATTGCTTTTAGGTACACCAAAACCAACAATCTTAACCGATACTAATTTTTGGTTTGTGTACCATTTTAGTTTATATTTTTAAATTAAAAAGGAATAGGATTCTTCCGCTACAATTCTAATTTTTAGAATATTTTGTTGCAAAGGAAAATTCCAGAGTTGTTTTATTTTATTTTTTGATATTTGTACCATTCTCTAGAAATACCAACCAATTTGGTAGCTTGAATAATTTATTTTGTAACAAAATTCTTTTACGGAAACCAAGTTTTCTATACTTGGTGTTTTGTTCAAGAATTTTATATACGCGTATCTTATAGTCTTTTGGTTGTCGTTTCAGAAACCGAAAGATGACAAACGCTAATGTCCCAGAAGATCCTATTGTTCCTTCGGCGAGTTCGCATGATGTGGTGGTTGGTGGGAATGTCCATAACACTACGGGCGATGCAAATGTGGGGGCTGACGTTTAGGCGGCTGCCGCCGCTGTGGCTGCGGCCCAAGCTAATGCTACGACCAAAGCTGCGACAGTGGCAGCGGCCAAGGTTCCAGATGCGGCTATGGCCCAGGCTATGGCTGCGGCCAAGGGCAAGGCACCGATGCGTTATGTTATGCCTGTTTTGCCGACCTCTCATCTGAAGAAGCCGGAAAAGTTTAGGGGTGACAACCTCAAATGTTAGAAGTAAAAGATGTTGTTTTATTTAACCACCCTTAACCTAACTAAGTTTCTTAAGGAGACTGCTCCCGTCCTAAGCGAGGACGATCTGGACAAGCAGTCGTTCTCGGTGGTTGAGGCATGGAGACATGCCGACTGCCTATGTCATAACTATATCATGTGTGCTCTAGATGACACCCTATTCAGTGTCTTCGAGCCCAAAGCAACTGCAAATGAGCTTTGGGAGACTCTAGAAAAGAAGTACAAGGTGAATAACGCTGGCGTAAAGAAATTTATCGTCATAGACTTTCACGAGTACATGATGACTGATAATAGGATTGTCATTGAGCAGCTTGAGGAGCTATAGCTCATATACCATCAGCTTGATACTGAAGGGCTAGTTGTCAATGAATCTTTCAAGGTGGCTCTCATGATTGAGAAACTACCACCGTCATGGAAGGAGTTTCAGAACTACCTGAAGCACAAGCGGAAGGCAATGAGTCTGGAGGGGCTCATAGAGAGGTTGAATATCAAGCAGAGCAACCGCCGGTCCAGAAATAAAGGCGGTATTGTTAGTAGTTCGGTGGCAAAGGCCTATGTGGTTGAGGCCGCGCATGTCAAGCGGAAACGCCCTGACAACGTAGGTGGTGCTGTTGCTACAAAGAAATTTGCAAGAAACTACTTTGTGTGTAACAGGACTGGTTATCGTGCCGTGGACTGTTATGACAATAAACGCACTGCTAAGCCCAAACCCCCACCGAAGAACTTAAAGGGCAAGGGGAAGATGAGAGTTCCAGCTCAGGCCAATGTGGCTGAAGGAGTAGAGGATGACATGCATCTCTTTGCAGTAGTCTCCGAAATGAACCTTGTGAGAAGCAACCACAAGGAATGGTGGCTGGATACCGGCGCCACGAGCCACATCTGCTCCAACAAGTGGATGTTCAAGACCTACGAGGCGGTGGATGGTGAGACCTGCTTTATGGGTAATTCTACTACTTCCAAGGTGGAAGGAAATGGAACTGTGGTGATGAACTTGGCCTCAGAGAAAGAGTTAACGCTGACTGGGGTGCTTCATGTACCAGATATTAGCAAGAATCTGGTTCCAGGCTCGGTGATGGTGAAGAAGGGTTTGTAAACTTGTTTTTCAATCCGATAAAGTTGTAATCAGCAAAAACGGTATTGATGTAGGTCGTGGCTATATGACCGACGACATGTTTAAGTTAAATGTAGGAACTCCAGCTCCTAAAACTTAGTTCGCTAATAAAGGTGCTAAGACTGAGGCCAGCACCAGTAATGTAATAACTGTTGCCAAGTTGGCCAATAATATTTCAAATTCTGTTTATATTTTTGAGTCATTTCATTTGTGGCATGGTAGATTAGGACATGTGAATTTCAATTGGGGGAATTCCCTATAAGTAGCAACTTATATTCCTACTAAATATCTTGATAAGTTCATATTTCTCATAGGTAACAGTTTTTAATTATTTAGTTTATTTACTAAAGAGCATTACAAACCAAAATATAATAGACATATTTTATCTTTCTACAAACCCAAAAAAATAGTTTTAAATTACAACAAAATAAAAAATAAAACACAAAAAAATTATAAAAAATCACAAAAAAAAAAAAATCAATAAAATCAATAAAAAATTATTAAAAATGAAAAAAATTATAAAAAAGTATAAAAATTGAAAAAAATAATAAAAAATCATAAAAAATCACAAAAAAATCATAAAAAATCACAAAAAATAACAAAAAATTATAAAAAAATACAAAAATCACAAAAAATTATAAAAAAATATAAAAATCACAAAAAATAAAAATATTTATATAAAATGAAAAAATCATAAAAAATGAAAAAAATCACAAACTTTTTAAAAAATTACAAAAATATATATAATTTTTTTTGTCAATATAACACTTTTTATACCGAAAAATCTGTTTTTTCTTAAAAAAACACTTTTTCCATCAAAAAGTGAATTTTTTTATACAAAAAGTGCTTTTTACATGAAAATATGCCTTTTTTTTAAATCTAAATGAGCTGAAAGTGCATCTAGTTCAGTCGAAAGTACGTATAGTTTAGTCAAAAGCATATATAGTTCAATAAAAGTGTATATAGTTCAGTCAAAAATGCATATAGTTAGTCAAAAGTACAAAATTGAGTCGAAATTGCATTCAATTGAGCTGAAAGTACATATACTTCCGTTGAAAGTGCATACAATTCGGTCGAAAGTAAATATAGTTCAATAAAAATGAGTATGCATATAGTTCAGCTAAAAGTGCACTTGGTTCAGCTGGAAGTACATCCGGTTCAGCTTAAAATGCATCTCATTTAGTCGAAAATACATATAGTTAAGTCAAAAGTGCATATAGTTTAGTCAAAAATGAATATAGTCCAGTCGAAAGTGAATATAGTTCAATAAAAGTGCATATAGTTCTGTCAAAAATGCATCTCATTCAGCTAAAAGTGCATTTGGTTCAGCTAAAAGTGCATATGGTTCAGCTGAAAGTGCATGTGGTTCAGGCAAAAGTACATATAGTTCAATAAAAATGCATATAGTTCTGTAAAAAGTACATCTGGTTCAGCTAAAAGTGTATCTGGTTCAGCAGAAAGTGCATATAGTTCAGCTGAAAGTGCATCTAATTCAGTCGAAAGTGCATCTAGTACAGTCGAAAGTGCATAGAGTTCAATAAAAGTGCATATAGTACAGCACAAAAAGTGCATATATTTTACTTTAAAGTTTAAAAAAACTGGATGTATTCGAACCACCAATCTCTTGAACATTGGTGTTAGGTGCAAGCACTCTTACCAATTTAAGCTTATGAATCTAAAATTAGTCACTAAAATTAGTTTCTCAAAAGGCAATTCAAACTTTAACAAGCACCGAAATGAGTCAAACGATAGTTAAATACATAAAATTCACTTTTTAATGAAAAAGTGTTTTTTTATGAAAAAATGTTTTTTTATGAAAAAGTTGTTTTTTATGAAAAACGCTTTTTCGGTGTAAAAAGTGGTATATTGACATTTTTTATGATAATTTATTATTTTTTTTGTGATTTTTATAATTTTTGGTGATTTTTTTTGATTTTTTTATAATTATTGGTGATTTTTTTCATTTTTTATATTTTTTGATTTTTTTTTGATTTTTTTTAATAATTTTTTGTGATTTTTTTTATTTTTTATAATTTTTTATGATTTTTTTCATTTATGAGGGAAAGAGAGAGAGATATTTTCTGTTTTTTTATGAAATTAGATTTTTTTTTTAATTTATATAGTATGAAAAAGTGGTACCTAAGTGGAATGTAAATTATCATAGGTATCTAGTGAGAATTAAAGTTCAAAAGTGGTACCTATAAGGTATTAATTCATTTTAATTCAATGAAGAAATTAATATCACTGCAACTAATATCAAACTTTGTCTTTAATAAACAACATAAATGTGAAATATGTATAGAAGCAAAGTTAATCAAATCATCATTTCAACATGTTAAAAGAGATAGTGAACCTCTTGGTTTGATTCACACATATGTGTGTGATTTGAAATATATTCAAACAAGAGGAGGTAAAGGATACTTCATAACTTTTATAGATGATTGTACTAGATACCGTTACGTTTAATTAATGAAAAGTAAAAGCGATGCAGTAGATATGTTCACTTTATATAAAACTGAAGTAGAGAATCAACTCAATAAAAATATTAAAATATTGAGGAGTGATAGAGGCGGCGAATATGAAGCGTCGTTCACAAAAATATGTGCTGAGAGTGGTTTCATTTATCAAACCACAGCTCCATACTCCCCGGAGCAAAATGGAGCTGCGGAGCATAAAAATAGAACGCTCAAGGAAATGATAAATGCGATGTTAATAAGTTCTGCGTTACCCCAGAGTGGGGGGAAACGTTTCTTTCCGCTAACTATGTTTTAAACAAGTTACCACATAAGAAGCGAGACAAACCACCGTACGAATTATGAAAATGTCATCAACCTAGCTATAAGAACCTGAGGGTTTGTGGATGTCTCGCTAAGGTCCTAATCTCTGCTCCTAAGAGAATGAGAATAGGTTCGAAAATGGTGGACTAGGTGTTCATCGGATATACACAAAATAGCAGTGCGTATCGGTTTCTCATACACAAGTCGGAAAACCCCGATGCGCACATAGATACGATAATTGAAAGCCGAGAGGCTTCTTCTTTTGAGGATATCTTTCCCTGCACAATGCCAATACCTGTACAGACTCAATAGTTGAACAGTGATGGAAATGTGGGGGCAAGTGAACCATCAGAGAAAGAAGAAGAAGAGCCTCGGCGAAGCAAAAGGGCAAGGAAGAAAACTTCCTATGGGATTGATTTCGTAACCTTAATGATAGAAGGTGAACATGTGACATATCAACAGGCTATGTCAATACCGGATTCCCAATATTGGGAAGAAGCAATCAATAATGAGATTGAATCGATTATGCAAAACCACACTTGGGAACTAGTGGATCGTCCATGAGGATGCAAGTCCCTAGGTCACAAGTGGATCTTCAAGAGGAAGTTAAGGGTGGATGGCACGATTGAGAAGTATAGGGCAAGACTTGTAGTCAAAGGCTTCAGGCAAACTGAAGGTGTCGATTATTTCGACACTTACGCTCCTGTGTCCAGGAAAACGTCGATTCGGATCATCATTGCTCTCTCGGCATTGTTTGATCTGAAAATACATCAGATGGATGTAAAGACGACTTTTCCAAATGAAGAATCAGAAGAGGAAATTTATATGGGGCAACCTGAAGGGTTTGTTGTTCCAGGGAAAGAGCACATGGTGTGCAAACTTGTAAAGTCTCTGAATGGACTTAAACAAGCACCCAAACAATGGCACAAGAAATTTGATAGAATTATGCTATCAAATGGCTTTCGCATAAATGAGTGTGACAAATATGTCTACATGAACGGAAATGAAAAGGACTGTGTAGTAGTTTGCCTTTATGTGGACGACATGATTATAATAGGGGGTACTGATAAGATCAACTCTACTAAGAAAATGTTGTCACACCATTTCGATATGAATGACCTGGGTATAGCTGACATTATATTTGGTATGAAAATCACCAAGACGTCAGAGGGGTATTCCCTGTCTCAAGGCCATTATGTTTGACAAACACTTGACAAATTTGACAGTGGTAGTAAGCCAATGTCCAGAACTCCTATTGAGTTCAACCATAGCCTGAAAAAGAATTTCGGCAAAAGTGTGAGACAATTGGAATTCTCTCGGATCATAGGCAATCTCATGTATGTGATGAACATTACTAGACTTGATATAGCCAACTTAGTGAGTAGACTGAGTAGGTATACCAGTAATACAAATGAGGATCACTGGAAGGCTAATGTAAAGCTTCTCAGGTATATGAGATATACAGCCGATAATAGGCTGCACTATACCAGATATCCAGCGGTACTGGAAGGGTATTCAGATGCCAACTGAATATCAGACTCCAACAGCACAAGATCCACGAGAGGATATGTGTTTGTAATGGGAGGTACTTCCATGTGTTGGAGATCCTCCAAATAAACTTGCATCGCAAGGTCAACTATGGAATCAGAATTCATAGCCTTGGACTTGGCGACTGAAGAGGCAGACTGGCTGAGAAGCTTCTTGGAAGTGATTCCAATATGGCCAAAACCTGTTCCCGCGATAAGAATACATTGCGATAGTCAATCAGCTATTGCGCGAGCTCAGGACCATATGTATAATGGAAAGTCTCGACATATACGTCGGAGACATAAATCCGTAAGAGAATTGTTTGCTAACGGAGTTGTATCCTTAGATTTTGTGAGATCAAATGATAACATTGCGGATCCATTTACAAAGGGCTTGACTTAAGATAGAGTTGAAGCGTCATCGAATGGAATGGGATTGAAGCCCATTAAATTGGTAGCTTTCCCATAGGCAACCCAACCCAGATGGGATTTACCTGCTGGGTTCAATGGGAAACTAAACTGTGGGGGAAGCCGAACAAAACACTCGGGAACCTGTATTTCGCAGCCTATCTCTGCGATGATAGAGTGATTGACATGTACCATAGTAAGGGTGAGCATGGGGCTCTTAATGATCCAAGTATCTCGAAGGTTGAGTAAGGTGAGTCAGGACACATTCTACTTGGAACCACCTATAACGAGTGTGTAAGGCCAGTACCATGTGATGAGCATGGGCTAAATCACTAGAGCACTCAGTTAAACATGCCAAGGCAGTCCAGGCCAAATATGGACAACAACTAAAGGACTTAGTACGCGGGTAGAGAGGGCACTGTGCGGGTGTCATTCTGGGATAAACAAAGCTTAAGGGTTCAAGGCCTTACAGCTACCTAATAGCAGTATTCTTGGTGGTACCCCGCTACGGCAGATTCAAGGTGCACGCTACCTAACCTTAGGCGGTGAACTTTTGCGGTTTCCTTATTTGCATTTGTGACATGGGCTTTTAAGCTAATTGCATTCATGTGGGGGATTGTTGAAAAAACCATGTTAAAACATGGTAGTTTTTGAATGGTCTCGGGACCATCTTTGAGTCAAGATTCCAAGCGACAGCCATTGTCTTTTGACACCATTCTCAAGATGCTTGGGTAGCTAGTATAGCTGAGTATTGACCTTGAGACAGGGCATACCCCTCTGACGTCTTAATGTGACAACATGTAAATTTCTTCAAGTGACAGCCATTGCCTTTTGACACAATACTCAAGACGCTTGAGTAGCTGGTATAACAAGGTTCGTAACGGTATGTCGCATGACCTATTCAGAGAATGAGTGTGAATGGAAATTGGCTTCAAAGATTGGGGTGAGAAAGAGGAAAACTCTTAATACTGGAAAATAAATTAAATGGGGAGAACCCATTGAGAATTCTCCCACATTGGAAAATAAAGAGTCATTTTTACAATATATATTCAAAGTTATCACATGTGGATATTAAGTTGTGTGTTCACATACACATGGGTCTCGGGACTCGAGCCTCGGGGATCGGGTCACAGGTATGGGCTCGGGTCATGGGCGCGGCCTTGGGATTTGGGATTTGGGGAATGTCTCGGATCTTGGGTCTAGAGTCTAGTCCCAAGACTCAAAATGAGTTTTGTATAAATAATAGGAGTGGTCCTGAAAGTTTTCAGCAAGTTGTAACTGATGCAATAAATGAAATGATTGCACAGTTAATACAGTAGTTTTGAATTTTGAAAACTGCCAGTATTAAATGTGACCTTAATCATGAGTTACTCAACTGTGCCTATAAATAGGCAGACCCCCCACAACACAATCACACATTCTGAAATACAAACAGCACCATATCATCTCTCTAAAAACAGGAACATTACATTTTAGTCAGAGAGGCACTCACCAACAGCTCGACCTTGACTTGTCGCTAGTTTCCAGCAAGTCATCTGAGACGTTGTACCTTGGGATGGAAGCGCCATCACGACCAGAAACCTTAAAGTTGGTTAGGCGAATATCGGTTAAGGGAATACTTTTTACAGTAGCCTCGTCTTTTTCCAATTATGTTTTTCCTTTTATTTTCAATTATGTACTTTCCATTTCTGTAATTTTATTCCAGTATCTTTACTTTCTGTAATTTCATTCCACTATCTTTCATTTCTTTAATTTCTATTCAGTCCTTTACTTTTCTGCAATTTCTATTATATTTTGTAATTTACATTTCAGTTATGTAATTTCTTTTATTTACAGAAATAGTCTAGCAATTTAGTAATTATACTATTCTGTCTAACAGTTTCTTTTAATTAACAAACAGTCCAACAGTTTAGTTTTATACTATTCTGTCTGACAGTTTCGTTTAATTACAAACCAGTCCAGTAGTTTAATAAGTTATATTAATCTGTCTCGAATTTTTATTAATTGCATTTACATTCTGCAAGTGTCAGAATATTATAATAGAGTCACATTCCGTTTAATATAAATAAAATTGTTTATTTCTTTTTAGTCCTTGCTCTTTAGATTATTGCTTTTTCATACACCAAAACGAACATACTTTTCTTTTTAGTTCCTACACTTATCTCCCCTCTTCTTAACCGGCCGGACATCTATAAGTCTGCTCATCACATGTCTAAACCATATTAATCGACTCTCATTCATTTTAACCTTGATCGGCACAACACGTAATTTAAACCGGATATATTCATTGCTAATCAATAATAATTGCAAAATTAAGGATATTTGTACTGGTAATAAGTGGGATAAAGATAAAATAATTGCTAATATTCCACCTGAGTTGAGGTTCCATTTCTTAAAGGAGATAGAGCTTACTGGTAAGGAAGATGAAGCTATATTGAAAAATACTAGCGTAAGGGATTTTAAATTAAAGACATACTAGGATTTTAAATTAAAGTGATTTTATTTAAGAGAAAATTGCAATCATAGCTTGTCAAGTACATTGAGTTGGGATAAAAAAATGCATTTGAAGATTTTTTGCTTTATTTAGAGAATGAATTCTGGTGCTCTTCCAATTGGGTCTCAAATTCAAAAGGTAGGGATTCAACTATATTCTATTTGTTGGTGTTGCAAAAAACATGTAGAGACATTGAATTATCGTTTAGCCACCGGTATAATAGCAAAAGAAGTGTGGAGGTTTTTTTGAAGATTACATGGGAATTATAAATAACAACAATTCTGTAAGAGGTAAAATTATTGCTTGGTGGTCTCAATCAAGTACGACAAATTCTAAAATGTTTTCGAAACTTTGCAAAGTTATTTCTTGTTTTATTGTATAGTCTATTTGGAAGGCATGGTGTTCATACATTTACGAAAAACTGGAGATGAATAGTAAAGATATTGCCACTAATATTGCTATTTGATAGATCGTCAAAAAAATAGTATCTTTCCCGAAAATTTCAGTTTTCTCAATTCAAGCATGGATATTATTACTCCTAAACATAAGGAAATTAAGGTGGTTCATTGGTTATACCACCTTCCAAGGTATATTAAGTTTAATACAGATTGTTGGTTCTTAAATAATCTGTCTAAAGGGGGTATTGGTGGTTTGCTTAGCTAGAGACAAAAAAGAAACTTCATTAAAGGGTTTTTTGTAAGAACCTGGATTTTTGTAGAAAAATGCCGGTGTTAAGAGAAATTATTGTCCCACATCGGTTAGATATGTGAGTACCTATATGGTATATAAGTTAAGAAAAGCTTCCTTACTATATCCAAGGCCTTTTAAAGTCGTGCGGCCCGAGAAGCGAGGACAAAATCGGGTCAAGGAGGACAGTATTGGTTGTAGTAAGCAGATGGTGGCGGTCTGGTCGGAGGACCGGGTCGTTACATTTTTTATCAGATTAATGGGAATTCGATTTTAGAAATTAAAGCTCAAGCTATTTATATGGGGATTAAATTAGCAACACTGGGATCAATTTGTATCGAAAGTGACTCTACAATTGGTTCATATTATTCAAGGGAAAATAAAGCATACATGAAGTATTTCGTATATTATCTACAAACTTAAAGAGTTATCAAGATCAAGAACTTATCTGCTGATGCATGTGCTCAGAGAGGCCAATAGAGCAGCAGATCTTCTAGCAAAACATGAAAGGATAATGATTTGCTGGTTTCTGATGATATTAGTGCTTTTCCTTGTTTGCTAAAAGGGATAGTGGATCTGGAAGCGAAGGGCTTTCTAAATTTGCAGTTTTGATGATGAGTTACGAAGGGTTTTTGAATTTGGTTGGCCTGAGTGAAGAGAGAGAGTGGATCGCCATTGTTGGGAAGTTAGGAAATGAAGAGGTTAAGAATGCGACGTGGCATGCGGACAAGCAGATACTATTCTATTTAGTCCATAAGTTTCCTTTATTTTTATCAAGTTTGTCAAGTTATTTTATTTGTTGAATTGGTACTGCCTTTGTAATAATTTGGCAGTTTGTGGAGTTTTTCATCTCTATTTTATTATGATTTAATATAATGGAGGTTTTTTCCACCGGATAAAGTAAAGGATACTATACGAAACAATTTGTAGTATAGTACATCTTTTTAAAATGGTGTATAAGTATAGGGTATAAAAATATAAAAATATATAAAACCCCAATGTGGTAAATTTAATAAATAAGTGGCACTGCATCAAGTCACTTCACAGAATTCCCATTTGAGACCTTCCTTTGGAAGAAAAACTAGAATTGCACACCAAGAATGTTTACGTGTAAGAATTTGTATTTTGCTAATAAACGGATGACAGTTGATTATTAAGTGAATTGTCATCAAATTTAAATGGTTAGTATGACTTTTTAATTAATTTACTAATATTGCTTTTATCAACTTAATTTCATCAAGCTTCAGGATAATAGGGGAAGTTTATTGGAACAAATGGATGAGGTGTTAGCGGATGAAGCTATGAACAAAGATTTACTTGATGTTTGTAATAACAATAATGAACAAAAAGTAGGCCAAAAGAGGACTAATGCGATGACTAAAACTCCTTCTGAGCCTCAAGATCGCGTAATGGCTGAGAGAAAAAGGAGAGAGAAACTCAGCCAACGCTTTATCGCCCTTTCTGCAATGATTCCTGGCCTAAAAAAGGTACTACAATGTTTTCAATATCACCTTTTATTCCCTCATTTCTGTTTGATATTTAATTTTTTACGTTATCATGTCTGCTTTTACTTCGAATTTGAGCTAATCATGACTTCTAAGGTCCTAAACCTTAACTAAGTGATAAAGTGCTTAGAAAAGTAAGGACATGGGGAAATTTTTAATATATACACACGTTGTCACTTAGTTTTATAAATAAATAAAAAATTCTTTTTAAGCAAAGAAAGAAATTTCATTCATGAGAAATTTCATTCTCTTAGTTTTATAAAACCTATGTTAGTGTGAAAGTCTTACAAATACATACAAAGTATATAACTTTTGGGATGCCAAAACTACCCCTGAGTACACCACAATAGTTTATAACCTAATTCTTAAACTATCTTTGAAATTTTCATTCTCTAATATTTGAAACCACCCATGCCCTCAATTTCTCTAGAGTTTTGCGGATTGAGGGCCTTTTTCTATTACTAGCTTTAGGAGAAAGAGTTTGCGTTGCTGTTATTCCGTAATGGATATACTCAGAAAAGAGTAATTCGATTGCTCTTTATACCAATTGGGTTTCTCACCGAGAATTAAAATTTTAAGTATGATTTGATTTCATTGTTGTTGATTCAAGACAAAAAGATGTAGAAATCAGGAGAGATGGACTAAACAGGGAAGAGAGGAGCTTAATTTTTCATGGCCACTAAAACTCGAAAATTATGTGTGAATTTATGCATGAAGAGATGGTGTATATGACTAAAGAGATGATGTATATGTGTGAAAATGATGTGTGAATTTATTCAGCTAGAGAGAGACAATTAGGGTGAATAACCCTAGCCGCCGCCCAGATGACAGATCCGGTATCCTACCCGGAAAGAGATAAAAACAAGACGGTAAAACGGAACCCGCAATGCATGTCACCAGATCCTACACCTACAAAATCTTTCGCATCTATAGTAAGCTCGCAACCAATAAAAACTAATATAGCTTTGAAAGAAGTCAGGGGCTATAAAAGCGAGCCTTTAGTCCACTTTTCTATGGAAGATGTTAAGCAATTATCAAAACCATTTAAGTATACGTTAGTCGGCAAATTTACACATGGTAAACCGAACATAGAAGCTATAAGGAAATTATTCAGTAAGCTTGATTTTCCGGCAAACTACACTATTGGTATTTTCGATCATAAGCATGTCTTAGTTTGATGTTTCCACGAAGATGATTTTTCGAGAATTTGGCTTAGAAATATTTGGTATATAGATCACTACCCTATGCATGTTTTTAAGTGGTCGTATGATTTTGATCCCGATTTTGAGACCCCTGTAGCACCTGTTTGGATTAATCTACCTAAGCTGCCAATCCATCTATACAATATATCAAGTATTTTTTCTATAGCAAGAGCTTTTGGGCACCCTTTAAGAGTCGATGAACCTACCTCTAAACTAACAAGACCTAGCCTAGCTAGAATCTGCGTAGAGATAGATCTAAGCAAAGAGCTAATTGAAAGGGTTCGTATTGGTTATGGTATCATCAGTGATGATGGTTTCTGGCAGTATTGCAACTACGAAGATCTACCAGATTACCGTTTACAAACAAGGCCACAAGGTGGATCAATGCAAATTTAAAATTGCAGCCAAGAAGAAAACTCAAGAAGATGATAAAGATAATAAGGAAAAAGAGCAACCATCAAACAACATTAAGAAAAAAGAACAAAAAACAAAAAAAAAACCAGAGGCCAAAGTATACAACGCCAATTTAAGGAAAAAAGAAAGCACAAAAGATTGGGTAGCTCGAACTTTTCACAAACCTAAAATGGTGCAAAAAGAAGTCATTGAAGATTCAAGAAAATTTGTTATTAGCCAACTTGCAAATCCAGTAAAAGAAGTAGTGAATATCAGTGAAGAAGAAACAGAAGAAGAATTAATAGATGAGGAAATTTTATGTGTAACTCCTAAGAGGAAGAATGAAGGAATTGATAATCTCTTAATAGATAAAGAAGAAGGTGAAATTTGCAGAAATATTGAGGAGGCTGAGCATAATCAAGGTGACATTGACCTACCTTTGATCCATTTTAATAAGGATAACTATCCTATTGAAAGTAATATAACAGTAATTACTGAAATAGAAGAAAAAGAAAAGAAGTGGGAAGAAATTCTATCTAAAAGTCAAAAAAAAAACTTAGAAAGAAAGAAAATGCTATTTTGAAGGAGCAGCAAAAATAACAACATATGAGTCTAAGATCATCCTCTAATGTGGAGGAAAGAAATAACTATAAATGATTAATGCCCTTATACGGAATGTGAGGAGGTTAGGAAATAAAGCTACCTCCAGAAGAATTAAAAAACTTTGTAAAATATATAAAATTAAGTTACTGGTGTGCATTGAACCCATGGTGGATGGGTCTAATCTAGATGAGTATAAGGTAAAGTATGGGTTTGATTCTGCTCTTAGTCATATTGATAATAAAATCTGGGTTTTTTATGAGAAAATTTTTGAGATTAATGTTTTGCAGTAAACTAACCAGTGCATGAATGTGGAAGTTCAGTGGGGTAATTATAAAATTCTTCTTTCCCGAATGTATGCTAACTGTACTAGTGTAGAAAGGAGAGAGGTTTGAATTTTTTGAGACTTAATAAAACTAAGGATCCTTGGTATATTACTGGAGATTTTAATACAGTCTCTAAACAGCACGACAAAGTTGGTGGGCTTCCAATTAATTTAAGAGCAGCTAATGACTATTTGGAATGTTTGGAAGATATTGGTGTTAGTGAGATAAATTTTTGTGGCTCTAAATATACTTGGTGGAATAAAAGGGATGGAGACAGCTCTATTTTTGAAAGAATAGATAAAGTTTGTGTCAACAATGCTGGGGCTAATATATTTAATTTGATTTCTTTAGAACATTTTAGCAAGACCAACTCTGATCACAGTCCATTACTCCTTTCTCTAAAATATGAGTTAGATCAGAATCCTAGAAGGTTTATTTTTCAGAAATTTTGGATAAAAAATCAAGAGTATCTACAGGTTGTGGAAAATTATTGGAAAAAATACTCTACTAGTAATGCTCTCTTTTCTTTGGTGAAAAATTTGAAGAATGTCAAAAGAGCGTTAATAGAGTGGAATAAAGTTACCTTCGGCAATATATTTCAGAAAGTAATTGATGCAGAGGATGAAGCTTTGTTGAAAAATTATATGAAGATTCTCCACCACCTGCAAATAGAGAAATGTTAATGAAAACTAAAGCAAAGCTAAATTATAGAATGAAAATTGAAGAAGATTTCTGGACTTAAAAAGCTAATCTTAGATGGGCAATGGAAGGTGAGGCAAATACTAAAATTTTTCATGGAATAGTTAAAAAGAGAAGAAATACAGTCTGATTTCTTCAATTACTAATAATCATGGTAAAATTTTGACAAACAAAGAGGAAATTCAAGAACAAGTTGTTCTTTATTATAAAAGTCTCCTTGCTGCGGAGGATAATAATAACTATGACTATAATAGTTTGAACTGTATTCCAAGGTTGATCTCCGATGAACAAAATGAGAAGCTAATTAAAATTTCTTTGATGGAGGAGGTTAAAAATGCTATTTGGGAACTGAATAAAAGTAGTGCTCCTGGGATTGATGGTTTTAATGGTCATTTTTTTACTTCTAGTTGGGATATTGTGGGTGAAGATATTTACAAAGCAGTGCTTCATTTTTTCTCCGGTGCAAATATCCCAAAATCCTTAACTTCTACTGTTCTTGCTTTAATTCCAAAGAAAAATGTTCCGTTTTCTTTTACTGATTTTCGACCCATTAGTCTCTGCAATTTTTGCAATAAAGTTCTCTCTAAAATTATGTCTAATAGACTTGCTGAAATTCTTCCCAATATTATTTCAGAAAATCAAAGTGGCTTTGTTAAGGAAAGGGACATAGTAGATAACATTTTACTTTCTCAAGAATTTATTTCTACTATGGGCAACAAGCAAAGTGGTAGTAATTTAGCCTTAAAACTCGACATGAAGAAAGCTTACGATAAAGTGAGGTGGCACTTTCTTATTTCTACTTTGAGAAAAATGGGTTTTTTAGAAATTTGGATAGATAGAGTTTGGAGACTTCTCTCTAATAATGGAATTTCTGTGATGGTGAATGGAGCTGCAACTGGGTTTTTTCTCCCATAAATGGCTTAAGGCAAGGTTATCCGCTCTCTCCTCTGGCTTATTTATTATCTGCTATGAAGTGCTGTCAAGAAATTTAAACAAGTTCGTACTTCAAAAAAGTTGGAACCCATTTAAATCACCTATCGGTAGTCCAGTAGTCACTCATTTGACCTTTGCTGATGATATTATAATATTTTCTGGGACAAATAAAAGGACAGTAAAGTGTGTTAAAAAAGTTCTTGAGTTATATAATGGTGATTCTGGGCAAGAGATTAGCTTTTGATAAAATATTTGCTTATATTTCTAAAGGAGTTGGTCAATCTCAAAAGGAAGATATTTGCAATATTCTCCAAATTAAGTGTAAAAAACCTCCTCTTACTTATTTGGGTAAAATTTACTCTGGGAAGAAAAAAAGTATTTTATATCATGAACTTGTTCTGAAAATCAGAAATAAGCTATCTGGTTGGAAAGTTCTGTTTTTAAATATGGGAGGAACGCTTATTTTAGTTAAGCATGTTCTTAACTCTATTCCTATTTATACACTTGCTGCTATGAACCCACTCTTACAAGTTATTAAAAGTGTTGAAAGGATTATGGCTAACTATTTATGGGGAGAAAAAGATGGTAAAAAGAAGGCTCACTGGGTTAATTGGAGAAAAATTTGTAAAACAGTGGAAGAAGGTGGTTTGGGAATAAGAAATTTAAAAGAGATTATAGCAGCTTTCTCTATGAAATTATAGTGGAAATTCAGAACTACAAAGAAAAAAGTATGCACATGTTGGTCTGCAAAGGGGAGATTTTTGTAAATTTTGATAATTGGTTGGGTTGTGGTCCTTTAAAAAAGAGGGAATTGGTAAAAAAATTACTCTTAAAAGATCTATTGTCTGAAGGAAGATGGGATAGTGATAAAGTTGATGAACTTATTCCCATAGGGCTTAAAAATCTCTTTGCGGAATAAATATGAAAAAGATGAAATTATCTGGAAAAATGAAGTTACTGGAAAATTTTCTATTAACACTGCTTGGGATATGGCAAGAGATAAATATCAGATAAGTTGGCTTTATAAACAATATTGGGATCGAATTTTACCTATGAAGATCACTTGCTTTGTTTGGAAGCTCCTTCATCATGAGACTCCTCTAGATTCTGCAATAACAAAATTTGGTGTTCGATTAGATTCGAAGTGTAAGTATTGTGGAAAGTATAAAGAAGATGAAGATCATTTATTTAGTTATGGGAAAATTGCTTCAGAAGTATGGTATTTTTTTTGAAAAACATATGGGGATTATTAATAATAATTTATCTCTTAGAGGTAGATTATTAAATTGGTGGTCAAAAAAAGATAGTAGCTCCAGTATTCAGATAAAAATTTGTAAAGTTCTACCTTCATTTATCGTCTGGTGCATTTGGAAATCAAAGTGCAACATTAAGTTTAAAAATAAACTTATGAGTTCATCGGAGATCTGTTAAGAAGTGACTTCTCTTATTCATATTCATTCTAAAAAAAGCAATATTTTCCCCAAAAATTGGAGTATGAACAATATCCCAAATAGTGGGAAGGCCCAAAGACAACCAAAAGTGAAACTTGTTAAGTGGATTAATCCACCATCTGGATACCTAAAGTTTAATACAGACGGCTGTTATAAACCCTATTTAAACTCCAATGGTATTGGAGAAATTGCTCGAGATTCTAATGGTAAATTTGTATACGGGTTACAAGATTCTATAGAGAGTAATTCAGCTATCGAGTCTGAAGCAAAAGCCGTATTATCTTTTCTAAAACTAACAAAGTTTGATTATTTTGTTTTAGAAAGTGACTCTATGCAGCTAATAAATATTTTAAAAGGGAAAATCGAAGGTCCTTGGCAGATCAGGGTGATTATATATGAGATTAAAAAAAAATTAAAGGCGAAGAATTACCTTGTTACGCATGTGGAGAGAGAGTCAAATCAAGTTGCAGATTATCTTGTCAATCTAGGGTGTTCTATTGGATTGAAGCTGTACGAAAGCTACAAAAATCTCCCTAATATAGTAAAGGCTATCATTCTCCTCGAATTTGAGGGTCTGCCTAATTTTTGCATCAATGGATGAAGAAGAAAAGAGAGAGGAAGAAGGAATTCTCTGTTTGATCCAGACCAAAGAGCAATTGGATCTATCTGGAGAGATAGAGAAAATTTACAAGATGGTCCTCCAAAGTTCTTGCATTGTTTTTCTAAGTTCTCCATTTTAAAGAGTTTACTCTAGTTTGTTTTTAGTGGGGTTTTTTTTCCACTTTTTATTTTAATAATTAATAAAAATGTGGGTTTTCCCCACCAATTATATATATAAAAAAAAGTATATGACTAAACATACATCATTTAATTAAAGGGTATGAAAGGAATAAAGAAAATAGGTGTATTTAATTTGAAGTAAGTTTTAGGGCTGATGTAATGGTAATTAAGTACTAGGGGTAATTCCCTATAAGTATCTCATAGCAAATTATATTCCTTCTATGTATCTTGATAATTTCACATTCCTCATAAGTACCACTTTTTAATTATTTAGTTTATTTACTTAATTGTCATAAAAACCAAAATATAATATATATTTTATCTCTCTACAAACCCAAAAAATAGTTTTTGTTGTGTGACATATTAGCTCACATATATATGTATAGAGATATGTATAGATATAGAGAGAGGTATGAGAGACAACAATAAGGGAGACTTTATTAATCAGAATGTATGAATAAATGTAAAATACAAGACCGCTAACCCTCTTTATATAGATAGAGGGGTAGGGTTATAAGCCCACTTGGGCCCATAAAGTACAAGCCCAATAGTCCAATAATATCCTACAACACTCCCCCTTTGGACGTCTTGAATTTTTCGTCTTCATGCAGTCGATCTGAGTCGAGTTCATTCGCAATGCTAAACACATAAAAACCTTAGGGCCGGAAAACCCAGTGTGGGACAAAACCGGTACCTAGGAGAAACTGTGTAGCCGAATGATATAGGCCGAAATATCATGTAAGTAACTAACCACAAAACAGTGTGCCTCATCAAAACCTTGACAGAGCAAACCCAATGGGAAAATCTCTGATCGAAGGAAAAAGAGTGCAGCAGTGGTAGTAGTAGAGGATCAACCACAAAACAGGTGCCTCATCAAAACCTTGCTAGAGTAAACCCAGTGGGAAAAAATCTCTAGTCGAAGGACAAAAGAGTACACAGTGGTAATAAGTATACAACAGGATACTCCCCCTAATTTCGGCAATCTTAAGTGAGATAAGATGGGAACGTGTCTCGCTAAAAACCTTGCCAAGGAAAACCCAGTGGGAAAAAACTTGGTCTAAGGACAAAAAAAAATACACGAGCATGCGAATGGATGCTCCCCCTCACTTGCACACGACAGGGTGCGAAGATTTCGACTAAGTAGTAATTAGTGCAATAAACATTCACCTGGATGCTCCCCCTCACTTGCACACGACGGGATGCAAGGATTTCATATTTCAAGAAAGAGTACGAGCATTCGACTGGATGCTTTATTTACTTGCACACGACTGGATGCAAGAAAATCTAACGTGGAATAGAATGAGCATTCAACTAGATGCTCTTAAACTTCATATGTGAAGAATAATTTCGGCGAGAAATGCTAAATAGCATAATCTAGTCATATCTCTCTTGATCGATAACAACAAGTTTTCCTCAAATAAGACAAGTGTTTTATCTGTATCGTGAGACAGAGCATATGTAATTCAAATATGGCTACTACTAGCTCGAAGCCATATACACTCTCTAGTAGTCTCATAGAGCACGAGATCAGAGTGATTCGTTTGGAGTCATTCCAAGACCTCCAAGATATCGCCTTATTCCTAATGGCAAAGACATACCATGTTAGGAATATCCCTTATGTGAGTCTAATAAGTAACCAGCATCGGTATAACCAAAAAATGGTTGCGTTAATTCGAGTACCGAAGGGGGTAGGTACACTCGATGACGCAAAATGGGATAAGACAAGCCCTCATCCACAGTTACCTTAAGGTAATGGGAAAATGTCTTTTATGCCATTTCGATGGCAGCGTGTTAGCGCAATGTTGTGTCGAGCTATACCATTCACAACATAAGAGATGTTCGTCATAACACATTAGACCAAGTACAATGATGCGCTTATTGTACTTAGATATGAACATGATGGTTCAATATCTCTTCATCGTCTCATCAAAGACGGACTGGGTCTATATCAATGTCTAGTGATCGAACGATCATGGGAGAATATGACGACTTAGCGTCATGATGACTAAAACGTCATAACACCTTCTGGGTGTAGTCTGAATCATGGACTTAGATTCAATCTTTACGGGACTCGATCATCGGGCCGAGTCACTACCGTGTCTTCCCAAGATCTTTCATCTCGAAGGCAAATCCAAAAATGGATCGCGTAATAAAACACGCAAGGGCATAATACTTGATCAAGTATCCCATACTGATCAAGTACTCACTTAGGCGGGTATACCACATCCGCTCAGATTATATTAATCCATATAGTGAATGTCTCATTTAATTGAGATCGTGTTCCGTGGTCAGGAACTACTTGATTAAAGCATTATGAAGTCACACAGGGACCTTCATCTATATTGCTTTGTCTAAATCCCCATAGAGATAAAACCGTGACCACATTCATGGCTGCATACTCAGTTTTTCGGAAACTACTAAACTGGTAAAGTAGGGGACTGTTATAATGTCCATTACGAGGAAATCAACCATCTCGTAATCAATTCCAAGGTGTGAGAGAAGCCTTGCGCTACTAGGCGAGCATTCTACAATCTCATTATTCTCATCACTTTTCCTTACGAATAACCAAATAAACGAACTCGTTTAACATTGGTGGTGTTGGAGCTACAGGTCCGAACACACTTTCGCCAAGGAGTCTACTTGGATTGCAAGTCTCCATTAGTCCAGTCTATTCTACGTTAACTTCAGGCAACGGTACATGGTTCTCTGTCATAATTTGCTCATATTATCAGTCGTCACCGAATATATGAACAAGTAATCAATGACAGTCCCGTTTCGCTTCAATATCGTTTACGATATCATGATCGACAGATATTTCAAGATTCTTAGGATGAGGAGGAAATCACACATCTCCTTGATCCTTTATAATCTCGTGCGACAAACGAGTTTCAGTTCACCACCTCTGGGGCTGAACGAATTAAGAACCTGTCAACTTCCTCATATCTTGGGAAGGACGACAGACTGACGGCCGATGACAGCGTCCTTTGCTTGGCGGGTTCGGCCAAAGCAACGTGTTACGACAGGAACACGGGGTCCGACAGGGACGTCTATCCTTGCAAGCATTTTGCAGCAGGTATAAATGATCTCGTGACATCTCATAAAGTCATTAAATGCGTCTGGCATTTAGTTAGACTTGAGGGAGTCTATGCACTTACTTATCACTAAGTATAGTTTTGGGGATCAAGCTAAGACTGAGTGGGTTATGCCACGTTACTTCACGTCGTTTCTTATCAACGGTAACGTGCAAATCTCCCCCTAACGACGGGGAGAACAGTCTTAGCGATGTCACTTTCGCATATCATGCGGTAAAGAGATCGCTTGCCAAGGTTACTCTATCAAATGATAGGTATGGGATTCATAATCGACTTATGTCCCCTTCAGAGGTCCATATTTTGAACGCTATAGCGGCTCAATCAAAATATTAATTAAGCACTCCAAACACGCGTTAATATGAGACTTCTGGCTCATAACCAGTAACCAGCTGGTACGCATATGGTGTTTGAGTGTCTATGGGCCTCATGACGGACCAATGCAGTAAAATAGCATAACCCTACACGGAAATATAAATCTTGGTGCGCAAGACCAAGAAATGCGTGCAATCATTTGCAGTAATCATCAAACTTTTCGTGAGTCCATTTGGGTCTGAACATAATCGATAAGATGTTCAATTTGAATTTCCAAAATCAAGTAATTCAAATCGAAATTTCGATTTTTTACTCTTTGGAATTATCAAGTCAACTAGACTTTTCAGGATAATCCGGATCATGAGCCATCAACTTAATGATAGGGCTAGAAGTTTAGGAAATGCTGTATTTCTGTGGACAACAATAATCATGTGACCTTATTGTCGATGCATCAACCATAACCATTTATATTTATGGTCCGTCATATGGTTGGATAAGTCCACAATAACTCCTTCAATTCTTTACAAGAATTCTACGAGTTCTTTTCGTGATCTTTACACATACTAGTCTTTCAAAGTGAGCATTAGTGGCATGAATTTCGGATTAATTACGTAATATATTCTCAGAGAGAATCCAAATGCGATGCGATTATAAATCAAGCATCGTCTTTTGACCCGGGAATATCTCATCCGGTTAATGCCACAATATCAAAATGCTCTTATCAATCGACGACAGGCGAATGATAGTACAGACAATCATGTCTTAGCATTTAAATCATTTATCATTTCGATGACAGGCGAAATGATAAGGTAACTTTAAATGCTTTAAAGAATGTGGTAGCAACCACTTGAAAGACATTTCAACTCCTATAAAATACGTTTTCGGTCGTATTGAATGGAGGCTATGTAAAGAAATTTTAATTCTTTCATGAGCTATTACCAGATAACACTGGTTTTCTCGAATATTTTATAGCTCAACAAGGTACGGCAGGACCTACATGAGTATAAGACTTCATATTTGACAAATCAATTTGGTTTTACCCAAGATTTCGATTTTGGAACGACAGGTCCAGAATCATTGTCACCGAGTACTCTTTTAGGCAAGTAGTTGGTGAAATTATGTGGTACACTGTTACCCACTATTTCCAGAAAACCAACTACACCACAAGTATTGCCTAAAATTTCATAATTTAAAGTTTGGTCACATTTTTCAAAAGAATTTGCTCAAAACACTTTAAATTATTTCGAGAAATTTCGTAAACAGGCAAACCATAATCCAAAAGTATGTCCAAATGGAAAAATCATAATCCAAATAGAAAACATAATCCAGATGAGCGAAAAAATGGCTCAATGATTTATCATAATCTATAAAGAAAGGTATCAAACTCATTTGAGCAACAAAATCGGGGGTCTCAAGAGTTTCTTTCAATTAACTTTAACCACATTAGCATCGGTTTTTCCACCTTTATAATAGTTGTGAACTATTTAAGAAGTAACCGTGCATGACCTTTGTCTTTATAACATAGAGTTGCCTCCTTGAGCATTATCTCTTGCTTTGTGACAATGGGCCATATTGTTCCTTTCAATTACTGTCTTGTAGCCATAGGTTTTCGATTTTGACGATTGTCTAAAATCTCGCTTGGCTAGGCGATTCATCGGGATCGCGATAGTTCAAGACAAATAACACTTGTCTCGGTTCTCGATTCGTGGAAAAAAAATATACACGAAGAGCATTAATATCAGGCAAACAATTCACCATTGACCCAATAGGATTAAAACTACTCACCGGGGTAATTTTCTTATCCAATAACAGATGGGCGATAAAGGAACATGGTGAATATAAATTCATGATACTGCTTATGGAATACAATTTCCATGTTAGTATTTTGGTGAATGATAGCTCCAATATGTCAATTTCAGACATTTGTTCACCATAGACGTCATCACGTCTCAAATGTGGCGACGGAATAAAATCAACGCCTTAGCATTCATCTCGAGGGTAACAACAAACTCGTGTTTTACTCATCAAAGATGGCATCCAAAAAAATTTGGGCATCACATTTTCACACATCAGGGTGAGTAACATGTGGTGACGGATTAAAATCAGCGTTTATACAGTCATTTCGCAAGTAAGTTTTACGATTTTTCTCATCATAGATGGCATCCAACATGTGTTGGGAGTTCTGGATTATTTATCATATAAAACGACTGGTTTATATGTTTATGGTTTGCACAAGCACAAACTTTTTTTTTCGAAAACGACAGGTTCGAAAACATTAGTTTTGCTTTTCATGTGAATCGGTTCTCATTGATCGAACGACAGGTCGATACTGAAACACCAATTCAGCGAAACATACATCACTATATAAACACACTCGGGGAAATTATTATTTAGTCAACCCCTTTTGGTAGCTCTATTTGAACACGACCAGGAAAGACGGTGAGGGGGGTGGGCACGAATGCCTCTTAAAAACCGACCTCATTAGGAGAACGACTTCCGCCTTTATCTTTCCTAGACATCATATCCAAATAGGTGAGCCTATTTGGGGAAGATTCATAATTTTTCCAACTTAAATGTGAATATATACGATTTTCGCTTTTTATATATGGCAATAATATTAATAATATAGACAATATCTATCTAGATTAACCACATATATATAAACAGGCAGTAAATATATTTTAGGATATATCTAATCATGCAGTAGATTTGATGTTATAAACAAATCAATTTAAGATTATCAATCAATCCATAAAGATTCTAACATATCAAATCAAATCAATTTAAGATTATCAATCAATCCATAAAAATTCTAACATATCAAATCAAATCAATTTAAGATTATCAATTAGATCTAATCCAATAATTTACTGGCATATGTGATATTTATATATATGATAATATCAAAAAGATATGATTATGCTAACAAGATATCAATCAATTATCTATGTTTATCGCCATATTAATAATTCTATACATGGTAGTTTTAACATGTTTCATAATCAATAAAAAAATCCACATGATTTTTCGTAATAGAATATTTCAGAGATGGTAATATTATTAAACATCATCTTTTCAGAAAAAAAAATAATCTGGCAAGTTATAATCATATCTTGGTGTATTTCGTTTTACATACAAACAATTTACTAGACTGTTTCTATCCACACGGTCCATATGTGTATTAACATGGATTAATTCATGCAAGATAGATCATGTTAGACAATAAGGAATAATTTATCATGTAATGAGATTTTATTCCTGACATGCAGTTTAGCTTTTACACGTGAATTATATATTACGGTATATTTATCATGCTTTATTTATCCATAAAATAATACGTACGATCACATATATGGAATAAATTAAGTTTTGAATTCGGTACCTTACGTACGGTATGTTGGTGAAGGTCGATATAGCAAAACCCTAAAAAACCCGGATAAATCTCAAGGTTTATAAATACCCAATATCCGTGCGTTTACCAAAAATCTCCAATATCCACGAGCGTATATCATATTCTCCGCGAGCAAAGTGCCGATAACGTGTTGTGTGACATATTAGCTCACATATATATGTATAGAGATATGTATAGATATAGAGAGAGGTATGAGAGACAACAATAAGGGAGACTTTATTAATCAGAATGTATGAATGAATGTAAAATACAAGACCCATAACCCTCTTTATATAGATAGAGGGGTAGGGTTATAAGCCCACTTGGGCCCATAAAGTACAAGCCCAATAATCCAATAATATACTACAACAGTTTTAAATTACAACAACAAAAAAAAAATACAAAAAAATTATAAAAATGAAAAAAAATCACAAAAAATATAAAAAAAAAAACAAAAAAATATAAAAAAATTAAAAAAATCACAAAAAAACATAAAAAATTAAAAAAAATAAAAAAAAAATTATAAAAAAATCACAAAAAAAAAAAATATAAAAATCACAAAAAAAAATATATAAAAAATCACCAAAAATCACAAAAAATTATTAAAAAATACAAAAATCACAAAAAAAATTATAAAAAATTTAAAAAATTACAAAAAATTACAAAAAATCACAAACTTTTTAAAAAATTACAAAAAAAATATATAATTTTTTTTGTCAATATAACACTTTTTATACCGAAAAATCAAAAAAAAATATAAAAAATGACAAAAAATTATAAAAAATCACAAAAAATTATTAAAAAAATCAAAAAAACGAAAAAATTATATAAAAATCACAAAAAATCACAAAACATTATAAAAAAATAACAAAAATCTCAAAAAAATTATAAAAATTATAAAAAATTAAAAAAATCACACAAAAAAAAAAAGAATTATAAAAAAAATGAAAAAATCATAAACTTTTAAAAAATTTACAAAAAATATATAATTTTTTTTTGTCAATATAACACTTTTTATACCGAAAAGTGATTTTTTTTTATACAAAAAAATGGTTTTTCCATGATAAATGTGCCTTTTTTAATCTGAATGAGCTGAAAGTGCATCTACTTCAGTCAAAAATACATATAATTCAGTCAAAAGCGTATATAGTTCAATAAAAGTGCATATAGTTCAGTCGAAAGTGTATATAGTTAGTCAAAAATGCATAAATTTGAGTCAAAATTGCATTCAATTCAGCTGAAAGTACATCTAGTTCCGTTGAAAGTGCATACAATTTAGTCGAAAGTAAATATAGTTCAATAAAAGTGAGTATACATATAGTTCACCTAAAAGTGCATCTGGTTCAGCTGAAAGTACATCTGGTTCAGCTTAAAGTGCATCTAATTTAGTGAAAGTACATATAGTTAAGTCAAAAGTGCATATAGTGTAGTCGAAAATGAATATAGTACAGTCGAAAGTGCATATAGTTATGTTAAAAATGTATCTGATTCAACTAAAAGTGCATTTGGTACAACTGAAAGTGCATATGGTTCAGTTGAAAGTGCATATGGTTCAGCTAAAAGTGTATCTGGTTCAGCTGAAAGTGCATATGGTTCAGACAAAAGTGCATCTAGTTCCATAAAAGTGCATATCGTTCTGTAAAACCTGCATCTAGTTCAACTAAAAGTGTATATGGTTCGGCTGAAAGTGTATATGGTTCAGCTAAAAGTGTATCTGGTTTCGCTGAAACTGCATATGGTTCAGACAAAAGTGCATCTAGTTCAATAAAAGTGCATATCGTTCTGTAAAACCTGCATCTGGTTCAACTAAAAGTATATCTGGTTCGGCTGAAAGTGCATATAGTTAAGCTAAAAGTGCATCTGGTTCAGTCGAAAGTGCATCTAGTACAGTCGAAAAGTGCATAAAGTTCAATAAAAGTGATTTTTTTTTGATTTTTTTTTATAATTTTGTGATTTTTTTCATTTTTTTAATATTTTTTTGTGATTTTTTATAATTTTATGTGATTTTTTTTTTTGTTATTTTTTTTAAATTTTGTGATTTTTTGTGATTTTTTATAATTTTTTTGTATTTTTTATAATTTTTTTTATTTTTTTTATAATATTTTGTGATTTTTTTCATTTTTTTTTATTTTTTTTTATTTTTTTTGTTATTTTTTTTGTTATTTTTTTAAAATTTTGTGATTTTTTTATTTTTTTGATGATTTTTTTATTATTTTTTTGTGATTTTTTGTATTTTTTGTGTTTTTTTAAATAAAAATACATTTTTTTTAATTTTTACAATTTTTTTGTGATTTTTTTCATTTATTTTGAGATTTTTTGCATTTTATATAATTTTATGTGTTTGTTTCTATTTTTTATGAAATATGTGTATGTCGTTTTGGTAAATAAAGTAAATAATTAAAATGTGGTACCTATAGAGAATATGAAATTATGGAGGTAACTATGAGGAATATAATTTTAAAAGTGCTACCTATGGGGCATTATTTGTAAGTACTATGTGTCTATGTATATTTTAAAATTTTCCAATATTTCTTTAAAGAACTCCTCATTGTAAATGATGCATTATCAATACTCCACACTATAAGATTTTCAAAGATGAAACTTATGTATACCAACTACTCCTTATACTACTCGAATTTGGATAGTTGTAAGATACTCTAAGCATTTTGTCAAGTGATGTATTCCATGCAAGACCAAGATCTAATTGATATTTTTTTTGGCCAAAGAAACAAGCAATCTTCTCATATTTTAAGGCTGTAATCATTTTTACTTCCCTTTTTGCGTATGCTTTTTAAAATATTTTTATCATTTGAGCCTTGTGGCTTGCCCGACAGAATTTTCTCGGGTGAACATTTGATAAAAATATTTCAAAATGCATATTCGTTATGTAATTATTGTAATTATTAAACATAAACTTTGTGTTACTTGAGTTAGAAAGCTGTGCTAACCAAGCTTTTTTTGTTCATTTGGTTTAATGATACATGCTTAACTTCCAAAAAACAAACACTCTTGAGCTCGTAATTAAGTTTGTTATGCCCTGTTAAGAGATGATTCTTCTTTTAATTAAATAACCTCAATGTGTTTCTTTAATTGGACACAGATGGACAAAGCATCTGTTCTTGGAGATGCTATAAAGTATCTAAAAGAGCTTCAAGAAAATATGAAAATCCTAGAGGAAAAAAGTAACAAAATATCTGAAGAATATGCGGTGTTTGTGAAAAAATCACATATGTGTCTAAGTGATGACACGTCATCAAGTCGGGAGAACTTTCATGGGAAGTGTAAGACAGCATCTCCTGAGATAGAAGCTCGGATTTCAGAGAATTATGTATTTATAAGAATCCACTGCGAGAAACAAAAAGGTTTGGCTGTGAAGGTGTTTACTGAGATCGAGAAGCTTCATCTAGATGTTGTTAACACTACCTTTATGCCGTTCGGAAATTATGCAATGGATATCAATGTGGTTGCACAGGTAAACTATTTTGGTATTTTCAACAAAATGAACTAAAGAATACGAGTAGTACCTTAATTGATCAAACAACAAATAGAATATACATAATGCATATGGCCAATAAAAATTGTTATACACATCCACAAAATACACCTAAAAATTTTAACCGCCAATTTGACTACTATTTAAGTGGATAAATTATGTATGAAATGAGTATTTATTTTGAACAAGGTTTTTGAGTTGAAAACTTGGTAATAAAAGCATTTTTCTTGGCAAAAGAACGAAAAGTCCTTTTTTTTTGGAACGAAAAGTCTTATCTTGTCTCTAAAACTCATTTGTCTTAATAATTACTTTTTTCGTTCTTTTCCTTTTTAATTTTTCTTTGGTACGGAAAAAAGTATGTGAGTTAGTGCGTCAATCAAAAATCCAAATTTAATTCTTTTGTGTGTATGGTGGTGAAGAATAAATTAAGTAATAGGCAAATTTTAACTGATGCCACTTGAGTTAAGAGTATCTTTATTATTCATCAAATGCTAATAAAAACGTTTAATGCATTAAATATTCATTATTAAAAACGTTTCTGTATCCTAGTAAAATTTAATGACACTACAATCAGTTTCTTTTATTTATAACCGACTACTAGCTAACCTGAAATAATTCAGTAACGCTATAGAGCCAGACTGCCTCAACCAGACTGATTATCAGACAGTCTTTTATGTAATTTTTAGAATTCTTTTGACAGCCAAGCAAAACAAAAATAAAAGCCTAAATATAATATTTATGAAATCCTAGTTGAGACTACCATAAACTTAAATATTAATTAAAAATATTTAAAGTTTTAATGATTTTAATATATTTTATTTGACTATTCAACAAAATAAAAACTTAAATATAATATTTATGGAACCCTTGAGACTGCCATAAACTTAAATATTAATTAAAAATATTTAAAATTTTAATGATTTTAATATATTTTATTTAAAGATTCAACCAACTTTGCGCCCGACTGTCTTCTTAATCTCCAGAATCAACTTTCAAATACATTATTTTATGCATAATTACATATATATGATAGTACATATTTTATACATAAAGAGAGAGAATATTAGTGGTTGAATAAGGAGGAAACGTGACTTGATGGGTTGGGCTTTTGGTTATATTACATGCACGGTTAGGATAACAGTCTATGAGGGATTGCTAAGGATCCTTGCCCAACTCTTTTGAGTCTTTTTCACCTATTCTCGATATTATTAATGTAAAAACATTGCGTTTCTATGATGAATACTACACAATATCTAGAATGCATTCATTATTATTTGTGTTTTTTTAAAGCAAATGTAAGATTTTGGTTTCATTTCATTTTGGGTTCTCACTTGTTTCGACATATGGCATGCAGATGGAAGATGAGTTTAGCATGACAGTGAACGATGTTGTAAGGAATCTCCGCTCTGCGTTTATGAAGTTTATGTGAAGAGGTGGACAGCTGTAAAATAATTAAAACAACACAATTTCATAAGATCGGAAAGAAAAAAAATTACCTCCAAAGTAACGTCTATCCCTTCTAGCAAGTTTCCTACCGATTCTATCCCTCTCCTTGACTACAAGCCAAGTTAAAGCGAATTTCTTTTCACTTTTGCAACTGCTATTATATTGTACCAGTTACTTTATTTACTACGTTTTTTTTCCTATCTACGTTACTGACAGTGGTTTTATTGAGTAATACTCGCTCCGTCTTTAAACAAATGTCTCATACGAAAATACGTACAACTTTGATCATCAAAATTTTCATATCAAAATTTTCGAAATGAAAAAATTAAAAATTCTATCATATATCTCTAACCATGAACTATGTGATTAACTTTTGAAAATATTTTTTTCGGCAATCTAGATATAAAAAAATTATCGGTCAAATTTGCATGTATTTTCGTAGAGGACATTTGTTTAGGGACGGAGGAAGTAAATAAGAGTGTATGAAGTAATGTGTGCTTCTTACTATATCATTTTTATACAAGTAAAAAATTATGTATATTGGAGATGCTTAAGATTGGGTGGGCCTATTTGGGTTCAATTTATTGAGTTTTTCTTGTTGTTTGATATCAAAACTACAATGATAACATCTGTTTTCTTTAAAGAAAAAAAAAAGACAGAAACGGGAGTACTCTCTCAATATATTGGCGAAACACTTGGCTTACAATCTTTACTTCACCTTTATAAAAGTTTATTTATTTTAGTGCTACTTTAGGTTTCATCCATGTAGAGTCAATAATTGCCGCAAAAGTTTTGATATCCGGTGGATTTGGGAACTTACATTATGTGTTTATATGATTAGACGCGATCTTATCTCTTTCTGATGAGAAAGTTAATGCGTGACAGCTATGGTTTTGGCCCTAGAGGAGAAGTCGCCTAGGGTTTAGTTCTCCATGTTAGAGAGAGGGAAGGCTGATTTCTTGTAAATTTTTGGGACAATATTTGTAAATGTTCGCAGTTTCAAGTTGTGCAGGACCACAAAAGAGTCTCTATTGTCATAATTTATTGTCATAAGGTTCACTGAACCGTTATTAAAATCCTTGTGCAGAAAATCCCTACTAATTCAAGTAATGATTAAGCAAATCAACATACAGTCATACAAACTCGACTTAGGCAAAAAGATAAATAATTAAGACACCTTTCTCATTCTATATATGAACTTGTAACTTGATCCTCACCAGAAATCTCAAGTTAGACGAGTTAACTATTGGTAAATGCACTTTTTTCAATAAGCTGGAATGAATTGTTGATGGTCACAGGATTTAGTTATCCAAGGCTCAGTGGAATGGTCGAATGTGTATATCTTAAGTAGAATTTCCAACTAAATGGAAGAAAGTTCAGCAAAAACAAACCCCTTTTACTCCCATTTATCTTCAGATTAATCAAAGTACGTCATGATCATATTATTCTAATGATGAATATAAATAACTGTTAGGACCATATTTCTGGTCTAAATACTATTTGTTATCTATTGGTTTGAACTAAATAATCCTACTTGTTTGTTAAGAACTGAGACAACTTTTTGGTTTCAAGTAATGTTGCAACCTCAGTTACAACCAACTGAGACAGTGTTGTTAGTTTCAAGTAATGTTGTAACCTCAGTTACAACCAACTGAGACTGTGTTGTTGGTTTCAAGTAATGTTGCAACCTAAGTTGCAACCACAGTTCCAACCTGCTGTTCTGCAGGATTCTGTTCAGTTCTATAATTCTGCATTACTATTCTTTAATGATAATTATTTGTTTTAAAGTATGCAGGATATATTCTCATATGCTCTTAAAGGTTTAGTTCGTTTATATTGAGAATATTAAAGTGGTAAGGAAATATGTTTCCTAAAAGATATAAGGAGATTAGTTTATAAAGATGTGTTTCCTTTAGATAGGTAAATCTATATCTCTATTTTTATGCAAATCTTTATCACTTGTTTCAATCTTTGTTCCTTATCAAAATAAGTATGATACGTTTAAGATTGAATGAAATATGGAGTTAATGTTTCATATGTATATTTAAAGATGTTATCTCTAAAAGATATTGTCTTATATGTTTCCTTTTTGTAGGAAAAGACTAACTGCTATTTCCAATCTAGTTATTAAACAGGTATTAACTTATGAAGATTGGAGTCAATCCTACGCTGAATAGTCTCGTGATATATGGAAAGATTGAAGCCAATCAAAAGAGTCAAAAGCAATCATCAAGATCTTAAAGAAAGAAGATTGTTTTTACTTATATAAATAGTTGATAAACTAGTTTGTAAAAAGTGTGTGTTCTAAATTATAAAGAACTCATTCTTGAGAGAATACACAGTGAGCTTTAAAAGAAAACAATGGTGGGATGCCATTGATTTATAATTGATAGTTATAAAGTAGGAGCAATATAGAGATGGGCAGAAAAACCTAGAGGGGGTCTGAGTGTTTTTCAATAAGACTTGAATCCTATATTGTAAGCTTTTATAATATCATAATCTGGGTGAGTGCCCCGGAGACGTAGCCTAGTTGGGTGAACTCCGTTGTTAAATGTGCGTGTGATTTATTTCAAGTACATTTAACTTTACAAAGTTCTGTCCATTAATTTACTTAGGTTCCAACTGTGGTTGCAACATCACTTGGAACCTAACTGCAAAACTGCAACTAGAACAGCGGATAGGAATTTCAATTGGTATCAGAGCTTCACACTAGATCTTACTTAGTATGGATCCTGTGTTCTAGTAAATATGGACTTAATGAGGGAGGGAAATGCGTTTAACAAACCACCATTGCTTGAAGGAGGAGTCAACTATGGAGTATGGAAAATCAGAATGAGGTTTTTCATCAAACAGCAAAATGAACATGCATGGAAAACTGTATTGTATGGTTGGGAGGTTTCAACTGTTACTGATGGTGAAGGCAATCTGGTTTATGTACCTGAAGATAGATGGTCTGCTGATGAGGATAGAAAATCAAGTGCAAACTCAACAGCAATAAACTTGATCTTTGTTGATGTCACTCTCGTGTGTTCAGGTATATCTCTCATTGTGAAACTGCTAAAGAGGCATGGGATATTTTACAAGTAACCTTTGAAGGAACTGTTAAAGTAAAAGCCTTTAAACTCCAACAGTTAACAACTCAATTTGAAAATTTAAGAATGGAGGAAGATGAAACCATTGAACAGTTTAATGGTAGAATTTGTCATATTGCCCATCAAGCTGGAACCTTAGGTGAAAAATACACTGATGCTAAACTTGTTAAGAAAACTCTAAGGTCACTTCCAGAAAGGTTTGAAATTAAGGTTACAACTATTGAAGAATCAACAGACTTAGATAATCTAAAACTTGAAGAACCTATAGGAAATCTAATCACTCATGAGCTAAAATTCTTCAAACAAAAGAGACCAGAAAAAGGAATAGCCTTTCAGGCAAAGAAATCTGAATCTAAGATTGGTGAGAAAATGAGTAATGAAGAACAGCTGGCCTTGTTTGATAAAAATGTTTACAAAAGTTTTATAAGAAAAAACATGATGATACTGGAACATCCACAAACTTTCAAAAAAGGGATAATCAATTTAAGTCAGAATATATATTTAATAATAATAATTCTAAAAGAAAATGGAATCCTAAAGAGAAGGATGACAGGGAGTATAAACCTAGAGAAATTCAATGCAGAAAATGTAGAGGTTATGGTCACATTCAGTCTGAGTGTGCAAATACTTTAAAAAGGAATAAAAATGCTTGTATAACCACTCACAGTGATAGTGAATCTGAGAGCAACAGTGATGAAGAGAATGAATCTAACTTTGTGAATTTTATGGGAAGAATCACTGAAAAAGAGTCTATGTATGAAAGTGACTGTGAGTCTGTTGCAACCCTTGTTACAACTGCTCTTAAAACCTATAGCAGTGATCAGGAAGAGCCCTCTGATGATAATATTACTCAACAATATATTGTTCTGTATGAAAAATATCAATGTCTGAGTAAGCAATCCTTGGTCATAAACAGTCTTAATGCTAATCTAAAAAAGGAGGTTAGAAATCTCACTGAGCAACTCAACACACAACTGGTTGAGCTAACTGAAACCAAGAAGAAAATAAAATTGCTGAATGTATCTGCTTCAAAAAAATTAGATGACATGATGTCCTATTCTAGAGGTTCTAAAGATAACAGTGGTTTAGTTTACTATGGTCATGAAAGAACAGGAAAAACTACCTTTGTTAAAACTCTTGTTAAAGATGAAACTCATGTTTTTAACAATAAGGTTAGAAGTACAGTTGCAACCAAGGAAAAACTGAATCTTGCAACCAAGAAACAACTAAATGGCTCTAAGGATAAATCTACTTTTAGGTTGAACCTGTGTAACTTTTGTAAAAGACCTGGTCATTCAGAAATCAAGTGCTATTTAAAAAGGAATAGGAAATATAATTCTCATAAAAACTGGTTGGCATCTTGCTGTCAAAAGATGAACCGGGTCGGGAAAGTTAAAAGAAAATCTACCTTAATTGCCAATAATAAAGTTGTTATCACCTCTTTAAATGCTGTTACTTCTAATGATTGGTATTTTGATAGTGGTTGTTCTAAGCACATGACAGGTACTGCAAGTTCTCTGAAAAATGTCATTAATCTTACAGGAAACACTGTTGTGTTTGGAGGTGAAGACACAGGTAAAATTATTGGAAAATGAACCTTAAACAAACCTGGAATGCCTGACATTAGTGATATATTTCTTGTAGATGGTCTAAAAGCCAATCTTATTAGCATTAGTCAACTGTGTGACAACAAAATGATTGTTAAGTTTAACAAAGATAAGTGCCTTATTACTGATCTTAATAATGAGTTGGTCATGACATGAGTTAGATCAGCAAATAGCTGTTATGATTTTGAAAAATCTGAAAAAGAACTGCCTCAGAATAGATGCAATCAAGCTATTACTAACAATGTTGATATTTGGTATAAAAGGCTTGGTCATGTGAACTATAAAACTTTGGATAAGCTTGTTAAAGAAGAATTAATAAGAGGTGTTCCCAAATTTAGTTCTAAAACCCAAGGTGTTTGTGGTGAGGTAAACAAACAAAGAGTATTCACAAGAGTACCAGTCAAATCTACACTAAGAGAGTCCTAGAACTTCTTCATATTGACTTAATGGGTCCTATGCAAACTGAAAGTATAGGTGGTAAGAAATACATATTGGTTGTGGTAGATGACTTCTCAAGATACTCTTGGGTAGTGTTTTTGAAGAATAAATCTGAAACTTTTGAACTCTTTAAAACTCTGTGCTTAAAACTGCAACTTGAAAAAGGTTCCACCATTGGTAAAATTGTGAGGGTCAGAAGTGATCATGGAACAGAATTTGAAAATAGCAAGTTTAGGGATTTTTACAACTCTTTAGGTATAAGTCATGAGTTTTCTGCACCAAAGACTCCACAACATAATGGTATAGTTGAAAGAAAGAATAGAACTATTCAAGAAATGGCTAGAGTCATGCTTAACTCTAAGAAACTTGCCAAAAGGTTTTGTGCTAAAGCTGTTAACACTGCATGTCATATTGTCAATAGGGTTTATATAACTAAGGGAACTACCATGACTGCCTATGAAATATGGAAAGGTAGAAAACCTAATGTCAAGTACTTTCAAGTATTTGGGTGTGTGTTATATTCTTAAAGATAGAGAGCATCTTGGAAAATTTGACTCTAAGAGTGACAAAGGGATATTTCTTGGTTATGCTCAAAACAGCAGAGCTTTTAGAGTCTTTAATCTAAGGAAAAATTGTGTCATGGAATCATATAATGTGATATTTGATGACTTAAAAGCTGTTGATAAGATTACAAGTGATGATGAAGAATTTTGAAACTACAGGAAAAGAGAGAGGAGAAATTCAGCAAACAAGCAGTCCAATAGTGGTTGGAAGTCCAGTTGCAACTGAGGTTGAAACCCAGAATACAACAGAATCTAAAGAAGAAGGAGGATCTCCTGTTCCAACTACAAGCAAGCCACGCTATGTAAGGACTCAGAAAAATCACTCTCTTGACAATGTCATAGGAGAAGTCACTTTAGGTATGAGAAACAGAAGTAAAAGAAATAATGTTGTCCACTTTACTTGTTACATTTCTCAGTTTGAACCTAAGAATATAAAAGAAGCTTTGGAAGATAGTGAATGGATTTTAGCTATGCAAGATGAACTGTCTCAATTTGAGAGGAATGATGTATGGACTTTAGTACCCGGACCTTCTAATAAAAATGTTATAGAGACTAAATGGATCTTTAGGAATAAAAGTAATGAAGATGAAGTCATTATTAGGAATAAAGCTAGACTTGTTGCTCAAGGTTATACTCAAATAGAAGGAATAGACTTTGATGAAACTTTTGCCCCTGTAGCAAGAATAGAATCTATTAGAATGCTCCTATCACTTGCTTGCCTATATGATTTTAAGCTGTTTCAACTTGATATTAAAAGTGCCTTCTTAAATGGTGTTATTCAAGAAGAAGTCTATGTGAGTCAACCCAAATGATTTGAAGATCCAAAATTCCCTGAAAATGTCTATTTTCTGAAAAGGATTTGTATGGTTTAAAACAAGCTCCTAGAGCTTGGTATGATAGATTAACCAAGTTCTTAATTCAAAAAGGTTTCAACAGAGGGGGAGTTGATAAAACTCTGTTCACTAAGAAAACTACAAAAGATATCATCATTGCTCAAATTTATGTTGATGACATTGTGTTTGGTTCCACTTCTAATAATAGAATTGTTGAATTTATTTCTGATATGAAGAATGAATTTGAAATGAGTGGTGGAGGTGAATTAACTTACTTTCTAGGTTTGCAAGTTAAACAGAATGAAAAGGGCATTTTTCTATGCCAGAGTAAGTATGCTGATAATCTTGTTAAGAAATTTGGTCTAAGTGAGAGTAAATAGAAAAGAACCCCTATGAGTACCACCTTAAAATTGTCCAAAAATGATAAAGGTAAAAGTGACTGTCCAAGTCTCTACAGATCTATGATTGGAAGTCTTCTTTATTTAAGTGCTACTAGACCAGATCTTTGTTTAAGTGTAGGAGTTTGTGCCAGATATCAGGCAAACCCTTTACAATCTCACCTTCTAGCTGTTAAAAGAATTTTAAGATATGTAAAAGGCACCATTCATCTTGGTCTATGGTATTCTAAAGACACAAATCATTATCTTGTTGGTTACTGTGATGCTGATTGGGCTGGTAATATAGATGATAGAAAAAGCACTTCTGGTGGTTGTTTTTATTTTGGGAATAACCTAGTTTCATGGTTTAGTAAAAAACAAAATTGCATTTCTTTATCTACTGTTGAGGCAGAATATATTGCAGCTGGAAGTGGATGCACTCAACTCATATGGATGAAACAGATGCTAAATGATTATAATATTAAACAAGAAGTGTTAACTCTGTTTTGTAATAATAAAAGTGCTATAGATTTGGCAAAGAATCCAGTGCAATATTCCAGAACTAAACATATTGATCTAAGGCACCATTTTATCAGAGAACTAGTTGAAGAAAAAAGCTTAATTTTAGAACATGTTTCAACTGAAAGACAATTAGCAGATATTTTCACAAAGCCCCTTGATACTAATAAATTTGAATCTTTAAGAAGTGATATAGGGGTATGTCACTATAGATCTAGTTGAATACTCTTGCTATGTATGTCTATGTTGAGTGCCTTTAATACATTTTTTTTCTAAGGTAAGTCTTGATTGAGCTTTGAGGTTTTTAACTTGAAAAAGCAGCTAATTGGTGTCTCAAAAACATATGTGAGGTAACTTGTCTTAAAACCTCTCTGGTAATAGAGTTGCAAGCACAAAGTGCATATTTTACAAACTGGTTGCAAGCTAAGTTGCAACACCAGTTGAAACCACATGCACAAAATACTAAAAAGTTCAGTGATTGTCTAAAGTTTGTTATGCTGCCTATGATTCAGTTTGTTATGCTGCCTATGATTCACATCAAAGTGATCTACTAAAATGAAAAAGTCAAGACAAAGTCTTGTTATTTTTGACATCACTTATACTCTTTCCTTGCTGAGGTCATCAAACTAGTTTTTGTGTAGAGAAGAAAACGGATTTGCTCAATATAAGCTCCTAAAATCTAATTTTTATTAAATTTATTCTTTGATAAACATATCTTCTTGAGTAAATGGCTAGATTATGTTTCTTTAAAAAAGGTCTATATCTACATTTAATTGCTATCTTTATCTTGAAACAAGTCAAATTTTGTTCAAAACTTCAATTTCTTAAATTCCAAATGTTGAATGAATCTGTTTATTCTTGGAATCTATATCTACATTATTTGCTGGATTTATCATATTGAAAACATAATTCTTCATGATTTTCTTGAGATTCAAACTTATATATCTGTTGCAAGAAAAGCTCCTATTTTTCAGAAATTCTGTTTCAAATTTGATTTGGGTGTATCTGTTTCTAATTATAAAAATATTTGGGCTTAACTGTTATTTATACTAATCTCTTTTACTATCCCAAATCATTAACTAAATCAGAATTACTCTCTCTCTATCTATTAAAATCCCTAGGTTATCTGTAAAACCCACACAGCGGAGTTCCAAGTGCAGTTGCAACCTAGGTTGAAACCATGTCTTCCAACTCTCCTAATAAACCCAATCTCAATTATGAAGATGATAGCACTCTTAAAGACTTTCTGACTCAATCCCAAACCAGTACAGGCTCTAAGGCCAAGGTAAGTGAGTCTTTCTCTTCTAAGAAACATAGGTCTAAGAAACGTGCTAGGAGAAACCTAGAGGATGATCCTATCTCTGTTGGTTTTACTTATGATCCTAAATTCTATGAGGTTGATCCTCGATTCTGGAGTAGAAAAATGTTTAGGAGGTTCAGGTCTTTTGCTAGTAGGGAAATTCACTCTGAAAGGAGACTAAATTTAGCTAGCTATCAGCACATACATGTGCATATTGAGAAATTGCTCACAGATGTTGGTTTAGAGAGAACTGTATGCTATCCTGACTCTTACTATCCTGCAGTTGTTAAGGAATTTTATGCTAATTTAGGTAGCAATGTCTTTGATGAGGGTAACCCTACCTATGGCAAAGTATTTTTGAGGGGTCTAACTTTAGATTTTACCCCTAAGTTAATCAATGAATTTCTGAGTTCTTCTAATCCTTCTGAGAATAGTGTTGATTATGACATGAAAGTTATAGCTCTTGTCCTTACTGGAAAGAATAATAGATTTGATGGCACTTCCATCAAGACATCCTCACTCACTCTGTGTGCTGCTGTGCTACACAAGATTGCTAGGTCTAATTGGACTCCTACTAAACAAACCTCTAAAGTGAACAAAGATATGGCTGTATTTCTCTATAAGATCATGTCCTCATTACCAATTAACTCTGGTAATCATGTGTTTAATCTCATCAGAGATTTCAGTGATACTAAATCACCCTCCATTCTGCTACCATTTCCTTGCTTAATCACTGGACTGATTCTGGCTCAAGTCACACCTATATCTTCAACACATCCTATCAGAATCTCCTCTGAACAGTCTACAAACTGTCCTCCTGCCCTGTATATTTCTACTAAACTACTGAAGGAATGACATGTCAATGACATCTCTGGGGAAAAAGGAAAAGAAAAGGAGACATCAAGTGCTCCTTCTAAGAAGAAAGGTGTGAGGAGGTATCTACTAGAAAAACTGGCTTACAATCAAGAAAGAAGAGCTAAGCTAGATATAGATGACTATCAGATAAAGAAGCTACTGGAGAATTTATCTGAGAGTGAAGATAATAATGACAGTGATAATGGCTATTCACTAAGTAGTGCAGAAGAAGAAGAAGAAGAAGAAGAAGAAGAGGAGGAGATAATCAGAGATGAACCTCTAAGGAAAAGAGCACCTCACTCCAAAAGGCATCTTGACTAGTTTGTCTGGATTCTGACAAATAGGGGGAGATGAAGAAGTTTATTTTATGATTTGAGTTTCAATTTCAATTTCTGTGTTAAGACTTCATGTTTATGTTTTTAAGTTTCAGTTTCAATTACAATTGATGTGTTAAGACTATGTTGTACCAGTATTTTTGGCCTTAAAATTTCTGCAATTTCTTTTTGAATTATGCCTGTCTTTAAAATTGAATATTTTTTGAAACTCTGGTGAATGGATATATATTTTGTGCTTATATGATGCTTGCTATTCTAACTTACAGGGGGAGCTTAAATAGTTGTCACAAAAGCACTGATAAATGATATACAGTAAAAGACTGTGTTGCAAATATATTTGCAGGTGGATTGATGTTTTTATAAACTTAGATGATTTGTCAAAACCAATGACGAAGGGGGAGATTGTTAGGACCATATTTCTGGTCTAAATACTATTTGTTGTCTATTGGTTTGAACTAAATAATCCTACTTGTTTGTTAAGAACTGAGACAGCTTTTTGGTTTCAAGTAATGTTGCAACCTCAGTTACAACCAACTGAGACAGTGTTGTTGGTTTCAAGTAATGTTGTAACCTCAGTTACAACCAACTGAGACAGTGTTGTTGGTTTCAAGTAATGTTGCAACCTAAGTTGCAACCATAGTTCCAACCTGCTGTTCTGCAGGATTTTGTTCAGTTCTGTAATTCTGCATTACTATTCTTTAATGATAATTATTTGTTTTAAAGTATGCAGGATATATTCTCATATGCTCTTAAAGGTTTAGTTCGTTTATATTGAGAATATTAAAGTGGTAAGGAAAGATGTTTCCTAAAAGATATAAGGAGATTAGTTTATAAAGATGTGTATCCTTTAGATAAGTAAATCTATATCTCTATTCTTATGCAAATCTTTATCACTTGTTTCAATCTTTGTTCCTTATCAAAATAAGTATGATACGTTTAAGATTGAATGAAATATGGAGTTAATGTTTCATATGTATATTTAAAAATGTTATCTCTAAAAGATATTATCTTATATGTTTTCTTATTGTAAGAAAAGACTAACTCATATTTCCAAGCTAGTTATTAAACAGGTATTAACTTATGAAGATTGGAGTCAATCCTACGCTAAAGAGTCTCGTGATATATGAAAAGATTGAAGCCAATCAAAAGAGTCAAAAGCAATCATCAAGATCTTGAAGAAAGAAGATTTTTTTTACTTATATAAATAGTTGATAAACTAGTTTGTAAAAAGTGTGTGTTCTAAATTATAAAGAACTCATTCTTGAGAGAATACACAGTGAACTTTAAAAGAAAACAATGGTGGGATGCCATTGATTTATAATTGATAGTTATAAAGTAGGAGCAATATAGAGATAGGCAGAAAACCTAGAGGGAATCTGAGTGTTTTTCAATAAGACTTGAATCCTATATTGTAAGCTTTTATAATATCATAATCTGGGTGAGTGCCCCGGAAACGTAGCCTAGTTGGGTGAACTCCGTTGTTAAATGTGTGTGTGATTTATTTCAAGTACATTTAACTTTACAAAATTCTGTCCATTAATTTACTTAGGTTCCAACTGTGGTTGCAACATCACTTGAAACCTAACTGCAAAACTGCAATTAGAACAGCGGATAGGAATTTCAATAACATTGGAGTAGATTAATGTTATGAAACTCGCTGTTATATATCTTTCTATGTTAATTCTTGGTAAGAATGTGACATAGCCAGGGAGTTAGGGACCACGGGTAGATAATTACTTTTGCCAACTTGATGTTTTCTCTTATGTTCAACTTGCTTATAGTTTTGTATCGTGAATTTTTAATGACAAAAAAAACTAAGATATTTAAGAGAAAATAAGGAAAATATCAAGTATGATTACTCAATTTAAAATTTTCTCGAGAGTTGTCTTGGCTACTGTATAACCTATGTGTCATATTAGCAGTCTGAAGTTTTATGTCTAGCTTAAAAATCCTACTAATTTTTGTTGAAGGTATGTGTTTCTTTTAGGCTCTCCAAAAGCATACAATAGACCAACATTGGCAATTGTATATTTTCAATATCCCTTCGTCTTCGTATAGTGGGTGTGGGGGAATTCTTAGAAATGATAAATGCATTATAATTTTTGCTTATTCTTTTCATCTAGTAGCCCATTCTAACAGCTATGCAGAGTTAATGCCTATTAAAAATGAACTAATTATTTTTTATAGTCTTGCCATTTATAATATTATTATTGAATCCGACTCTGAGTTAATAGTTAACTGGTGGACTAAACGTATTTTTTCTGACCCTAAATATACAACTGATTGGTTAGATATTGTTGAACTTATGAGCTATGTAGGCTGCGATTTATGTCATGTTTATATGGATGCAGAATCAAATGGGTAACTACTTGCCTAAGCAACCTGCAAATGAATTTAATGCCACTCTCTTCACCTCTATAAAACTTACCAGAATATTGCATGCTCACTATTGCCTTGATTAAAAATAGACCCCTTATCTTAGGGGTAACCATTTTATTGTTTAAATCGACTAGAGGTGTACATGAACTGTACATTTATCGGACTATTTTATTGCATGAATTGGCCTCTTGGCTTGATTTTTTTTTTTAATACTATGATGAAAGGTTTTTACCCTGTGTTAAAATGGATAAAGCTACTTCTTTAATTTAAAAGTTGGCTCTTAATTTTGCTGTTTAGATCAACTTGATCTTGGATGCGGAGTCATAAGGATAGTGGTATAAGAAGTAAGCGGTAAGTCATTGAAGACAATTTTGAGTTTAAAAAATGATATTTTTCAAGTATTAACATAAGAGTTTTTCCGCGCATTCTAGGGTATTGTAGGCATTTTATCGAACTTGTTCTTATTGATTCTGATATCTTGTAATTATTTTACCTTTTCTGTGAACGGAATGGCAACATGGGGGCTTGGCCCATGTAAAGATTTTTGTTTTTGTTTAATAGAAGTTGGGCCTACAAAATATATCCCTTCCTATGGAGCGGTTTTTTTAAGCTGTTTCTTAATCAGAGATGTCGCGTTTTATAAGAAAGTAGTATCTAATCTGACCAGAAAAGCGTTATTATTTTCAAAATTCAGGAACCATGTACAAAATGTTACTATGTTATATTAAGGATAGACAAAGAGAAATGCTTTTTACCTATCAGGTTTTTTTCCAAAAGACATTGTATTTTTTTTATTCAGTCCGCTATTGTTGCTCGGAACGCATTAGATTATCATACGATGTTTGAGATTCAAAAACTTGGACCTTGGTCATGTCAGCGTTCACGTTTAGAAATCTAAAAAAAATATAATTGGACGGTGTCTGTTCCGGACGCCATCTGGAAAAAGAGGATCCCGACACCTGCGATCAAAATATGGCGCACGGCGGGGAACGGGTGGAGGAGGAGCTACTTCCATACACATTGACCATGGCTTTGTTTCGAAACTGTGACCACGTCTTCAGTGCAGTGTTCGGGAATCCCACATGAATGTTTAATGTCCTCAAGACGGAGCATGGCGTCTTCCTTGGAATCGGAGATTTTCTCAAGGACCTTTCTTGCCACTCCAAGTTGAGCTTGGAGGACGAGCCAATGTGGCAACTCTGGCATGACTAGGACTCTGAGAGCTAAAAATACCGATGGAATAACACCGACACCGAGCATGAATCGCCATCCGAGATGAAGGGGGAGCTTCAAGAAGGCGTAGTTTGATTCATATCCCAATAATACTCCTGATTTTACATGAACCCTCAGTTAAATTTTATAAAATTTGAGAAATTATTTAAAATTTTAAGAGAATTTTTTTAACATCCCTGGAATTAGAACATATTGAAATACTATTATGCAATGTTTCCCTCTAAATGGGATGACTCATTATGATCAGTGTTTAAAAAGCAAAAACGTAACTGAAGCGTTTTGAAAGAGTTACGCTAAAAGTGCAAAATACGTAATATTAGAGTAATTATCTCACATCGTGTAGATATTAATTGAGCCTGTGATTTATAAAGAGATATCTATCATTACAATTACGAGAACTTTTAATGGTAAAGAAATGTGGATTCTAATATGGTATCAGAGCGGGCCTAGCGATGTTAATCTCACATCCACCCATTTAATATGTCCGCTCATAGAACCCTTGAAATGTCGGGAGACGAGCGAGGGGGAGTGTTAGAGTAATTATCCCACATCGTCTAGATAATAATCCAGCCTGTGGTTTATAAAAAGATATCAATACTTACCATTACGAGGCTTTTTAATGGTAAAAAAATATGGATTTTAATACGTAAGCATTTAACGGCCTAAAAAACGGAAATTTAAATCTTCTTTAAAGGTTGTAATCGAGTATTTATCGAGATTTGAATCGAATTTTTTTTATTACGAAGCCTGCATTTTAAAGCATTGCTCATTATCAGTGGTGACCCTATGGCTATCTAAAACAGTAAACGCAAACACTATTATTATCATTATTTTCAATGAAGCTATACATAATGGTCATATGTTTTTTTTTAATAAAGAAATACAATTGAATTTTCAATCCGATTAATGTCACGAACCTTTGGGCATATTGGGGCTGAGTTCGGTTCGGTTCGGTTCGCTTATTTACAAAACCGAAACCGAGCATAAATTTCAGTTCGGTTTTTTGAGTTTTCGGTCTTTTAGGTTTATGGACCGAACCGGTTTGTCTCGGTCCGGTTTCTATCCGATTTTGGGTTTTTTTTATTTTTTTTTTCGGGTTTTTTTCGGTTTTTTTTTCAGTTTTAATTAAAAAAATACATTTTGTGGTTGTTATATTTTGAAACATGTCCATTTATAGATTTATCTAGTACATTATTATGTTTATTTGAGTAATCTATTTATTACGAATCTCCTAATTTAGATATGTAAAAATGGTTCAACAGTGTTTTTAGCGATTTGTAATTGAATTATTTGATTACCATCGTGGGTATTTTCCCATGTAATCGACTTTTTTTTTCTTCATCTACTAAATAAATAAAAGATATGTAAAAATGGTAAAAAAAAATGTTATCAATTTGGTATCTTTTATATTCTTTCAAAATTACATACCCCCTAATTATTAGAAACATGTGTAAACTGATGTAGTAAAATGATAAAAGATACCTTATTTATGAGTATTTTTTAGTCAACTTGTTTTTTGACAAGATTTAAATAAATTAAGAGAATAATTCTAGGATGAAATAGAGCATTTAATAATGAAAAGTTAGTATGACAATTATTTAGATAATTATAATTTATAGTAATATTTTCTTTTATATCGTACAAATGGGTTCTGAAACGGTTATAAATTATAATTTTGCAAACATTAGTTTCAAATAATCCAATTACAAATCTTATTAATGACGGAATACTTATATTTATACAAACATTAGTTTCAAATAATCCAATTGCAAACACTAGTTGTAAACATTAGTGTCAAAACCCATATTAGTGTCAAAACCCATAAGGATGGCTCTGACAAAGAAATTCACAGCGGCAATTACAATGGTGTCCCGTCGGCCAATCCAATCAAAAGTCTTTACGACGATCGCAGAACCGACAAGAGAGAAAATGTTGATGATTCCCATTAATATTTCGAGCTGAACATCACATATTTTTAGGTTGTCTTTTATCAAAACTCCTGCTCCACTCATCACTCCACCATCTGCACATAATAACGATGTAACTGAAACACCAATTATCAAAGCGATACAATTGAAAATTTCAAGTAAACAAAAGGTGAATATGTCTTTGTTTTTATTGATTTTATGGCTTGTGTAGAGATTTCAAGGACATGTCTATCCTTTTAGTAATTCGTCGCGTTCTAGTTTTAGACTTGCTCCATTCGATTTTTCTAGTGTGTTGGCACGCCAATGGCGCTACTCGATTTTAATGACATGTCTCGAATTATGTTTTAGCCACTTGCCGCAGTCTGTTCAGAGCTGCTCCATTCGTCAGTGTACTGAGACTATAGATGGCGTTTTTCACTAGTTGTGATACCAATAAGTTATTTTCTAGGCAAGTTTCGGGATGAAACTTCTTTAAGTGGGAAAAAGTGTAAAAACCCGCATTTTCGTAGGAAAATACCGGTGTAAAGAGAAAGTATTGTGCTATATTGCCTAGATATGTGAGTACCTATATGTTATATAAGATAACAAAACCCTCCTTACTATCACCAATGTCTTTTAAAGTCGTGCGGCCCGAGAAGAAAAGACGAAATCGGGCCAAACCGGACAGTATTGGTAGTAGTAAGCAGATGGTGGCGGTCTGGTCGGAAGACCGGGTCGTTACACGCACATACATTCTTGGTTATACAATGCGACTTTTAGGGGTTTTATCTCTGCTAACCTAAGGTGAGAAGATTTAGAGGAGATTAGTCGTATTGTGGGTTTTTTTGTATTAGTGCGCATGTTGAGTTTGCATTTTTCACTTTCTTTTAGTTACTTGGATTGTTTCAGGGTACTTACTAAATATTATACTGATGCACTATATCTTTAAAAAAAATGAAAAAAAATGTCTTTCTTTTTTAGTACGCACAATAATATCACATAATCAACTCATAAAAACACGCACCCATCATAATTCGAAATTAATATATCTAAATTTTCAACTTCTCCAATTCAAATAAGTGAATTAAAAGTGCAACAAATAAAATCCAATAAATAATTTAAGAACATAATTGAGATAAAAGTAAAAACCCCCAAATTTAAAATAAACGCAAGACCTAACCCTAACATACACCCTCGTCTAGTCGCAATGGATAACCCCCGTTACCTTAGTGCGTAGAGTAGATGCTTCCGGTAAGAACCCGCTAATTGTGGTTTCTTCTTCTTCTTCTTCTTCTTCTTCTTCTAAGAACATAATTGAGATAAAAGGAAAAACCCCCAAATTTAAAATAAACGCAAGACCTAACCCTAACATACACCCTCGTCTAGTCGCAATGGATAACCCCCGTTACCTTAGTGCGTAGAGTAGATGCTTCCGGTAAGAACCCGCTAATTGTGGTTTCTTCTTCTTCTTCTTCTTCTTCTTCTTCTTCTTCTTCTTCTTCTTCTTCTTCTTCTTCTTCTTCTTCTTCTAAGAACATAATTGAGATAAAAGGAAAAACCCCCAAATTTAAAATAAACGCAAGACCTAACCCTAACATACACCCTCGTCTAGTCGCAATGGATAACCCCCGTTACCTTAGTGCGTAGAGTAGATGCTTCCGGTAAGAACCCGCTAATTGTGGTTTCTTCTTCTTCTTCTTCTTCTTCTTCTTCTTCTTCTTCTTCTTCTTCTTCTTCTTCTTCTTCTTCTTCTTCTTCTTCTTCTTCTTCCTATGGTTTGGAATCTCTCTTCTCTCTCTTTTCTCTCTTTGTTAGTGGGTGGTTTTAGGTTTTATGTTTTGAAAGTGGGCTGAAAAGTGTTTTGAGAAACTGTTTTGAGAGAGTTTGGAAAAGCGAACTATTTGGTCCCCAAAGTTCTAAAAGTTAACTCTTAATCAAAATTATTATTTTACTGCTCAAAAATAACCAATATTTAGAAACAAAGCTATTGGGTCCTTTTTATTTATAAAATTAGTAACATGTTTTAAAAATAAAGTTTTTCAGAAGAGTTTCGGTTTTTGGCTAAAAATTGTATAAAACGTTTTTGGATAGATTAAATCATAAATAAAACCATTTATGAAAATACGGGATGTTACAATTTTGATCAAAAACTTTAAATTTTAATATTTTAGACCCTCTCATTACGTAAAATAAATTCATATAGCTATAAATTTTTTACATAGAAAAGCAGTCACTCATTTCGCAATGCTGATTCTGTCACTATACATAAGTAGTAGGTTTCAATGACTATTATGAGATTGTTGTATATATAAACGGTAAAATAAAAATATATTTGTTGGTGTAAAAACGGTTACATACCGTTATATGTGAAACGGTTTGATAGTGTGCCTTTTCAATAGTATGCTATACATGAAAGGAAATTTGGACAGTTGGTTTTAAATTCTACCAAACTGAACTATTCTCGTTATATTGTTGATGTATTATATAAAAACGATATAGAAATAACTCATTGGTAGAGCTAGATCAAACTTAATCTTCTGTTGTATTCCTATTATACATGTTGCTCTTAAAGATGTGAATTCTCATATTGCTAGGAAATTCTAATTTTAATCTGGGTTATGAAATTGTTTATTTTTTTTTTAGCATAAAAGCGTTATATATAGGCTACGGCAGGTAACTAGTGCACAAGAAAGAATGGACTTTTAGCTTAGCTAAAACTCTAACCCTACTTAGATTAGTATTTAATTAATAAATATTATATAATTTTATTAACAAGAATAATATAATATTATCTAATTAATACTTTACCAATTTTAGAATATTTTATCGATAAATTATATTCATTTACACTAGAGAATATAATTGCACTCTATTTACTTCTCAAATAATATTTGAGAACACATTATTAAATCCTTAATTTCTGCTCATGTTAAGATTACAGATATCCACTAAGTAAATAAATTACTGATAATTATTTTACTCGGCATATTATTTTCTCGATCTTTCCACTCAACTTATTTGTTGTGTCGGATATAAAATCCACTTGCAAGATTTGACACAAAAAAAAGTTATAAGTTTCTCGAGCGGATATCATCAATCCTTGTTAAGAGACGTGAATTCCTTCGATAATAGACACACACCATATAAATAATATTACTTCCCAACGTACGGGTTTGTTGACCACAACAAATCTCGCCCATTGCAAATCAAAGAAGTATATATTATAAATATGTGTATCGAAAATAATATAGGGATTAAGAGTATAAGTAATCATAATAATTCCTTGTCATATTATTCTGGTTAGTAACATAAAATAATACCAGTTTGTCATGTTCAATATACTCTAAGTATACTAGCACAAAGAGTCGGAACTCAACTGTTTCCTGTAATCAAGACAGACCTACTAAAACTATGTGCTACAACTATACTGATGGTTGTCCACTCCATCTAAAATTGTAAACGATAAAATATATATTCTGTAAGAAACGGTGATTTAATCTTGTGTGTAAGCCCTACTCTACACACCAAATCAATTACTATACAAAATACATGTACATATAAATAATATGTACACCATTGCTCAAAATTATTCTCAAATAAATCACTCATTGTTAATAAATAAATACTAAAATCGACAATACATCATGTCTTTTACTATATCATCCAAACAATCTCCCACTTATACTTAAAGCCATGATACCCTACATTAAACTCTCATCCACTCTATTTATCTAAAACTTTTACCGAAAAAGTCTTAATAATGGGTCTACTAAAAAGATAGGATGTAATCATGTTCACCTCTAACTCTATGTTAATTTTCTAGAATTACTAATACTAATCAAAATGATTAAAAACTAATTTCTTGGTAAAACTATATTTAATCTTTAATCATTTAAGATAATTCATTAAATATTTTACCATACTAAAGAATCTTTCCATGAGCTAGATTTATATCTACTATCAATGTTAAATGCAAAATAAATATAATATCTAATGAATTTCATAACACATATGAGACTTCCAATTACCAATGCATATGGAACAGCCTATAAAGCATTCCAAATCCAAAAGGAGTAATCCGTTCTTGTAAACTAGTATGCTAAATTTGTCTAGATTTAGAACTGATATATCTTGCCTTGTGAGAAGCCCAATATTAATTGATGTGACTGGCAAGTCTCAAATCCTTTCATATCTAACTGTTTGGATGATCATATATTTATTGTAAATAACAATCCCACATCACATCTAATGTCTAAATTAATTTACACATAGTATCAAAAATATCAAAACGTACTCATCATGCTTCCAGTGCTTAAACTACTTATCCGACCATTGATCAAAGTCATAAGACTTTATAGCCTGATCAAAATGGATAAAATAAGACTAGATGCCTACTTAAGTCTAAAGACTTCTTAAGCTTTCAACAACCTGTGCTATTGGCCCTTTGCTTGAATAACAACTGCTTGTACCATAAAAGTACTCCACAATACTTCCATTAAAGATAACTGTCTTGACCAGAATTCTAGCCATTTACCAATGATCCGCATCTATATCTCATTGAGATTCATTGTATCTGGTGGTGAAGTTTCCAACTTATCAAGGATCATCTCGTAAGATTATCCTAAGTATAAGAAAGGTATAGGTCGTTTCAAGACCCTCCCACTACGTATAGGTCGTTTCAAGACCCTCCACTACGATGAACCTCCCTATAAGTACTAAGCATTATGAATTTTTGAACTAGTGTTATACACCAACATCCTCTGCATGAATCACTCGATTTCTCCCATTGAGAAAATATATATGTGAGTCCATCATGCTACATTTTATTTTGAACTATAGGTATATAAAAAAAATAAATGTCACTCTAATTTCTCTTAACTACTATTAAGCTAACTTTATTTTGGATTCGTGGTAACATCTTATCATTTTCCAAGAATTAGTCAATATATGCTAATAATGACTTCCGATTCTTAGAACAATAAGAAACCATTTTTCGCTTCTTTTGGATAACCTACAAGAAACAAACATCAACACTCGATTCAAACTTCTTTTGGTTTTCCCTTCAACACGTGTGTTGGACTCCCACATACCAGAACTTCCTAATACTAGGCTTGCGCCAAATATAAAGTTCTAAGAAAGCACTCGGTATTAGCTAAGATAAAACCAAGTGGAAGATGTACGCTAATATTTCTACTACTTATCCTAAAAACGAATAACTCACTATCAACCTAACTATTCCTATAAGAGTCTTTTGCCTTCCTTTTGCTACACCATTCTATGATTATATAATAAGTGAAGTCAACTGTGATATAATCCCTACCGTTGATAAGTAGTCCAATATCTATCCAAAGAGTTACTTGCCACCTCGATCATATTGAAGTGTCGATATACATTTCCAAGATGCTTATTTGTCTTCATCTTAAATACATTGAATACTTTAAAGCACTTAAACGTATGACACATCAAATGAATAAACATTTACTTCGAATAATCACAAATAAATATGACCGTCTATTCAAAACTCATGTATCATGGATCTCATAGGATTACACAAATCAGAATGAACTAATCCTTACACTTTTTTAACTCATACAACATTTGATCGTGAAAGATCACTTCGTCATTTTACTATCTAAACATGATTCAAGAGTTGGTAGTGCCTACACTTTCAATGATCCAAATGGACCATTTTAAACTAACCTTGACATCATTTTTAGATTAAAATAAACTAGGTGTACATGCCAAAGTTATGTATAGTTCATTACTTGAAAGTTAATTTCTCTAATATGGAATGTTAATAAAATTATTCAAATTTTAATTTCTATGTAGAATTAAAATTTAACAATAATATAAAGATCATTCACTTATTTAACATATCTGACAAATTTTCTATTTTACGTAATAACCGGAGAGTCATTAAAATAAGCAAAATGTCTTCATCTATTATCCGACAAATTATCTATTTTACGTAATAACTGAAGGTTTATATAGAATGTCTACTATTATCATTATATGATTAATATTAATCAATTCTAATATCATCCACTCTAACTTCTTGTACCTTGTGCAATCTTCCAAAAAGTATAATATCTCGCCACCACTAAACTGTCTAGTTTACTGGAACATTTGCAATAAATTGCTACCATGATTAGTGATTCTAATATCTACACACCAGTTTACGGTATATACAATCACTAAACATTTTTCAGCAACAAGTGAAAGAGACATAAATTATAGCTTAATCTTAACTTAAATGTATTGGACAATATTTCTTTAAATGACTTGTTACTGGTTCATGTGACTTTTTCCTTTTCTTATAACCTTTCGGTTTAGAAACATAAGCCTTTCCATTAACCTAAGCAACACTAAACTTTTCATGAGACTTTTTTGTGCCTTAACTGTCAACTTGGCTTTCGCCATTGACTTCACCTTTAAGAATCCCTAGTTCAAGAACATGATTCTTAAACTGCGTCTCTTCGTCATTATTGTATTTAAGATATTCCATATGTTATTTTTTCTATTATCACAATCTCGAATCTCAAACATACGTTTTAGATTCATCATGATGTCATAGAAATATAACAGAAATTGATGCTGATGTCACAATACATTAGTCATAAATGATAATATGTAAAACCGCTACATCTTATCATATTCTATTCAATCCACCTTTGATAAGCATGGGTCAACTGATCAGTTACTCGCTCATTCGGAGCCAATGGATATAGCTCAGACACAAAATTTTGCTTATTATTAGTCAAATAAAAAATATCCTAGTTTTTTTTCTTTTATAGCCATAATAATTCAAATCAACAACTTTACTTTTAAGTATACTACCTAGTGGTACAAATGTTATTTATTATCATGAGAAAATAATTAAAAATAAAATATTAAATGAGCAACTAAAATAACTATGGATTATTAATAAATATAGTATCTAATCTAATATTTAAAACTTTAATCCACCACCAATCTTAATCACCGCAAATCATATGCCTCGATGGGAGAATGTGTATTATTTAACATTCGATATACTAGTTTAGCCTATTAATTTTACTATCTAGACAAATGTCAAACTAAAAATTAAATATCTGGTTTAAATTTGCTCCTATAAATATTAACATAGTCTCGATGGAGAGGGATAATAATAATTATATCTAAATGAATACCATCGCCCATTATAAATCAATTGTTAAAGTATATAATCTCTCAGATGGAGAGATGATTAGATACTAACAAAATATTTATATGTTATACTTGATGATTCCGTAATTATTCCATCCGATTGGGAGAAAGACACTATAGCCAACGCGTAAAATAATTACTTCATCTATAAAGTAACGATAGAGACCGTGACATTTATACGAAATAAACTCACTCTCCCACATAGTTATTTATGACTTTTAGGGATACAAATTATACTTAGTGATCCATAATCAATTTCATCCTATAAGGAGGAAGGCACTAGAGCCAACGCGTGAAAAATAATACATCACTTATAATTTGATTTCATCCAATACAATTAACCATTAATTAAATCTAATTGTTATTAGTTAAATAAACTAATTAAGTCTAAACAATATTAATTAATCCGGTAAATCAAATTCAAACTATTATAAATCGATAAATCAATTCAAACTAAATAGTTTCTAATTAATTAAAGCTTAACTATAATTAATCAATCATAAGAATTAATTAAATCTAAATAGTTATTAATTAATAAGATGCAGTTTTTCAGATTATAAATAAACTGTTGTACTATATCTGTTAAAAACAGTAATTGTATGGGTCAATTCGTAATTTTCTAAAACTGTAGTCAATCAAAATTGTTTCTTTCAGAAACACATAGATCTAACGGAAAATATTGAAAATTTACATGACCACTCTGATAAACAGTGAACTAAAAGAAATACAACTATGGTCTTTCTTTCTTTTAAATTTGCAAACAAAGGCCTTCGGCAGTTAGGGTTTATAACCCAAACCCGTCGCCGCCATTAACTCAAATCCGCCTCTGCCACCGAGCCTCGGTTGCTGATCCGGCCAAAGCCCAGCTCCGACGATATCAATCAGCAAAAATTCAAACCAGTTCTAAAGATCTAAAACGGAGTTCTATTGTCATATGCTTACGTATACAATTACCATTGTCAAATTTCAATCACATTGAGTTAATATTACAAATACGTAACCTCACAATTGAATAATTAAACAATTAATAATATACTTATCTTTACACATGTTACCTGACAATAAGACGTAATATCACAAATACACATATACTTGTTCCGTACATATGTCAAACACTGTACAGTAGCCACATTAAATTTATTTGATTCGGTGACTACATATATACATACGTATAAGATCATGGATATTACCCTATTCAATATCAAAATTAAATAAAAACTCCAACTCAATCAATGCAAAACGTAATTATTGTTTCTAGAAACTCTCAGTTTAGAAGTAAACTAACATAAACCCTGGCTCTGATATTGTTAATGTTAGTTATTGTTAATCATGCCTCTGATACCAATTGTTGAAAACATGTTTGATCTAGCAGCCGAAAACGGGCATTGGATTCTGATTATAGTGTATATGAATTATATAAAAACGATACAGAAATAACTCACGTGCAGAGGTAGATCACACTTGATCTTCTGTTGTATTCCTATTATACGTCTTCCTCTTAGAAAGCAGCACTCTCATATTGGTAGGAAATTCTAATTTTAATCTGGGTTATGAAATTGTCTATTTTTTCTTAGCACAAGAGCGGTATATATATGCTACAGCAGGGACCTAGTGCACAAGAACGAATACACTTCTACCTTACCTAAAACTCTAACCCTACTTAAACTAGTACTTTATTAATAAATATTATATAATCTTAATAACAAGAATAATATAATATTATCTAGTTAATACTTTACCAATCTTAGGATATTCTATCGGTAAATTATATTCATTTTCACTAGAGAATATAATTGCACTCTATTTTCTTCTTAAATAATATTTGAGAGCATATTATTAAATACTTCGTTTTCTCCTCAAGTTAAAATTACAGATATACACCAAGTTAAATAATATTTGAGAGCATATTATTAGTAACAGGTTTTAAAAATAAAGTTTTTCGGAAGAGTTTCGGTTTTTGGCTAAAAATTGTATAAAACGTTTTTGGATAGATTAAATCATAAATAAAACCATTTATGAAAATACGGGATGTTACAATTTTTGATCAAAAACTTTAAATTTTAATATTTTAGACCCTCTCATTACGTAAAATAAATTCATATAAGCTATAAATTTTTTACATAGAAAAGCAGTCACTCATTTCGCAATGCTGATTCTGTCTCTATACATAAGTAGTAGGTTTCAATGACTATTATGAGATTGTTGTATATATAAATGGTAAAATAAAAATATATTTGTTGGTGTAAAAACGGTTACAGACCGTTATATGTGAAACGGTTTGATAGTGTGCCTTTTCAATAGTATGCTATACATGAAAGGAAATTTGGACAGTTGGTTTTAAATTCTACCAAACTGAACTATTCTCGTTATATTGTTGATGTGTTATATAAAAACGATATAGAAATAACTTATTGGTTGAGCTAGATCAAACTTGATCTTCTGTTGTATTCCTATTATACATGTTGCTCTTAAAGATGTGAATTCTCATATTGCTAGGAAATTCTAATTTTAATCTGGGTTATGAAATTGGTTATTTTTTTTTAGCATAAAAGCGTTATATATAGGCTACAGCATGTAACTAGTGCACAAGAAAGAATGGACTTTTAGCTTAGCTAGAACTCTAACCCTACTTAGATTAGTATTTATTTAATAAATATTATATAATCTTATTAACAAGAATGATATAATATTATCTAATTAATACTTTACCAATTTTAGAATATTTTATCGGTAAATTATATTCATCTACACTAGAGAATATAATTGCACTCTATTTACTTCTCAAATAATATTTGAGAACACATTATTAAATACTTAATTTCTGCTCATGTTAAGATTACAGATATCCACTAAGTAAATAAATTACTAACACTTATTTTAGTCGGCATATTATTTCTTCAATCTTTCCACTTAAGTTATTTGTTGTGTCGGATATAAAATCCACTTGCAAGATTTGACACAAACAAAACTTATAAGTTTCTCAAGGGGATATCATTAATCCTTGTTTAGAGACATGAATTCCTTCGATTATAGACACACACCATATAAATAATATTACTGTCCAACGTACGGGTTTATTGACCACAACAAATCTCACCAATTGGAAATCAAAGCGGTATATATTATAAATATGTGTATCGAAAATAATCTAGGGATTAAGAGTATAAGTAATCATAATAATTACTTAGGTATAATTATTTTATTCTGGTCAGTACCATAAAATAATAGCATTTTGTCATATTCAATATACTATAAGTATATTAGCACAAAGAGTCGGAACTCAACCGTTCCATATAGTCAAGACAGACCTACTAAAGCTCTGTGCTACAACTATACCGATGGTTGCCACTTCATCTAAAGTTGTGAACGATGAAATATATATTTTATAAGAACCAGTGACTTGATCTTCCGTGTGTAAGGCGTACTCTACACACCAAATCAATTACTATACAAAATAAAGACAAATGTACATAAAAATAATATGTACACCATTGCTCAAAACTATTCTCAAATAAATCATTTATTGTTAATAAATAAATACTAAAACCGACAATACATTATGACTTTTAGTATATCATCCTAACAAAGAATAGGGGTGGGCAAAAACCAGGACCAAATATCGTCCCAAACCGCAACTCAAACTAACCCGCGACGGGTTGAAATTTTAAAATTATGAACTCAAATCAAACCATGCTGCAAATAATATAGGTAGGTTGGTTCGCGTTAATATTTTCAAACCACAGGCCAATCCGCCAAACTGCAAAAAATATAAATTAGTTAAATATAAATAATCAAATATACATACCCTAATAGATTATGATCGATAAACAACATAAGCTTTTAGTTTATATCATCTTTTAATTCATAACTTTAAGTTGTTTGGATATTTTATGGTTTTATGTCATGTGTTTTAAATGTTATTGCACGTTTCTATCTTGTTATAGCGGCATTATAGACATGAATAAAAATGTTATGTCAAACTATTAGTCTTGTGCAAGTAGTATGCTATTGTCACGCCCCAAAATCCGCAAAATGTGAACATCAAGGCGTGACCTTTTTAAACAAAAGGAAAAAAAACCTACTGGTATAAAATTATAGTTTTAAAAGAAAAAGACTTGCGAGCTAAAGGAACAATTAAACGAATAAATATAAAGTTTGCCAAACGCGGCTACAAGACAAAATGGTTTTAACAAAATTATATAAAAAGAAACAAACAAATGAATTTGCCCGTAGGCTACAACCTCGAAATTAGTCTAAGGAAATAAAACGATTCAAGAAGCCCCGAACCCATGCGCTACCTCGCTAATGATCCTATCCAAACGCCTCAACCTAAGTTGTACCTGAAAGACAAAACTGTAACGGTGAGTCCCATGCACATAGATAGACGAGACAACACCACACAAGATACCGTCACTCCATCCCTTAAATGCAATAACTCACAAACAACAACTACGATAACAACGTATAAAAAGAAATATAATAACATCGTCCAATGAATTAAATTAAGTAACTTCAACACACATTTATAGCAAACATAGACCTCTCACGCCACCTACCCCAGTCCGTAAGGTAGGTCATTCCCTATACCCCTCGGCCGTCTTATGTCTCCGGTATAGGAAGAGACATAGACCATTGCTAACAAAAATTAGATTTAAAGTGCGCACTTGGACCTCTCACGCCACTCGTCCCAGTCCGTAAGACGAGTCATTCCCTATAGCCCTCGGCCGTTTTATGTCCCCGGTATAGGAAGAAACATAGACCATTGCTAACAATAAAATAAATAAAGTGCACACTAGGACCTCTCACGCCACTCGCCCCAGTCCGTAAGACGAGTCATTCCCTATACCCCTCGGCCGTCTTATGTCCCCGGTATAGGAAGAGACACAGACCATTGCTAACAAATAAATTAATCACAAGGCCTCGGCCAATCATGTGAAACCATTCAATTATCACATTCTCATACGTCACTTTAACGTAATTCAACAAAACCCATAAGCATAGGTGCTAGATTCACAACTAGCCAAACAAGTCCAGCAACATAAATCTCATTCAGGCATTTTAAAAAACAACTTGTATGCATAAACTACAATTCATCTTTATTCAACATAAATTTACCCAATTTCATCAACAACTATAATATCACATAATCAACTCATAAAACACGCAAACCCATCCATAATCTCATTAATTCGAAATTAATATGTCTAAAGTCTCAACTTCTACAATTCAAATAATGGAATTAAAAATGCAACAAATAAAACCCAATAAACAATTTAAGAACATAATTAATATAAAAGGCAAAAACCCCCAATTTAAAATAAGCGCAAGACCTAATCCTAACATACACTCTCGTCTAGTCGCAATGGATAACTCCCGTTACCTTAGAGCGTAGAGGAGATACTTCCGGTAAGAACCCACTAAAGGTGGTTTCTTCTTCTTCTTCTTCTTCTTCTTCCTAGGGTTTGAAATCTCTCTTTTCTCTCTTTTCTCTCTTGTTTTGGTTTTACTGCTTTGAAAGTGGGCTGAATTGAAGATGTTCAAAATGTTTTGAGAGAGTTTGTGAAAGCAAACTATTTGGTCCCCAAAGTTTTAAAAGTTAACTCATGATCCAAAAATATTATTTTACTACTCAAAAATAACAAGTTTTTAGAAACAAATCTATTGGGTCCTTTTTATTTATAAAATTAGTAACAGGTTTTTAAAATAAAGTTTTTTGAAAGAGTTCGGTTTTTGGCTAAAAATTAGTCGAGTGACAGATTTTTGGTAAAATTTGTATAAAACATTTTTGGATAAATTAAATCATAAATAAAACCATTTATAAAAATACGGGATGTTACAACTAACCCTCCTTAAAATAATTTCGTCCTAAAATTTTCCTCTCTAAAGAACTACACCCTGAAATGATAATGTCATAATTCAAGAAATAAAATACACAGGGTTCACAACCCATAACAACTCCACAACGTCTCCAAAACTCAAAATACAGCCTTTCTAGTAAACTCCACTCTAATAAAATAAACTCCAAACTTTAATAAAATAAACTCCAAACTTTAATAAAATAAACTCCAAACTCTAGGCGTTACAACCCTTCCCCGATAAAGAAATTTCGTCCCGAAATTAGAAAACATCTAAACAAAGGTACCTAAAGAAAGCACGAGGTCAGGATACTTCCTCTTCATCTCATCCTCGCGTTCCCAAGTTGCCTCCTCGGTCCCATGGTGTTTCCAAACCACCTTTACCAATCTAATTGTTTTTCCTCGAAGTTCCTTCTCTTGCACGTCGATAATCCTCGTAGGTCCCACCTCGTAGGTCACATCCGTACTAACCTCAATGTCCTCAAAGTCCACCACGTGTGAAGGGTCGTGATGATACTTTTTCAACATTGACACATGGAACACCGGGTGAACCCCCGCCAACTTTGGTGGCAAGTCCAACCGGTATGCAACTTCTCCAACTCGGTCCACGATCTTAAATGGTTCGATAAATCTCAGGCTCAACTTCTCTTTAGAGGCAAACCTCATAATCCCTTTCCTTGGCGAAACTCGCAAAAATACTCGATCCCCCTTTTCGAACTCCAAAGGTCTCCTCCTCTTATCTGCATAACTCTTTTGCCTACTCCGAGCCGTCTCAAGCCTTTGTCTAATTAACTTAACCTTTTCTGTCGTTTCTCGAACCAATTGCGGTCCTAGAATTTCCGCTTCTCCCACCTCGGTCCAACACACCGGAGACCTGCATGGCCGCCCGTATAAAGCCTCGAAAGGTGTCATGCCAATACTAGCTTGAAAGCTATTACTATACACAAACTCAACTAAGGGTAGATGGCTCTCCCAGCCTCCCTTGAAGTCATTCACATATGCGTGCAACATATCCTCTAGCACTTGGATAGTCCACTCTGATTGTCCATCCGTTTGGGGATGAAATGCCGTACTCATTGTCAACTTGGTTCCTAAGGTATTTTGCAATGCGCCCCAGAACCTCGACACAAACCTCGCGTCTCGATCTGATACTATCGAAATCAGTACCCCATGAAGTCTGACAATTTCCTTCACATACTTTCATCCCAAGATTTCCACCGAGTTCGTCATCTTAATTGCAATGAAGTGTGCGGATTTGGTCAAACGGCCGACCACAACCCACACAGCGTCATTCCCACTTACCGATTTAGGTAAGTTGGATCACAAAATCCATTGCTATCCTTTCCCACTTCCATTCCGTCATCGGTAAGGGTTGAAGCATACCCGCCGGCCTTTGGTGTTCCGCTTTCACTTGCTGGCAAGTGAGACACCTGCTGTAACGTCCCGGCCCGACGGACCGAACCGTCACGCCCGTATCAACAATATTGTCAGCTTTGGCACAACTTCCCAGGGGGGTCACCCATCCTGGTACTACTCCAAGTTAAGCACGCTTAACTGTGGAGTTCCGTCCTCGCTTTTATGCCGCACGACTTTAAAAGGCCTTGTTGATAGGAAATGGATCTTTAAGCTCATATACCACACGAGTACTCTCATATCTGGGCGATGTGGAACTGACGCACAACACCGCACCACAGAATTTCCTTCCTGGAAATCTGGGTCGTCACAATCACCCTCCCTTTAGGCACGACATCCTCGTCGGGCACGTCGCCCTTCCGGGGCCTCACACACTCATGCTAGTCCCCACATTTTCGGCCAGATAGAGGCTCTGATACCATCTGTAACGTCCCGGCCCGACGGACCGAACCGTCACGCCCGTATCAACAATATTGTCCGCTTTGGCACAACTTCCCAGGGAGGTCACCCATCCTGGTACTACTCCAAGTTAAGCCCGCTTAACTGTGGAGTTCCGTCCTCGCTTTTATGCCGCACGGCTTTAAAAGGCCTTGTTGATAGGAAATGGATCTTTAAGCTCATATACCACACGAGTACTCTCATATCTGGGCGATGTAGGACTGACGCACAACACCGCACCACAGAATTTCCTTCCTGGAAATCTGGGTTGTCACACCTGCTAACATATGAAGCTACATCTCGTTTCATTCCGGGCCACCAAGATTGTCTCTTGGCATCGTGATACATTTTCGTCCCGCCGGGATGAACGGCTAATCGGGAGTGGTGAAACTCCTTTAATACCTCGTTCCTCATGTTTTCTGTCACATAAGTCCTTCCCTTAAATCGTAGTCCTCCATTGGTTCCTTTTGTCTAACCATCTAATCATTCGCTCGAACTCATCTGTTTCTCATAGTTCTCCACTTTATCGTCTCCATCTTGTGCTTCCAAAACCCTACTCACAAGTTCCGGTTGTACCACTATTGTGTACAAGGTCTCCTCATTAACATTCCCCAACTCCAAGTTGAACTCGTTCACTTTTCCCATCATCCTCCATTCGTCGACCGCCACATGCGCTAAGGTCGCATGGGACTTTCGACTCAAAGCATCCGCCACTACATTGGCCTTTCCCGGGTGATAGTGCAATTCGTAGTCGTACTGTTCCAAATACTCCATCCATCGTCGTTGTCGCATATTTAGATCCCGTTGGGTAAAAATATACCCTAAGCTCTTGTGATCCGAGAACACTTTGAACTTTTCCCCGAACAGATAATGCCTCCATATCTTCAACGCATGAACTATTGCCGCTAGCTCTAGGTCATGTGTTGGATAGTTCTTTTCATGAACCTTTAGTTGTCGCGAAGCATATGCGATAACCTTTCCGTCTTGCATCAAGACGCAGCCCAAACCTTCCTTCGAAGCATCGCAATACAATTGGTAACCCTTCCCTTGCTTAGGAATAACTAGTATGGGGGAACTAGTCAACCATTTCTTGAGCTCTAGGAAACCTCACTCCATACAAACTTCACCCCTTTCTTGGTAAGGTGAGTCATTGGAGTTGCTAACTTTGAAAAATCCTTGACGAACCGTCGATAGTATCCCGCTAAACCCAAGAAACTCCGAATCTCGAACATATTTTTTGGTTGTGCCCAATTCGAAACCGTCTCAATTTTTGTCGCATCCACCTTTACCCCTTCTTCCGAGATCACATGTCCAAGAAATTTCACCTCATTTAGCCAAAACTCACACTTGCTAAATTTCGGTAAAGTTGGTACTCTCTCAACATGAGCAACGCTAAACGGAGATGCTCCTCGTGTTCCTCTCTTGAACTCGAGTAAATCAAGATATCGTCGACGAAGATCACCACAAACTTGTCGAGATATTCCTTAAAGATCCGGTTCATTAACTCCATAAATCCTGTCGGCGCATTAGTTAACCCGAATGGCATGACCACAAACTCATAGTGGCCATACCGGGTCCTAAAGGCCGTTGTTGAAATGTCCTCATCCTTCACCCTCAATTGGTGATATCCTTATCGCAAATCGATTTTTGAAAAGAACGTCGCTCCCTTCAGTTGGTCAAACAAATCATCAATTCGAGGTAGTGGGTACTTATTCTTAATAGTCACCCTATTTAGCTTTCGATAGTCGATGCAAATCCTCATCGATCCATCCATCTTTTGCATGAATAAGGCCGGTGCCACCCACGGTGACGTACTCCGCCTAATAAACCCCTTCTCTAGCAGTTTCTCTAACTGCTTACTTAACTCTTTTAACTCAGCCGGTGTCAAATGGTACGGGGAATTGGCTATGGGTGCCGTTCCCGGTACCAAATCAATAGAAAAATCTAACCCTCTCTTCGGTGGTAACCCCGTTAGATCCTTCGGAAACACATCTCTAAAATCGTCCACTACGTTTGGCTACATTTCCACTTCCTCGTTGTTATCCACTATCGAGAGACTAGCCAAAAGACAATATAGGTTTCCCACAACCCGCCTGGAATAAAAAGGAATAGAAGAAAGGGTAGAGTCCCTTTACCCACGAAAAAACACCTCATCTCCGGATGAAGTTGTAAGGAAAACTTTTCGTCCAACACAATTGATGAAAGAGTTGAAATGAACCAACCAGTCCATTCCAAATATCATGTCGAACCCCGACATCTCTATAACAACTAAATCAAATATAAACACGTGGTCTGCGACCATTATCTCACGAGACCGACACACTCCGTCCAACACAACTCGACCCCCAACTGGAGTCTCTACAACAATCGGGTTCTCCAAAACTCCAATTTCTAACGACAAAGACTCTACTAGACATCAAGATATAAAAGAACGCGAAGTTCCCGTATCGAAAAGAACATGTGCCCAAGATGAGCAGACAAGAACCATACCTTGTACATTTGTCAGGTCTCCTTGGTTTGGCAACTATGGCAAGGCAAAGAGACGAGCTTGAGCTGGTGGGTTTCCTTGCGGTCCTCGATTTCCCCCATGATTTTCGCAGTTCCCCATGCCTTGATGGCCTCCTCTATAGTTTCCACGGTTTCCCCCTCCTTGGTGGTTACCTCGAAACCCTCCCCCTTGGTTCCCAGGTAATTGGTGTTGTGGCACAAATTCCGGTCCTCTTGGTGGTGGTGGTGGCAACCTAGGTTGGTTAAAAGGCCGGTTGGTGTCGATTCTTCCTTGTCCCCCAAGACAAACCCTTGCCGTATGTCCAAATCGGTTGCATGTCCTACATTGGATTCTAGGGCATTCGAATTGTCGATGATTCGCATCTCCACAGTGGAAACACGCTCTCCTCATCACGGCGTTTGTCGGTAGTGGATTAAAACCCCTCTCGCCTCTGCCCTGTTGTGGAAAATGTGAATTATTCACCATATCCCAAGTCCGCTTCTTCTCTTCCCTCGGAGCATTTTTGGTTTTCGACTTCTCCAAGATTCTCTTGCTATGGAGTAGAGCTCCTTCCATAGCTTGAGACGATTTTACCAACTCATTATAGTTGACATGGTGGGCCGATGCCAATTGCAATGAGATGGTCGGGTTCAGCCTCTTCATGAATCTCCTACATTTTTCTACACCCCCTAGAACCGAGTCTGGGGCATAACTCGAGAGTGAGGTAAACTTTAGCTGATATGCTTGAACGGTCATACCTCCTTGATATAGTTCATCGAACTGTCTCCTCATTTTATCCTTATAAGAATCGGGAAGAAACTATCGATTAAACAATTCGATGAACTCGTTCCAGTCGATGTTGGTTAAGTCGTAAGTATCCACGATCCCCAACCACCACTTTCGTGCTTCACCCTTTAGGTGAAACTGAGCCATATTCACCCGTTGTTCCCCATCTACTATTCCCGCTGCCGATAAGTATTTCTCCATTTCATCCACCCATCCCTCAGCTATGGATGGTTCACCTATCCCATCGGAAGTCAGAGCCCCCAATCGGTTGAAGTTAAGCAATCCATTGTTACTTTAACTCCCAGCTTGTGCATTTTGCACCATCATTTGCACCACCTTCTGAAGGTCGGTCATCACTTGGTTAGCGTTTACCGATTCCGGCTCAGGTGCGTAAGTCTCTTCTTCTTCCTCATTCACCTCCTCATATACATTCTCAGCTTCTTCCTCTTCCTCGGGTTGCTCAGGTGGTGGAGTACTAGCGTTACCTCTTCCCCCACGACCTCTAGTAGCCCTTCTTCCTCTAGTTTCTCACCTCCCCCTTGAAGCTCTTCTTCCTCTTCCATTTGCCCCACCTCGGGTAGCCACACCGCTTGATGGTGGTGCGCCCCCGCGTGTAGCTGTTCCTCGTCCACCAGTTCTCATGGTAATAGCCATGACTACAAACATGTTAAACCGACACTTGACATTACTACTCATACATGAATACTCTACGTGTTCGTCTTGACTCATAACAGTTAGAAAAATCTACGTCCCACCAAAAATTTGAAATTCCGCTAATCATACAATACAACATTCCGCGCATTATGCGATAATCACAAAACATGTAAAATATGATAAAAGCTCGTTTTGCATGCTAATAATTTTATCAAGATTTCTAATGTTCAGAATTATAGAGTACTGAAATATAAAGCCAACGGTTCAAGCGGAATCAAATTCGGAGTAAAAACGAAGGAGTTACAAACGTTTGAAGTATAGCGGAAAAAAAAACCGCAAAATTGCCAGAACACGACCGATCGTTTTGGACAAAACGACCGATCGTTTTGGTCCAAATATTACCCGAGAGGTCAGAAAAATACAACCGGTCTAAATAGGGAATACGACTGATCGTTTTTGTCACGCCCCAAATTCCATAAACACGGATATCGAGGCATGACCTTTTTAAATAAAAGGAAAACAACCTGTTGGTACAAAATTTAAAATTTTAAAAGAAAACAGTAGCGAGCAAAAGGAACAATTAAAAAATTTAATAAAAGTGTTTGCCAAACGCGGCTACAAGACGAGATAAAATAAACGAATGTAAATTGCCCGTAGCCTACAACCTCAAAACATAAAATAAATGAAAAGAAAGCGGAAGCCCCAAACCCATGATGTTGCAAAGCAACAGCTCTTATCCAAACATGCCAACCTATGTGGTACCTGAAATACAAAATTGCAATGGTGAGTCCCACGCACATAACTAGACGGGACGGCACCACAAACACCGTCACTCTATCCCATAAATGCAAGAGCTCACAAATTCTACAACTACGATAATCGACGTATAAAAAGAAATATAATAACATTCTACAACTGGATAAATTAAATAAATTAAATAATTTCAACACACTTCTATAGCATGCATGGACCTCTCACGCCACCTACCCCAGTCCGTAAGGTAGGTCATTCCATATCCCTTCGGCCGTCTTATGTCCCCGGAATTAGGGAGAGACATAGACCATTGCAACATAAAAGTAGATTTATAGTGCGCACTTGGACCTCTCACGCCACTCGTCCCAGTCCGTAAGACGAGTCATTACCTATCCCTTCGGCCGTCTTATGTCCCCGGAATTAGGGAGAGACATAGAGCATTGCTAACATAAAAGTAAATAGAGTGCACAGTAGGACCTCTCACGCCACTCGCCCCAGTCCGTAAGACGAGTCATTCCCTATCCCATCGGCCGTCTTCTGTCCCCGGAATTAGGGAGAGACAGAGACCCATTGCCACTACAGCTAAATCACAAGGCCTCGGCCAATAATAATAAATCATCCAATTAACACAATCTCATAAGTATATATATTAAGGCATCGGCCAATAATATTATACTATTCAAATAACGTCATCTCATACGTCACTCAACGTAATACAACATAACACATAACCACATGTACTAAATTTACAACTAGCCAAACGCTATAACAATATAAAATCACTTTCAGGCATTTTAACAAACACCTTGCATGCATAAACTACAATTCACCATTATTCAACATAAATTTATCCAATTTCATCAATAATTATATAATCGCAATAATCAACGCATAAAACATGCAACCCATCCATAATCTCATTAATCCGAAATTAATATAATCGCAATAATTAGAAAAAACTGTTTTTAGATAGTTTGTGGAAGCGAACTATTTGGTCCCCAAAGTTCTAAAAGCTAACTCTTAATCCAAAAATATTGTTTTACTACTCAAAAATAACAAATGTTTAGAAATAAATTTATTGGTTCCTTTTTATTAGTAAAATTAGTAACAGGTTTTTAAAATAAAGTTTTTCGAAAGAGTTTCGGTTTTTGGCTAAAAATTAGTCGAGTGACCGGTTTTTGGTAAAATTTGTATAAAATATTTTTTCTTAAATTAAATCATAAATAAAACCATTTATAAAAATACGGGATGTTACAGCTATGCTTTGGTTTATGAATGTATAATTTGAAATTTTTGACTTTTATTTTTTGAGTTTCTTTTTTCTATTTTTGTGGTTAAAATTGCATTTTTTATAAATTTAAGTACTAAAATGAACAAACCGTGAACCCATAAACCAAACCGCTTAAAATGGATTGGGTTAGGTTGGGTTGAAATTTGAAATTTGAAATTTGAAATTTCACCAACCAATATCAAACCAAACCGCTCATTTTTTACATGGTTTGGTTTGGGTTGTATTCAAACTGCAACAAACCGAACCACATCCGCCCCTAGTTAGGAACATAACAAAACAAAATCAAAAGGGACAAAAAGTTAGTGAGTATGTTAGGACCATATTTCTGGCCTAGTAACTCTTTGTTATCAATTGGTTTGAACAAAATAATCTAAGTTGAATGTTAAGAATTAAGACAGTTTTATGTTTACAGGTGAGGTTGCAACCTCAGTTGCAACTACAGTTCCAACCTGCCAATACGCAGGATTCTGTCTAATTCTGTGTAACTGCATTACTTAATCTTTAAAGTCTTTTATTTGAATTAAAGTATGCAGGATATATTCTCATTTGTTTAAAAAGATTTACTTTATATACATTGAGAATATTAAGGTGATAAAGAATGGAAGTTGCTTAAAAGATATATGGAGATTAGTTTAGGAGATATTGTTCATTTTATTGTGCAACTAAATCTCTATTATTATAAAAAGTCTTTATCACGAAAGTCAATCTATGTGTTTACAAAATCTGTTATGATCCAATTAGATTGAATGTTATATGGAGTTATGGTTTCAAAATATATTAAGATTTTATCTTTAAAAGATATTATTTTATATGTTACTTGTTTAAGGAAATAGTAACTCTTATTGTCAAGCAAGTTATTAACAGGTATTAACATAAAGATTGAGATCAATCAAATGCAGCAGTATCTCTTGCAAAGATGGGAAGATTGAGATCAATTAGAAGAGGCCAAATCAATCAACAATATCTTGAAGAAAAAAGATTGTTTTACTCTTTAAATAGTTAATAACTTTTCTTGTAAAAAGTGTGTGTTCTAAATTATAAAGAGCCCAAATTTGAGAGAATACACAGTGAGCTTTTAAAACGAAAAACAATGGTGGGATGCCATTGATCTTTTGAGTGATAGTTATAAACTATGAGCAATATAGAAATAGACAGAAAAACCTAAAGGGAGTCAGAGAGTTTTTAAATAAGACTTAAATCCATATTGTAAGCTTTTATAATACCATTAATCTGGGTGAATGCCCCTGATACGTAGCCCAGTTGGGTGAGCTCCATTGTTAAATGTGCGTGTGATTTAATTCAAGTACATTTAACTTTACAAGTTATATCCGTCATTATACTTAGGTTCCAACTGTGGTTCCAACTGTACTTGGAACCTAACTGCATAACAGCAACTAGAACAGCGAATAGGAATTTCAATTGGTATCAGAGCTTCACATCAGACTTTACTTGGTGTGAATCTTGTGTTCTAGGAATAAGAAGTTAAGAAGCGAAAGAGAATCTTTCTATAAATCTCATACTTGAAGGTAAACTGGAATATTATACTTTATGAAATATTATATTGGTGTTTATCAAAGCGCAATAATTACATATATGAGATAGTTATTCTAAATAGATGAGAAGTTTTAATTGAGGGAGAGTTTTGCTTATAATCGATTCTGCAATTCAAACTTTTACCAAAATAATGACAAATTGGGAGATTGTTGGGTCCTAGATCCGAGATTCTAGTGACATATTGTTTGTCATCATATTAGAAAATATAGTTTTATATATTCATAATAAACTCTCAATATACAGACATGTATTGTGTAACGATTAAATTCAATTTGTGCATTCAGTTGAAACCTCAGTTACAACCGCAGTTGGAACTGACTATGCTGGACAGATTTTGTAATATTGGGTCAAATATATTCTAGAAGAATCAAAACGTGTTGAATACAATGTAGATATACTTATATTATAGATCAACAACACCCGTTGTACATGAGAGAGAAACAAACTTAAAAAGATCAAGGTAAGCAAAATCTAATTTGATTTCTATTTTTTTTCAAAAATTAATAAAACTACATAATATTTTCCAAAATATAAACACGGAAAAACCGGATTTTTTTTACTTTTTTTACCATCTTTTCTTCATTTTTTTTCATTGGTTTCTTGATTAAAATGTATTTGATTTCTATTTTTTTTCCTTTTCACTCAATTTTAACTTTCTTTTCAAACTCCTAAAAAAACCCACAACAGTAATGTCACGTGCAGTCATATGTCGAAAGTTTCAGCGTTTCAAAATTAACTAAAAAATAAATAAAATAGAAACCAAAAATATACAAAATTTTAATTTAATAAATCAAGGTAAGCAAGTCAAAAGATTAAGACAAGAATGTAAAAAATATATATATAAAAAAACCTTAAAAAATCAAGCGTATATTAAATAATAGATATATACGAACAATTAAATATCTATTACACAATTTCAGTATATTCACTTCAATTAAAATACAAACCATCAAAAATTATTTTATAAATTTTGTTTACACTCACCAGTACTCTAATTATTATTTTTATTTAGTTTTTTTTAAAGATGTGTGTTACGTGTCAGCATGATAAGTCGGTGTAAAATGTATTTTGTAATCAATTGCATATGTTAATTTTTTAAGTAGTATTTATATATTATAAGCACATACAAAATTATGTTATGTTATTGCACTAACAATATATAATTTTGGGAGCGGTTGCCAAATAAAATATTTAAGTGGTTGTCAAAATATCATATATATAAATTAGGGGTAATTCTCAATAAGTCGTATTTTTCAAACTTAATACCTAAAAAGTCACACATAAGATTACTCTTCCAATTTAGTCACACTTTAATAAAAATATAAATAGATCTCAAAATCTAATTTGGAGGAGATTTATTACCGCTTTCTCTCCCAAACTATCTTTCTCTCTCTAACAAACACTAAAAAATAAAAATAAACTTACTTTTTTCAAAAAAAATAGTTTATTTGATAAAAAAAAATAGGTTATTTCACGAAAAAAATAATTTTTTCACAAAAAACACAACAATAGTTTTTTCAAAAAAAAAACAGTTTCTTTACAAAACAACAGCTTTTTCACAAAAAAACAGCTTTTTCACAAAAATAAAACAGATCTTTCACACACAAAAAAACAGGTTTTTCACAAATAAACAGCTTTTTCACAAAAAAAAACAGATTGTTCACAAAAAAAAACAGCTTGTTCACAAAAAAGCAGCTGTTTCATAAAAAAAAACCTAGTTTTTTCACAAAAAACCAGCGTTTTCACAAAAAAAAAAAAACAGCGTTTTCACAAAAAAAAAAACAGCGTTTTCACAAAAAAAAAAACAGCGTTTTCACAAAAAAAAAAATAGCGTTTTCACCAAAAAATAGCGTTTTAACCAAAAAACAGCTTTTTAAAAAAAAAAAAAAAAAACATCTTTTTCACACAAAAAAAAACATTTTTTTCACAAGAAAACAACTTTTTCTCAAAAAAAATAGCATTTTCATAAAAACAAACAGCATTTTCACAAAGAAAACAGTCTTTTCGCAAAGAAAACAGACTTTTTCACAAATGTGCATAACAAGTGCATAAATATACTTAGAAAGTGCATAAATGTGCATAAAAAGTGCATAAATGTGCATAACAAGTGCATAAAGATAAATAGAAATTGCATAAAAAATACATAAAAGTGTATAAAAATGTATAAAATGTACAAAAAAAAATGCATAAAAGTGCGTAAAAAATACGTAAATGGTGCATTAAAGTAGATACGAGTTAATAAAAAGTGTATAAAAGGTACGTAAAAGTGGATACCGGTCTAAAAAGTAAATAAAATGGATACGGTTTAATAAAAAGTACATAAAAGTGCATACGAGTGTATAAAAGTTGCATAAAAAGTGTATACGGGTGCATAAAAAGTCCATTCGGATGCATAGCATAAAAAGTGCATATGAGTGCATAAATGGTGTATAAAAAGTGCATACGAGTACATAAATGGTGCATAAATAGTGCATATAAAATGCATACGGGTGCATAAAGTGTGCATAAAAAGTGCATAAAAAATGAATACGGATGCATAAATTGCATAGAGGGTGATAAAATAGGCATAAAGAGTGCATACGGGTGCATAAAATGTGCACACGTGTGCATAAAAAGTGCATACGGATGCATAGCATAAAAAGTGCATACGGGTGCATAAATGGTGTATAAAAAGTGCATACGGGTACATATAATGGTGCATAAATAATGCATATAAAATGTATACGTGTGCATAAAATGTGTATAAAGATTGCATAAAAAGTGAATACGGATGCATAAAGTGCATAGAGGTTGCATAAAAAGTATATACGGGTACATAAAATATGCATAAAAAGTGCTTACGGGGGCATAAACGATGCATAAAATGTGCACACAGGTGCATAAAAAGTGCATACGAGTGCATAAGCATAAAAAGTATATACGGATGCATAAATTATGCATAAATAGTGCATGAAATGTGCATACGGTGCATAAAAAGTGTATACGGATGAATAAAAAGTGCATAACAAGTACATAAAAATTGCATAAAACTGCATAAAATATGCATAAATGTGTATAAAAAAGTGCATAAAAAGCATAAAATGTGCATAAAAAATAAATAAAAATAGATACGGATCAATAGAAATGCATAAAAATTGCATAAATCATGCATAAAAAGTGCATACGAGTGCATAAAATGTCAATAAAAATACATACGAGTGCATAAAAGGTGCATAAAACGTCAATAAAATTGCATACGAGTGCATAAAAATGTACATACGAGTGAATAAAAGTTCATAAAAGTAGATATGTACGGGTTCATAAAATGTGCATAAAAAATAAATAAAATTACATACGGGTGCATAAACGGTGCATAAAATGTCAATACAATTGCATATAAGGTGGATCAATAAAAAGTGCATATTGCTAAATAGTTTTCCCAAATTACTACCAATGAACATAGCAAATCAGTTTTTTCAACAAAAGTGACCAATTAACCCAAATTCAGCAAAAAACCCAAATCACCTTTGTATTCAACAAAATACCAAAAAATTAATTTAAAGCAAATAGATGAAAGCCAAACAGAGCTCTTCCACAAGCATTTACATTCTCATAGCCATTCAACTAGTCATTGAGATCGATTTGATCGACTCGTCCATGAGATCAACATAAATTTTTGTAACTATAATTATGGGTACAATTACATGATTGCATCCAAACAAGTCATTATCCCCGTCCATCACCAATAAATATTGAAAAGATAAATGTCTGCACCCAACCAAAAAACACCTAACCGATGAAAATTAAAAGAATTATTTAAGTTATCATACCTAAATTTAATCTCATATAAACCTTGCAAATTTCTTGCACAAATTTTTACCCAATCAAAGAAGATCTAACCGACGACCACCACAAATGTAGAGATCTTCGCCGCCGCTGGCCCATCACCTGGCGGTACAAACGAAGAGGAGGGAAGAGGGAGAGAGAGCAAGCCAACTCTGATTCTTTGCGGCTTCGCCGCCTCTCGTGGTGGTGACAGAGCTCCGGTTGGTGAAAAATTCCGACGAGTTCTGATTGCCATGGATATGTAGAGAGAGATGAGATCGTGAGGGAGAGGTAGAGAGAGAGAGATAGCAGAGATGAGAAGGTGAGTAAAAATTAAAATTTATAGGGGTATTTATATTTTAGATAAAGTGTGACTAAATGGGAAGAGTGATCTTGTATGTAATTTTTTCAGGGCTTAAAGTTTAAAAAATGTGACGTAATGGGTATTTTTTCTATAAATTATTATGAAAAATATTAATAAAAAAAATTATTTTTCGAAATTGTGGGGTTGACGTAGCAACCCCTGGTCGTATGGGTGTCCCGCCCATGAATGCATTCAAGGTAAAATTATGTTTGAAAAACATGGGCAGTTTTGAGCCCGTGTAGTCGGAGCGGACAAACCGGCACCAAAGTTCGAAGGGGCCAAAATATTTAAAACTATATAATTATATGTAAGATTGTATTAGAGTATTAGGTCATATATATGTCGTAACAAATACATGACATTAATGACTGTCAAGTTGGTAACATGTTGTTTCATTCATTAGCTTCGATACTTGTGGTCACCTTCTATTAAAAAAAATTGGCTATTAAAATCATTTTTGCATAAATGGTTATAGTTTCAAATAAAATTTTATTTGGTCTACACACAATCAATTGCTACATAAATAGTCTTCATCAATTTAAAAAAAAAAATGCACAAACTTAACAAATTTCAAAAAAAAAACACAAACTAAACAAATACTAGCACAATTTGTACATAGTCATTGGCAAAGTACAAACACTTAACCCAAAACAAAATATGATTATATTAATCTAAATTATCTTAATTTTGTTATCTGGTATGTAATGGCAAATGTTCTATTTAATAAAAATAATGACAAATCAACGATAATATTTTAGACCAGATAGCAGTCATCGCCTTAAACTAAATAGAAACATGCTTTTGTAGTGTAATTTTGTACTTTCAAAATTATTAGTATTCATTATTCAAAATTTATTTTGTTTCTCCTCCTTAGAACTTTTGCTGTTTACAAAGTAATTTGTTTTAAATAGATTTATCATCAAGGGTCATTTTTTATTTATTTTGCATCGGGCCACGAAAAACTCAGAACCGGCCCTGTTGGAAAATACTCTCTCCATCCCAAATTGTTTTTATTATATGAAAGTACGTGCAATTTTACTCGATTGTCTTATGTGAGTTGCAGTTTCTAAAATATTTTGATGTGTTCAAATTGTCTACAAACTCTCAATATACTCAATCAGTCAATTGTGTTTATGTAAGTTGCAGTTTCTAAAATATTTTAATATGTTCAAATTGTCTCCTTACTCACAATCTCTTTCTTACCCACGATAATTGCAGACACGTCGTATACAAGATATATCAGGTTGTTTGATAACCAAATTGATTGCTATATGTTTATATTTGTTAGGTTGAGGTTGCTGCCACTATTCTGCATGCTATTTGTAATGCTTAATTAAGAGGGGTTGCGTCAGGTAAACTTATGGTCATAATTAGAGAAAATTACTTCATATTCAATAAAAATAAAAGGCACCAATAATTCAAAAAGGGGGAAAAGGATGACTAGTTTATCAAAATCATTAGGGGCCTAAAAACTGAACTAAACCAAATTGATTAAAAATTGAACCAAAAACAGTCCTCCGGCCCTCTCTAATAATTGGCCAAAATTCCACCTCTTTTTCTTCTGTCTCATCTTTTCTCCGTCTCTGATAATAACCATTGAAGAGTGAGAAACATAGTTTTTCCTTTACGCAAGAGAATACGATGAAACTTTTGATGATACATAGTAATCAACCACCAAGTCTATGTGAACAGCTAATTGTGATCCTTTCTTTTAAAAACCCTTTATGAATATTTATTATTCGAATTTTAAACTCTTATCACTCAATATCTTAATTAGCAACTACCATAGGCTCCATAATCATATGCATCGTAGTAATTGTTAATTGATCTTGCCTTGTTTCTGATATTCTAGCGATGTGTTTTGATTTTCTTTTCTTCTCTGGAAATTCTAATTTTTTTTTCCATAACTTTGCTTGTTTGCTCTTTTTCTCTTCTTTTTCATCCACTTCTGTTTCCCAATTGCATGAGTAGAGATCAACAACTAATTTACATTCATTTATATTTATTAGCTCTTTGGTGCTCTGGTTGTTTAGCTCTATTTCCTTACTCGGATTAGGATTAATATTATTAGTTGCAGCTTCTCCATTTTCAAATTTACTTTCTTCACTAACCGCTGTTGGTGTTTGGTACTATTTCGAATACGATAAAGTAAAGGACAATAAATAAAGAAGACAGGAACGCAATGGAAATAACAATTTATTTCTCACAATTGGAATATGAATTACAATTCCTGACTCGTACAGAATTAAATTAAACTGCTGGACTGGTTTCGCAAATAACCAAACTGCCGGACTGTTTTGGAAATAACAAAAAACTGCCGGACTGTTTTCAACAAATAAAAAACTGCCGGACTGTTTTGTAAATAAAACAAACTGCCGGACTGTTTTAACAAAAAAGAAACTGCCGGACTGTTTTAAACAAACTGCCGGACTGTTTTAACAAATAAAAAACTGCCGGACTGGTTTTAAACAAACTGCCGGACTGGTTTTAACAAATAAAAAACTGCCGGACTGGTTTTGTAAATAAAACAAACTGGACTGGTTTTAACGAATAAAAAACTGCCCGGACTGTTTTTAAATAAACTGCTCGGACTGTTATGTAAATACTGGAAATTAAATTACAGGAAAGTAAATTACAGAATAGGAAAGACTGAAATGTAAATTACAGAAACTAAAGGTACTGGAAAGAAAAATACAAAAAAGGAAACAGTACTGAAATTAAATGGACAGAATAATAAAGGACTGAAAAGTAAATAACAGAAATTAAAAGAAGAGGCAACTGCTGAGCAGTTTCCCTTAAACAATATTTCCCGAACCACCTTTAAAGGTTTCTGGTTTCGGGACTTTGTTCCCAAGGTACAACTTCTATCTCAGAGTGGCTCGTATGGAAACCGGCACCGAACCACAGGTCGAGCTGTTGGTGGTGCGGTTCTCTCTCACTAAGTGTATGCTTATGCTGTGAGTTGTGTGTTTGATGGTGTACTGAAATGAGAGGGGGATGGCTGCCTTTTATAGGCTCTACTGAAACCGCAACCATAAATGTTGGTCTTTAATTCTGGGAGTTACACCCCCAGAATCCGCTCAATCAATTCTGAAACCGCAGCATTTACTCTCATTCATTGCTGACGTTTCTCTTGCTGGAAACTCTAGGGACTCCTTTTGTATTTTATACAAAACTCCCTATTCGGGTTTGGACCCAAGACCCAAGACCCGAGACCCGAGACATTCCCCAAATCCCAAATCCCAAATCCCAAATCCCAAATCCCAATCCCAATCCCAAGCCCAAGCCCAAGCCCAAGCCCAAGCCCACGCCCACGCCCACGCCCACGCCCACGCCCGTGCCCGTGCCCGTGCCCGTGCCCGAGCCCGAGACCCGAGACCCGAGACCCGAGACCCGAGACACGAGACACGAGCGAGCGCGCGTGTGTGGTACACACTAATACTCTTAGGTGTATGTGGACATGTAAGTTTAATAACTACATGGGTTGGTATGGTATATATATTGTAAGATTAACTCTTAATCTTCCAATATGGGATTATACTAAATGGTTTTTCTCATTAACCATTTCGTTTTTCCAGATTTGAGCTTCCGAGGTACCAACTTTGAAGCCAATTTGTATTCACACCCATTCTCCGAATAGGTCATGTGATATACCGTTACGAAGCTCGTCACACGGGCTACTCAACCACGTTGATTACGGTATAAACAACTCAGCGCTGTTACACGAAATAATGACTCGAAGTTGGTCCAGTGACCATTCGGAAACACCCATGTTTTCACATGTTTTTCCAACAATCCCCCACATGAATGCAATTGGCTGAAAATAAAATGCTCCTAAATGCATACGAGAAATTCCCAAACGGCCCTTGTGCCTAGGAATACTATGAAATTCCCAAACGGCATGCCTAAGGGTAGGCCTAGGAATACTATGAAATTCCCAAACGGCCCTTGTGCCTAGGAATACTATGAAATTCCCAAACGGCATGCCTAAGGGTAGGCCTAGGAATATTATGAAATTCTCAAACGGCCATTGTGCCTAGAAATACTATGAAATTCCCAAACGGCATGCCTAAGGGTAGGCCTAAGAATACTATGAAATTCCCAAACGGCCCTTGTGCCTAGAAATACTATGAAATTCCCAAACGGCCCTTGTGCCTAGGAATACTATGAAATTCCCAAACGGCCTTTGTGCCCAGGAATACAGTGAGATTCCCAACATGACATGTCTAAAAGAGTGCCTAGGAATACTCAAGATTTCTAACATACGCAGGTATATATATAAAAAAAAAAAAAAAGAGGCCAATATGCATCAAACAAAATTGAAAGAAGGTTCTGGCCCGTATTACAGAGACAATAAAGTACCAAACGAAGAAATCAGCGAAGAAAAATCAATCCAATCAATGAAATATCAATACGACAATGAGAAGATCCGAAAAACATGAAGAAAGTAATAAAACGAATATTCCTCGCCCGCATTACGGAGGCAACAAGATACAACCAACCACAATGAGAGTAATTTAAGAACTACTACATGAGGAGCACGACGGAAATTGACCAAGCTCTACCTCTTCGTCATCCATCGCCGTATCCCCATCGGTCTCCTCGCCATCAAAACGCTCCTCAGAAATGAGGGCATCAAAGTTGGTCGTGTGAGCACCAACGCATGCCAACGTCTTAAGCCGCACGGAGAACTCGGCTACTTTAGCGATCTCGTGAACATCCGAGGCTGCTTTACGGCGAGCATCGTCGAAAGGAAGCTTACGAGCTTCGATTGTAGCCGCAGAAGCATCGAATCTGGATCGAGACAGGCGGAAATACTTCACCAAAATATTGGCTTGGGTTAACAGCGACTTTAGTTTACCGAGGTACTTTTCCTTTACACGCCAATACCGATCTAAACGACGCTCCTGAACCTCAAAAACATGCTCGGCACGACGAACATATTCACGAAAAGAGGACGCCTGGATTTTCAACTTGGCCCTAAGTCGGGCGCACTGATCGACCAACTTGACGTTTTTGCCCATTAAAACGATGTAAGGCCACTTGGCATGCCCTTCACTAGCCGCACCAGATGAGACCTCGTCCCGGGCAACACCAGTAGGTCCTAGCCCCGGAGTAATTAGGCATGGAGAACCAGCCTGGTGCGACATAGTAGCATGTGCCTAAAACAAAAAACAAAAAAATGGAGAAGAAAGGAAGAGATGAATATTCAGCCGCAAATATAGAAGAGACAGGGATATCTTATCGAACAAAGAAAAGAAAAGACACGAAAGTAGGAGAATGAAGATTTTTTATATTCAAGCTACGAATAAAATGACAAAACAAGCTACACAATCATCAATCCGATAACCCATCAACAGACGCTGAGGTCTCTACGTCGTCAGCAAAATGGATATCTCGCAATGAGACAATTTGAGTCCCCAAACGTTCATGTACGACCGCATCCACTCGGTTCAAGGCAGTCGTGGTCTCAGTTACCCCGGCCATAGCATCACCCATGCGCTCTGCCCGGACAACACCACGCATCCCTTTTACATGATCGATCACCTCTAATGCGCGACTTCGGGCCCAATACGCTCTGGCAAAGGATAGCAACAGGTCCGCGTCTTCGAAAACGGCCCCTAGAACCAAGTTCAAGCTCGTCACCCGGCCCCGGTCTTCATTACGAGAGCGTTGAAGCGCACCAAGAAGCTCTTTAGCCTTTCCCTTATTTGCCGTATAGTATGCGGTCTTCTTACTGAACCTCTCTCCCAAGTCACGTAATCGAATCGACAAATTTGAAATATGAATATTCAAACCATCGATTTCGCACCGAACAGAATTCAGTTCAGAAGTTAGGGACGCGTTAGCTTTTTCAAGACCGTTTATAACATCGCCTACGCTACGACTAGGCGAGGTCCCGACCACCATGGCAAGGGGATTAGCGGGTACCTGACAAGATGTTTTTACATCCTTCAAAAGACGACGACCCACAAACAGGGGAATTAACAAGGAAAGCCAAACAGAAAGAAAACATAGCACCTATATTATCACTTCCCAAAAGAATATCTTTCTAGTTACAAAAGAGACCCATAATTCGGGTAACAAAAGACTTTACACTAAGATACAGAGAAAATATTACAAGTAAATGGTCAAGGCTCCACCTGAGGGGATACGGGTGGGGGAATCACGACAGCAGCAGATCGAGGAGTCATTGGAACCGACCAGGAATGGGGACGGAGCACCGTCGAAATAGTTTGTCCCGGAAGCCGTGGGAGCTCCTCGTCTCGGAGATTGGCCCAATCCTGAGTCTTAGGAGGTGCACCTTGCGGACAGGGATAAACCAACTCCGACCATGCCCGGTCCGAGAAGGGAACCTTAGCAAAGTTTAAAGCTCGGACATGAGCGCAAAAGACGGAAAAGTTGGCCATCATTGCAAACTTTTTCCGTTCATCTGCTTGCTCTAATTTCAGAGCAATAACCTCTGCTGTTCCGGCCTCCACATCCTCCGCCATAACCAAGTTATCGGCCTCCAGTAAGTCATACTTCCCGACCCACTCCTCTTTTTTGGCCCCCATCTTCTCCACTTCCTCGGTCAGGCGTAAGTTATCTCCTACCAACTTCTCATTATCAGAGGCCAATTTAGCCATCTGGGCTTTCTCCTCGGCCGTTATTTTGCTTTCGACCATCAGCTTCTCTTTCTTCGCCTCTAGCTCGGAGACCAACTTCGCTTGCTGAACTTTATCCTCGGCCAAGGCTTTATTTTCGGCCGTCAGCTTCTCTTTTTCCGCCTCTAGCTCGGAAACCAACATCACTTGCTGAGCTTTATCCTCGGCCAAAGCTTTATTTTCGGCCATCAGCTTCTCCTTCTCAGCCTCTAGTGCCGACAACTGATCCCTTAACACCACGATATCCACGAAGACCTGTATTTAGAGACATAAGACACCAGCCAAAACAAGAGCATCACGACCTAACAAAAAAAAAAAAAAAACGTGCGCAACATACCCGAAGCGCGTCAGTACTGGCCTGCTCTATAACCGACATTACAGGACGAGCAGCTATCTTCTCTGCATCCTTGACAACGAGGGGCTTAAGAGCAGTATACCCCATCCTCAAGACTCGGGGTTGCTCCAATAGTTCACCCCTACACCGATCAATATAACGGGTCATTGCCACCCCGTCCACCAACACCTTTTCAGGTCCCTCGAGAACCTCATCCTCGACACCCACCACAACTCCCATGGCAGTCTCTTTGCCGGCTTCCACCTCCACTTCCTCCCTCACCTCCTTCTCCGAAGGACCGGTCTCAAGGGCCCCATGCTCGGTCACCTCCTCAGTACGGATGGGCGAGCCAACAGGCAGATCTATCGGATCCTCAATACGGGCAGACGAGACGACAGGCAGGGTCATCGTATCCTCGCCCATGCTCACCAGGAGGTTCATATGTTCGAATATGTTGTCGAACGACCCCTGAAACACCATAATACCCATAGACCGGGCAAGAGCAAGGGTAACCAATGAAGAAATCAATAACTAAAACAAGATAGCATATAAAGCAGGGAACAACAGAGTCAAAAGGCAACTATTAACAAAAACAAATACACTTACATCGAGATTCGCAACAACCTCCTCGGTGGTATCACCTTGGGACGATGCGACCACCTCTACACCCCTGCCAACATCCGCAACCTCCACATTACCTGAGGTCTCAACCCCTCTAGCCCTCTTCGAGGTGCCAACAGCGGGGTCCGATGCTCGGCGTTTAGAACGAGTGGGCTTTTTCCCTCCTCGAGCAGCACTTCGAGCCTTGACAACTTTTACGAATTCCTCCTCGGGCTCTTTAGGGATCTCGGGCACAGGATTCCCCTTGGTCACTGGCCCCGCAGGGTAACCAAGTAGCAGGGGAGCAGAACGGCTTGCCGGATCCTTGGTAGGCCCAGGCCCCCACCATTTCCAAAGCGCTAAGAGAGCCTCAACATTGGGAGCGCCGAGGTCTGGAATAGCAGGAGCTGTGGTCACAGGTCCAGGGATCTGGTGTCCTGCACAGCCCCATTCCCCGGACGCAATCACAACACCAAGGTTATGTTCTTTGTTGGTGTCCGGCAACCCAATTACCAGCCGGGAGAATGTGCGCAATGTCTTCAAATACGAACTGCGGCGCTCGAAACTCAAACTGTAGACCCCGAAGACATCTTTCAGATCAATGGCTATCCCCGATACTTCTGACAACCTTTGAATACCGATCAAGGTTCGGTAACCATTCAGAGCGAGTTGGGCCGGAGCTATCTGAACGGCCTCAAAGAACGAAGCCACCCACTCCGTAAACGGAAGTCTAAGATCCCCAGTGAAGAAGGCCGAGGAACGCACAGCTACCTCGCCGGCAGGGACATATCCCAACACCTCCTCATCAGAGACAGGTAGCCGAATGTGTATGTTATCCGGTATTCCGGCGAGCCTCTTAAAGTCCTCTTCCACAAATGTGCCAACTTGGGCCAAACATTGGGTCAAAATTTCCTATCCAAACATCATCACAAATCCATCAAAATACTAATCCCAAAACACATGACACGACAAACCCCCCCCCCCCCAATTGATAGAAACCCTACAAAGTTTTCCATCAACCCAACAAATATCCTATACAAGAAGAAATACCACTACTCAACAACCTAGATAGACAAATATAGACAACTCAGACCAAATATGACCACAACCACAAATCAAATACGAATCCTAATCACAGAAGTATCCAAACAAACAAACCACAAAATACGAAGATACTTATAGTCATGATCACGAGCAAGCGAGGGAGAATAGCAGTAAATCTCTCCACCGTCACGACAAACCCTAGATAGAGAGGCAGAAAATTTTTGGCGGGAAGAACAAACCCTAGAGAGAGAAGATAAGAGATATTTTTCTTCAGCAAATTATGAGGTAAAAAACTAAAGGGATTACTTAGCACAGTTAAAAGGAGTGGAGCCACAGAAAGAATAAAATAATAACCGTCCTTTCGTGTGACAGAGGTTTACCTTTTTTCCAACGATAGAAAAGTCCACAACCGCTGCTGTTTTCGACAAGTAAACGCTCCAGATCTTGCCACGTCAGATAGTATATCCCACTAACCAAGGCAGTTCACATCATTACACCTAAATAAACGGCCAGTGGACCCTACCATGAAATGCTTCCTGCATACGCTACCAATATTACCAAACCTAGGATGTTCTCCGATTAAGTTCCTCGACGCCAAACCGTGTCTTACCCGAAATGCACACCGAACAAGGTGGACGGAGACCGTTCCTAACTCGACGGCATTTGAGCATCAAGTCTAACAACGCTCTCCGGGAGGATAACCACGGTGCACCATGCTCGGTGTCCGATACTAAGACATCGAAATATATCAACATAAAGGCAAAGCAAATAAAATAGACAGGATCGAATTGCAAAACACAAGTTTTATTCATCCACAAAGGGGAAAACAACCAGTTACAACGGGAAAAATAAAAATTACAACTTCAACACTAGAATACTTCTCTAATTCTGAGCCCTAGAACTACCACCTTCCTCGGCATCCTTCTTCGCCAAGAGCTCCTCCAGACGCTCTTTTTCCCTAATTAAATGAGAAATGCCAATCTCCACATGTTTTAAAGCATGAGATTGAGACTTGCACTTCTGCTCGGCTTCAAAACGAGCAGCGCTCTCCTCCTTCTAGTACTGTTTGAACCGCCTCATTTCGGTCTGAGCACACTTGAGATCGTGCTTCAGCCACGACATCTCAATTTCTTTTAGCTGAAGAGGTGTCAAATCCTCTTCCCCGAAACCAGGGGGACGAGGTAGCAAAAAAGTAGGCTCCTCTTCCATGAGGGCTTTCTTTTTGGAGGCAGATCTAGTGATGGGAGCCATCTTAAGCAAAAGCAAGTTAGAAGAAACAAGAGAGAGAAAAGGAGATTGGATAATGAAGTACAGGCAATAGGGAGCATTTATAAAGAAATTCAAGGGTTCAAAAAACGAAAGGGCACAAAGTACGAGGCGTTGCAACGGTTCATAAGACAGGCACGAAATACGAAAAGATACAACTATTCTAATACAAGTTCCAAAACAGAAAATAAGAAAAATAGACTAATCTAATCAAGAATTAGTAGGTGGGACAACAGAACTGCCAGACCGAGAGGAAGTCGCCCGAGCAGAGCTAGCTAACCGAGCTTCATATGAGTCGTTCATGACGACCAAGCATTCATTCTCCCAGGCAAGGTATGCATTCTCGCCAATAAGGGCAGTAACTTGTTCTTTAAGCCGAGCATTTTTAACAGTCATACTAGCGAGGCCTTGAGGAGAGTTATCAAACTCATTCTAAGCATGGTCCCAAATCTCCTCGGCATCATACCAGGAGTTGGCCAGATGATTTCTCTGTAACAACAAATGATCGAGCTGGCGACTCAAGGCCGAAATCTCGGTCCACTTCACTGTCTCTTCGGGATGAGAGCCGAACAAACTCAAGGCCAAAACACAATACTCCTTCTCAAGCCTCGCCATTCGACGATGGACCCGAGATACCTCAGTATCCAAGCCCTTCATCTGAGCATGATATCTCACCACAGGTTCAGACATTCTGGAAAATTGTTTTAGTGCAGGATAAAATAGGGGATGAGGGAAAAGCAAACAATAAGAGTTGATGAAAGAGGGTAACTACTAAAGAAAAGAAGAGGAGTATTTATAGAGAAAAGATAGTGTGATATTTTCTGACAAGTGCTTGGAAACATGCATATAATCTGACAAGGTGCTTTGTGATATTTTCTGACAAGTGCTTGGAAACATGCATATTATCTGACATGTGCCTGGGAGCAGGCACCTATAAAAAGAGAAGACATTCAAAGGTCTGCGGACATATGATATTACTGTACAGCAATAAATACAGCAAGAAATAAAAAGAGAAGACATTCAAAGGTCCACAGTCCAGAAAAACGACAAACCACAAGTGCAATATAAAAAGAAGTGCAATATAAAGGGGCAAAGAAAATTTTCATTAATAAGGGTGAGATACATCACTGTTCATTACATCAGAGGACATCAAAGGGAAAAACTATTACATCAGGAGACTACATCGAAAGAAAATCTATTACATCGAGATCTATTACATCCGAGAATAACATCAGAAGAAAATTCTATTACAGAAGATCAACTATGTCGGCAAACCCATCGAACAGGATGCATGAAGGAAGGAGGCGATGGGGAAGAGGAAGAAGATAATGAAGAGGAACATAAAAAAGAAGTGAAAAGCAAGAAGAGGAAAATGAAAAATGACAAAAACCCTAAAAGTAACACAAAACCCTTAGGATCACAGGGTTGATTGTTACATCATAGTGGTGCAGAAGAAAGATACCAATGGTCTTATCAAACTCAAATAGCAAATTTGCAAGTTCCCAAGACAGTAAATGGGTCCCAAGAATCATTTATAATTAGGGGCATTTGCCGAATGAAACATAGGGAACAGCTAAACCGAAGTAATCTCTTCGACAGACCAATCATGACTCCCTCGACGTGGAAACCACACCGAGAAAGTCAGGGAGCACTTGATAGAACATAAAAATTAGACCCGAATATTCTATTCGGGTCTTAATCAGCCCATATATCATAACTGGGTATCCAACGCTTAATGGGTTATCACCTCCTTTACAAAAAGCCCAAGCCCACTTAACTAGGGACCCATATCTGATAAAACCCATGAGATGGAGACATTTGTCAACATCCTAGGAGGCATAATAGCCTATAAATAGCCAAGTATCCCCCCAAGAAAGGGACCAGAAAATCTATCCAAAAAATATAGAGAGAAGTAGAGAAAAGAGAGAAACTAGCCAAAAGCTTGTCACATCAAGACATAAACCGAACAGAGAAAGAACCGAGTACCGAAGAAGAAGGAGAAAGATCAAGATGAAAGATCAAATAGTTAAAGTCGAGCATGATTGTTACAAGGAAATTGTAATCCGATCAACGGTGATTGCCGAATAATAATAAAAATCCCGAAGTATTCACCATTTATTATATATTTAATATTATATCATTGTTGAAAAATCTAACGCCACCGACAAAAGTTATGGTTTTATCAGGTACGGTATGGGGTGCTTACTTTGGGAATAGATGATAAGTGGAGAATTAATGAAAGTGATTCCTTATTTTGATAAGATGATTACTGATGTATCGAGTTGCGATAAATGTAACGAATGTCGCTTTAGTCTCATATTGGTATAGGAGATGGATCACATTGATTAAAGAAAATGGTTTAATAATAATTAGCAATTTTGTGCGCAACAATGGTTATTGAATGTAATTCTCATTTGAAATCAATTGTAGTACAAGTGGGAGATTGTTAGGTTATTTTAATAACCTGACGTGTGAGCTAATTAATTAAAACAATTATATTTTGCTAATATTCTTGAATGAGCTAGTTAATTGATCTCCTAAGAATAACCGAATAAAGCATGCGGTATGATATGAGATTTGTAATTTGTATTTTCTAATAGTAAATTAATTAGGGTTTATGAGATTCTAATTAGTATTACTATATAAATAATATAGGGTTTGGTCCAAACACTAATCTATAGGGAGGAATGATTAGTTTGTGGAAGACCAATAGCCCATAATCCATGCTCGTATTCAACACAATGGAATCAGGTGTGTATTCGTATTGATTCTTATGTAATCTTGATAGTTTGACATAATAGATCTCTCATGTTTATAAATTTAGTCATAACAGTATTTACTTATCATCGCAATTATGGATCGGTGCGGTATGAGGTGCTTACTTTGGGAATAGATGATAAGTGGAGAATTACTGAAAGTGATTCCTTATTTTTACGTGATACGAATTTTTTTTTTGTTCGCCGCTTTCTGCAAGAAAATTTGCTCATTAGGTTCACTCCGACACCGATTACATAATTACTAATGTGGAAACATAATTTTTTTACTTCTTGTCTGCCCCAAAATCAGGAAAATTTGTTATGTCCGCTATTGTTCACTATGTTGTAAGAGGAGCACTACAAGAAAAAATCTATATATCAACACTTAAATTACAATTTGTCTGATACTATACGGCTTGTTGTTAAAATTTAGCAACAATATAGCAAAAGAAATTGTTGCTAAGTGTTGATAAATGTTGCTATACTGCTGCTGAATTTTCTGCAACAATCCGTATAGTAACAGACCGGTTATTATTATCTCTTATTTTCTTGTAGTGGAGACGCTTTGACTTGTATGATAAGCTCAAATAATACAATATTGTGGGAGGTTTTTGTCTGCTTAGATATTATCGGTTGCAAGTGGGAGACCTTTGTCATTGATTTGAGTCCTCAAAAGCTCCGGTTAAAGCGTATAGCTAAAAGCTTGTTTATGCGTCGGTTTTCTGTGATGCTTGAGCCAGTTGCTTGGATTGAAAATGGTGAAGTTGTTGTCTTTAAGCCATCACGCCCACCCGAGCCACTCATTGCTTATAATATCAATACTGGATATGCTTTCCAACTCCGTGACCATGGCGATAATGCTTATTTATGTTATTTAAATTCCTATGCCCCGAGTCTCCTCCATCTAAATTATCTATGTTTAGTTTTAGTGTGTTACTGAATTGTGTTTCGAAATATTATGTTTGGTTTTAGTGTGTTACTGAATTGTGTTCCAAGTGTTCCTAAATGACCTGGGATTTGTAAGATTTATGTGCCTATTTATTTGATGCATATCGCCGTCAAGTTATGGAAGAACATCGAATTTTTTATGTGAGTTAAATTTATGCCCAGAATTTGATGTTCCTTTTCATGTATGTTTGTCGTAGTAGTAAAACAGCAAGTGGAGCTGTACTTTGTTATTTTGATGATCTTAGTTAAAGCTGAATTTTGAGGTAGAGGTTGAGTCATTGTCAATGAAAACAAAATCATCCTATAAAATTTAATTAAAAATTCATCAATTATTTTTAAAACCAATTAACATTTTGCCACCCACCTAATTACCCAATAAAAAAAAATAAAAAAAATGAAAAAATGGAAAAAAAAATCAGAAAAGATTAAAAAAAATTTAAAAATTAAGGTAAAGAGAACAAATGGGTAAATATGTAGCAAACTCAATTACATAAGACCAGAATATAAAATAAGAATAAACTGAAAGTAAAAGCAACCCGATTAAAGTAATCTAAACACACGTTAGAATACCGCTAATACTACTCCAACAAGGGGCGGCCCAAGGCCACTAACACTTGCGTCTTGTCCAACACGAAATTTAAATAATTTTTTGGGCAAACCAAACGGCCCAACCTAATTTTTTATAAATTATTTTATATATATTTAAGTGCAGTTTTGTTTCACATGAAGTGTGTAGTCCAATGCTAAATGTTACTTTAACTATTTTGATTTCCATTGTATTAGTAGTTCAAGTTAAATGTTGGTATCTACATTTTTATTTCACTTTTTTTTTTAGTTTTATCCTCTTTAATGAGCAACACAAAATATGTAAGGTTTGAGCAACTAAAAACAATGGGGCGTCCCTGACTCTACTCATTACACCTTTTAGCTTACAAGGAAAAATCAATAATGTTAAATTTGAGATAGCACTGCCGGTGCATGATCCGTCTCCTATTCAAATGAGACATGAAATAGGGGAAAAAAAAAGAAAAAATACATTTAGTGTACTGTACATTGGACTTGATGTTTTGTCACAATTTAGTGTACTGATCTACATGTTTAGGTATAATACGTTTGAATCAGTACTGACAAAATACGTTTAGTGTATTGATCTACATGTTTTGTCATAAAAAAATGAAAAAATTGACATGGTTAACAATTTAGGTACCAATCTCTTTTGAATTACAAAAAATACGTTTAATGTACTGTACAATACACTAGCCAAAAAAGTATGAACTTTGCCAAAAGTTGGGTCTGTACATCGGAAAAGGGTAAGGTATGAACTTTGTTAACGAATTATGAACTCTGATAAAGGCACCTTCTGCATTACAAAACACGGATATGAACTTAGAGCGGATATGCATAAATTTATATAAATATAGACTTCGAAAAACTTGGAACGAAAAGTATAAACTTTGAAATAATTGGGAACGGATTTTCAAAAAAAGTATTTTAACTTGACTAATACACTATAATATGGACTTTGAAATTGCTATGAACCAAAAAAAAACCTATGAACCTTGAAGTTGGTATGAACTTTAAAGGTTAATTGAGTTTTTGTCTGCTATGTTGCGTTTTTCTTGTTTATTAACTTTTATTACCAATTTTCCTATTTTGTACCATGTATTTATGTTTTACAATTTGAACTTTCAATTTAATTTGATGGAAAGCGGAATAATTTAATGGAAAGTCAGCATAACACGGATGGTTTTCATTCATAATTGGATAAAAAAGTTCAAATCGTAGAAAAACACAAATTCAGAATACTAATTGAAGATTAGTATCAAGAATCACACAACAATATAAGGTAAAAATTGCTAAAATCCCAAATAAAGAGTACAAAATTTTAAAAAGAACGTATAAACTTTATAAGTTTTATACCAAATGTATCGGTCAACTGAAGGTACTAATCAAGAATCACACAACAATATAAGGTAAAAATTGCTAAAATCCCAAATAAAGAGTACAGAATTTTAAAAAGAAGGTATAAACTTTATAAGTTTTATACTAAATCTATCGGTCAACTGAAGGTACTAATCAAGAATCACACAACAATATAAGGTAAAAATTGCTAAAATCTCAAATAAATATACAAAATTTTGAAAAGAAAATGTAAACTTTATAAGTTTTATACTAAATGTATTGGTCAACTGAAGGTACTAATCAAGAATCACACAGCAATATAAGGTAAAAATTGCTAAAATCTCAAATAAAGAGTATAAAATTTTGAAAAAAAGGTGTAAACTTTATAAGTTTTATACTAAATGTATCGGTCAACACTATTACGTAATTCTAATATTTTTTGGTCCCAATTTTTACATTTCCCGACCCTAAATTCCACACATAAACCCAAAACCAAACACGTGCTATACAAATTTTGAACTTTAAAAAAAAAGTATTCTAGCTTTAGTAACTTTGAAAAGAAGGTGGGAACTTTATCAATTTTATAAATGCAGGGATCAACACTATTAAATTTTAAAACTTTTGGTCCAAATTGTTATATTTTCCGACCCCAAATCCCACACAATCTCGAAATCCAAAACCAAAATTTGAACTTAAAAAATTATTCTCTTTCCCTCTCTAAAACCTACAAAACACACAAGGTGCTCGACAAAATGCCTAACAAAAACTCAACACTAAAAAAACCACAACCAAACAACACTTTAACTCTCAGAAAATCTCCTAGGCTTCAGTTTAAGAAGAACCAATCTCCACTGTTGATTCCTTTAACCCCTGAGATTAGATTGAGATCTTGTCCATTTGTTTCTCCTTTAAGTTCTCTAGATAAGGGCTTGTCCAAGAAAAATTCAAATAATATTGAAAAAACGAAAAATATTGAGAAATCGACATCTGGGTCGAGTAGTTTGGGGAAATTGGGTAATGGGTTTGTCAAGAAAAATTCAAAAGAAATTGGAATATCGACATTTGGGTCCAATAGTTTGGGGGAAATCAATAATGGGTTTGTCAAGAAAGATTCAAAAGAAATTGGAATATCGAGTTTTGGGTCGAGTAATTTGGAGAAAATGAATGTTGGGGTTGTCAATAATATTGAAAACTCGACATTTTTGTCGAGTAGTTTCGGGAAAATGAATAATGGGTTGTCAAGTAAGGAAAAGACTGAATCTTGTGTTCGTCGATCTCCGAGATTTTGTGTTAGGGTTAATGTTGTTGATGGATTTTTGGAAAAAGAAGGGTTTAGTGAGAAAAAACGAAGATCATATGTTGGTAAAAATGAAGTAGGGTTTGACCTTAGTAAAGGAGACGAGGGTGAAAATGAAATCAATAGGAGAGTATTACGAAGTTCGGTTAAAAAAAAGGGTGATGAAAGTTCAAAGAAAAATAGCATTTATCAAAAGGGTTATCTAGATGTACTGGCCTCTGATTCTGGTAAACAAACTGAGGGTAAAAAAAGGGTAACACGAAGTTCGGTTAAAGAAAATGCCCATAAAATTTCGGAGAAAAAGAACTTTTATGAAAAAGTTTCACCAGTTGCAGTGGGTTTAGATTTTGGTGAAGAAATGGAGAGTAAAAGTGTAATTATGAAGAGGGTGACTCGAAGTTCAGTGAAGGCAAAAATTGATGAAATTGCTAAGAAAGGAGACAAACGTGGAAAAGGTTTATCAGGTGTAAAAGGAGCTAAAAGGGGGTTTGATTTAGGTAAAAAAGCTGTGATTGGAATCAAAATAGAGAAAAAGGTGACACGGGGTTCTACTCGAGGAAATGTTGATGAAATGAACAGTAAGAATAGCAGAAGTGGAAAGGGTTTGTTTGATACAGAAGAAGAGTTATGGGAAGCTAAATCGAGTGATCTTATTAGGGGTAAGATAGAAAGTCACGCCGATGAGAGCTCAGAGAATGTGGATGGGGAAAGAGATGTCGTGAAAAATAAGCTAACTATTGGGGTTAAGAGGAAGAGGAATCGAGATGGAGAAAGTCATGGGTGGACCAGTGATCAGGAGCTGGCATTGCAAAGAGCTTATTTTGCGGCTAAACCGACACCACATTTCTGGAAAAGGGTCTCTAAACTGGTAATAAGTCACTTTAATCTCCTGTTGTTTTGATGCTTTAGCTTTTCTTCCATGTGACTGTTGTAGTTTTCCCGCTTAAAGCGTTAGAAGTGTCTGAAAAAGAAAGTTGATATGAAATAAAATAAGTAATGTTGAATGTGATCGGTCAAATGTTTGTAGTGCAACCTTTGTAGATCCGTTTACCGTTTGTATGGGATGCAAATACTTTTTTTTAATGGTTCTTTTATGTAGAAACTACTCTCTTTATAGTAAGGTTGTTATTGTTCTAACCATAACGAGAGGTAACCAATTGCAATTTATGTTCAAAATGTTATTCATTTGTCAAAACGATGTAATTTTACCAAGTCGAGTACATGGTTTCATGGAGGTCTACCGGTCCTTACATCCGTGTGCAATGGTTTTATAGCGTTCAGAACAGCAAAGTTGAAGTAATTTTTCCAAAAAATCTATTTTGTACTTGTTTCAGTTAACTGAAAAGAGGGACCAGAAATAAAGGTGAGCCTGGAAGTAAGAAAGAGAACTTTTTTACAGTGAATAGCCAGCATAACTAGATTTCATTCATTTCTTTCCCTTTCTCTTGTTCTAAGTTTTCAAGGCACTTAAAAGCCAGAGTTAATTTCATGTAACTGATGTTAAGGTATATAATTGTTTAAGCCGTGACTTCATTTCCCTTTATAGAAGCTAAAGGGGAGCCGGTAGCAATATATCTTTCCCTTATATAAGCTATATTATCCGGTTTTATTTGTCAGCCAAAAGATCTGATATTACCTTTTTAACTGAAAATCTGAGCCGTTTGTTTTCATCGTAATTCCTACGGGTTTGTCTCAAGATATGAGGAAAAAGTTATATCCTGAACCTGAGGATGAAATAGAAAGTCCAGATTTGCAATGTAAAGGTTGTCTAAATTATTTTAGGATATCGGCACTCTACTTTTTCTGTCTAAAGTTCCCTTGTCTTTGCCGGAAAGGAAAGTTGTTATGAAATAAGTAATGTTGAATGTGATTGGTAGCAAATGTATGAAGAGCAACTTTTTAGATCCGTTGACCGTTTGTTTAAGATGCAAAATTGCAAATATTATTTTTAATGGTTCTTTTATGAAGAAACTACTCTCTTTATAGTTCAAATTATTATTGTTCTATGTATAATGAGAGGTAATCAATTGCAATTTATGTTAAAAATGGTGTTCATTAGTCGAAAACGGTGTAATTTTACCCAGTCGAGTTCTTGGTCTCAAAGAGGTCTACAGGGCCTTACATCCGTGTGCAATGGTTTTATGGCGTTCAGAACAACAAAGTTGAAGTAATTCTTCCAAAAAAATTATCTGTGCTTTTTCAGTTCACTGAAATGAAGGATCAGAAAATTGAAATTAAGGTGAGCCTGGAAGTGAGAAAGATAACCTTTTTACAGTGAATAGCCAGCGTAACTAGATCATCAACTATGTTCAAGTAACTAAAACTTCAATTATTTCTTTCTCTCTCTCATTCTAAGTTAGTATAAGTTTTCAAGGCACAAAAAGGCAGAGTTAATTTCATGTAATTAATGATAAGCTATATAATTGTTAAAGCTGTGACTCGTTTTTGTAGAAGCTAAAGGGAAGTCGGTAGCAATTTATCTTTCGCTTGACTATATTTACTTTCTCAGGTGCCAGGAAAGTCTGCGCAGGATTGTTTCAACAAAATCAACGCTGACCACTTAACGCCACCTCAGCTTCGAACTCGTTCTAGAGCAACTAATAAGAATTCCGCACCCATTGAGTTCTCAGCAAGTAAATTACTCAAACCTGAAGAGACAAAAATGGGAAAAATAACGCGTCGAAAGCAAAAAGGTCACCTGGCTCAGAAGACAGTGAGACACATACTACAAAAGCATTACAATGTGGATCAGAATTATGAGGCGGATTTATTCTCGGTGCTTGAGTCAACTTTTAGCCCATCTACTAAGTCACTCGATAGTGGTGCATCATATTCTACACCTCAAGGTGAAAGAAACAGATGTGGGTTTTTAAAAGTTTGTAATGATAAATCATCTTCGGGTCTCAAGAAACGGTTCTCACGATTAAGTGGCTCAAAAGGGGAGAGTCTTTTGAGTCCCCCGGTTTTGAAGCCCGTTAAAAACAAGGCGTTACTTGAGAAATATATAGACCAATTGCACTGTAGAGATGCTAAGAGAAGAGTAGCGTGTAGAAAAGAAAAATGCAAGAAAAATATTACCCAGAAAACGGAACCGGTTAAATTGTTAAAAGATGCTCTGGTTTTGGATGCAAAAGATTTTGTTCATAAATTCCAAAATAGAATGTGTAGTGCAAAGGGAGAGTACTCAAATGATGATGATGATGAGAACGAATATTTTGAGGAGGAGGATGAAGAATAATAATTTTGAGTACGTTCTTTTTCTCTTAAATGAACAAACATGTATTTGTTAATGGCTATTCTCTGAATTTGTACCTGGTATACCCAATTGCTTTAGATCTAGCAATTCGAGCATGTACTATGGAAGCAGCGTAGGTGACTCTGAGTCAGAGTGACTCAGAGTCCACAGCCATTGGATATTGCTATAGTACATTTCATATTTTAACTGTAGTAATATCCAATGGCTGTGGACTCTGAGTCACCTTGACTCAGAGTCACCTACGCTGCATCCATGTACTATAGTCTATTTGTTGTAGCTAATCCATCGAGTTATTAGGTTACATATGTTTGGTTATGGTCTCGATTCTTAAAGACTGTTCTTTAGTTCTGAAAAATAAAGTACCGTGTGAAGCCTTTTTGCCTGATTGGTAAAGTCATTGGGATTTTTTATATTAAAAGCTAATTTGTCTTTTTTAATTGATTGATTATGTAACATATAATACTTTCAGATTTAGTTATTTCGTGCTTGTAGTTAAATGTCTTAGGCAATCTTGTTGATTCTTTTTAGTGAGTAGGTTATTTACGTTCAGTCGTGTTGCTGTTGCTTCATTCTGGAAATTAGGCACATCTGTTTTCCGGAAATGCATCTAGCAGGAATGGTGAAACTCTTTGGAGATTTTTTTCTGAAATATTATCCGCTTTTATTTGTCAGCCACTCAGCCACCAAAAGTTCTGATAGTACTCTTTTTACTGAAATCCTAAATTGATTTTCAAATGTAGCGGATTAGCTGAGGCTGACCCAATCCAATCAAAGTAACTTCTACCTTAAAGATCTGAGACGTTTGTTTTGATCTTAATTCCTACAGCTTGGCTCAAGATGAAGAAAAAGTTATATCCTCAGAATGAAATAGAAAGTTCAGATTTGTTATGTAAAAATTGTCTAAAGTTTCATTGTTTTTGGCCCTAAGGGGTATGTGATTAAGAAATATGAACAAGTCTCTTTCGACATTGTTCTTAATAAATTAATTATGTATATACTTGGTAAAGTTCCAAGTGTGAACATACCCATAAATCATCGCCCCATAGATGTGAGCTCAATTGTTTGTTTGTACACGTAATTTCTTATCAGAATATAAAAAAGGTGTAAAGAATTTCTCTAGGGTATGTTTGTCTGTATAGATAATATATCCTATACAGTTATAGGTGACTAATGTTTGGGTTGTTTTGGTTCTTATTCCACGTACCAATTATGTTGGTACTATATTCGTAGCAGGATATGGGGATAGGAAGTCATTGTCCTAAAAAATTATTAGACTATGACATATTATACGACACACCTGTAGGACCTTGTTTCATTCACTTGATTATAGGGGTAGCTAATTGTTATTTTAGATCCCGCACTATCAACATGAGGTGCAGTATTCAAGTCTTTTTAACGGTGTTAAAGTGTGAAATTTATTGATTCTCTTTAATAAGATTTTAATTTCTTTTTTGTTATTTTAGATTTTTAGTTAATTCTAAAGTGGCCCGACTCCTCCCCGGAGCCCGCACATTGCGGGAGCTTTAGCATCGGTTTTGCCCTTTATATATATTTTTTTTATGACAGAAAAAACATTTCTAACTGTATAACTCTTAGGTATATGTCTTCTTACCCCCAAAATACATATTATCTTTTGTGCAACATATTAGCATTAATATTGATAAGGGTGTATAAATACATAGGTTTTTATGTACGAACCCCATGCTTTGGTCTTTGTCGATTGTTGTAATTTTAGACTATGTTTTCCTGAACAACTGCTCAGTAGTTCACGTTGTTAAACTTTATATGCAGGATAACTAATTTTTTGTACACTGCGCTATGAACTGATTACAATTTATACCTTCACATTTTAACATTTTATTTTATATAAATATGCCTGTTGGTCGATTTTGTGCACCTGTATCAGTTTGGTATCCTCAACTTACATGACTTTCCGATTTTTTTCGCTCAACATACATGATTATTCGATTCATAGGGATGTTTGTCCTTCTATTGGAAAATTTAAGTTGGGTATACAAAGTTTATGCAGTGGTCTTAACTTGGTTAAGTGAAGTTTTTTCAGTACATAAAACTGAATGTTTAGTAATCAGTAGTGTAGCGTACACAATCAATTAATCAGTAGTGTAGCGTACACAATCAATTAACCAAGTTGAACATTTTATAGATTCTATCAAAGCCAAATACAGCCATATAAGATGATACCGACATACACATAAATATGCATACATAACTAATAGTACATTCCCAAAACATTCCTTACTCATATGGAACCAAAATGGTCATCAGCCACATGCATTATAAAACTGCAGCTACCTTTTTGAGATTAATAATACTAGATTTTAATATTTTTAAGGTCTGATTGGCTCTTACCAATCAGTGATACCCCAAAATGGTAAAATGAATCGTTTACTTCTCACAAAAAGAACAAGAGAAAAAAGAATCATGAACCCCAATCACAATTGAAGAAAATGGAAACATTCTACAGCCAATAACTTCCAAAGCTTCAGGCAAAGTCACAAAAGGCATTTCATAAAATTATTATTATAGGGAGATTATACAAAATAATTTATTAGTTTTTTCTCTTAGGGGCACCTGTGACTGTGTCCATAACCTGCATTTTTGTACAATGCTAATCTTATGTCCTCTGAGTTTATCTTCATTTGCTGCTCTGCTCCCTGGAATATTATGGTTATTTGTGGTAAAAATATGATTGTAAATCATAAACACATATCAAGATGGACAAATTGTGATTAAAGGAATGTACCTCTGAACAAGAGGCTTGCATAGAAAATTCATTGAAACAGCTGATTACACATTGTTGTATGTCAATGCCAAGCGCTTCTATGGTACTAACCGTCGATAACAGTAATCCTGGTTTTGTAGCACATTGAATCTCAATTCGAGTCTCATTATCTGTCGTTTCCACATCAAACTGAAAAAAGAAATATGAAACATATAATTGTTTGACAATTTAAAATTTCACGAATAGAGTATTTAGTACAGTGCAATTTACAATATCAACTTTTACCTTTTGGGAATTCCCTGTTAGATCATTTGGTTTCATTTCTTCGTAGTCGGCTAAGAAATTGAGTTTGCTAATCATGGGCTTAGTATTCTCTTCTTGTTGCAAGTGTTTTATTTTCCCCAAGAGTTCTTTCATGTAGTCTATTGCATCTCCAAGTATTGCTGTCCTGTCCATCTGTTTTTTTTTTTTGGAAAATAATGCAGAATAAGCTGTATATCGTAAGATAATGTAATGCTTGTTTAAGATCAGATCTTTAATTTTATTACTTGTTGATGATTTTAGCATATAAGTCAGAATTTTTAAGATAAATTCATCATTTCCTTTTCACAATTGCTAGAGCTGCATTTTTATTTTCAAGAAAGCAGAGTTTAGAATCCCAGCATATAGAGCATTGCCAATCTGTATAATATATCTTAACTTTGAGTAAAAACTGCAACGCGTTATTATACCTTGCTTATTTTGGGGACAATAGACCGAAGCATCAAAAGACGGTCGTTTAGTCGCTTTCTCCGCCTCCTCTCGGCCATAAGATTCTTTGAGGGGCCCCCTTGGGATTTCTTCACCTTTTGAACATTGTTTTCTCCTCCCAAATCGCTATTCAGTTCTGGTAAACTCGGACTTGCTCCAAATTCCGTTTCAAGTTTGCATTTGTTGTTTGTTTCTTCCAAACATTGTGGATCAGCGTCGAAAAGACCATATTGCCCTGCACCGATAAATTGCTGAATCGGGTCGTGATCGTATGGAATATTTTGTGGAATAGCGAAACTATCAGAAAAATAGGGGGAGATTGGGTAGGAGAAAATAGGGTCTGTTGGTAAATTTTGTTGTAAAAATGGAATGTTGTTTGATGGAAAAAGAAATTGGTTATCATCAAAAGGGTCAAAAATGAAACCATTGGAGAAGTTGGTGATATAGTTGTCTAAGAGACTAGTTTGAGTGAGTTCCATATTCTCTCAAAGGAACTTAATTTTAGAAAGCTTTAGTAATATGAAAGGTGATGATATGCACACAATGGTTTTATAATGATATGATGTAACTTATAAATAAAAAATTGTATCAATGTTTCTTGAATTGGTAATTGTGTGATCTAATACTTGCTAGTTGTTGCTTCTAAATAAAGTGTGGGAAAAGATTGAGTTTTTATATTGAAATTGATAGCTGCTTTGGCAATTTGCCTACAAGCTTGAGTTAATTGGTGTGTTTTTTTTTTCTTTCTACCATATTTTAAATCCAAATATTTTATCTCTATTCTCTAATACTTTCGTGTCTCATAGCTTATTTTATTAAAAAAAAAATTCTAAGAAAATTGTACAATTACTATAACACATGTATCAATACATTCCAATGATTATTTTTAAAAGAAAATACACACGCAATTTATTTTGAAATAAATGTATAAATTAGTGTAAATTAAACATTAAATCTTATAAAAATTGTCTAAAACAATATTATGTCCAAATATTTTAAAATTTGAATACAATATAATATAAAGGCTTAAAAATTTACGGAATAAGTTGTGAAAATTTAAAATTTGAGTGAAAATAAGCAAATGGGCACAAGAGGGGATAGAGAATAGGGATAGAAGATTTGGACTCCTCTATATTCTGCAATTTATTTGATTGGCCAGCTTGAAAACTATTTTCTTAGTTTTTTTTTTTCTTTTTGGTAAGTTACTGTTTTCTTAGTTAAACCTAAAAGCCTAGAAGTTTAAAATTTGGATGTTTACCGGGTTTTTTAGGTAGGGTAAATAATTAAGTAGCTTATTTGTTATATTAACGAGGGAAATGTCCGGACCAACAATATCAATTGGAGTAGGCTAATTATTCTCGGAAAAGGTTTCTCTATATTTTCCCTTAAAGAAGCACGGAACCAGGTAACGAGCTAGCTGGAGTCTGACAGGGGCTAAAATCAAGCATTGTAGGCATCATATATTATTTTCTTATCCATATTTTGGAGATTATTTTGATTTTTACCAAAAAAAAACCTCTATGAGCTTCCTATTTTGGAAAATCAAATTATAAATATGTTTAACATGCCTCATAAATAAGGAAGAAAAATATATCCCCCATAATTATTTAAATATTAAAACTCTAATGGTGTTTTTATTTTTAGTTAGAAAGAGAAAGAAAATAAAAAAATAGAATAATAAAATTTATAGACAAGCTGATGTTTTGTGTAAATGTAAAAATGTGATGTAAAATTAGAAAAAGTGCAGATTTTTGTTGAATTTGAGAAAATAAAAGATTCCCCTCTATTTTAAAAAAACAAATTTTTTACAATGTATTTTTTTTAACTAAAAATAGTTATTTAACCTCATTTAGCGATTCTCGCAGCCGACATAAAATAGAATACATTAGAGATAGTGAAAAAAAACTCTGACAAACTTGTTTAAACGAAGAAGACAGAACTTGTGTCATGGATTCTCTAAAATTTTCAAGCATGTTTTCATATCGCCATCTACTTGTTATCTTTTCCGGATTGAAGGATTTTCTACATTATTCTCTGCTATATGTGATTATATTGAAAGACCGAAAGACTAACTTTTTACATAAAAAGTGCTAAATTATGAATAGCTATTATAAATAAATGAATATTTTTGTCACGGAACTTAAGCAGTGACTACTGAGGGCCGCGTCGCTCCGCACCAGCATCATAATTGTAATTTGTTTGCTTTTTGATATTCCATTTTACGTTTTTCCGTTAAAATTAATGATTTGGCACCCACGTATAGTTAATATTTGCCCCCAACATTACTTCCCTTATGTAAATTCAGCACTAATTATCTTCTTATTATGATCTTTTCTAATCACCGTGTGTTATTCAACTTTCGTTTTCGATCATTTTAGTCCGATTTTATATCAGGAGTACTAGAATTTCCATCAATGTTCTATATTGCATACTTTTATTTTCTTTTCGTTGTTAAATGTTAACTCTACTTTATTTTCTTATTGATTGGGAGACTATGGATGAACAAATAATTATGGACAATATACGTGACACTAACCGTAAAACATCAAATTAAATGACAGTATTATTTATATACAATGATAGTATTTATTTACATTTTTCACGACTCCGTACCTTAAAGTGGGAGATTATCATGAACGTTTTCAAACAATTGTCAAGACATGATTATAAATGTAAGAGAAGGGAATAAAATCAGATGGAGAGACTATAAGAGAGCACGTGAATATTCACCAAATGACAACTTTCATGTTTTTTCTCTATCTAGCCACATGTCGGGGCTACTGAATTTTTCCAAAATGACAAATATTCCTATTAGAAAATTAATTAAAAAAATTTCTCCTCTATAATATTTAATGCCACCTGATATTCAATCTCCAATGTTGGATGTGATATATACACCCCTTTTAACATATTTATATTTCAGTATTTTGAATTGCTAGAATTTTACTCCAAAAACATAAGTTAAAAAGCAAGTTTTCTATGTTTTTGCTCTACTAATGTCATTATTGGATCATAGTTTTGATGAATAACAACGTCAAAAATATGCATAATATGCAAACACTCTTACCATACTTAGTTACATGTATGAGAGAGATTATTAAGGCATAATTCAATTTGGGAAAATAATATCTTTGGTTGAACAGTGATTTTTCATCTAAGTTTTGGGATGAAACCTGCCTCCTCCTACCTGGTAGGAGGCTCTCCCTCTAACACGGGATGAAACTTGAAACAATAATGACTTGACACACACATATATATATATATATATATATATATATGAAGGATAATAAATTAAAAATTGTCATTCTTACTATATTTTAATACTTTTAAAAAATCGAATCTTTTTATGTTATTATACTTATTGCTTTATATATGTTAAAATATACTGAGTATATATAACATATTTATTTAGTTTTTACTAATAATGTAAAAACATAAGTTTTTATCTATTTTCTACCCATATTTAAAATTCCTTCGAGGCCATATATATATATATATATATATATATATAATTCAAAATAACAAAAAAAAACATTATTGCAAACTATAGGGGTGGGCAAAAAATCCGCAAATCCGCCCCGTAACCCAATCCGTGCGGATTGGGGCGGATTGGGGCGGGTTGGGTGTCAAAAAAAGTTAAATCCGTCCCGCCCCAATCCGTAAAAAAATTCGTGGGTTGGGTTAGGGTTGGGGTTTCCAAACCGCGGGTTAATCCACCTCAACCCGTTTCAATCCGCATATATATATATATATATATAAATTTTCTCAAGATCTTTTTTAATAAAAGTTTCTATATTATAATATTATTGATTTAAGAAAAATTATATATATAGACAAAAAATCTTTGAATTGTCCAAACTTAAGATTAATGATTCGATTGATATATTGTCTTATAAATTCAATGTATTATCTCGTACTTACAAAAAGAAGGAATTTTTAATCTGGGTGTAGGTAGTATGGGTGGTTAATTTATTTTTAAAAACTTTATTTGTAATTGAAGTATAGCCAAATATGAAGTTATATAAAGTTATTACGAAATCTGTAGCTATTGAACTTGTGGATTCAATTAGCTATTGAACTTTATTTTGATTATGTTGATGAATAACAATTTATTTTGTTTTGTTTTGTTTTGTTTTGTTTTAGCTTTGTTACTTGTTTCGAACATTCTAAACGTATTTTGGTTGGCTTTTAGTTTATATTTCTATTTGATTTTTTTTTTAATATTTAGGTAAATTATGCGAAATAATGAAAAATTAATGACTAAAATGAAAATTCAAGAAACAACCCGCACCCAATCATCCCCGCTTGATAATGAGTTGGGTTGGGTTGGGTTGAGATTTTAATTATAATGGGTTGGGTTGGGTTGGGTTGGGATTTGAATTTCACTAATCCGCCCCAATCCGTCCCGCCATTTATTTTACGGGGCGGGTTAGGATTGAGACCAATCCGCCCCGTGCCCACCCCTAGCAAACTAATTGAGTTAATATTGAATTGGGTAAATCAAGAAGGTCCATAAAATTTAAATCAACGGTTATTCAACAAAATTTAATTTTTTCTATATCATTTAAACATATATAAAGCAATAAGCGTAAAAACATAAAAAAAAATTAAAAATATCAAAATGTTATAGTATTAAAATATAGCAATAATGAGAATTTTTAATTTAGTATATTTTATATGTGTCAAGTCATTATTGACTCAAATGAAATGGAAGGATGGAGAGCCTCTTAGGCCGGTTGTAGCCTAAGTATCATCCTAAGTTTTGCTGGGTCATATGGTATTCCATTAAGATGGGGGTATGAAAGAGTCCCGATTATCTATCGCCTGTTATTAATACCTGTTAACGTCACTTACTTTTTTAACCCAAATTTTATTCAAAAAATTAATAATATTACGAGTAACACATGTAACAATACATTCCAATAACTTTATTTTATCGGAAAGTCATTCATTATTTAATATGCAATAAAAATAATAACTAAATGTTACAAAAACATCAAAAAAACATCATTTAAATCAATATAATATCAAATTTATGAAAATTGTTTAGATTATATTGTAATAATTCAAAAAAATTAAGCAAAAATAGTCAAAAGGAAACGGAAAGCGGGTAAAGGATCCGAACTCGTTGTAATAAATTAACAACGCAGATTGGATAAGGAGCTAGTGGTGTTAACCAAAATGTCGGCTTCAAAATCTTACGACAAAGATGTATTATATATATTGTACAATAATCAATGGCGAGCCTGATTTTCTTCCCAAGCTCGGCTTAATCGATTCGCGTCGGCTCCGATCTTTCACGGTATCCGGAGTAATATACGACGGCTAGGGTGACGGGATGGCCTTCGTGCCTGCGCAAGAAACAAACAGGGGCCCGGGGTATGTACCGGGTTTTCCCTCTCCGACGATCAAGTCAGTATCGGTATTAACGGAAAGTAGGAATATAGTTAAGGGGGAGGGATCGGGCCGGTTACAAGCTGTCCTATCGAGTGGTACAGACGGTGTTCAAGGGGGGATCCGGGTTGTGTAGGCTTTATCTCTCTTCTCTGTCTTTTTCGCGTCCCCCTCTAAGTGGTATTAGTGGGGGTATTTATAGTGTGATCAGAGGCGTATTAGCCCTTGGATCACTGTACTGTGAGATGCTGATCCAACGGCGTCAGGTCATTTATGACTCTGACAAGGGTACTATCCTCTTCCGGGGCCCACAGGGAGGTGGCCTGTGATTGGGCCACGTCGATGAAACGCCAGGAGGGTCCCCCAGGGGGGGGTCAGCAGCATTAATTGGGGAAGCGTACTCGACACGCTTCTTTGGGCCGGCCTAGCTTCACCCCGTTTGGTATTGAGCCGGGGTGATGATACATCCGCTGTATAGGGCCCCGGATTGTATCTTTCTGTAGTGATATCGGTCCGGACGAGGGGACACTGACATTCCCTCGCCAACAGCTCCCTGTCCGGAGTCGTCGTTAGTGACAATGTCGGTGAGTATCTTCCTCACTTTACGGGGGCTCCGGTCATTCTGTCTTTAAATTTGGCTGTCTAGAGGCACCTCGGCGTGACTCGTCTCTTGATACGTATTCAACCATACATGGATTTCTTACACGTGGAGCATGCCAGTCTTGTAATTATGGGGCGCCGCCTCTGTCTTTTCAGTTTCTCCAATGCCATTAATGCTAAAACGGCTGAAGGGTGACACTTGGCAGACGACCTCTCCTCATTGTACACGTGGAGGGCGTGGGTTGAGTGGCGGCTGTCCTTTGTGGGAGTTCGTGCAATGAGCCGTCGCGTCTTTTCACCTTCTGGTAAGTGTCTTTTCACCTTCTGGTGGGGGTCTATAAATACCCTCAGTGAAAATCATTTTTCACTTTTTTCAACTTCTCTCTACAAGCCTCCACAGTATAAATACTCTCTCTCCTTCTTCTCCCTTAGCAAATTTCATCTTCGAATACTCAAAGCCAGAAAATGGTTATTAAACACGGAGCCGGCAAGGGTCCGATGGTTGCCCCTACTCCTCAACGTTTGGCCGTGATGGCCAACGCGCTCCCATTCCGGGCCATGGTCCTCGACCCGTCCCTGAGCGTCGATAGCAACGACAGCAGTATCATGATACGGACTCATGGGTCCGATCTCGAAGAGTTCCGACAGCTCTGCGGGATCGGCGAAGGGTTCCGTCTTCGGAGGTGTCAGAACTCCGACGAGGTGAACGGGATCGTAGCGGATCCGAAGAGCATGGTGACGCTCTCTCTCTCGTCCCTTCTGTACGGGGGCACTCACCTCCCAATCCCGGAGCTGCTGGCGGAGTTATGCGCCTGGACGCAAACTCTTCCTTGTCAGTGGCCTCTGCAAGCCCACCGGATCTGTGCCGGGATGGAGGCTCTAAACGAGCTGTTAGGCTCGACTCTACCGGAGCCATTGGGGCTAAGGGAGCTGCTCGCTTGTTACGAGTTCTTACAGAGCGAGCCTAGCTCCCAAGCCAAAAGCAGGCAGCCGTACCTGCGGTGTCGGTCACACAACCAGCTTATCTTGGGTAACTCCGATTCGAATCGGGGTTACACACAAGATGTGATCGTGGTGGAGGGTGACTGGCTCCACCGGGATGATTTGACCCTCCCAACCAGACCGGGGAGGGTCTTAAGCAACAAAGAGAATAAGGCCACTGTGGCCGCGAGTCTAAGGGGTCTCGGGGACCCGAACGTGAGGTCCATAGAGTTGGCGTTGAACTGGTGGGGTCCGGATGGGACCGACGCAGGCGCTCGCGATGCGGAGCGTCTGTTACTCTGTAGCTCCCCTACCAGTTGTAAGGGGAATGAGTTCCTTTGGCCTCCTAGGACCTTCTGTCCAGTGGGGTACTCCCGGGAACGGTGGGAGAAAGAAAAGGGTTTTGAATCCACCCTCCCACCTAAGGCCATCAAAGAAGCTGAGGCCGAGGTCGAGGTTGTGACCGTGGCGAAGAAGGCCACGAAGCCGAAGTCAAGCGGCAGGGCGAAGGCCGTGGTGATTACCTCCTTTGCTCCTGCGTCGGCTGGGGTTATGTTTGAAACCCGGCCTGATGGTACCGTCCTCCATTATAGGGAGGGGGCGGACGGTACCCGCAGCTATATCGACCAGCATGGGAAACCGTTGCTGGATGTTCCTCCCCTGAGCTCGAGGGCGCCGGATTCGACGGGCCTCTTTCGTCTGGAAGATAGCTCTCCTGAGGCCCCACCAACCGGGCCAGCCTTGGGCACCTCACGGACTATGGTGAGTTAGCTTTAACTTTACAGTTTTATACTTAGACAAATTTTGTGGTTTTTGCGAATTTTTCTAACTTCATTCTCTGTTTGGCCACTATAGGTGATCCGGTCTGACGAGGAGGAGGAGGAAGAGGTGGTTCCTGCTGAGGTTGGGGATGAAGTCGAGGAGCCCGAGCCCGAGGTCGTTGAGAAAGAGGTCAATGAGGCCGTTAAGGAGGGGGCGGTCGAGGCAGAGGATGAAGAAGTGGTGGAGGTGGCCCCTGCTGATGCTAAGGCGAAGACCTTGGAGAGGTTGGGGGGCTTGGCGGGGCAATTGAGGCGTGAACGAGCCGCTAGAAAAGCCGAGCTTGCCGAGGCTGCCAAGAGAAAGAGGGAGGAGGCGAAGGCCCCCCGTGATGCGAAGAAGGCACGTACTGGGGAATCTGACCCACGGGAGGGCATCGTGACAATCCCGAAGCCTAGGGAGCCCGTGGTTGTAGATGAAGGGCGAGCGGTGTCAACCGCTCAGGCAAAGGGTCCGACGCCTAGCGCTTCAGGCTCAAGCTCTGGTTCTGGCTCCCCGTTTCCAAGGATGCCTATCCAGACTCCAGAGGAGGTCAAGGCGGCGACCGGGGTTCGGAGTATTATGGAGGGCCATCCCTCCGCTGGCCTGCTTGCGCTGGCCGCGCTTCAGCAGCAGACTGTCGAGGCCGACCAACGTGGTCGCGACCTTGCTTCTGCCATGGCGTCGGCCATGGCCATGATCCCGCAGGTAAAACGTTGTATTCGTTTACTTCTTAGTGATATTTGTTTCTTTTGTAAATTCTGCTAAGTATATCTCTTCTTTTGTAGGCCTATTTAACAATGAACCAGTATGTCTACCAGCAAGGGCAACTGGTGAGGTCGTGGGCTTCGAAGGCCGAGGCCAGCGCTAAGCAGGCCGACGACGCTCTAAAGAAGGCGGAGGAGGCCCAAATAAGGGCTGAGAGGGCCGAGGGCCTCGTCGAGTCCTTGGAAGCTCGGCGAGCTGAGGCCGCGAAGGCGAGTGCTGAGGCCGAAGAGCGTGAGCAAGCTGCGGTTACAGCTCTGAAGGAGGCTGAAGCGAGCTTGGCCGACAAGGTGAAAGCCGCAGTCGAAGCCACTGAGGCCGGAGTGGCCGAAAAAGTAAAGGCTGCGGTTCTAGCCGCCGAGGCGGAGATGAGCGCCGCCTTGGAGCTATCAACACAGAAGGACTTTAATTCCTTCTATGTTGATGGCTGGTCTGAGGCAGCAGCTTTTATGAGGGCGGGACCGGATCATCCGGTGTGGAACATAGAAAACATCTTGGTTCCCGTCCCCTCTGCTCCCATTCCCGAGGTGGTTCCCTTAACCCCTCGAGCCCTCTCCGAGGATGAAGCTGATGATGATGATGAGGGGGCTGCTTAGGGCTTTTTGTAGTTCTTTATTTTGTTTTCGATGTAATCTTTTTTCTGCACTTAGCTTGTAATAGCTTTTGATTAATGAAATGAGAAAACAATTTTGGACTTGTCTTTTATTCTTCTCTATTTCTTGTTTCTTGTTTTTAATTCCCGTTGTGATTTGGGGCCCTTATAGGCTCGTGTTTTGAAACACATAGAAACACAGAAAATTTAAATGAATTGAAAAATTCAAGTAAATGTGAACCGGGGTGCCGTATAGGCTCGTGTTCTGAAACACATTGAAAATTTAAATGAACTGAAAAATTCAAGTAAATGTGAACCGGGGTGCCGTATAGGCTCGTGTTCTGAAACACAGAAAATTTAAATGAACTGAAAAATTCAAGTAAATGTGAACCGGGGTGCCGTATAGGCTCGTGTTCTGAAACACATAGAAACACAGAAAATTTAAATGAATTGAAAAATTCAAGTAAATGTGAACCGGGGTGCCGTATAGGCTCGTGTTCTGAAACACATTGAAAATTTAAATGAACTGAAGAATTCAAGTAAATGTGAACCGGGGTGCCGTATAGGCTCGTGTTCTGAAACACAGAAAATTTAAATGAACTGAAAAATTCAAGTAAATGTGAACCGGGGTGCCGTATAGGCTCGTGTTCTGAAACACATTGAAAATTTAAATGAACTGAAGAATTCAAGTAAATGTGAACCGGGGTGCCGTATAGGCTCGTGTTCTGAAACACAGAAAATTTAAATGAACTGAAAAATTCAAGTAAATGTGAACCGGGGTGCCGTATAGGCTCGTGTTCTGAAACACTTAAGAGAATTTATAACAACAGTTTTCATTTATGAAGCCCATAGGCACAAATTTACATCACGTTCTTATTTACACAAAGACATAACGGCCGAGCCCTACTGGTAGTACTTCCTTAGATTGTTGACGTTCCAAGGTCGGTCTACCGGGACGTCGTTGGGAAGACGACCCAACAGGTAGGCCCCGTTCCCTACTGCACCGAGGATTCGATAGGGGCCTTCCCAATTGGGGCCTAGCTTGCCGTCGGACTGTACCCTGGTGTTGTTGTTTACTTTGCGTAGCACGAGGTCTTCGTCTTGGAAACGTCTGGCGTTCACTCTTTTGTTATAGGAACGTCCCAGTTCGTTTTTATACTCGGCGTTACGGATGGCCGCAACCTCTCTTCTTTCGTCGGCATAGTCTAGCTCGAGCCCCATCATCTTTTCGTTCAGCCCGTCTCCCACCATGTCCGTCCTTAGAGAAGGAAGCCCGATTTCTAACGGGATGATAGCTTCCATTCCGTAAGTGAGGCTATAGGGTGTCTGTTGAGTGCCCCGTCTTCTTGTCGTTCGGTAGGCCCATAGGACGTGATGCAGTTCTGCGGCCCATCGTCCTTTGGACTCGTCTAGCCTCTTTTTGATTCCGTCGAGCACGGTCTTGTTGGATACCTCGGCTTGTCCGTTGCATTGGGGGTACGACGGGGTCGAATAGTAGTTCTTGATGTGATACTTTGCATACATCGCTTTCAATTTGACCCCGGTGAACTGTCCCCCGTTGTCCGCGACGATCGAGTAGGGGATTCCGAATCTGGTGATCACGTCTCTCCAGAGGAAACGTATCACTTCGGCCTCCGTTATTTTCGCTAAGGCCACGGCCTCCACCCACTTTGAGAAGTAATCGGTGACCATAAGGAGGAACTTCTTCCCCCCCGGGGCCACGGGGAATGGTCCGACGATGTCCATGCCCCATTGTGCAAAGGGCCAGGGCGAGGTCACGCTGCTCATTTTTTGCGCCGGGGCATGGGGTATGGGTGCGTACTTCTGACACTTCTCGCACTTGAGCACGAAAGCCTTAGCGTCTTTCTGCATGAGGGGCCACCAATATCCATGGGTTAAGGCTCGGTTGGCCAGCGATCTGCCCCCGGTATGGCTCCCACACGTTCCTTCGTGAATTTCCTCCATGACCCTTACTACCACGTCGGGGTGGACGCAGAGTAAGTAGGGGCCAGAAAACGATCTTTTATAGAGCTTGTCGTTGGGAGCTATCCAGAATCCTGGTGCCGTTCTTCTTATTTTCTCGGCCTCTTTCTTATCATCTGGAAGATCACCGGAGCGATGGTATTCGATTATGGGGTCCATCCAGCTCGGCTCCGGCGGAAGGTCAGTCACCATGTTAATTGTTGCCTTTGCCTCGATGCTAGGCGAAGGGACATATTCTATGGTGATGACTCTCTCTTTCTTGTCGCTCATGACCGAGGCTAAGGTCGCTAGTGCATCGGCGTGGGTGTTCTCGTTTCTATTGATGTTGATGATTTCTTGGCATTCGAAGCTTTGGAGTATTCCGGAAGCGACGGCCACGTAGCTGGCCATTCTCTCGTCCTTCGTCTGAAATTCACCACTGATCTGGCTGCTGACTAATTGGGAGTCCGTATGCACCAGTATCTTTTTGATTCCGAGGCTTCGGGCCATTTTTAAGCCGGCGATAACGGCCTCATATTCGGCCTCGTTATTGGTGGCTCTGAAGCCAAGTTGGATTGACTTCTCGATCACATCCCCTCGTGGAGATCGGAGCACGACGCCGAGGCCGGACCCTTTCTTATTTGCGGCTCCATCCGCGTGCAAGGTCCAGGTCTCGGGGGCACAACCTGTGATGTCGGGGCATTGAGCCGTCCCAGTGAATTCTGCCACGAAGTCGGCCAGGGCCTGTCCCTTGACGGACGTTCGCGGCGCATAGCTGATGTCGTAGGCGTTCAAGTGGCAGGCCCACTTCATCATTCGTCGAGAGAGATCCCCCTTTTGGAGTATTTCTCGCACAGGCTGGTCAGTATAGACCACAATGCTGTGTGCAGAGAAATAGTGAGCAAGTTTTCGTGAGGCCACGACGAGGGCCAGGACGAGTTTTTCCAAGGGCATATACCTAGCCTCGGCATCGAGGAGAGTTTTGCTCACGTAATAGATAGGTCTTTGCTCCCGGTCGAGTTCCTTGATGAGAACGGCGCTGACGGCTATCTCGGACACGGCGAGGTATAGGGTAAGAACGTCGCCTGGATCCGGCTTGGTTAGAAGGGGCGGACTTCCGAGGTAGTCCGCCAGCTCAGTGAACGCACGCCGGCACTCATCGGTCCATTCGAATTTTTTCTGAGCTTTCAAGGCCGTAAAGAACGGCTTGCATCGATCCCCGAACCGGGCAATAAATCGGTTGAGGGCGGCAGCCATGCCGGCTAGCTTTTGTATGTCCCTTCTCTTCTCAGGTGTTTTCAAATTCTTCAAGGCAGAGATCTGGGACGGGTTCGCTTCGATGCCGCGGTGGGTCACCATGAACCCCAGGAATTTGCCGGCGCCTACCCCGAAGGCACATTTAGAGGCGTTCAGCTTCAGGTCATGCCTTCGTATTGTCTCGAACACCTCTCTCAGGTCGGATAGGTGGTCCCCCTCCTGGGTACTTTTTATCACCATGTCGTCGATATAGACCTCCATGGTTCGGCCTATGTTCTTAGAGAATATCTTGGTGACCATTCTCTGATAGGTCGCCCCGGCGTTCTTGAGTCCGAAGGGCATCACTTTGTAGCAGTAATTTCCCCTTGGGGTGATGAAGGCAGTCTTTTCTTGGTCGGCCTCGGACATAGGTATTTGATGGTAGCCGGAGCAGGCATCCAGGAAGCTCATTCTGGCGGCCCCGGCCGTAGAGTCCACTATCTGATCGATTTTGGGCAAGGGGAAAGGATCCTTTGGGCAGGCCTTGTTGAGGCTCGTATAATCGATGCACACCCTCAGCTTTCCGTTCTTTTTGGGGACCACTACGGGATTGGCGAGCCATCTGGGGTAATAAATCTCCCTGATGGCCCCGGCCAGAAGAAGCTTCTCTACTTCCTCGTTTATGGCATCGGCATGCTCTGGACTGACACGGCGCCCCTTTTGCATCACGGGCTTGGCATTCGGGTTGACGTTTAATTGATGGCAAGCGAGGTCGGAACTGATGCCTGGCATTTCGCTTGGACCCCACGCAAAATTGTCGAGGAATTGGAGAAGGAGTTCGACGAGGTCGGTGACCTCAGGTTTGGTAAGCTTTTCACCCACCATAAAAAAGTGGTCCTCGTCATACCCCGGGATTCGGATCTTCAGCAGTCCCTCCTCTACCTTGTCTTCGGCCTCAGGCCCCATCTTTTTATTTAGTTCCTTTAGCAGCTTAGGATCTTCTGCCTCGATATTCATGGCACTTTGGGTCGACACCATCTTTTTGCCGGAATACACGGCCATGGCACAGCTCCTTGAGACTTTCTGGTTTCCCGAGATGGTTTCCACACCAGAACCAGCTGGATACTTAACCTTTTGGTGTAAGGTGGAGGAGATTCCATCCATTCCATGGAGCCACGGGCGCCCCAATATCACGTTGTAAACAGAGGGGACATTCACCACCGTGAACTCCACGCTCATAACTTTCGTACCAGTTTTCACGGGCAAGGTTATGTTACCTTTGGGCCGGACGGCCTCCGAGTTGAATCCGTACAGGGGAGGGACGTCGGTTTCCAACTGTTCCTCTTTGAGTCCCATCTTTCGAAAGAGGTCTTCAAAGAGTATGTTGACCGACGCTCCTTGATCAACGAGGATCCGTCCTACTGCGCATAGGCCTATCTGTGCCGAGATAACGAGGGCATCAGTGTGGGGCACGTCCACCCCCACCAAGTCGAAGTCGGCGAAGCTTACATCCGGCTTGGAATTGCGCTTATACTTTTTCCGAGGGCTTGAGCTTTCTGCGAGGCAGACGTGCTGCTTCATCAATGCTTCCCGTGCTGAGGTTCTTTCTGCCCCATTCTGGATTGACCTCTTGGGCCCAGAGTGAATGACATGACAGATCATCACAGGTGGGGGGAGGTCCCGCTGGCTCTCGTCGACCCTTTCTCCATCTCGGTCAGATTCTCTTCGTGATTTGACATATTTATCCATCAGGCCATCCCGGACCCATCCCTCGAGCCTGGCCTTCAGGCCATGGCACTCGTTGGTATGATGGCCTCGACCCCTGTGGTATTCACATATTTTGTCGTTAGGCCCAGGGGCCGGCTCGTTCCGTAGCGGGAGAGGCCAAGAGAAGAAAGGCTCGTTCTCAATCTGGTTAAGAAGGTCGACGAGAGGTAGGCGAAAGGTAGTGGAATAGGCAGCGTCCGACCCCGAAATGACAGGGGTTTGATGCCCAGGTCGGGGATCCTCTTTTCTTCTTTTAGGGGCCGGTTGAAGGTTTCTTCCCGTTCGCGGCCGCTCCATCCTTTCCGCTATAGGCCGGTTTCTTCGAGGGCTCGTCGTGATGAACCGATCCCTTGGCTGGTCGATAAGAGCTACGGAGCGCGTCGCCCCAGCCGACCTCATGTCCTTCTCTATGTCAATGTGCTGCTTTATGAGGGACCTGAGCTGGGGGACGGAGCTGGGTGGAGTTGCTATCATCTCGTTTCGGATTCTGCTGCCCACGACCATGTTTTGTCTGAAAGCAGCTATAGCGGTGGAATCGGGGCAGTCCGCGCACTCCGCGTGTTTCAACCAGAACCGACTATCGTAGTTCTCAAGGGTTTCTTTTGATTGGACCCTCACTTGATAAAGCTGTTCCGGCTGAGTAACCCTCTCTTTCAAGTTTATGAACCTATGAGCAAAGTCGTAGGCTAGATCGTCCCAACAATGGACGGAGTTGGCAGGCAGGGACTGGAACCATTTACTAGCAAGCCTCCCCAGGCTGGCGGGAAAGCACCGGCACATCAGTTGGTCGAGGTGGGACCAATGGTTCATCTGATATCGATAATGGCGAAGGTGAGCTTCCGGATCGGAGTCTGCATTGAAGGTTTGGAAGACGGGGGCGACGAAGTTTCTGGGGGGAGCACTGTACTCGATATCATCCGAGAACGGGGTGCTACGGGTGGAGGCTACGATCTTCATTGCTGCCTCACCGGCAGCGTCGTGTCGTCCACGGCGTCCCCTTCTTCGTGTTCGGGGAGATTTGTTAGTATGGGCACGACTCGATTCCGGTCGGGAGCTTCGGCTGTCCTCGTGCCTATGGAGTCGGGAGTGTATGCTTCGCTCGTCGTTTTGACGGGAATTCCCTTCGCGGGAGTGCTCCGACTCCTCACCCCTAGTTGGCTCCCTGGGAGTCTCTAGGGGGGGTCGTCGGCGGGGTCCTAGTCGGGACATCACACTCTTAGTGGGTCTGGGGGCCGGTTCGCCTTGGCTTACGTCTTGGAGGACGGGCTCGGGCTCCGGTGCCATCAGCGTGGCTATCAGTGCCTTCTGGGCTGCAAGCGCGACGAGTTCCTTTTGATGGATATCGAGCATCATTTCGGTCAGTTCGGCTCGCGTTCGGGGGGTCGCAGCTATCGCGGCTAAGGGGGTCGGACCACTAGTACCCGCGGTTCTGGGAGTCTCATCAAAGGAGAGTGTCCTCGGCATTCCGAGGACGTGAGGGGGTCGGGATGACGGAGTATCGAAGCGATTATTGCCAGACATGTTTATTTAGGTCCTGTGTGTCGAAGCTAACGCGTTTTTCTTTCCCACAGACGGCGCCAATTGGCGAGCCTGATTTTCTTCCCAAGCTCGGCTTAATCGATTCGCGTCGGCTCCGATCTTTCACGGTATCCGGAGTAATATACGACGGCTAGGGTGACGGGATGGCCTTCGTGCCTGCGCAAGAAACAAACAGGGGCCCGGGGTATGTACCGGGTTTTCCCTCTCCGACGATCAAGTCAGTATCGGTATTAACGGAAAGTAGGAATATAGTTAAGGGGGAGGGATCGGGCCGGTTACAAGCTGTCCTATCGAGTGGTACAGACGGTGTTCAAGGGGGGATCCGGGTTGTGTAGGCTTTATCTCTCTTCTCTGTCTTTTTCGCGTCCCCCTCTAAGTGGTATTAGTGGGGGTATTTATAGTGTGATCAGAGGCGTATTAGCCCTTGGATCACTGTACTGTGAGATGCTGATCCAACGGCGTCAGGTCATTTATGACTCTGACAAGGGTACTATCCTCTTCCGGGGCCCACAGGGAGGTGGCCTGTGATTGGGCCACGTCGATGAAACGCCAGGAGGGTCCCCCAGGGGGGGGTCAGCAGCATTAATTGGGGAAGCGTACTCGACACGCTTCTTTGGGCCGGCCTAGCTTCACCCCGTTTGGTATTGAGCCGGGGTGATGATACATCCGCTGTATAGGGCCCCGGATTGTATCTTTCTGTAGTGATATCGGTCCGGACGAGGGGACACTGACATTCCCTCGCCAATCAATGTACATTTTGTTAAAATACGTTGCATCTCCACTGTTTTGGTCTATATATATAATATAATAAGTGAAATTCATGTAGTTTTGTGGAACACTCAAATACTACACATTTTTGTAAAACATGTGGCCACAGCCCACAATATTGCGAATAAATAGAGAACCAAACCGCTATGAAATCGATCATTTCGATTTCTTGTCTTCTATATATATGTTGCTTTTTGCTAGGGCCATAGGTGATTAAGAAATGAGGTACAATGATATTGGCTTGTGAAATGACTTACAAAACAGAACCTTCATCGCATATAGGAACGACACTAGATCTTGGTGACTAATTACTATATACACCGATTTTGTGTTTTTATCAAGTAAAACCCCAGTATGTATCATCTATAGTTTTTTTTTTTTTTTTTTTTTAAATTATGCATATATTAACACTAGTAATTGAGCCTCACGCGTTACGTGTTTAAGGCGTATTAATGCAATAAAAATATATAAAATATGTATAGTTATGATATAAATATGTGGATAATAAAAAAAAAAAACATAGTTTAAGATTTAAAAGAATGTTTGGTTATTAAACAATGATAAATGATTTTATTAGTTTATATTTTTTATATTTTTATGTGAGTATAATATTATTGTAATTAATATAAAGGTGTATGGATATTTTTGAAAAAAGTGGCTAAATTGGACAGACTCATTTGACATAAATTGACTTATTATAATAGAATGATTAGCTATAAGACAAATAAGAACCCTTAAAAAAAAAAACTAGACAAATCCGAGTCGATCAAAGATCATAGTTGATGAGCCAATTTAAAAACATACAAAACTTATGAATTAGTACGAGCATAACGTGCTAGACAGTTTGCCGGTTTGTTTGTCGATTTCGTGATCCATACGAAACTCCATTTCGTCTCTTCGTTAACAGAGTGAATGTCTCCGAGTATCATCTATAGTCTATACAGTCTATTATCTACATGACTACATCAATGTTTTAATAGTATGCGAAATCGTTGTTTTAATGCCCAAAAAGAATTAAAAATTTCCTCTTACTACGAGCTCGAGCTTTCTAAAATAGTACGTAGGGAAGGAGCATTTCTAAAAATAATGAGTACATTGCAACTCCAAATAAGAGTAAAATAAAAAGCAAGAATAGGTTCCAAAATCAAAACGCACTCGAACCAATATTTACCAGTCTGACCACAAAAATTAATTGCTACGTTTGAATATCTGTCGTGGTGACATTACTGATTTATTTGGAAATATGGAACTGCCAAAGCATTCGTATAATTGTCTGTCTAAAATGAGCAAATTTTTACATCTTGCAATAGTGTTAGTATGATGGAGGTAGGCCACATTTTTCTCATACAACAGGCCTGCCAAAATATGATGCAAAGGTCAACAAAAAAGGCCCACAACAAATATTATTATAGCCTTTTCTCTCCATATATTTTTATGATTTTTCCCATTTCTTGAATGCATAATTTGTTATGTTTTGAAAATAGTGTTATTTAAGTGTTTAAAACAATTTCCCATAAAAAAAATATCGAAATTTTTAAGCATAAATCTTTTTTTATATGAGGTTATATGTATGAGTGTAAATTTGATATGATTTAATTAACAACCAAAAAGGGCTATTTCAAAAATAAAAGATATAAAATTTATTAAAAGAAATTGACTCTTATTTTGATACGTTCCAAAATAAAAAAGAATTGTATGTGATATTTATTGTAAAATTGGACAATTATCTTGACAAGAGGAAATAGTTATTTCTAGATACAATTTAAGTGATTTGTCCTCTTCTCATATTTCTTTTGATTTACACTTTTTGCGATTTTGAGATTCCTTTCGGATCACAGACTTTTGGACATCTAAGGGCTAAATGGAATCTGCACTAGCTAGCTAGCACAACCGGTTAAATTCCTAAAATGGGCAGTTTGTGCATAAGAAAGTTTTCGATAATGGTGATTATTAGTTAGTATGGCGATAATGGCGATTATTAGTATGCCTACACGTCTTTCAAGTAATTAATTAGAACTAATGGTGAATTCAATACAGTTCAGTCAGATTAAAAGTAGACGTGAATTTGTTGCAATCAGACCATATTATTCATAAGTTTTTTGTTTTGTTTATGGAACTGGATACAACATGTGTTTTAATGAAGAAGTTACAGGGAATGAACTATTTACAAGTTAAAAGGGCTACATCATCTGTCATATTGTGTAGAAACCAAAAAAAAAATCTATGTATTTTGTTGAAAATTTATGATTATAGTTTTTCAGTACCTCACATGATTACAAAATAGTATACACATACAATTTAGCTCCACTCACCACAAAATCCCACTTCCGTCACTAAATTACAAGAAATATATGACATTGGCACGTTGCTATAACTCTTGATCACATTTGCTCTCTCTATACGGCTTGCGACTATAATTTTCTCCTGTATAATTCGAGCAAAGGATGATGAACAATGTGAACCAACATTCGCTTTGCGAGAAGACTGTTTAGCATGATTGTTTTGTGCTTTAGTTTTAGTTTAACTAATGTTTAAACTGTAATCCATTTGGTTTATCCACAACATCTTGGTGTGAATACATTCCTTTCAATTCTTGTTTTTCAGTTCATATTCGGTTGAGAGAGAAAAAGGGTGGTCAACAAAAGATGCCACAAACATACATCGCATTTTGTTTTGATACTCAGCAATTTATAAGAAGATTAGTTATCACCTACTAAGACGGGGCTAGAAATGAAATGAAACGAGACGAAAACAGTCAATTTCATTTTCGTTTCGTTTAGGTTTTTCATTTCGTTTTCGTGACGAAATGAAAAACTTTTTTTCTCATTTTCGTTTCGTCTCATAAACCCATTTTTTCTCATTTCGTACTTTTTTGTATCGTATCGTCTCGAATAATTATTTTTATTAAGAAACAGCATTGCATTAACCTCCATCATAAAAAAAAATGTTTTACTAATAAAATTACAATATGTTACTTAACAAAATCTATCATGTCATATAATATTTTTACTATACATTTATTATATATATATATATATATATTTATTTATTATTATACAAAAACAAAATATAATGAAACGAAAAGTGTCTTGATCATTATCATCTCGTTTACTAAACGAAATATATATTTTATTATCATTTCATTTAGTAATGAACGAAAACGATACGAGCTTTTAACGAAATGAACACGAAATTTTTTACGTAATTTTTGCCTCATTTGCTGCCCTATCTAAGACCAAGGTATACATAGCGTCCCATAATTACGCGTTATATCATTATTTACATATTACATAGTAAAGAGGAACAACAGGCAACCGAAAGAAGGAATAAAGGGAGATCTTCACTAAAATAAAATCGAACTTTACCAACTCGGTCAATTTGTGACACAAATATATCACACGTTCCCCTTAAGTTAAAAGCCAACCTCTCACAGTTTCTTCGATTGATGATATATCCTTTGTTGTTCTAGATACGATTTTTATTTGGGCTCAGTCAAGTCCATATATGAAGTGGTTCCTTGATTGAGCTATAACATTGGCTCAATTATTCAACATGGTAAAGGGAGCCTAGTATTGTCTATGTTTACAATTAAACCAAAAGCCTAACATTTCTATTGTGCCTATAATAGTGTTTAGTGCTTGCAAATCACCTATTATGGACGGTGATTAATGACAAATATGATGAGCTGATGAGTCAATTCGGATTAAAAGTAGTTTTCATTAAGAGTCGTATATTAAAGCAACCAACAAAACTTGTTCCTAAGACGACTTGACTCGTGATCCTGGGCAGGGTTTGCGATCACATATGCGTCAAATTCAAAGGGGTATCCATCGAATTAAAAGAAATAGATGCAGTAATTTAAAAAGATAAAAACAAGAAGGGACACGCTTCAAATCTATGACTATGAGGAGCAAAAATGTGTTAGAACTTATAATTGAATCTATGAGAAAACCAAGAACTTGCTCTCCCTTTGAGAACTATAGTCTAGTACGCCCGACACTATTGCGAAACCTCCATGTTCAAAAAAAAAAAAAAACCTTACATATTAAAAACGTGTATATGACAATGTTCATAATATGATAAAATGGTAATCGTATTTTCTGTCTGATTTGGGCACCTAATCCCGGTAAAAAAAAAAAAAAAATCCCTCGAACAAGTCTTTTCAAAATGGATATGTGAACTGTCGAAAATGGTTAAGTTATTAAACATATACAAAACTGGCACAAGTAAGATATTAGCTTAGTTGGTCAAGATACAAAGTTTGATTAGAAAGGTTTGAGGTTGGATCCACACTGTTTACTAAGATTTTGTTTTTGAATTTTAAGCTTAGGTAAAAATAAATTTATGAGCATTCCAAAATTTGAAACTGGAACCTATAAAAAGAGTGTGGAGCCTTCCCCTGCGCCATGGGTGCAAATTATAATTATTTTTACACCAAAATTTATATAAATTACATAAAAAGTTACATATATGTAGCATTTTTTTTTAAAAAAAACTGGCTTATGTTTGACCGACGATACCTAAGCTCAGGAGCTGTTGTGGCTGAGGTCAGGGCCGGCCCTATACGTGAGTAGCATGCATTGTAGTGAAATTATTCAATTATCTAAGGACCAATGAAGTATTAATTTCTCAATTTTACCACCGTACTCGTGGTGCAACCAGTGAGTTTTTTCTTTTCAAACCAAAACTCCATTCGGAAAAATAAATGAGTATTGTTATATTCATTTAAAAATTTTACCTAAAAACCTTAACCGCTGACGTGGTGGACTAGCTGTACCAATTATGCATTAAATAAAAATATGATTTTAATATCGAAACAAAAATGATTGGTACACTTAATCCGTCACATCAACGGATAAAGTTTTTGGGTAACTTTTTTGAATGGTTATATCATTTCTCAAAATAAATCTAAGTAAACATCATCATCATCTATCTCGAATGCAAAGTAAGTATCTCCCTAATTATGGAAGAAGTGATCAGTTTCATGTAAACACGTTGAGTTAACCATATTACAATATGCAACCAGTGAGTTGATTAGTAACAATAACAAGTAACAGTTTTTCTTCAATTATTTTATATTGTAATGAGTACTGAGTCGCGACTGTCTACCCAACTTTATATTCTTGTGCAAGTGGCCTAATAAAACATATGAATATGATGCTCTTGTATCAAAAGTTTCAAAATAAGAACAAATATGTGGCTAACGGAAAGTTATATAAACAACCCCGGTGGTGGGGCACAATGTCGTAAGTCCAAAATTGGATCTGTCAAAATAATAATAAATTAATAAAAGTATCGTCATATAATATTAGTATGATCGTATGTTTGTAATTTCTCATTTGCTAGTGTTTATATAAGAACAAAGAAAGTTTTGTTTGCCAATGTTTATCTAAATCGGATTATAATATCGGTTGTTGAATGCAATAATTAACAAAATACGTCTTATCCCAATAATTAGTTTTCATAGTTAGATGATAGCTATTAGCTCATCTCAGCACTAGAGCTAATAATGTAAGAGGTGAATGCAAATAATATTATTCTGTTTATTTGGTAGAAGTACTTGAAAATCAAATGGCTATAATACATGAAACAGGCTAATCAAATCTATATCCTTAAGACTTTCCTGGTACATTTTTAATACTTTAGGTTATACCTAGACTCGTTATAAACTCAAGTCCATTTAGCTTGTCAGCTTAAACCATGAAATTTTCTGTTTTCATATGTACACGTAAACAAGCTAGAGTGATAGGTATCGAGCAAAACGAACACATGATCAAGGCTCCGTCAATGACCGTTTAATGAAAAGTTCATGTTCGTTTACTAAAAAAACTTCATAAACTATAAACACTCCGCATACATAAGAAAAGATTTTTTTAAGAACAGATTGAATGGAACAAAATTGTTTACATCAACATAATTGAGGATGAACATGAACAATCATGAGGATAATACTTGCCCATTTTTCATGTGTAGACTGATTGACTTGTAAAAATATTGCTATAATGAATGGAACAAAATTGTTTACATCAACATAATTGTAACTAATTAACTTATAATTCTATTAGAGATGAACTCCCATTTTCAGCTTTTATTATATTTCATCATTATTTTATGGAATTGATTTTTTTAATTTATACTTAAAAAAAAAAAAAAAAAGTTAGATCGCAGACGAAATTAGTGACAGATTTTACTTTCTAACGCTCTAACCGGGAACGACATGACAACTAATTCCAATTTTACTGACAGATATTGTAATTTAACGATAAATTTTTAACAGATTTGACCGTAACATTTTTTTTTATAGTGTTTATTTTTTTTTGTTTTATGTCAAGTCGAAACAATCATTGGACTTGGGAACAAAGGCTAACCTCATTTGTTTGAAAATAAACAATAAAAAAATGAGTGAAAATAGTCGGATCAGACAAAGATGTCTCGAATTTTGGACCGCCATTATTATACTATATCTTTGGACCGCCATTATTATACTATATCTTTTTTTGTAGAACAACCATATCAGATTATCATGTAATTAATTATTTAGTTGAATGTGATGGAGTCTTTAAATCAGGGTTAAAAGCGACCCATACGGTATAGATTGAAACCGATACATAATAATATCGTTTGACAAACTTTTAAATATATTATTTTTTAATATAAACTAATAAATCATATAAACAAGAAAAAAACCAACGAAGTTAACTAGATAAGTAAGTTACAAATTAAAGCAACAATTTTATTTGAAATAAACTAAAATAAGCTAAGCAGTAAGTTTACTCAACTTGATTTATACATGTAAATAACAATATAGATATTCCGTAAACAAGCTACTAAACAACTAACTAATTTTAAAAGCCACAATTGATTTATAGATGTTCCATTATTGTTGAACGTTGTTCTTCTAATCGATTATTTTAATGATAATAAAATTTGTAAAACATGATAAAAGCTCGTTTTGTGTACTAATCATTTATCTAGCGTGTTAAAGGTTTGAAATGATAGATTACGTAAATACCAAACCATCGGTTCAAGTGGAACCTCAATCGGACTCAAAACGAACAAATTACAAGCTTTCGAAGAATAAACGAGACAACCGAGAAACTGTCAGAATAAAACAACCGATCGTTTTGGAAAAACGACCGATCGTTTATGATCCAAATTCTTCCAGTGAGGTCGTCTGAAAAACGACCGATCGAAATGGCCAAATCGACCGATCGTTTTTGGTCCAATTTCTTCTAGTGAGTTCATAAGAAAAACGACCGATCGTTTTACAGAAAACGACCGATCGTTTTACAGAAAACGACCGATCGTTTTCTGAAGAATTTCAAAAAGTGTTTTTTCACTTATTCTGGAAAATTGGGTAACTGCTGAAAACCGGTGGATAAAAGGATAACACATCATGCAACGGTAACAAGCCCAAAATCCTTCAAATATCCCCCAAATTCCAAAAGAAAAATTAACCCAATTCACACACAAATTCAAGTTATCAAATTCAAGATCATACAAACTTATACTACAAATTCTCTCATTTTTATTCATAAATATTCTTGAGTGTAATATTATTGTAATGTTATAAACACCAAGATATTATTTGTTAGTGAGTGATTCATTTCAAATTCAAACTTGTAAAAGTGATTTATAAACTCATTTGTGAGCGAGTGATCGGGTAGAGGCTTTATAAGCAAGTGTAGCTTAAAAGTTCTAGGTCTTTTCATTCGGGATACTCATAGAGTGAAGGGGAGCTTAATCGGTCGATTAGCTCGTTAGGGTGTAATCTTGGGAAGAAGATTCTAGTGAAACACTCGGTAGTGTGAATACCGAGGAGAGGACGTAGGTGCGTTTTTCCGAACCTCTATAACTCTTGTGTTATTTCTTTTCCTTTAACTTTTACTTTCCGCACTTATTTATTGCTTATTTTGTTTGCTTGAATAGCTTAAAAATAACATTAATAGTTAACACAAGTGTTTAGTTCTTAAATTCTACTAATTAACTTAGTTAATAACTCATAGGTTTTATTCCGCGAAAATCGTACGAAAACTTTATTCACCCCCCTCTAAGTTTTAGACATTTACGGACCAACACATTAAGAATTTATCTTAATAAAGAACTAACTAAAAAATTTTCAAAATTAAATAGTATATAACTTTTTCTAATAAAAAACTATTAAAAGTATCCTAATTCTTTTAAGTAATTAACTGTTGTTAAGCAAACAAGTATAGAATCAATAAACTACAGTATCTTATTAATTTTACATACTAGTTAAATAGTTAAGATAAAAAAGAAAGATTAAGAAAGAAAAAAAAAAAAATCAGCTGTATCAACTTACTTGTATTGGGAATAACAATTATGATAGGGTGATGTATAAAGAATTGAATTTAGGGTTTGTTAGTGTTAAAATCGCTGATTATATATAGAGAGAATCTTGTATATTTATAATAGATATGATATTTAGATGAAATGGTAATTTTTTAATTAACTTAATACCCCACGGTTATTTTGATAAATTTTGTGTGAAAGTCAAGGATAATTGACCCCTATATACCTGTAACTAAGGCCGGACGAAAAACCGGAAAAACCGAACCAAACCGAACAAAAAAAAGACCGAAACCTAAAAACCGAAATTTTTTTGGGTCGGTTTCGGTTTTCAATAAAACCGAAACGAAAAAGATAGAAACAGAAAAAGAACCAAAACTGAACCGAAACGAAAAAAACCGAAACCGAAAAATATGTTCGGTTAAAATAGAACCGAACCGGATCGAAGCCAACCCTACCTCTAACAGTTACGCCCCTGCTTTTGATGGGGTTCTTTTGTCAGTTTTCGAAATGTTATCCACTTATCAAAATGTCGAGTCACTCTTTTGTCAGTATTCGCAATCATGGATGTTTTGTTAACATTGGTCGAAATTACATTCCATGTGGACCATGTCACTTCTTTAATTCATTTATATATGTTGCACTAATTTTTGTTTTTTTTGAAATAATATATGTAGCACTATGTTATGAAAATAAGATGCCATTTAGCTGGCTATCTTATTAATGATTTGTATTGTACCTCTTACATTTGTTTGGTGATAAGGATCAAAATACGGTCATGTCCTGTAGCTTTTTCGCTATTCATTCTTTTACAACGGAGTAACACATCGTAAATTTGGTCCACTATTATTTAAAATGTGTCATATATTAAAAACTTAACAACTATTAATTGGAGAACTCAAATATAACCAGTTTAAAATTAAAACTAAAAAATAATATTAATTGACACACATAAAAGTATCTACAATAGTTACATTAAGTAATTTGTTAGATAAAAAATTTAGTTAACAACCAAAATTTGTTTAACATTAGTTATGTTAAATCAACCATTAAATTTACTTTGTTTTAAAAAATAATTAAAGTTAACAAGATTTTTAATTGATAATATGACAAAAATATAAAAACCCCTACCAAAAAAATAACTGTTCGACCTTTTTCTTCGTAAATAATTTCTGCCTCTGCGTGCATATCACTACTAAATAGCAGTTTATCTTTGTGAGGGATGTGACATGTCAACTAATTAACAAGGGAAATAGTATATTCTAATTAAAAAATAAATAAGTTTGTTAAAATTAAACACTAATGTGAGTTATGAAATTAACATGCATATGTGATATTTAAAACATATTTAAGTGATAATGTGGCATGATTTAATAAGAAAATTTTAATAAAACTAGTATAAATAGTATTACCGGACGAAGTTTATGTAATTGTTTTTACTTACAAATGTAAGGGTATGCCCATACTATTACGGGTCCATCTTCACATTAATAAATTTTATAATACCAAGAGAAAAACTGAAAAGTTTACCTTTATGTCGAGTAAATTTATGGGTAAAATACATATTACCTCCATGTAATATGGTACATTGTCTAAAAAACTTCATGTGTACTTCCAAGTTTGAATTATAGCCCCATGTACTATGTAATATTTGCAGTTAACCCCCCTGTCAAGTTTTAAAATGGTGTAACTTCATGTTTGTGGGTTTGCTTTATAAATTGTTAGAGTATATATAATTGATTTGCAAAACACCATAAAACATGGAGCTACTTGCATTTCTCCTTTAATCTATCAATATAGGGACTTGGCGTGCGAGACTTCTTTCTATAAGAGGAGTACTCACACTCATAAACAATGAACATTTAGGCCTTGTTTGGTTGCAACTTTTCACGGTGAGATTATACTTTAAATCTCGTGTATCCTACAAAATATGTGTTTGGTTACAATTTTTGTTTCGAGATTATGTGTCATGTTTCCACTACAATTGACCCTAAATGAATGTATTTGAAAAGTCATGTGAGTGTGGTATTGATAGTCCCAGGATTATTAGTACAAATATATTTTCGAGTACATTTCTTATACTAGTTGGACTCATAATCCCATGATTACTTATCCCGGAACCAAACGAGGCCTTAGATGCTTTTGTAAATCATCTAGTAGCTGATATTCTACAAGATATTTTTTAAAAAGAAAATTATGATTTAGTAAAGTAAAAACTATTTTTCCAACACAGAAAACTCAAATAAAAAATATATATAGAATTCTAGTTGAAACTAGCATAAATTTAAGTATTAGTTAAAATAAAAAAAAAAACTAAAAACTATATTTCCAACACAATAAAACACAAATAAAAATTTAGAACCCTAATTGAAATTAACATAAAATTAAATATTAATTAAAATAAATAAAAAACTAAAAACTACATTTTCAATACAATAAAATCCAAATAAAAATATAGAACTCTAATTGAGACTATTATAACCTTAAACATTAATTAAATAAAACACTATTGGTTATAATAATTTTTATTATTAAAACGGGATACGATTCCGTCTAACAAATAAAACAAACCCGAGATTGAGATAATTTGACAAAAAACTATTGATTATAATAATTTTCATCAATTATTGATTGATCTCTACTGATTATATTCTTTAAAGAATAAGAAAATATACCATTGGCATATGTAATTTATTGATTGAGATCTTTAAAGATATGATGGGCAGGGCAAAGGAAGGAGAGAGGGATTAAAGAGGAATAGAGATTTAATCTGCTGTTTTTTTCTTTTATCGTACTATGTTTTATGGGTAATTAGTATAAATATACTGTATACCTATTTTATTAACAAAAATATACACTCAAAAAATTAAATTATTAAAAACATATATTTAATTAATAATTAATAAAAAATAAAAAATAAAAAAGTTTATTCATCCCTTCCAATCTGTTTCCTCTCTCTCCTCCTTTCATTTCTTCTCCTTCTCTCTTTCCTCCGATCTCTCTCATCCTCATTCTCATTCTCTCCGATCCCTCTCTTCCTTCTTATCACTCTTTCCTATCTCTCATCATTACTCACTTTTTCCAATCTCTCTCTTCATCATTTCTCTATTTTTTCGATCTTTTTTTCTCTTTCTTCTCTTTTCGATCTCTCTCTTGCGTGAAAATTAAGATGAATACATATGTCAGAATGAGCGGCGAGGTCGAAAACTTGAGATAAATGTCGACGGAGATGCGGTCGTCGAAGGAGAGACCCACGACGACGACGACGTGATAGTTCGAGATCGGAGTATGGATAAGAGTTGTATTTGTTAATTAGTGTATAATGTTGAAAAATAAGTGTATCAATTACGTGAATTAAGTATATGAAGTTGAAAATTATATATATGAATTATGTAGGTAAATATATGAATTATGTAAATTGGGATATGAATTTTGAAAATAAGGGTGAACTTTACGAATGAGGAATCAAGATATGAACTTTTGAAATAAGGGTATAAATTTTTGGAATAAGGCTGTGATAAAAAATATAAATTAGAGTATGAACTTTTTAAATAAATGTATGAAATTTTGGAATAAGGGTATGAAATTTTGGAATGATGGTATGAAAAATACAAATTAAGGTTATGAACTTTTGAAACGAGAGTATGAACTTTTGGAATAACGGTATGAACTTTTGGATATATTTTTGTTAATTATAAATTTTTGAATATATATTTGTTAATTTAGTTTTAAAAGTAATATATTTTGTTAATTTATCCATATTGGATTACAACTATTATAAACTTTTAAAAAAAGCATCCAACGTATCATATATTAGGAGTCTGGCTTCCCTTTTTCTCAATCAATTTGAAGCTTATAACATGAAACCATATAAATGGTTTAGAGATATAAATGGAAAAACTCTTGGATTTATTCCTACTACGGAGTATATATATGATAAACTTCAGGCCGACGTGCGGTTTTCAATTGTGCATTATGTATTTACAATTTACAAACTAATTATAGTAAGTTTCACATGAATGCAATTGAGTTTTATTTTCAGTAGAAATAGTTATGTCTAGTATAAATTTTACTCTTTTTGTTTTTATTTTTCTTCAAAGTCTAACCTACCGAACCGTACTATTACCAAACTAATTGCGATTAGTTTGGGTTGGGTCGCTTTCAATTATTATTATGATCCCAACCGAATCTAACCAAACCAAAACCGAAACAGGACTACTAATACTACACTAATACCAAATAACTATTATACTAAGCAAATGAAACTTATTGTAATTCTTACTGATCGGATATATAAGTCACTCCGCTACCCTTTTCTAACCCAAACAAATTAGCAATCCAATATTTCTATTTTTATTTAATCGATGATAGGTCCCTCTGAAATAGAAGTGTTTCGTCAAATAATGGTCATATTAACAACATATACCGTCATAAGACATGAAAAATTTGCAATAAAGTTATGAAGCGTGTAGAATGACTCAAGATTGTTTTATTTCGGTAACACTTGTAATAATTCTTATAAGTTTTTATTATTATTTCTAATTTAAATATGTTGTAATAATTTCGTTTCAAACCATTCAAGTGGGTATCCCACCAATTTGTATAAAAAAATAAAATACTAAACAAATGGAATTTAACTAAAATCCAAATGTTACACGTGCAAAAAGATCCAAAAAGACAAGTTATAAAACAAACTCTTAAACACTCAAATATCCTAAACTCAAGTCAGTTAGTTGTAACCACCACTCCCTCTCAAACCCAACAAATCTCATAAAAAAATCCATTTAACTCAGATGCATAAATACTTTCCATGGACCTTAACCCTTCTCCTAACCCTTTCTCATGCAACCACATCACAGTTCCCATGCACACCACCACACCATAACACTTACCCCTTTTGTGACACTTCTTTATCTCTCTCAGAAAGGGCCAAGGCTCTTGTTTCTTCACTTACCGTTTCGGAGAAGATTGGACTTCTCGGAAACAATGCTTCGGCTGTTTCCAGAATTGGGTTACCGGCTTTTGAGTGGTGGTCGGAGTCGTTACATGGGATTAATGATAATGGTCCCGGGGTTTCGTTTCTTGGCGTCATTCCTTCCGCCACTGTCTTCCCACAGGTACTATCATCAGTTTTTTTTTCCCGTCAAATAGGGGCTTGAACGCTAATTTTTGAAGATATTGATCGAAATTTATAGGAATTTTTACCTTTTCATCGATTTTTATCCCACTGACTTGTGACTATCTCCACCCAATTCATTTCTTGACTATCATAATGGTGGGTTTTTTTCGCGGTGTTATTCCTTCGGCTACTGGCTTCCCATAGGTACCATCATCAGTGACGGAACCAGGAATTTTAAATGGGAAGGGTAGATATTCTAAATAATTCTTTTCATAGTGAGAGTTTTTTCCGTAAAATGGGGGCATGAACCCTAATTTTTGAAGATTTTGATCAAAATTAATATAAAAAGTTTGTTTTTTTATCAAATCATAGAGGGCCCACGACTCCCGTATATATCCACATACTAATTGGAGTAATACAGTGAGATTCCTCTTTTTTATGTGTAATTAATAACCCTCACTTTGGTTAAGGTCAGGACGGATTCAGGAAACCCAAAGGGGCTGATATTAAGTGCTTATTTTCACTATATTATATAATGGTGGTTCTTGAATGAATTACTGATTTTTGTGTCCGATACTTGTTCTAATTAGTAGTTTTTTTATCACCAAATCATTGGGTTCTAGTCTTTTTGAGTCACTCAAGTAAAACATATCTTCGCAAATACTAATTTGAGTAATACAGTGAAATTCCCCCTTTATTATTCATTAATATAGAATTAAAAGCCCTCAAAGGGACCGATATTAAGTGCTTATTTTCAGGAAAAAAGAAAATTTATTTTTCATAATTGTTTTTCCAAAATGAGAGGGCCGATGTTCCAACTATCTCCAACTAGTTACTTCCTTGGTTGACTTAACCATTTGAGCGCCATGAATCACACCCCAGTGGTGAGTCGTGAGTGTGATAATATTGCTGTTTGATTGCCCTTCTAAAAGGGAAAAATGGAGAAAGGTGAGTGTTTAGAGGTTAAAATAGGGCCAATCTTTCTTGAAAAGTTGTTGTTTTTGCTACTCGTATATATTACTGTTTGATTCTCCTTGTTTTGGAGCTGATGTTGTTTGAGAAGATCAGACAGATCGTTCGGGCAACAAATAGGAGTAGGCTAAAAGAGTTCCCACCCTCGCTTATTAAGAAGAACCCGAAATTTAGCATGTACTTTAGTAAGAATTCTGTCGATTTTAGCTTTTCATCCCCGCATATAAAAATGCAATTCAGCCAGTGATCTTATTTCGTTTGATTCATATTCTTTTCATGGAATAATTGAGTTTTAGTCACTTAAATATTAAATAAAGTAAGGTCTTTAACAAATACTAGTATAAGAAGTTTATCAAAGTAAGAAAGGGCTATATTTGAAATGTACACCAAGGACCCTCAAACCACCGCCACCATGCATACGCCTGTCGGATTTCGAAGGACGTCTGAAACCTCAATTACGCATTTACGTCCCTTTGAAATAGCCAGTTCTGCCAGGAAGCAGCTCAGCAGCTCTGAGGGAAATTAAGCATTTTTTTAGAATTTAGGTCTAGTTACAGATGTAACAGATCCAAGTACTACATAGTAATTTTCTGGCTCATCAACTCAAACTTGTCCTCTAAAGAACCACTCTGATTCATAAGGTATCAGTCCAATTCCCTGCATATGATGTTCGGCACTTGTATATAATTCCCTGAAGTTGAAAAAATGAAAAATCGAAAATGCATGTTTCTTTTTAACTTTCTTCATAATTTCTAAGACTTATTGCAAAAATTTCCATGTGCTTGCAGGTTATAGTCACAGCTTCTTCATTCAACCGGACCCTATGGCGAACCATTGCTAATGCCATTGCAATTGAAGGTAGAGCAATGTACAATGTGGGCCAAGCCGGCTTAACCTTTTGGGCCCCAAATATTAACATTTTTAGGGACCCAAGGTGGGGGAGAGGGCAAGAGACCCCAGGGGAGGATCCTATGGTAGCTGCTGCTTATTCTATCGAGTATGTAAGGGGGTTTCAAGGCGAGAATCCTATGTCTAGAGAGGGAGGGAGAGACAGATTCGATGAGAGGAGAGTGATGATCGAGGAGAAAAAGAGTCATGAAGGAGACGGGTTGATGTTATCGGCTTGTTGTAAGCATTATACGGCTTATGATTTAGAGAAATGGGGAGGTTATACTAGATATGACTTCAATGCTGTGGTAAGATAATACTTTAGTTATCTTTATTTATTTGCTTTTCTTCAGTTTCAGAAATCAGAACTATTTGCACTTTCTTGGGTTTGATCTGTATGAGTGAGATATCAATTTAGTTAGGATGCGATCAGTTGTGAAGCTAGAAAGCCTCTTTTTTTTTTGTAATCTGAATTTTGTAGCGAATGCAGTTTGTGAGAACACCCCCAAAGGAAGCCTTATTTTTTTATTCATTGGTTGTAAATTGTCCTTCAGAGTGGATATCGAATTTACCTTTTAATATCTGACTCTGTATTTGGATCAGAAAATGTTACTTCCGGTACTTCTGACTTCCAAATAGATGTCATTGCTTGTTTGGTTGTTAGGAAAGCTTAAGCCAATGCAAGCATAAATCAAGGGCTTGCCTGGTTGCAACTTTTCAGCAAATAAAATGGAATTTTGAGCTTTGGAGAAATGCCGGTTTGTCAAGCATAAAGCTTCTAGCCTTTTCAGTCCAAAAAACTAGAAAAGCTTAGAGCTCAGCTTCTAAGCAACAAAAAATGAGTTTTAAAGCTGCAACCAAACAAGGATTAAATGATACAGAGAGATTATAATTAATGTTGTCGATGCAGATAGTTAGCATATTAATTACACTTTTAAAAGAATAAAGATTGTTCTTTGTTGTCATCAAATGCTTGAAAAAGGGTATATCACATACAGTATATTTGAATATTGTTCATAGAGTAAGCTTGGACTTGGTTAGTAGTATTTATATGCCAAATTATATACTTCCTTGTTTAGGTAACTAAACAGGATATGGAAGATACATATCAAGCTCCATTTAGGAGTTGTATACAACAAGGTAAAGCAAGCTGCTTAATGTGTTCATATAATTCTATCGACGGAATACCAGGCTGCGCTCGAAAAGATCTCTTAACAAAAGCTCGTGAGGAATGGGGTTTTAAAGGGTAAATACTTCTAGAATCTTACAAACTAAAACAAGATTTGTTACGATTTTAAAGATAGTTCTAATTTGCCTATAATTATTTTGAAAATTTACAGCTATATCGTCTCTGATTGTGATGCTGTGGCTACCATTTACGAGTATCATAACTACACCAAATCGCCTGAAGAGGCAGTGGCTTTATCTCTTAAAGCAGGTCACCTTTTTAAAACGCTAGTGTCGTTCTATTTTAGACATTACTGCATTTTATAATTGATTTAATTGTACTTTCTTTCTGAAGAAAGAAAATCATCTTTACCGAAAGTCTTATACTCTCAGAAGCAAACACGTTTTCTGGATTGGCGTTTTGAGATAGTTGGTGTCAAAGAAGTTCTGAAAACAGCCATACTTTAAGGCTTGTAGTCTGCAGCTTCAAGTACATAGGCTGGATATTTAGGATGAGAATAATCTGAATTTATCAAACTTAAAGATTCTAGCTGGTTTAGACCAAAAAACACAGCAAAGCTTGGAATTAAGCTGGTCAACCAAATGCATTAAGCAAAAAACGATCTTAAACGCTGAGCAGCTACAACCAAACAAAGCATTGAGGACGGCTGTACCTGTTTTGTTTTATAATTTTTTTAATTTAATTGGTGAAAGACAAAGAAAGAGCAATGAATTCAATGTATAGTCGTTTTTGCTACTTGCTAGAGCATGTATAAACAACATAAGATTTTCGACACTACAGCATAAAACTTGCAACCGAACAAAGCACTGACAAAGCGGTGTCCCCTTTGGTTCTTATAAGTCTTTTTTTATTGAAATTGTGAAAGACAGAGAAATAGCAATACTTTCAATGTATAGTTGTCTTTGCTACCAAATGTGATAAATAATGAATAAAAAACATCAATTTTTTGACACGACAACCACTTCGTGGTGTAGAGTTCGTATCTTCTAAGGTTCTAGAGAGTTGACAGAAATTCCATATTGTAGGAATGGACATCAACTGTGGAACGTATTTACAAAGGAACACACAATCGGCGATTGATAAAGGATTGGTGAATGAAGAAGATTTAGACGCAGCTCTTTTCAATTTATTTTTGGTTCAACTTCGTCTTGGGCTTTTCGATGGAAACCCTAAAGATAAGAGATTTGGGAATTTGGGTCCTGAAGATGTTTGCACTACAGAACACAAAAAGTTGTCACTTGAAGCTGCAAAACAAGGCATTGTGCTTCTTAAAAATGAAAAAAAGTTCCTTCCTTTGAAAAGGAACAAAATCTCGTCGTTGGCAATTATTGGTCCGATGGCGAATAGCACCAAACTCGGTGGCGGCTATACAGGTTTTTCTAATTTGATAATGTTTATTCTTCACTTTGTAAACAAATATAATGTAAAACTAAACTATGCGATTGTTTGTTGCTGCTTTTAAGTAAATATGCTGGGTTTCTTGAGGTTGAGAAAAAAGATGGGTCCGTCCATCTTAAAGCTTAGCCTTGTTAGGTAAAGAAAAAAAAAGATATCATCTGTAAAGAATAAAGATCATCAACCAAATGCAGTCCAGCTTTTAAGCAGAAAGAGGAAAACTGAGATTAAATGTACGACGACCAAATGCATGTAAAATTACAGTATGGGATTGTTTGGTTGCGACTTTTAAGAAAATAAGATGGAATTATGAGATTGAGAAAAAAGCCAGGTCCATCTTGATGAAAGCTTTTAGCCTTTACAGGTCAAAGAATACTCATCTGTTATTAAGCTCGTCAACCAAATGCAGATTTAAGAAAATAAAATAACTGACCTAAAATGCTTGTCAATGATACTTTTAAGAAAATAAAATGTTTGTGAAATTACAGTTTAGGATTCCGTGGTTGCAGCTTCGAAGGAAAGAAGGTGGATCTTTTAAGATTGAAAAAAAGAAGCTGCATTCACTGATTTTAAAACTCTAGCTTTTGCAGGTAAAATTAAATAAATAAATAAACCTCACATGTTTAGTTAAACAAGCATATGCAGACCAATTTTTGAGCAAGGAGATATATAAAAAAACAAACAGCTTCAACCAAACAAGGTCTATGTATCGGTACATGGACTAAGTCTCTCTTTTTAATTTCTGTAGGAGTTCCTTGTAGTCCAAGGAGCATCCTTGACGAATTTCGGCAACATGTGAAGAAAACATCATATGCATCCGGTTGTATCGATGGGGTTCCTTGCAATTCCAGCAGTGGAATTAGGGACGCCGTTTCTATCGCCAAGGAAGCTGAAATTGTCATTATAGTGGCTGGTATAGATTTGTCTCAAGAAAACGAAGAGCTCGATAGATACAGCCTTCTCTTGCCAGGACATCAGACGGATCTTATTAACTCTGTCGCCTCGGTGGCTAAAAAACCTATAATTTTGGTTCTAACGGGTGGTGGCCCGCTTGATGTGAAATTCGCTGACGTGGACCCGAGGATAGCAAGCATTATCTGGATTGGTTATCCTGGAGAGGTTGGGGGAAAAGCACTTGCCGAAGTCGTTTTTGGAAATCATAATCCAGGTTTGTTTTTTGACAAAATATATACAATAAGCTGTTTTCACCTAGCTTTTCCGCATGCGGATAGAACATTTCGACTACATTTTTCAAGTGAGAGAGATTATAATGTTGTTCTTCTATCCATGTTGTTTTAAGAACTTTTTTCCCTTGTCATTTCCATTGAAAAATCTTATTTTCAATGAGAAATCCTTCGACCAAACGAAGCATTAATTTAACATTTATTTGCAGAATTGGGTCAGTTGGTTTCATGAGTCTTACTTATAACGAGGTTACATATAGAGAGAACCTTTGTGAGCTACCACGTTTAACAGACACACACCGCTTATTATTCTACCCGACATATATGGGAATATATCGAATTCCCACTAGTTGGTATTACCTACAAAAGCGCAACCCAACTTGTTATGAGATGGCATATTGTACAATTAGGATTTTTTGGTTGCAGCTTTTAGGCTCAAGCCTTTTAATCAGTTCAAAATCTGAGTTTTTCTAGTTGTTTGCCTGAAAAATAGAACCTGTAATCTTCATGAAACTGGCTTTTTTTTTCTTAATCTCAACAAATCCAGTTTATTTGCTTACTAGCTGCAATCAACACATTCGTAGGATAAGTCTTGTACACTAGACTGTTTACTGTCTGATTTACATACTGATATTTTAACTTATTAGTTTCATTTAATAAATTCTACTTTCTATAGACTGTCTGTCAAATTAAATTACTAGAAGTTAGTCTCATTTCTGTAATATACTAAAAAACAGGTGGAAGATTGCCAATCACTTGGTATCCTGAGTCATTTACGAGTATACCGATGACGGACATGAACATGCGAGCTGATCCATCTCGAGCCTATCCTGGAAGAACTTATAGATTCTACACAGGAGATCGAACTTACGGATTTGGACATGGCTTAAGCTATACGGATTTCACCTACATAATTTTGTCAGCTCCAAACAAATTGAGTATATCCAGCTCTACTAATACCAAATCCCAATTAAAAATAGCTGATTACATTCATGTCGACGAGGTCAAGTACTGTGATTCTTTGGTATTTAATGTACAAGTTTCTGTGACGAATAAGGGTGAAATGGATGGTGCTCATGTTGTAATGTTGTTTTCTAGGGTACCCCAAAATTTTAAAGGGGTGCCCGAAAAACAATTAATTGGGTTTGATCGTGTATATACGGTTGCTTATGTATCCACAGAAATAAGTTTGATGATTGATCCTTGTAAGCATCTTAGTGTTGCGGATGAGAGCGGGAAGATGGTGTTGCCCTTGGGGAGTCATACCCTTTTGTTGGGAGATATAGCGCACATTGTTTCAGTTGAGGCGTGATAAGTGTTTTTGGAGATTTAAATTTATAGTTCGAGTATGCAGTAATGCTCTATTGTAACATGAATGGTTCTGAGAAATGAAGCGAAATAATGTACATATGTGCTATAAAGTTAATTCTTATTCAGTTGGCTTTACTGTACAATCATCAGTTGAAGCTCTAGCTAGAAACATTTCATGAGTAGTGAGTACACCCGTTGGCTGGAAAAGAAAACGCATGAAATGTGTTTGATGTTTGCATATAAAATACTTTCTAGAATTATAGATACTCTGAAAGTATCACGATATTAGAAATCGTGACGAAGTTAGTCTAGTTTATTAACGTGTCACTGTGTCGAGCATGAAAACAAGAAAAACCAAGGAGGCCAATGAAAGATAAATATTCTGAAAATGGAACACGATATATATAGTAAATAAATTTTGGTTCAAGAGCAAACCAGCCTGAATAGTGTGTATGTTCTCTTGCACACTTTGGTAGTATGTTCAAGAGAAGTTTATAATTAGGTATTTGAGTGTGTTATTCGAAGACGATAGTTTTCTTATGAGTGATAGGTTTGCATCTTAGAGACATTTCAGAATGAAATTTTGCGTAGATAATTAGACCAGTGAAAGTTACGTGTGTGTGAGTGTATTGTTATGGATGATATCACTATTACCTTAGGAGACAATATACGAACATTAATGATATCACTATTACCTTAGGAGACCATGTATGAACATTACCAAAAATATTAAACTTTGACATCAAAATCTGGTCCCTTTCAATCTAAATTATTTAAAATACCAGATTAAAACTTAAAAGTATGAAAAAAAGAGAGGCATATATTCGTTTCTAAAAAAAATACATTTACTACATCAAAATATAGTGTTGTTAACAATTCGATTACCCACCTTTTAAATTTTTCAATTTGGGTACCACACTATAATAATTTTTCAATTTAGGTACCACCGTCTAAATAAATCATGGAATCATGTCACGTAACATTTGACAAACATTAATTTGATAGGCTAATTTGACAATTTTGCACAAAAATATGTCATATTAGAAAAAATTTCATCCCAATTTCACACAAAAAAAAGCATATAATCCAAATTTTTGTTATGTGTGAAATTGGGAAAAACGTTTTTATATGACGATATATTTTTGTGTAAAATTGTCAAATTAGCCTCTCAAATTAATGTTTGTCAAATGTCACGAGACATAATTCCGTTATTTATTTAGACCGTATTTCCTAAATTGGAAAATTATTATAATGTGGTACCTAAATTGGAAAATTTGAAAGATGTGTACGCAAATCGTTAAAAACTAATAGTTTAGTGTGTTAAACCTATAAAACCCGTTTTTTTTTCCAGACTTTTACAATTACATTCTCTCTCAAAACTCCTCTGCCCCATTCAACCTAAATATCCTATTTCCTCCCAAGTGACTTTTTGAGCGAAATTAACATTCAATTTTCAACCCTAATTTAGGTATAAGTCACTGATTTTCAAAAGTAAGAGTTAAATTAAGTAATTAAAATCCAATACCTTGTCATGTGAATTACAAGTAAGTATACAGACACAATTTGGTCCATTATATACTAACGAAATTAATATTAACATTGAAAAGTCCATCACTAATAACATTAACTCTCCAATTTATCTACCAGAAACCGGGCTCATTGAATCCGGGCTCATTGGTATGAGGTCACTTTTTAATTTTTCAATAAAATTTTTGTTCATAAATCATTACTCTTATAAGATTTTTAAGTGTATATCACCTTATAAGTGATAAAAAAAGATATTATTTTTGTAACTTTTTTTTACTTAATAATTCAAATAAACACTAAAAAAAAATAACAAAAAAACAGCTTTTAAGTTTTTTTTTACACTTTGATATCTTTCTCGTGTAGATTATAATATTTTTTTTAAACTTAAAAACAATTTTTAACCTTGTTTTACATTTTAATATCTTTTCCGTATAAATTATAAGTTATTTTTTAAGCTTAAAAACAGCTTTTAAAATCTTTTTTATTGTGTCGGGTGACTGAAATTTAAAAAATTTTGGCCCAGTACCTCTATATAAAAAATCTTGTAAAACGTGACATATGACTAATATTTTCTTTTGGAAAGAGGTTTTTATCTATGTGTATAATCGTCCCAAAGTTTATTTTTGAAGAAGAAATACAACGTAACGTAAGAGAGAAAGAGACGACACACTGGTTATTATTATTTTAGAAAGGAGACTATCATGCGTGATGAGAGTATACCCTTTTTTTTTTCGTTTAAATGAATATGTTAATCTCATCCGTTAAAATAAGTTAGAATGAATGGATCAGATTTTGATGTTAAGTTTAATGTTTTTGGTGATGTTTATATATTATCCTCATTATCTTAATAGCTGAGAAGAAAATAAATAAACATGTTATGGCTATAAAGGGGAGTGTTTTGTCTTAGCCATGTGATGATGTGAAGCAAAATGCCGAGATATAGGAGAAATTATTTAGTACTCTTGCAGGACTCATTCAATCACTTTATAAAGCTTACATAATAAAATATACTAAGTGTGTGACTATAAAGTGCGTTGGAGGAGTATTTCAAGAGAACCAAATAATTTCTCAAGATATAGGGGTTTAGTTGGAAAATTTATATTTAAAAAATAAAATCGACCAATCAGAGTGTGTAGATTAAAGGAAGTTAGTAGCATCTAAATAAATGTGTGTTGTGACGAAAAATACAACACTGCTGATGCTTTACTTTATAAAGTATGAAGTTGTTTAATTCACATGGAAATTTTGTTCCGATCTTAGATGACAAATTAGATAACTTAAAGCCACGTTCATTAATTTAATTAGGTTTAGAAAAGTTCAATTTGTATACACATGAAAATTCATGACATCTTTTTTGCATTTTCAATTTCTCTGATATTATACTTACATATTTACGTTGCGCAACTACGCGATGAACAACTCTGTATGTAGGAGCCTAGCCCAACAAATCTACATTCATTAGTTTTAGTGAGAATTTATAGCAATAATTTCATTGGATGTGTATTTGTTGTAGTAATTAAGAATTAAGATTTTTATGTTGGAAGGTATGCATTGTAATTAATCAACACTGCCAATGATTTGCCATTTGTTATTTATTATTGTATTTTGGCTTTTGAAAAATAGAGATTTTAAGTGGGATATACATACGTTTCCCACAACATAGCTGTTTGAACACTGTAATCAAACAATTTTTTTTTTATTTTTTACCTTCATGTTTATAGTTGTGGAACTTCTTATTTTGTCATTCTTAACTTGGCTTTACTGATTTATGCTGTATTGTAACATTAACCTATTTGTAAGATTGCTACTACATAAAAAAATCAGTGTGTTGAAACTTGAAAGATTGTTAGAGAATCTGGTTACTGGTTTTCCTTTTCCTTGATATTTAAGTTTTCAAAAATTTCATCCACACAAAATAAAACAAAACACCTGATAAAAATTTATAATCAATCATGATATATGCCTTTCCTCTATGTAAGATATTACCTGGGCCTTCCAGTAATGGCACCACCCATGTATCAGTATCCTGCTAGCTCCACCTCCCAGAAGAGAAGCTGGTTTTCTTGAATGATGGTAAAAATTCGATTTTTGTGTAAAAAGTAAAGTTGAAAATAACATTAGCTTTTAAATGATTTGAACTATATAATAAATGCAAATTCAATGGTTGTATGTTTTGTAAAAGTAAATATGGCATTCTGTTATCGACGGAATTACTTACTCGACTGACAAAAATCAATTTTCATGTATTTTTTTAATAAATAAATTTGAGTTTCTTACAATTATGTATTTTGGTAGTCTTGTAATGTGATCATGATAATGGCTTCAAACTTCGATAAAAAAGAGACATGATATGTATAAGCTTTTCATTCAACGATGGGACAAAATCCGTCCCTAGCTGTTTCAAAACTTAGGGAATGTTTACTTGAAATTTGAAACTATAAGGACTAACTGGAATTTTGTTTCAAACTATGAGGATACTTGGTCTCAGAAAAGAAAATTGATTTTGATGATTTTACGGTGGGTAAATTAGTCTTTAGTGACCTGAGTTTTGGCCTATTTTAGGATAAGTGACCTAAGTTTTTTTAATTTCGGTTTTGTGACCTAAGTTTAACTTTGTTAGCATTTAGTGACCTGCCATCCTATTTTTCAAAAAAAAAAACATATTTCTTGCTAAAAGGACTAAAATACCCTCAGATTTTCGACGGATCCGAGAAGGTGTTGGTTGACGGGGTTGCAATGACCCGTTACATTGACCGATGTAGGGGTGAACTGCTGGAGCAACCGCGAACCTTGAAGATGGGGTATACGGCTCTGAAACCCCTTGTGTTCAAGGATGCAGAAAGACTATCTGCCCAGCCTACAATGTCGGTTATAGAGCAGGCCCACGCGGATGCGCTGAGGGTACGTGGGGCTCGTATTTCGCTATATAGGTCTGGTACTTGTATTTTGTTTGGAATCTAATGTGTTGAAGTGCAGATTGCTGTGAGTACCGTGGCACTACGGGATCAGCTGGGAGCTCTAGGGGCTGAGAAAGAGAAGCTGGTGGCCGAGAATGAGAAATTGGTCGCCGAGAAGAAAACCCTGGGCGAGAATTATGACAAGCTGTCGGTGGACTTTCTGCACCTGACCGAGGATGTCGAGAAATTGAAGGCGGAAAAAGAGAGCATGGTCGTTAAGTACGGCGAACTAGAGGAGGAGAACTTGCTCCTGGCAGAGGACGTGGAAGCCGAAAAGGCTAAGGTGTCTGCCCTGAAAACGGCACATGCGGAGGAGCGGACAAAGTTAGCGATGATGGCCAACTTCTCTGTATACTGCGCTCATGTGCGGGCGCTCAATTTCGCGAATGTTCCTTTGTCGGATAGGGCGTGGTCGGAGTTGGTGTATCCGTGTCCGCATGGTGCACCGCCGAAACCCTTGGACTGGGCGAATCTTCGTGAAGAAGAGCTTCCTCGGCTATCGGGACAGATAATTTCGACAGCGCTGCGTCCTCACTCTATGTCGACCCCGTCCACTCCTCGACCGGATGCTACTGTTGTGCCCCCACCAGTATCTCCTCAGGTGGAACCTTGACTATCTTTCTAGCAGTATGTATTTTTTTTATTTTTTTTTTGGTCTCTTGTGTATCTAGAAACAGATTCTTTTGGGGAAGTGATAATATAGGTGCTGTGGTTTCTTTCTGTTGGGCTTTCTTGGGTTAATTTCTTTTGATGGTCGTCATATTTTGAAGGATGTGAAAAAAAAATATTGTCAGGTACCAAATAACCCCCTTGCCATGGTGGTCTGGACCTCGCCTAGTCGTAGTGTAGGTGACGTAATGGAAGACTTGGAAAGATCTAACGCGTCCCTGACCGCGAAATTGACTTGCGCTTATCAGGAAATCGAGGGTCTGAATATTCATATTTCCAACTTGGCGATTCGGTTACGTGATTTGGGAGAGAAATTTAGTAAAAAGACCGCCCATTATACGGCAAACAAGGGTAAAACGAAGGAACTTCTCGGTGCCCTACGACGTTCTCGTGATGAAGCCCGAGGTCGTGTGACGAGCTTGAACTTGGTCCTTGGGGCCGTTTTCGAGGACGCGGACCTGCTGCTATCCTTTGCCAAAGCGTATTGGGCCCGAGCTCGCGCTTTAGAGGTGCTTGAGCTTATAAAAGGAATGAGTGGTGTATCCCGGGCAGAGCGCATGATTGATGCGAAGGCCGGGGTAACTGAAACCACTGTCGCCTTGAACCGAATCGAGGCGGTCATTCGTGAGCGTTTGGGGACGCAAATTAATTCATTGCGAGATATTCATTTTGCCGATGTAGTAGAGACTTCGGCGTCTGTTGAGGGGTTGTCGGATTAATGAAGTAGCTTGTTTTGTCGTTTTCTTTGTAGCTTTTATAAAAAATTCATTTTTTTTTTCTTTCTTTTTTCTTTCTCTTTTTTTTTTTTGTATATTCATCTCTTCTCGTTCTTCTCCCCCCCCTTTTTTTTATATAGGCACATGCTACTATGTCGCACCAGGCTGGTTCTCCATGCCTAGTTAGCCCGGGGTTAGGACCTACTGGTGCTGCCCGGGACGAGGTCTCATCTGGTGCGGCTAGTGAGGTGCCTGACAGGTGGCCCTACATTGTTTTGATGAGCAAAAATGTCAAATTGACCGACCAATGTGCTCGACTGCGGACCAAGCTGAAAACCCAGGCGACCTCTTTTCGAGAATACGTTCGCCGTGCCGAGCATGCTGTTGAGGTTCAGGAGCTTCGTTTGGATCGATATTGGCGTGCAAAGGACGAGTACTTCGGCAAATTAAAGTTGCTTGTGACCAAGGCCAAAGTGTTGGTGAAGTATTTCCGTTTGTCCCGTGCCAGATACGATGCTTCCGCAGCTATGATCGAAGCTCGCCGTAACCTCTCCTTTGACGATGATCGCCGTAAAGCGGCCTCGGATGCTCACGAGTTCGCGAAAGAAGCCGAGTTCAACGCGCGGCTTCAGACGCTGACTTGTGTTGGGGCTCATACGACCAATTTTGATGCCCTCATTTCTGAGGAGCGTTTTGATGGTGATGAGTCTGATGGGTACACAACGACGGATGACGAAGAGATTGAGCTCGGTCAATTACCGTCGTGCTCCTCCTGCAGTAACTCTTCTTAAATGAATCTCTTTAGTGTCGATGATCTTCTTGTTGCCTCCGTAATGCGGGCGAGGACTATTTATGTTATTTCTTTATTCCTGTTTTGTACCTTTCCATTGCCGTATTGCTATTTAATTGATTGGATCGATTTTTCCTTGCTAAATCATTTGTTATTTCGTTATTCCTGTTTTGGAGATGCTTCTTGTTGATATTTTGTTGTTTAGATTGATTCTCCTTCATTGTTTTAGCCAATTTATATTGCATCGCCGCCGTATTGTGGACCTGAATAATTCCTTGCATTGTACCTGCATATAAATTTCATAGTATTCCTAGGCGTTCCTTCGGTAACACGCCATGTTGGGAATTTCATAGTATTCCTAGGCACTTCGGCCATGTTGGGAATTTCATAGTATTCCTAGACGTTCCTTTGGTAACACGCCATTTACGGAATTTCATAGTCTTCCTAGGCACTTCGGCCATGTTGGGAATTTCATAGTATTCCTAGACGTTCCTTTGGTAACACGCCATTTACGGAATTTCATAGTATTTCTAGGCACTTCGGCCATGTTGAGAATTTCATAGTATTCCTAGACGTTCCTTTGGTAACACGCCATTTACGGAATTTCATAGTCTTCCTAGGCACTTCGGCCATGTTGGGAATTTCATAGTATTCCTAGACGTTCCTTTGGTAACACGCCATTTACGGAATTTCATAGTCTTCCTAGGCACTTCGGCCATGTTGGGAATTTCATAGTATTCCTAGACGTTCCTTTGGTAACACGTCATTTACGGAATTTCATAGTCTTCCTAGGCACTTCGGCCATGTTGGGAATTTCATAGTATTCCTAGACGTTCCTTTGGTAACACGCCATTTACGGAATTTCATAGTCTTCCTAGGCACTTCGGCCATGTTGGGAATTTCATAGTATTCCTAGACGTTCCTTTGGTAACACGCCATTTACGGAATTTCATAGTCTTCCTAGGCACTTCGGCCATGTTGGGAATTTCATAGTATTCCTAGACGTTCCTTTGGTAACAAGCCATTTACGGAATTTCATAGTCTTCCTAGGCACTTCGGCCATGTTGGGAATTTCATAGTATTCCTAGACGTTCCTTTGGTAACACGCCATTTACGGAATTTCATAGTATTCCTAGGCACTTCGGCCATGTTGGGAATTTCATAGTATTCCTAGACGTTCCTTTGGTAACACGCCATTTACGGAATTTCATAGTATTTTTAGGCACTTCGGCCATGTTGAGAATTTTATAGTATTCCTAGACGTTCCTTTGGTAACACGCCATTTACGGAATTTCATAGTATTTCTAGACAGCATAATAATATATTTTATTCATTCAAAAGAAGAAAGATAATGCCATTAAGCAAGAAGGGTAAGGTAGCACCTGTACTCGGAGCATTGCCTATACGTAGTACCTCTTCAAGTTAGCCACATTCCAAGAATTCTTTTCCCCTCGGCTGTTGGCGAACAGGACGCTTTTGATTTTGTAAGAGACTGGACTTGTTTGCTTGACGATTTCGTATGGGCCTTCCCAGGTAGGGCTTAGTTTGCCATGTATTTCGTTGCGGGTATAGACCGTCACTCGTCGCAGCACCAGTTCTCCTACCATGAATTCTTTAGACCCTTTTACTCTCTTGTCATAGGTTTGCTTCACGCTTTGTTGGTACTTAGCTAGGGTAAGGGCCGCTATCTCTCGTTTCTCGTCTATCATGTCGAGCTCTTCTCTCATTCTTTGTTCATTATTTCCCTGCTCGACCAACGTCGTTCGGAGCGTGGGTAGCCCGATCTCTGTCGGTATGATGGCCTCAACACCGTATGCTAAGCTAAACGGGGTTTCCTTGGTGCCCGTCTTGGGTGTAGTTCGGCACGACCATAAAACGTTGAGTAGCCGCTCGGGCCACCTCCCCTTTGCATGTTCAAGGGTGGTCTTGATGCCGTCTAATATTGTTCGGTTTGACACTTCGGCTTGCCCGTTTCCTTGTGGGTATGTCGGCGTCGAATAGAATTTTCGGATACCGAGTTCCTCGTACCACAGCTGTAAATTGGCATCTTTGAACTGGGTTCCGTTGTCGGCGACTATAGCGTACGGTATACCGAACCTAGTTATGATGTATTCCCAAATGAATTGTTTGACGTTGCTGGCTTTGATTTCTCGGAGGGGTTTAGCTTCGACCCATTTGGTGAAATAATCAGTCGCAACGATCAGATATTCCACATTCCCAGGTGCTCTTGGGAGTTTACCGACCAAATCAATTGCCCATTGAGCGAACGGCCATGGTGCTGATACCGGGGTCATCATAGATGAAGGGAGCCGTGGTATCTTGGCGAATCGTTGGCACTTGTCGCATCGTTGGACGTATGCATCGGCATCTCGCTTGATATAGGGCCACCAATATCCTTGGGTCACTGCCTTGTTTGCAAGGGATCGCCCTTTGATGTGTGCTCCGCAAGATCCTTCGTGGATTTCCTCCAAGACCGGCAGTTGTAGCTCGGTCGGGACGCACAGTAGATGTGGTCCCCGGTAACTGGATTTGTATAGTTTATCGTCCTCGGATAGCCAGAAGCGAGGAGCTTTTCTTGTAATTTTCAGCGCTTTTATCTTGTCGACCGGAAGCGTTCCACTTCGCAGATAATGGGTCATGTCCTCCATCCAACCTAGTTCGTACTGTATCGATGTCACCCGGTTTACCCTTTTTATTATGCTCGGGGTCGGCAGTAGTTCCACTGTGATCGACCGGGTGTCGGTCAATGTTAATGTCGAGGCTAGGGTGGCCAATGCATCGGCATGTGCATTCTCGGTGCGATTGATTCTTACTAACTCGCACTGTTCGAAGGTTGCCATCAAGCTTTGGACTTTCTCTTGGTAGAGGATCATTCTATCATCTTTCGCTTGGTACTCGCCGATGGCTTGATTGACGATGAGCATGGAGTCTGAGCTTGCAATTAAGTGGGAGCATCCGAGGGACCGGGCAATAAGCATGCCATTTATCATGGCCTCGTATTCTGCCTCATTGTTGGTAGCTCGGAAACCCAGTTTTATGCTTTTTTCGATGATTGCTCCCTCTCTAGACTTTAGGACGATCCCTGCTCCTGATCCGTCCTTGGTGGCTGATCCGTCGACATGTATCTTCCAGTGTGATTGTGGAGAGAGTGCCAAAGGCTCGTCATAGCCTTCGGTGAATTCTGCGACGAAATCGGCCAGGACTTGTCCCTTTATGGCATGGCGGGGTTCGAACTCGATATGAAATTGGGATAGCTCGACCCCCCAGGCGGCAACTCGGCCGCTAATGTCCGTCCGTCGAAGTGACTCTTTAATATGAAATTTTGTGTACACCCGGATCTGATGAGCTATGAAATAGTGTGGCAACTTTCTGGTTGCGACGACCAACGCCAGACACAGCTTTTCCAAGGGTAGATAACGTGTTTGGGCTTCGACCAGAGTCTTGCTGACGAAGTAGATCGGAAATTGTTCGCGACCTTCTTCTCTTAGGATAACTGCGCTCACAGCTGTAGTGGAAACTGCTAGGTAGCATGCCAGAATGTCTCCTTTGTTCGGCCTTACTAGCAGTGGCAGTGTCCTCAAGTACTCTTTGAGATTGTTGAATGAGACTTCACATTCCGGGTCCCAAACGAATTTTCTATCCTTCTTGAGTGATTCGAAAAATGGCCGTCCCTTATCCTCGGATCGGCTAATGAACCTGCTCAGCGCGGCCATCATTCCCGTGAGCTCTTGTACCTGTTTCTTATTCTTGGGCGCTGCTAGGTTTCGTAGAGCCGTTATTTGATCGGGATTAGCCTCTATTCCTCGTCGGCTAACCATATGCCCCAAGAATTTCCCTTTGCTGACGCCAAATGCACACTTGCTCGCATTGAGTTTCAGTTTGTGCTCGCCCAGCGTTCGGAAAACGTCCCTGATATCTTGAAGGTGGGATGTGGCTCTTTCGCTCTTGACGACCATGTCGTCTATGTATACCTCCATCGTCTTCCCTATATGATCACGACATACCCTTGTTATCATCCTTTGGTATGTTGCTCCCGCATTGCGTAGGCCGAACGGCATTACCGTATAGCAATAATTCCCCAAAGGTGATATAAACGAAGTCTTTTCTTGATCTTCGCGGGCGAGGGGAATTTGATGGTATCCTGAATATGCGTCAAGGAAGGTCATTCGTTCTGCCCCCGCAGTTGCGTCCACCAGTTGATCAATCCTTGGAAGGGGAAAGTGGTCCCTCGGACAGGCTTTGTTGAGGTTTGTGAAGTCTATACATACTCTCTCCTTTCCGTTCTTCTTAGGGACGACGACCGGGTTGGACAACCATTTTGGATAGTAAACCTCTCTTATGGCTCCAGCCTCCAATAACTTTTGTACTTCAGCGATTATAGCTGCTCTGTGCTGTACAGACACTTTCCTGCTCCTCTGTGCTATCGGCTTGTACTCGGTGTTTACACTTAGGTGGTGGCATGCCGTATTGGGGTCTAGGCCCGGCATATCTTTAGGACTCCAGGCGAATTTATCAGTGTTGTTGAGAAGGAATGCTTTCAACTCCTCGGATTCCTGTTTTGGAAGGTTGTCGCCGAGGAGGAAGTAATGCTCCTCGTCCATATCTGGTATATACACCTTCCTGAGTGTTTCTCCTACTTGTTCTTCGACAACCCTTTCGGCTTTGGATATTTGGTTGATCAGCTTCTTGGTGCTGGTGGGTTGTTCCACCATGCTTCGTTGTTTTTGGAGAGTCGCGGTGATTTCCTCGCAGCGTCTTGAATCCTCTTGACATCCTCTGGCTGTCTCGATCTCTCCCCTGTCATTTGGGTATTTGACCTTTTGGTGATAGGTCGAGGGTATGGCCTTCATGGCATGTAACCAAGGTCGGCCCAATATTGCATTGTGACCGGAGTGGTCATTAACCACTAAGAACTCCACGGGAACCGACACGGACCCGGTTGTGACACTGAGGACGATCTTACCCAATGGTTTAGTCATTTCGGAGATGAATCCGATCAGTGTGACGTCAGTAGGCCGTAGATCTTGCAGCTTGAGTTCCATTTTGTCGAAGAGCTCCCTGTACATGATATCACAAGAGGCTCCTTGGTCGACAAGTACCCTGCCGACCGTGTCTAGGCCAATTTGAACTCGGAGGTTAATGGCGTCTCCATGGGGGTAAATCACCCCTTCTTCATCAAGATCCGAGAAAGAAATGGGCGGAAGTCGTCGTTGTGTGCACTGTCGTTTAGAGGTCGACGCCTGTGATGCCTTGGATACTTGGCCAAAGTGGGCCAGCTGCCGTTGTCGCGATCGTTCCCCGCCTGGACCCTTGGGTCTTGTCATATGAACGACGTTGATCGTTTTGCCTTGCCGGTTGTCGGATCCTTCGATGGCCAGTTGTTTGCCTTTATTCCCAGCTCCTTTGATGAACTTGGCTAGGTATCCTGCATCGCCCCACTGGTTCATTCTCCATCGCAGGTTACGGCAATGCTCAGTGAGATGGCCGTGATCCTCGTGATATGCGCAGAAGAGCTTGGAATCTCTCTGATTGGGGGGAGAGATGATCGGTTGTGGTCGGGAATACCAACTTTCCCTGCATATATCCTTGAGGATATCTTCAGCAGATAGGTTGAAAGTGTATCGCAGCTCGATCGGTCCGAAAGTGTTTCGGTGTTCCCTCTCTTGGGGCCGAACTTGTTGAAATGGCTTGGGTGGCATCGGGTAGGTGAGCTGGAGCGGTTTATGTTCGTTGGTCGGTGTTGGGTATGCGATCTGGAGCGGTTTGGGCTCTAGTGCTCGTGGTCGCTCTACCCTGCTATGGACCTCGGGCTCTTTGCCCTTTCTGGTCGGTTGGAATGCTTCTTCCTGGTTATTCCTAACTCTTTTGCGACCCACCTGTGCCTCGCGGACCGACTCTCTTCTCGGTAGAGTTCGGTTGAGGAAACGCAGTTCGTCGTTTTTATCGGTGAGGTGGGTACAATAGGCTAGCAGGGAATCAGTGGTCGGGAAGTTTTTACCTATGAACTTCCTTCTCGCCCAATAGCCATTAGGGATGGAATTGATAAAGTTTTGGATGGCTATATTATTGGCATATCGTGGAATCTGGTTTGCTACATCGATAAAACGTATGCAGTAATCGTTGAGCCTTTCATTTGGCATCATCGCCATTTTAAGAAGGGTTTCGATACTAACCTTCTTTTTTCGATGAGCAGCGTATCGGGTGGAGTATGCTCTTAGCAATTCTGCCCAGTTTCTAATGGAGCCCCGTGGTAAGTTATGATACCATGACGAAGCCTCTTGACCCAAGCTGTTTTTGAAAAATTTGCACATCAGTGCATGGTCATCACTCCACAGTTCCATCTTCGTCTTGTAGTGCCTCAGATGGTCGATAGGGCAACTCTTCCCATCATAGAGCCTGAATTCGGGGATGACGAATCCCATAGGATTGCGGTACCGCGTGATCTGTTCAGCACACGGGGTTTCTTGGCATACGTTCCAAGCCTGTTGGAACGCGTCATCCGTGACTTGGTAGGGGGGAGGGTATCCTCCCTGATGTGGTGATGGGCCATATCCTTCCCCGATCCTGTATTCGGGACATCTACCGTCCTTCGTGTTTGTGTGGACACGTTCCATATGAGTGTTCGGATGGACGATAGTTATTGGGACATTGCCCCCTTGGTGGGGGACTCTTGTATCGGGTCGCCGACCCGCTGCCTCCAGGGCGGCCCTGTAGGCAGAATCTTCCACTTCATGGCGTGGGTCTTTGTCGGGTTGGATAACTGGCAATACGATGCCGGCCGCTGTCATGGCCGTCATGCATGCCGCCAGCTGAGCTTGTAGCTGGGCGTAGTTCCTTTCATCGGCTAGCGGAACATGTTGTACCTCCACCGTGGGTGGTGTAATCATCCTCGGAGAATTAGTCGGTAGTCGGGGCGACTGTCCGAGTACATGATCCTCGGGCATGCCAAACTGATGAGCTTCGTCCGTTTGTAAACGAGCACCGGAGTTGACCGAGGCTGTAGGCAAAGGGACTCTTGAGCTCGGCCCTGCTTGGGACCCGGTTAAGCGTCTTCGTGCATGCCTTAATACGGGCACGTCTTGTTCGTCCTCCGAGGACGAAGGGTGTTCGTCGACAATCCCTTCGATGAAATATCGGGGTGGTTCGGCCGGTTGTTCTTGGTTGACGTAGGAGGTTGTTGGTTGGTTTCCGGATTGGATAGCTTCATATCTGTCGCGGATAGCGAGTAGATCGTCGAGGTCTTGTTGGCTAATTTGCGTGTTTTGGTTATTGGTTTCTACTATCTCGGGATGGGTTTCCTCTACATTGGTAACCATTGTCGCTCGTCTGGCAGAGTATTGGTATTCGAATTCTAAGCTAGTTGGGAACTAGATGATTTCCGGAGACGGCGCCATTTGATAAAGCCATAACTTTGGTCGGTCGCGTTAGGCTTTTCAACAATGATATAATAGTAAATCAACCGTGAATAAAGGAAACTTCCTGATCTTTATTATTGCTCGGATTATTGTCCTTGTTCGGACTATTACATTTGCTCGGATTAGTATTTCGGTTTTACAATTGTGCTCGATATGACTATTTAATCTCTCGTCTTGATCTTTCTCCCCTTTTATTCGGTGCTCGGCTGTCTTTTCTCGGTTTATTTATCGAAGTGATATACTTTGGTTAGTTTCTCTCTTTTCTTAACTTCTCTCTATATTTTTTGGATAGATTTTCTGGTCCATTTCTAGGAGGGGTAGTGGGCTATTTATAGGCAAATATGCCTTCTAGGATGTTGACAAATGTCTTCATCCCAGGGGGTTTTTCAGACATGGGTCCCCAGTTGAGTGGGCTTGGGCTTTTGATAGTAATACCTTATTTTCCTATAAAAGACATAAGGTGACCCATTTAAGCGTTGGATGCCCAATTACAAAGTGGGCGGATTATTACCCGAATAGAATATTCGGGTCTGATTTTTATGTTCTATCAGCCTTTTTTCTAATCTTTCTGATCACCGTATAATCTATAAGTTAATCTTAGATGTTTGCGTTTGTTTTGGAGCTTTTTCTACGTTATTTTAGTGCTCAATGTATGTATTCCCATTATTTCAGTAGTGCATAAAAAAGGCTTCCTCTTACCTTTGCATGAAAAAAGAAAATAATATTCAGAGCCAAAATAGATCATTTGTGAAAGTGCGATAAGAAATAGTGGATTTCAGTGATATTGAAGAATTTAAATAATGTTTTTCTTCGTCAAGGTAAGAAAGTACTGTTGAAAATTAAAATAATAACCTTTTTTACCTGGACATATATATGTATATATTTTTTTAAGCAAACAAACTTCTTCATTCCATATGAAACCATGGGACCAAACCCAGCTTTTTACAACCAAATTAGCTAAATTCAAATCAAAATACTGACATATATATATATATATATATGGGAAGGGATATGTTTTTGTTTTTGATAATCAGTACTCCTCCTTTGAAGGTAAATCTGCTTCGCACACGTCAGGGTTCGAATTCGGATGATAAGCATGGTATACTCAGGTACCAAACACTTGGATCAACCACTTTTGCTCTTTAAGAGTTTAGGATTGCCTCGGAACAAAATTATAGTTCTACTCATTCATAAACACTATTTCATTAGAGGTGGGCTTAAAACACTACATTTTTTCTTTAAAAACGCACAGACCGTAGATTTAATCTACGGTTTACAGTGAATCACTGTAGACCGTAGATTAAATCTACGGTCTGTGTGTTTTCACAGATTTTTTGAAATTAAAAATTAAAATTAAAATTCTAATAATTAAAATTAAAATACTGAATATTTTTTTCAAATTAAACATGATTTTTTTTTTACATAAAAATGCCTTATGTTTAAAATTTGATATTTTTTTCAAGTGTATAATTTGATATTTTTTTCAAGTGTATAAGTTGATATTTTTTTCAAGTGTATAAGTTGATATTTTTTTCAAATAAGGCATTTTGTTTTTTTCAAATTAAAAAACAAAATGACTTATTTTTAAAATTTTACATAAAATAAATTACCAATATTCTAACAATCTCTCAAAATAAACACAAAATTTACACAAATTTACACAAAAAAAGTTGATTTGATAAATTTTATGTTTTTGGTTTATGTTATATTTTTGTCAAGTTTATAAGTTGATATTTATTGAATCATTAACTAAATCGTCAATTTTTGTGAAGTACATTTGGTTTGTTTTTAACACTTGTATAACGCAATATGAAACATTAACTAAGTCGTGAATTTGGTGTCAATCGTCAATTTTCTTGAATGAAACAATCATAAATTATATAAAATTCATAAAAGAAATTAAGTCAATATGCAAACATGAATATCAACTTATAAATTTCATAAAACAAATTTATTAAACAAAATTTACAACAAAATTAAACAAAATTTACAACAAAATTTCATAGAACTAAATTTCATAAAACAAATTTATTAAACATTTGTTTACATCATATAAATTTACAACAAATTGGAAAAAATAGTAATTTACATAAAATTAAAAATAAAAAACTGATTATGGACTTAGGTCTATAGGTTCTTCATTTGCTTTTTTCTTTCCCGATTGCTTTTCCAGCGCCATATATAATTTGAAATTTGGTCGAAAAAGTCCCTTCCATGGCGCAGCTGCCTCAGTGCGTGTTTGTTCCCACCGTGCTATAATTCCTGGCATTGGGAAGATCCCTTCTTTAGGAATAACCTGAGCATAGTGACAACTGTTGACGAACACCATTACAGTCGGGATGTAATATGTCGTTCCCTGAGGCGGACCAGTATAAAGCGGTAAAAAAGTACTGTTCCACACGTTTACCCCTCCATTTAGGGTTTGTAATTTAGGGGTTAAGGGTTAGGGTTTGTAATTTAGGGTTTAGGGTTTAGGGTTTAGATTTTAGGGTTTAGGGTTTAGGGTTTATGGTTTGTAATTTAGGGTTTAGGGTTTAGGGGATAGGGTTTGTAAATTAGGGTTTAGTGTTTAGGGGCTAGGGTTTGTAAATTAGGTATTAGGGTTTAGGGGTTTAGGGTTTGTAAATTAGGGTTTAGGGTTTAGGGTTTAGATTTTAGGGTTTAGGGTTTAGGGTTTGTGGTTTGTAATTTAGGGTTTAGGGTTTAGGGGTTAGGGTTTGTAATTTAGGGTTTAGAATTTAGGGTTTAGAATTTAGGGTTTAGGGTTTAGGTTTTAGGGTTTAGGGTTTAGGGTTTAGGGTTTAGGGTTTAGGGTTTGTAAAAACTCAATATTTGTCCTATCAATTAAAATACAGAATATTTTTTACCCTAAAACATACAAATCAAACATACGAATCAAATTAAACTTACGAAATTATAACGTACAAATCAAACATATAAATCAAATTAAACCTACGAATTTATAATATTCCAACCCTAGCTAATAATAAAACTGACAAATCAAACATAGAAATCAAATACAAAAACAGTGCATTTATTTTTTTTTGTAACGACTAAATGTTTTAAAGTTGGACATAGGGAGCATCTTTCCCGCCGATGTTAATCTATCGGATGACGGCTCAGCAGACTCTTCGATTTCGTTTAGCTCCGTACGCCGTCTTTGTCGCTGCTGTGATTCTGGATGCGGCGCACGCTCGTGGGATGTAACTGTCAACCCTCGACTCCAACTGTCGGTTGACTGATGACTAGGATGATGCTCGTACGACCCAAATGATTGTCTATGATGATCGAACGGGACATCATCCTGAACGTAGCCCGACCCAGCAAAAGAAGCACGACGACCATGACCGCTTGAACTCGGACCCGGACCCTGATCTGTAGTCGGGGGTCGACCTCCACTGGTTCTTCTACCGCCGCTACTAGATTCGCCTTCCCCTCTGCCTCTTTCGTCGGGACGCCGACAACTTGCCGACCTAGTGTAATTTCTTGGGTCGTAACGTAGGTCGTCATCACCATCGTCGTCGTCGTCGTCGTCATCGTCGTCCTCCCCATCCGACTGTTCATCAGCTGACCCGTACGGATTCAATCCCATTTCAGCGAAGTCCTTTCGTAGTAAGTCCACTTCCGTTTTCAATTTATGCTGTTTTAATGATTTGAAATTTCGGCGCAATACCGCTTTCTGGAAAAAAAAACCCAATCAAAAACGATTTTATAAGTATTGAAATATACAAACAGAAAAATAACAATCAAATATTAATGAACTTTAATTAGTTGTTACCATTTTACTGAACAACCCTGTATGCTCCCGGAAACCGTGAGATGGCGGGGCAAGTTCAGGTGGGTTTATGAAGATGCGGGTCCGCTCTCTATACCATTTCATGTAATCCGGTGACGTCCCCGTGCCATATTCGCCGTTAATAAGACGGGTGTGGCGGTCATTCCACACGGCTATAAATTCTCCGGTTAGTAAAGGCCAGTCGTGTTTTTGCCCAATCCCATATCTTCTATCCTTGCCGTGACCATGTCTGGGTTTCCAAATATATGTAGGGACCCGCTGCACAAATCCGAACTGTCTCATGAACCTGTCCGCGGGGTGGTACTCAATCTTCTCATTACAAATGAGAGGCACAGAACAATGCCACATATAACGGCCCCGCGTGCAGTATTCTGGATACTGATTGAGATCCCCGTAAGGTTGCCACACTATCTGTTATCAGCAAAAGTAGAATATATAAACAATGGTTTAAAAATAGACGAGTAATAAATTCTGCGAACATAAGACAAATGCAAACATATACAACATATAATACGTAAGTTACATATAATACGAAAATTAAAATTTACCTGTTCAGGCGACATATTGTCAAACTGGTCACGTATGTGGACCACATTATGTCCGTAGACATATGGCGTAAGGTTAGTTTGCCTCCACATCTTCCATCTGTAATATACAAACAAAAACCGATAAACAATAAATATAACCGGCAGCTAAGTAAATGATAGATGACACAATAATATAAAAAAGCAAATCCAATTCAAAAACTAAATAAATATCATACCTGTAACCGAGGGGGAACCTAGGCAAGCCCTCCGGTGGCTCGACATCTTCCGGCAGCTCTTCACACGGTCTAACCGGCAGTAGTCTGGTAATCGCCCACATATCCAGAAACATCACCGCCCCGCTTACTCCGGTTGTCTTACAACGTACCACCCTGCATAGATTAGCCTCTAACCAGGCCAGAAGAGCTGATCCCCAACTATACTCAGCACATGTGTCAAAATCCTCCAGAAATGGCAGAGGCCAGAGTGGAATCTGATCACTGCTCTTATCCGAAAACACATGTGCAGCCAGTAATAATAGCATGGCAGCCCTAGACTGATATAGTAAACGCTCCTCACTAGGGTTGGGGGGTAATTCACCGAAGGTCTGTAACATCCAATCAAGTCTAACTGTCAGACAGTTTTGATCGACTTGATTGTCAGCCGGCCTAACACCCAACAAACTCTCCATCATAGCCAACCTGCTCGCCTTCGTGTCATTCCGCTCCGACCGGGTCACAGCAAGACCATCCACCCTCATACCAAGCATAATCTCTACATCCTGTAAAGATATCCCCAACTCTCCCCCAACAAAATGGAACGTGTGCGACTCATCACGCCACCTATCAACTAAGGCTGTAATCAACCCTCGGTCTACGGTATAATTACATATACTGTAAATACCGTAAAAACCAGCCCTAATGATATTTTGAACTACCCTTTCAGGCGTCGGTATCTGCCAACTATAATTATAAACCCTAATCTTATTGTCATCTCATCTACCCGCTTCTCTGCCAGCATCCCAAGTCTGATTAGAAATGTGACCAGTCTGTCGTAAAATACCCAACCTCCCTTTAATATGTGGATCTGGGTCTGCCATCCTAACTATGATAACCAAATATAACTCAATTAATGATAACCAAAAATGATAACATAACCAATTAATGATAACCAAACAATGATAACTCAATGATAACCAATTAATGATAACCAAACAATGATAACTCAATTATAACCAATTAATGATAACAAAACAATGATAACCAAACACACATTTTTTCATAAACCAAACAATAATAATTCAATTTTTTAATCATAACCAAACACACATTTTTTCATAAACCAAACAATAATAATTCAATTTTTTAATCATAACCAAACACACATTTTTTCATAAACCAAACAATAATAATTCAATTTTTTAATCATAACCAAACACACATTTTTTCATAAACCAAACAATAATAATTCAATTTTTTAATCATAACCAAACACACATTTTTTCATAAACCAAACAATAATAATTCAATTTTTTAATCATAACCAAACACACATTTTTTCATAAACCAAACAATAATAATTCAATTTTTTAATCATAACCAAACACACATTTTTTCATAAACCAAACAATAATAATTCAATTTTTTAATCATAACCAAACACACATTTTTTCATAAACCAAACAATAATAATTCAATTTTTTAATCATAACCAAACACACATTTAATCATAAACCAAACAATAATAATTCAATTTTTTAATCATAACCAAACACACATTTTTTCATAACCAAACACATTTAATCATAAACCAAACAATAATAACTCAATTTTTTAATCATAACCAAACACATTATCAACAATTCAAATTAACCAAACAAAATAAAAAAACATGCAAAAATGGGACAAATATCAACAATTATTAAAATTTCTATAATTAATATAAACAAACAACAAACAATTATATATAGCTAAGTGAATTATGGTTTTGCATATTTTATATATTTTTTCCTATTTTACAAATTAAAATTACAAAAAATAAAAAAACATGCAAAAATGGGACAAATATCAACAATTATTAAAATTTCTATAATTAATATAAACAAACAACAAACAATTATATATAGCTAAGTGAATTATGGATTTGCATATTTTATATATTTTTTCCTATTTTACAAATTTAAATTACACAAAATACATAATAAATTAGAGAATAAAACATATACCTTCAATTATGGATAAGTTTGATTGATGATTTGGGGTTTTTTGTTAATAAATTTGATAGTTAATGTGGTTGATTGATTTGGGTGATTTTTTGGGTTGAAAATTGGGGGTTTTTGAGAGAAAGAGAGAGAATGTAGTATAAAAAATGTTTTTTTTTAAAAAAAAAACGTAAGTTTCTGTTTTTCAGGGACCTGCTGTGTAATTTTGACGCAGGGACTGACTGTGTAATTCTGAAAAGCAGGGACTGACTGTGTAATTTCTGCAGAAATTACACAGACCGTAGATTAAATCTACGGTTTACAGTGATTCACTGTAAACCGTATATTTAATCTACGGTTTGAATTAAATTAATGCAAACCGTAGATTAAATCTACGGTTTACAGTGAATCACTGTAAACCGTAGATTTAATCTACGGTTTCAGCGTTTTTAAAGAAAAAATGTAGTGTATTGAGAGCACCTCATTTCATTATAAGGTTAGCTAAATAATTACATCATCACAATTAGATTGATCCTTGACGTTTCAAAGAAAAATTAAAATTAGATTGATCCGATAATGTATCGGGAGATGTTAAAATAAAATATATCTAAAAAACACGTTTTTAATTCAATTATAACGTTTAGTTGATTACGTTTTGGCTTTCTTGCATATAATTCCTTTCATAAAAAAAAATAAACAGTCTGTTTAGTTGATTACGTTTTAGCTTTCTTACAGTTGCTTTTGTAATGAAATTTCCAATAAAATAGCATTAAGTTTTGACAATCGGGCAAATACGTTTTACCTTCAACGTACACTACAAAAAAATGTACAAATACCTACGGAAATTGTGACGAGCTTAATACCTACGGAAATTGTGACGGACTTGTGACAGGACCGTCAATTTGAGACATATTTTGACTCTAATAAAATATATATTATTTTGTAGTGGTAGGAAAACATGTGATAGTCATGTGTGTAAATAAGGCTCTAAATGAGATGAGCTGTTCGTGAAATCGTTCGTGTTCGGCTCGGCTAATGTTCGGTTCATGTTCGTTCATTTATAAATGAACACGATAATGAACAAGAATATAGTGTTCGTCTGTCAAGTGAACTGAACATGAACAACCCTCTGTTCGGTTCGTCTAAACTCGTGTTCGTGTAATTATATATAAAGTTTGATAAAATAAAAAAATAAATTTATTAATGATGTAACAAAAACTAATATCACTACACAATTAATATAACTTATTTATGCTATAATAATATAAATGATATGTTTGTATTATTTTGAACTTATTATGTTAATTTATATCATCATACTATAAATACAGTCACCGATTTTATCGTTAAGTATTTAACTCGTTAAAGTAATCATACGTATGTAAAAAGAATTTTTACAATATATAAACTTAAATTATATGTGAACTAGTTTATTCTAGTTAACAATATAGTAATATATGATAAAAGAAAAATATATTTTAAAAAGAAAGAAAAATATATATATTTTTCAATTATTAAATGTTTTGGAAGAAATTAGATGTTCACGAACAACTCGTGTTCGGCTCGTCAAATGTTCGGTTCATGTTCGTCAAATGTTGGTTCGTATTTAAATGAACATGAACCGAACATGAACAAGAGTTTTAGTTAATGAACTGAACATGAATAGAGGATTGTTCGGTTCGTTTCGTTTCATTTACACCCGTATCTGTAAATGTACATGTATACCAAAAGCTTTTACTCATGTTTACTAATATTATTATTATACGGAATAAGCGTGAAGATATATAATGATTACGAAGACTATTGGAATCATATATTTAATAATTTACCGGAAACACATTAACTTATAAATAAGCAACATTATAAAAAAGCAGCTGTATTAATCCTGACCAAACATCGAGTTGAAATGAAGTTACACACCAGTTACATATAAAATTGGAGCACTGAAGGTGACAGTTTGTCCAAACATAATTTAAGAAACTACAACATAATAAAACAACTGGAAGTGTAAACAACGAAATAACAACATAATATGCAAATTAAAACGTATCTTTAAAACTGAGGTTGTATAGATAATTACCACTAGTAATAAAAAAAAGTAGGTTTTAGGTTCTTGAGTGACGCTCTTAACTCTACTCAAAAACTGTGGTCCTCATACCGCATATAGCAATCCCCAAGCGTAACCTGAGCTCCAACACTGTTGCGACAGTGTGATAGATGAACCTTAGATGCTTCGAGACATGAAGTACACACGCTACGGATTTTATTTTTTTTGTTACAAGTAGCACGACCAAACACGATAGTATTAACAGAAGTGGTGTAATTTTTACTTTCGGCTTTTGGAGTCTTAACCACTAATTCCGTCATAATCCTGCTTACAGCAGGGCCGTAAAAATTGGTTTGGTAACTTTCGTTGAAATGAAATACATTACATCCGAAACTTACCATTGTTGAGTTAAATATACTCTGAACAGCACTAGCCATGGAAACCAATCCCATAAGAAAAATTATTGCAAGAATATTTTTCATCGTGGTATGTCCCTTGGCCATTGTATGTTGTATTTTTTAATTTGTTTTTGCGCAAGTATAATTGTATTTTCTAGTTGTGATAATTAAGATGATACTTACTACAACTCCGTACTTAGCATTTATAGTAGACTAACATGGTATTATCTTCATGGTTTTAGCTAATGGCCGTAGCAACAATTTTCAATATGTGATAGTTATAGTTTGATATTATGCGATGCATGTTAGCACTCATAGAGAAATTACTTTTTGGAGGGTAGTATTAATTTAAACACATAAAACAAACAAAAAGGAATTTAATTCTCCTATGGTATATCTAAGCATAGTTGTATATATATAAGCGAGTATAATATAAGTTGACGTCTTAAAGATATACTATAAGTTGAAATGACTGATCAGTGTCAAAATTAGAGAAATCGATCGCACATGATTGATAATGTAAAACTAACTTGAAAAATTGAAAAATGTAAAGCATTTCCAGAAAATATTAAATATGTTTTAAATTCTCAATAATATCGAGTTTTTTCGTAGCTAAAAGATAAATTCTCAAAACAATTTATTTTTGAGTCTTTGAATTATTTAGTGAAAATCTGATTCGTTTATTCAAAAAGAGAATCATGTTAACTAATTTTATTTGCATGTACGTACGTAATTCCTTCATTTAATATGTGAAGATGGGATGCAGCATAGGTGACTCTGAGTCAAGGTGACTCAGAGTCCACGGTCATTGGATATTGTTACAGTTAAACTATAAAAAACTAAGGTACTATTACCGTCCTTGAATCTTGATATATAAAATATAAAGACAAAAACCTTCCAAATATTTTCATTGATTGGAAGACAAAACCACAGATGGCAATGCCAAGTCAAAAACTAAAGCTCCAAACAGCCCCACAAATCACATTCTAAGCTGTAATTTTATCTGGAAACTAGGTTAGTCGAAACTTCGAATAACATCATTAATAGAATAAAACAATAGCAATAAGCTTCAACATAAAAGAACTCTGGCTTTACTTATAAACTTCAACTCCATCAAATTACTACAAACATCTCAATCAAAGCTAAAACACAAAAGGGAATCAAGCTTCGTAACAAAAGTGCAAGCAAATGAATAGAAATATCAAAAGTACTTGCTCTAAATCGAGAGTTAAACCTCCCATAGGACATTCTTGTTTCGTTGCGGGACTTCTAGTTCCGATATTACAAATACTAGTGGGAATTAAGCTTCTGCTAAATACAGACGCTGTCTGCTTGATGCAGACGGCGGCTGTATTAGTGTGATGGGGTATAAATCACGCCACGTAATAAAAACTCAATCTACTAAAAAAATAAAAAAAATTAATTAATATTAATTAAATTTAGGATAGACTCAAACTAGGGTTCCAATATATTTATTTGAGTTTTTAATATGCTGAGTTTTTATTACGTGACGTGATTTGTATCATTACCGTCTGTATTAATCAAAAGGCGTCTGCATAAAATATAAGCAGGACAATAAATGGGGTGTATTTCTAATCATAGTTATAGTCCAATATTGTTTGTTTGCATTCTACTTTTTAATGCATAGTATAATATTACCTTCATGGCTTCAACCTCATCAATCATCATTTGCATTTATTTATTAAACTTAATATGATAAAAATAACAAGTGTGGTGATCCAAATAATTTGTATAAATATGATCAAATTCAACCAGACATGTTATTCTGGATCAACGTGCACGTCCGTACAATTTGAAAGTTTTTATGTATTGTCATATTTTTTTTAGTTATGCACATAAGCGAAGTAAATAGATAAAGTAGAGAACCAATTTTTTTCGGAGATAGATTATTCACTCATATCGCAACATTTTTTGTTTGTAAAATTGTGATGCAAGTATGTAATCCGTTCTCTCTAGTCGCCACATCAGCAAATGTACTGCGCATATTCTATTGATCTAATATGCAATAATACAATTGGAGAACGTAAAAATGGTCTGCGCCTTGCACCAAACATTTCAATCGGATGGACCACAAGTTGTAACCCACTGGAACTAAAGGAGAAATAAAACGAAGACATGATTTGATACGTACATATAAGAACAAGATGTTCTGTCACCTACTTCATTGCGTTTGTAACCGATCCTTGTAGCACAATAAAAGAGCCAAAATTTCTACTCATCTTTTCTTTTCTCCTTTTTAGCCCGATCCAAATAAAATTCTTCGAGCTCCCAACTAGACAAATAACAAAGATCATTCATGCATACATTACAACTATTGCTTGTGTGATGGATTTCACATTCTAAAATATTTTGCAAACCTAGAATTGCAAACGATACCTATAACATATAATGATGGGTCGATGACCAATCACGTATGAGAACATCAAGAATATTCTAAAACTCATCTGACTCGGATCTCTTTTCCGACTTTTCATTCTTTTGCTGTTCAAAGTACTCAGCTTCAACAATATCCTTGAGAATGTAAAGTCTTTGAATAACTACAGGCTGGACCATTTGCCTAGCTTCCCTAATATCCGTCTCTTCTGTATTGAGTTTATATGCGTCTAGCATGATTTTAATCCACTTGTGCAGTTCCTTTGGGGTACTGTTGACAACAAAACCATAAATTATAAAATCTCAAGGAAAACATAGCATTAAGGGACATACATGCATGCGACTGAGTTGGGAGGATTCAGATCTTTGATGTATTGGTTTTCAATAACTAGTAAACCATACTACGAAACATCACAATTGACACACCAACCTAGACAAGATGAACAATTAGCACACCAACGTTAACATTTTAACTCAAATGCACTAACAATGTACTAACTGATACTAAGCACGAATATACTACACAATATCGATGAAATATCACACCAGTGTAAAAGCTTAAATTTTTAAGCACTACTAAGTTTTGAAAGGTTGGCCATTGTTCTAATTTTTGTAGGTTGGTGTCTAAAATTTGAATTGCAATAGGACGAAGTACTATTTGTTCGAATTTGTGTAAATGAGTCTCTAAATTTTATAACTTAAAAGTAGCTCTATTATTAAAAAGCGCCAAGATTGGTAATCAATAGAAATATTTCTCTCAAGTGAATGCATCCCAACGTTTTCTATAGACCTTGTGCTACAGAAAAAAAGCTAGGGGTTAAACAGAAATCCTTCGTCAGGTTTCTTGGTATCAGAAAAGCTCAGTCACTCCTTTAATTCAGCAAAGTTGCCTTCATAATCAATGTCGAGTACTGGTTTTCAAGTTCAAGCTCCGAATTTCAAAAGCAATATAATAAAAAATATAAATTCGACGATGTTCAAGCTCTCTTACGTGTAAACAGCAGTAGGGTCCTTAGCATCATGTTCATTTCCGGGGGAGAATGCAGTGGCCAGAGCCGAGAACCGCTCTTCAGGATCAGTTATATTAAGTAAATATTTAAGTAGCTTTACTTCTTTCGGAGCCATGCTTCGCAGACTACTTTTTGTAGCTTTGTATAGTCGATGCATTATGTCTTTGACCTGCAATTTATTGACTATGTTAGAAAAAACCGATATGTCATACTTAAATATAGTTTTTATTTGTTACAAATATAATTAGGCTTTTAGACTATAATTACAGGTTCTAGTTATCCACAAATGAGACTGGACAAATTAGTCCCTCAAAATATTCAATGTTTTATGAGAAAATATAAACCAACCCACCAAATGATGATAAGTTGGGAAGGGTTCTGATTGATGGTACATGTAAAAGCATACCAAACTGAACCAATTGCCATGTTATTTTTTTTTATCATGATTGACAGACTGAGCATATTCTAATTGCTTGTTATTCTTCACAAACAAATGAATTTCCACATTGTGAAGCAGGAAAAAAAAAAAAAAAAAAAACTTCAAATTATCTTATTCTGCAACACATAAGTGTTGCGTAAAACCTTTGGCTAAAGCGTTGCCGAGTAATAGAGTACGGTAGTAAAAATTCAGGGTATTTCAAATAGAAACAAATGAATTATTGATATCGATACAATACACTTTGAGAGGAAGTTGATACATATTTTTAAAAGAGCTTAAAGTAGCAGTCTTTGCCGCATTACTAAAAAACTCATGTATCTCATGATTGGTTTGTTTCGGTTTAGTTCACTTCTGAATTTCACTAAGCCAAAGCACTAAACTTTATTCACCCATGCCGAAAACTAATAGGTTATTTTTCATCATTTTTATCGGTTGTTGTCCACACTTTAACAACTGATTAATTGAAATGAATAAACAATGCATGTGCATTTGTAATCCTGTATTCCTGGTAATATGTGCGGTAACTATGCCACCGTCTAATACACATCAATTTAAATACCACACAGGCCTTTATCATAAAAAGGAAGAAAAAAAATCAAATTTTGAATGCCGATCATGAAAAAAAATGCATCCGTAATACCTCGTTCCTCATGGTAGTGGACTCCTTAGCAGCAGCCCAAGCACCATTTATCAATAAAATCAAAGAAGAGTCGAGTTCTTTTGCCTTGGCAAGACTTTTAATCTTTTCGCACGCCATATCCAATGACGGGGAGTTTAAAATGTCATTAAACTTGGCCTGTGCCGTATCTAACGTACCCACAGTTTCTAATGTATTGTCGAAAGCTGAAACCGCAGACAAGCATCTAGCTCCAAGCCTCGAAACACCTAAAAAGATGCAGATAAATTTTCTTTTTATATTGTTTCTACAATTCTACTATCCTGTTTATTCTCTTTAATCCTGTTAATATTTCTGCCTATCTTTCCTGCATAAATAAGTATAAGTTTGTACAAGTTCAAATGTTCTAATCACATAATTGATGTGCTGCAATCAGATTTGAAATCATGCAAGGTTACTAAACCAACAATTTTCCAATAGGACCAGATTATAGTAAAACGGTTACCAGACATGCTAATAGATTCTTCTGAACTAGCATTATGATATTCTGGTTTATTGAATTGGCATGCAGTATATTGTCATTTGGGTCCTTCACATGCAGACACAACTTCTTAAGCTATTGCTAACTTTCAAGATTTATAAGGTCCTATATGATCTCTTTGTTTATTTATTTTCCTATTATTCGGTCAGGATCTCACCAATATTATTAGTTAAGCACTGTCAACAGCAAGAACAATGGAACAATGATGTTTTCAGGCAATTTTCATATCAAATAGAAACTGAAATGAAAAGACAGTAAGACATCAATGGAAATGGTAACAGGAAGACAGGAAAGAAAGGAAGTGGGAGTAATGGGTTTGTTACAGCTTCTTACGTAAATACGTTTAGTTTTGTACAAGCTAGTGTATTGAAATCAACCTGATATTAGCCAATTAGGTATGATCAAAAGGACAATTTTTTTAAAACAAGTACTAGAGCCAAGTTAACTAATATTCAGACATAATAACATATTATTTTTAAGTCGCATTAGGGTATGTAGATCGTTACATATAACTAAAAGACAGTTACTCACCATCTCGGTCGTCCAAGCTATCATAAGTCTCTGAAAGTAGAGTGAGGTGACGAAAAAATTCATCAGTGAAATTTTTTCGTCGCCTTGTTACAATTGCATTTACATCTGTGGGGTTGGCCTGTAACTCCTTAAAAAGGGACGAGTGTATCTCCATTTCATCATCGATCTGTAAATTGGAAAAGTACAAAATTTTACCATTAGAAGACGTGATGCACGAAACTGATATTGATTATAAGTAATATAAGAAGTGACTTACCAATTATCATATTCAAAGTTTCTACTATGGGAACTAAAAAGAAGCAAACTTACATGGCTCAAATTCAAAATTCTTTTTTCTACTTACTCTTCACTATGACTCATTGACAATGAGGAACGAAATATGACAATTCAAGGTCAAGTAAGCATTTTGACAATGTAGCAACAACTTCCATTTTAGGTTTTCATGTTTGTAATTAATATTTATGCTATAAACCAGTTTAGCGTATCAAACCGTAGCTCCCATGAAATACAGAAATGATACGAATATTTAAACATGTATAGCAGTGATTAAAAGATGATGTTATATCAAGCGAAGAGTTGGATGTCTACAGCAAACATGTTAGTATACTGATTTCAGGATTGTAAGAGTGGCCTTCTTTGGGGAATTTACCGCAGCCATCTTAGGCTTAGAATTTCAAACAACTAATTATTTTCTGTGGTTAGGCTGCTTTGATTTAATCCTGATGGAGAGAGTTATAACTGATTTATTTCCAGAACGAAAAAGGCGATAATATTCCATTCATTTCAAAGTTCTCAGTTAAACTCTGCAAATGAGGAAAAATAACTTCCAAGAAAGGCGCAACTCGTCAAACATGATGCATTAACCAATAAAGTCACCTAACAGTAATATTATCAAACTAGGTCTATTCTTGTATCCTATAGGGAAATCCAATTCTCAAAAACAGAATAGAACCCTGAAAACTATACAGAGTATAATTTCCTACTTACTACGGTACAAATCTATCACACTTAACAGGTACAGTACTACTTATAAGTTACAAGTAACTCATGACATACTAAAATGCATATCTTTGTAGCAACAGGGTGTAATCAACGAGTCTCTAAAAAATATACAAAACAATACATTGCTATAACTCTTACCTACCTTCTTCACTTTCCTTGCCAAAGAAATAAACTTTTCCTTCAAAATGGGTTCTTTTTCGGCATCTGCGCGAGATTGGCACCGGTTATAAAAACAATCCCTATACTTATTCCACTCTTCTCTAAAAACCAAGTATTTTCTCAACTCTTTCGACTTAGGTTTCTCAATCATGAACAAATCAATCATCTTGTCACATAGTTGAGTGATAGTGTACCCCTCGGCTACCTCCACCTCAGCTTGTTCTTGCACTTTCTCCTCTGTTTGAATAGTCCCCGAAGTGCTCGATAAAAGTCCTGTGACAAAATCCCAATCTACTCAATGCTGAACTATAATCGAATACCCGTATTCTAAAATGAGCTTGTTTAGCTAATACAAACACAGAACTAATATGTATACTTGTATTTGAATTATATAGGACTAGAAAAATTCAATCTTTTAAGAAACTCTTATTACTTTTCTTTTTTGCTTATAAGTTGCAATGCAAAAAGACTAAAAGTTTAAAGCTGGACAAAGCAAATGTTATGTTTGTTTGTTGCATCTACGAAAGCATTCTTAACTATAATCTCGACTTAGAAATAAAAATTTCATCGAATTAGTAGCAATCCTAATGTTTCTCAATAAACCTTACACAATAGATACCCTTAGGCTAATACACACACACACACACCAAAACAAAAACTTGTGATCTGAAGTTTACAGAGCTCGTTCAGTTGAATCTTTGAGGCTACTCTTACTTCCCTTTTTTCTTTGCTTATAAGCTACATTCCAAAAAAGCTACAAATTATAAGCTCCGTAAAGGAAATCTTCCTCTCATCTTAGCCTCAAATAAGCCAAGCTTAAATTTCTTCTATACACCCTAGAAAAGTCTACTTAACAATAATCTCGACTTAAAATTAAATACTTCTTTGAAACGCTACTAAACTTACATTTCTCAATAAAATACAATATTTGAAACACTACTAAACTTCCATTTCTCAATAAACTACAATATTTGAAACACTACTAAACTTAAATTTCTCTATAAACTACAATCTTACACGAATATGAACTACTTTAGAAAACTATACTAACAAATGTGAAAGAAAGTAATTCTACTTATTTTCAGCTAAACCCACTTACAATACTACTTGCAACTTCTAAAAACTAAAAACTAAAAACTAAAAACTAAAAAACAAAAACAAATATATGTATATATATAATTTATACTCACGGTTTTTTCTTGCGATTTTGGAGGGTATTTTGGAAGAAGGTGAGGGTAATTCTGTAATAAAACAAAAGATATTGGAAATGGGTTTATTGGGAATAATGGAAATTGAGAACTTGAATCCACTATTTAGGGTGTTCATTGTTTTTCTCTCTTAAAGGTTATATATATATATATAAATTATAAATAGAGAGAGAGTGTCTATTAATTGTAAAAAAAAGCTATGGATAAATAAAAGGAGTTTTTTTGCCAAAATGGTCCAGTGGACCACTTAAATTTCCAGAATGGGCTACCTTTCTGAAATATTCCCAAAATGGTCTACTTTCGAAAAACGACCGATCGAAATGATTAAAACGACCGGTCGTTTTATTATTGAACTCTCTGGAACAATTTGGACAATAAACGATCGGTCGAATTGGACAATACGACCGGTCGTTTTTCAGACAAAAACGATCGGTCGTTATGTTCATTTCGATCGGTCGTTTTTGGTCTGAACTCACTGGAAGAAATCATACCTAAAACGATCGGTCGTTTCTGAAAAACGATCGGTCGTCTGTTGAAAAACGATCGGTCGTTTTTCAGAAACGACCGATCGACTGTAAAGAATTTACAGAACAAGGATTTTTTGCAGTTTTGGACACTGATTTGACAAAAAATATATAAAAAAATGATCCCCTTTTTGAACATGATCTCTTAAAAAATGATGTCGTAAATTAATATGTTTAGTACGAGAGTGTTGGATCGGATTTTTCGAAAGATTTATGCACTAGACTAGTATTATCACATAAAATGATGTCGTAAATTAATATGTTAGGTACAAGATGTGTAAGTGACGTTTTACTAAACATCCGATTTAAAACAAGGAAATGTCACAACATCCGATTTAAAACGAAGTTAAACAAATCTAAACGATTAAGGAAAACGAACGATAAAATGCAAGCGAAAAATTGGCCATAGTTTTGCCTAAAAACGGTCAATCGCCACAAATGAAAACAACAAAAATAACCCAATCAACTAGATATATATGCGCACAAGTTATAATAACATCAAAATCGCATTTGTAGAATTATAAATACGCAATCTCACAACGTCATACAATTTAACACGTAATGATAAATAGCAACATAACATAAAAAAGATTCATAACATAAAAACGGTCAATCGCCACAAATGAAAACAACAAAAATAACCCAATCAACTAGATATATATGCGCACAAGTTATAATAACATCAAAATCGCATTTGTAGAATTATAAATACGCAATCTCACAACGTCATACAATTTAACACGTAATGATAAATAGCAACATAAAAAAGATAAAAACGCATACTATAAGTGCACAAACTCACAACGCATAAGCAACATAATAATGATTCATAAAATAAAGCGTTTGCTACTTATTACATCAAAAACCAACGTTGTTCGAAATCGAAAGAAATGAGAAATACAACGCAAAAACAAAAGAGAGGGTATTTCTCCCCCTTTGACATCATCAAAAATAACAAAAAAATATCCGCCTAGTCGCGGTGGGAGGTTGCATCATCATCCTCCTCGTCATCGTCGTCGTCGTCGTCGTTGTTTGGCCCGGCAAGGTTGGGAAAGAAGCGATTGAACTCGGCCCTTTGCTCGGTGCTCATTCGATCAAGTTCTTCGAGTTCTTCTTGACCCGGGTTCATGAATCGAAACATACGACGGGTCATTTGAGCATTGCGATATTGGTTTATATAGAGAGCGTTGTAGAAGTCGTCCGTGCGCGGGGAGGGTTGGAGGATCCGACTTGGGCTTTTCCTTTGCCCCGAACTCGAGAGGGACGAGAGGAGGTAGGGATATCGGTGGGGGGAATGGAATCGGAGGAGATAGCTACGTCCTCATGAGAAGCTCGCGGTGTTGGCTTAGGGCCGACATACTCTTCCTCTTCGGGGGTAAGAGAGGTATAGCCGGGGCCGGACACCCGCTTACCGAACCAAGTTATAGACCTGTCGGTATTATGGAATTTTATGGACATTTGGGAAAGATAGGAAGTGTCCCAAATATGTTTGTCCTTATTTTTGAACAACGTTCCACCGGGAACGAGATTTTGGTCTTTCAAGATGGACGAAATTAGGGCACCGTAAGGTAACCCATTCTTGGATTTTGTTTTAAGCGAATCCACCTTAAAGAGAATGAGTGTCGCGAAGTCAAGTTTGACTCGGCGATGGATACACCCAAGAAGGAAGATGTACTCGTTAGTAACATCCATAAAGTTGGACGTATGAGGGAGGACGATGTGAGAGAGGATGTGGTAGGTTAGTTTGTTGCGGAATAGAAGGCCATGGGCTTTGTTGGAGCGATTCATATGGTTAGGATGAAAAATTTTATCTTTGAGATCATTGAAGTTATCGATCTGAAGAGTCTCACAAAGCTCTTCACTAGACTCATGAACACCGTCATTATCTAGGCGTAATAAATTTCGTAAACGGTCTATACCGTAGACGAATGGTTGTCCATTAAACGATGAACGCAAGCGAAGTGCGCCATCATTCCTATCAAGAGCGAGGTTGTAATAGAATTCATAAACGTTTTCTTTGTAAAATGGCTCTTTTAGAGTAAGAATGGTATCGAGTTTGTGAAAACTTAAATCTATCATAACATCGGAAAATCGTTCACGGAAAAGAGGCATGTCTAGAGTGAAGTTGGTCAATATACCTCTTTTACCCATCTCGGGTGGATAGAGAGGAGGAAGAGGGCCGGAAGAGGCACCGGGAGCGGAGGAGGAGCCGGTGCGCCGAGCGCGAGGAATAGCCGGACGACGAGGGGGCGGAGGCACGATCTCGTCCTCATGTTCATCGGCGAGGTTGAGTGAGGCTCTCTTTGTACGAACCATAGTTGAAAAAAGAATTAGGGTTTTGAAGAATTGGGAATTTTTAAGAAAACGGAATGAATCGAGAGTGAATATACGGATAATAAGAGGAATTGGGTAATATATTTATAGAAAATTGGGATTTTTGGGTGATTTGATGAAGAGGGGCGAATTTTTTATATATAAGAGAGAGAGATAGTTTTGAGATAATGAAAAATTTAGGGTTTGAAACAATTAGAAGGCTGAAATACAGAAAAACGATCGGTCGTTTTAGGAATCGATCGGTCGTTTTTGTACAAAATTCTTCCAGTGAGCACACTTAAAAAACGACTGGTCGTTTTTTGCAGAACGATCGGTCGTCTGTGTAAAAACGATCGGTCGTTTTTCACAGAGATCGGTCGTTTTTGTACAAAATTCTTCCAGTGAGCACACTTAAAAAACGACTGGTCGTTTTTGCAGAACGATCGGTCGTCTGTGTAAAAACGATCGGTCGTTTTTCACAGAGATCGGTCGTTTTTGTACAAAATTCTTCCAGTGAGCACACTTAAAAAACAACTGGTCGTTTTTGCAGAACGATCGGTCGTCTGTGTAAAAACGATCGGTCGTTTTTCACAGAGATCGGTCGTTTTTGTACAAAATTCTTCCAGTGAGCACAATTAAAAAACGATCGGTCGTTTCAAAATTATGATCGGTCGTTTGCACTTTTCGACACTGATTTGGCAAGAAAAATATATAAAAATATAAAAATATATATAAAATCAATCAAATATATATATTTATGTTAATTGCACTTATTTATTTATGTTGTTCATTCTAATTTTTATGTTAATTGCACTTATTTATTTATGTTGTTCATTCTAATTTTTATGTTAATTGCACTTATTTATTTACTCTCATACTTAACAAACAGTTTATCTTCTCAAAAAACAGTATGAAAAAACACTGAGAATAAATATAGATATTTCATATTAAAAAAGACAATTACAATCGGAAAATTAAAATAGTACAAGATACATATTGTCTCGTTTAAGCTACAGCTAAAATCATAAGCGTCGAGCACGTATTGGATACGGACACTTACGACAATCATGTCCTCGCCCTTGACAACTAGAACATCTCATAAGTGCTCGTCTCTCCGACTGATCCATACCATTATGAATACGAGTAGATCTTGGACGACCACTTTCTCTTAAAAGAGTAACATCCGGAAGAAATAATCTATCACATGAATCCGAATAGTCTTGATGCCGAAGAGGACAAAATTGCGCCGAGTACGTACCTTCGTATGATTCAAGACTGTAATATTTTACTATGTAAGCTTCCCAATCAAGACGGTTTGCAGCGCATACGGAAAACACATGTGAACAAGGGATTCCATCACTCTGCCACTTACCGCAATCGCATTGCCAAAGTGAAAAGTCGACAACTTGAGTATTGCCTCCCCTGGAATTTCTTGAACTTGTACACACGGAATAAACCCCTCTTTCATAATCGAAAGTAACATTGGTATGACCAATGTCCGACCTACGTTTCTCTAAAATTTTAAGGATATTGGGACCATATCTTGTGCCGCTGTTTCTCATCCCGATTACTATCTTTTTCCGCTCGCAAAAATAGTGTACCAACTTATAGAAAATAAGCTGCACAGCAGCAGTGATTGGTAAATTACGAGCAGCTTTTAAAACATTATTGAAAATTTCAGCCATGTTTGTGGTCATGTTACCATGTCGCCTCCCTTTATCATGAAAATATGACCATTTTTCCGCAGGCTCTCTTATCAACCATCGATATGCTTGAGGATTCATGACTTTTATTGCTTCCATGATTGTTTTCAATTTTCTTTCTTGTAATTCCCAAATGGCGTTCTCCGCTAACTTGTGTAAGTCAGGATCTCCTTTGAAAGCTTTCTTAAAATTATCCAAAAAATGATTTGAACAATATCGATGAACAAAACCTTGACCACGCCAAACTCCTCTCACTGCACTTAGAATACCAGCATGTCTATCCGAAATTAGACAAATATTCACGCGCTCTTTAATCACATGTCGCATAATGTTAGAAAGAAAATAGCTCCACGAAATTGTACTCTCCTCAGCAACAAATGCACAACCAATGGGAAAAACATGATTATCTGCATCCGATGCCATGGCCAACAAAATCTTACCTTTATACTTCCCATATAAGTGAGTAGCATCAATAGCGATAACTGGCCTACAATACTGAAATGCATCAATAACGGCCTTAAATGTGAAGAAAAATCTGTTCAATACCTCACCCACTGGATTTCCTACCACATCGTAAACTGGCGTGGTCTCATAAGAAGCAACGGTACCGGGATTATACTTTTGAAGCGCTTTCATAAATTTAGGTAAAACCTTATACGAGTCTTCCCAATTACCAAATATCTCTGCGATTGCTTTTTGTTTACCCAAATAAGCTTTTTTGTATGAAACTGACATTTCAAAGCGGGCATTCACAATCTCTTTAACTAATGAAATCTTCATCATAGGATTAGTTGTGATGGCATTTCGAATGGTTTGGGCAACAAGATTGGAATCTAACTGTGGATGATCAGTTGTAAGCTCGGCATGAATGCATGTATGAGGACCGTTGTACACCGACACTTCAAAAAATCCATGTTTCTTTCTTAGTGAAGCTCGTAGTTTCCATTTGCATTGTTGAGTTTCGGCCAGTTTACAACGAATTTCCCAAAATTTTGCCTTCGAACTTTTAGTGGAAAAATGGATGTTACGTTTGATTGACCAAAGTTTTATTCCCTTTTTCAACATTTCTTTATCCCTAAATAAAAGACCAATAAAAGGATCATTAACTTGAGGATCCCAAAATTCAGGATACATCATATAATTTCGTCTCTGGTTACTATAATTTTCTTGAGTGTCGAACGGTTCATTAAACAAACTTGACATTGGTTGATGCATAGGAATTTCATCGGGAATAGTATTATTCGGCAATTGTGACCCACTTGATTGGTCGTTTTCATCCTCATCCATATACAAGCCCATTTCAGATGATAATTCTTCGTACTCAACTTCTTGTACATTTTCTTCGTCATCGTCAGACTCGTTTTCGCTAATATTGAAGTCCGGATCTTCATCCTCTGGTTCATCCCCAAGTTCTATCGACCAACCAATATTATCTGCCAATCGACACACTGCATCCAAATGTGTCAAATCTGGTTCGTTGTTCTCAGAATATACCTCTAGCATTGGCTCTTGTCGAATGGGTGTTCTACTTGATGTACCGATTTCATGCATTGGCTCTTGTCGAATGGGTGTTCCACTTGATGTACCGATTTCATTAGTGGAAAGAATATTATAATACAACCCGTAATCTTGATCAGAAGAGTAAACTTGCTCAATTTCAACATATAACTCTATAAACGTTCTTCCATTTTCTTCTATTAACTCAAGCATGGTTTCCAACGAATCATTATCATCAACAGCCAATCGCATATATTTAAACTCAGTAAGTGTAGTCAGATATGGATAACGACATGTTAAACTCAAACGATTTGAAGTCGATGATACATCAAGTACCTTAAACAATTTTTCCAAAAATTGGTCGTATGTCGTGTTTCTAGATACCTTAAAATTTTTTTTATAAGAAATATCATAAGATAACCCCTCGCTAGTAGTTTCCATTATCGTACCTCCCCAATAACACATAATTGTAGGATTTTTCATTTCGATAACCACACGGTAAAATTAACAATTTTACTCAAATAATACTCCAACAACACAAAATATTGAGCTTTTACCTGTTTTGGAAGAGATCTGAGATTTGCCCTAAAATGATCTAAGAGCTCTGTTTTTTTTATTTTTACAGTGGTCTGGGAAATGAGATGAGTACAGTGGTCTGGGGAAATGAGATGAGTTTTTTAAGTACAAGTATTTCTGAAAAACGACCGATCGAAATGAACATAACGACCGATCGTTTTTGTCTGAAAAACGACCGGTCGTATTGTCCAATTCGACCGATCGTTTATTGTCCAAATTGTTCCAGAGAGTTCAATAATAAAACGACCGGTCGTTTTAATCATTTCGATCGGTCGTTTTTCGAAAGTAGACCATTTTGGGAATATTTCAGAAAGGTAGCCCATTCTGGGAATTTAAGTGGTCCACTGTACCATTTTGGCAAAAAACTCAAATAAAAGCATTTGACTAATGTTTTGTTTTGTTCCATATTGGTCCCTATTTTTAAAATGTAATCCATTTTTGTCTTGACAACAGTTTTTTTTTTCTTTTCCAAAATCAGAGTTCAAACTTTGTTTAAATAATTCACAGAAAATCAAGATTTTTGCTTTTTTTTTAGATTTAAAAATAACATGACGGTCCAAACACCTTTTAAATAGAGAATCTAAAATTCCCACAAAAAATATTTGTTGCTATATAAATTAACGACCATTAATATATTTGTATCAGTTAGGTGGATTCACCCACAAACAGCTCTTCAACCGACAGTTATTCCCACTTTTTATATAACTAATAGTGCTTTTGTTTACATTTTTATGCAGTTAATACTATTTATTCCTAATCAAGGTTTGTGGGTTGTAGTTAATATATTGATATTTTTTCTTAATGTGATGGACTAAATATATATAAAAATTTAAAAGTGTAAATTTATAATATATTAATTATTTTCGTGTTCTAACGATGTCGTATACTAAATTTTAAAATTTTGTTGTTTCACCGTGTCCATGTCAAGCACACGTACTCGTGTTCATGCTATATATAAAACTATAGATAAAGAAATATTTATAATAAAATATTTACCATTTCATCATGTCGTGTCGAATACACGTACTCCGTACTCCGTACTAGATAGCCTAAGTGAAATAAATGAACTATTGAAGTAATTAATCGCAAGCGTAAAATAATTTAACAAAATTGTGGGGATCAACCGTGCATGTGTGCGTGCACAAACAGAAGGACGAATTGGCTGCAACTACAAGCAGCAAGGAGCATTTTAATAAGCAGGCTCATCAGTTACGAACCCGACTTGTTATATAGTTAGAAGTAAGAAATTTAAATTAGTAAATTCGTAACTGATTTACATGAAATTCAGATTTGCCTGCAAGTTTGGATTTTTTTTGGTCATACTCGAAAAAACTTTCGGTCATACTACTTGTTTTTTTTTCCAGGTAAGAAGTCCGATTATCTCGGCAGAGCTTCTGGCAGTTCTTCTTTATTTTAGATGATGATTTATAGACTTTACAATCTTTTTGCTCTTTTGTTTTGTTTTTGTTTTTAGAGGTTCTGGTTTTATGTGCTCCTTCTAAACTCTTACTGTACTTATTTATACAAATAGGTTTATGCTTTAAATCCCCTCATTATCAAGTTTTTCTTTTGTGCCGTTCACTATTGAACGGCACAGTGTACCGTTAAATGGAGGACCGTTGAATCATTTACTTTAGATTGACCGTTATATTTAAGGGTAGAATAGTAATTTAAGGGTTCTTTTTTTTAATAAGGTTTTAAATCCTACGGTTCAGATCTAATATAAATTGATCAAACGGTTCACGAATTAACGGTACAATGTGTAGTCAAACACATTGACTGCACAAAATGGAGACCCCGCAGATAGTTCGATTAAAAATAAAAAGTTACTCTTTCTCTGTACTTTCTTCTATCAAGTAACAGTTTCCTCATGGAAATTTAGAGTTCTACATTCAAAAGTTAGCACAAGCCAGCTAGCTAGCATGACATTAGCAAAAGCTCAACAACATATAAACTCACAATTTTCTTAGACACTACAGACGATTTATTTTATCAAATGATATTTAATTTTAGCCTACGACACAACGTGGAGAGAAATCAGAACCCCCAAAATAGAAATGAGTTTTGAAACTAGTCTTTGGTGGACCAAAAATCAAATCATAGCATTCTGGTCTTGTAATAACGGTCCCGAGGCTTGCATCGACGATGTCATGATGTTCATTTGCTATTTCAATATTACGTACAAAACTCGCTTTGCCGTTATAACCTTCGGATGGGAAATGGCCACTTCCCATTTGGGTACCAGTGTGTTTACTTCCAATCCTTTGATTTACGACCTCGCCACCAAACTCCACCTTGAGGTTGGCTCCATCTTGCAAGGTTGTGAAAATTGTACCGGGAAAATAGCTGATTTGTGTACCTTGTACTTCCAGTCACCAGTCTTTCGTTTCCCAATCGTGTGACAAATAGTAAAACCAATATTCAACAATATTGCCTAGCCTTTTATCATGTTTTATAAGTTTTTAACTAAAAATGATTAATTTTCGTAACGTTGAAAATACAAATTATTGTGTCACTTCTAGATTATACATTCACATTTATTGGAACTTTGAAGTATCATATGCTATAGACATCTGCTTTGCCTCACAAAAGACTCGCTTTGAAAGTATTGAGCTTCGATTTTACTGAACGTGATAAAACTTGTTATGCTTTGCTGAATAGATTAAACCTTACGCTTTTTACACTTTGCCGAGCACTTTTTGCACCTCAACAGTAAAAATGTTCAACTTAAAAAAAGAGAGTATTATTTCCTGTCAGCAATGAAGAAAATCTGATAAAGTTTTTCTTAGTTCCTTGTTTATATATATTCAAAAAGAAGAAAAGTTGCAGAATTATTTAGATATACCCTAGCGACGGTGATGCGCATATCCACCATCTCTCCTTCGAAGGATGAAACAGTGTTTATTATACCTCCGAGGATCCAACTTCTACTTGTTTGTACAAAACCTTGGCATTCTATATCATAGCAACCCGTCTTTACGTAGTCATCACGCCAGAAATTATGAACATTCAAATCGTAAGTTAGTCATGTTGTTAATTAGGGATAAAATGAACAAGTTGTTAGTGAAACGACTTACCGTCCAATATGAGAATAATCTTGTCTGTGGACCATGATAATGATCGGGGTAAACCTATAAATCAAAATTGTCTCAAATTACGATGAAAAATCCTTAACCCTGTCCATTAAGAAATCAAACATGTACAATCAAGAGTGGTGCTGGAGATAGGAAGGAATTCATATATTCATATAAATACAAATTTCCCTATACTAAGTATATGATAAATATATATTAACTTACTGTAAAACCGCTTTCGATAGTATTTCTTGAAGGGTAATTGCCAGATACAACCCACAACTGGATTAAGCTGAACTCATTTCTTTCTCGTACTCGAGGGTTCCAGACATTAAAAGTCACGCCTGCTCCTTGGTATATATATGCTACCGTGTTGCTGACCTATAGCATACTTATATAAGAAATAAATGAAATCAAAATACTATAATCTACTTCGTGCAAGAAAAAAGTATGACAAAAGAGAGAGAGTTTAAACTCTTATGTAAATACCTCATGAACAGTGTCGTCATTAGCAGTTTTTCTATGGATAGTTCCATTGCTATTCCGAAGCCTTCGTTATCGAACCGTTCCTTCTGGGCACTCTCTATATTTTTGCCAATTCTGGACCAGTCTCGGGTGAGGATCTTCTATTGTTTTGTTGAACAACTTCAAATCGGCATTGGTGGGGGCCATCTTGTTACACACGAAAAAAAAGAAGTAAGACTAAAAGTACAGAATTCTGAACAAAAATATATAGTATGTGACCATGGGTCAATTTGTAATACTTTTCTATTATGTCAAACAATTAAGTATTTTCCTTTATGATTTGATCAAACCTTACTAAATGCTCTATCATCTACATAACACTTAAATGTTCTATCATCTACATAACCTTTAAACCCTTGATACGTGGATGGTTATCATATCCCCATCCCCGGGAACCTGATAAAATCAACTCAATAATATTATTGAAGATGGCAGAAATTAACATTGTGTACATGTATTTATACTTAAAACAAAAATGATTGAGAGATACGTCTATGGTCTTTATGGTTCCTTTTGGTACCGGTTGGAAATTAGTTTTATCAAAAAATTGTAATCCCCTGACACAACCCTGGCTTCTTATGTTCAAGGTAACCAACCACCAACAGAATTATCCAGATTGTACACATTGTTATTTGGTACTTGGCAACCATTTGTGTGAAAACTGTGTTGATTTTGGTACTATATCGAAAAACAATAAAATAATTAACAAAGAACTGCAAAGAAAATAAACAATTTTATTTCTCACAATTGGAATATAAATTACAATTCCCGACTCAACAGAATTAAAAATACACTAATTTAAATTCCAGACAGATTTAATATAAACTATTAAACTGCTGGACTGAATTGTAATACTCGTATGGAAACCGGCACCGAACCACAGATCGAGCTGTTGGTGGTGCAGTTCTCTCTCTAATGTGTATGCTATGCTGTGAGTTGTGTGTAATGTTGTGTCTGAAATGAGAGAGGGAGAGCTGCCTTTTATAGCCTCTAATGAAACCGCACCCATTAATGGTCAATCAATTCTGAGAGTTACACCCCCAGAATCTGCTCGCTTGATTTCTGAAACTGCTGCAATTTAATCTCATTTATTGCTGGCGTTTCAGTTGCTGGAAACTTTAGGAACTGCTTTTGTATTTTATACAAAACTCCCTTTTCAGATTTGCTCGAAACACGAGCGAGCGCGCGTGTGTGGTACACACTAATACTCTTAGGTGTATGTGGACATGTTAGTTTAACAACTACATGGGTTGGTATTCTATATATATTGTAAAATCGACCCTCAATCTTCCAATATGAGATTATTCTGAATGGTTTTTCCATTAGCATTTCGTTTTTCCAGAATTAAACTTTTGAGAGCCCAACTTTAAAGCCGATTTGTATTCACACCCATTCTCCGAATAGGTCATGCGATATACCGTTACGAAGCTCGTCACACGGGATACTCAAACAAATTGAGTACGGTATAAACAACTCAGCGCTGTTACATGAAATAATGACTCGAAGTTGGTCCAATGACCATTCGGAAACATCCATGTTTATACATGTTTTTCCAACAAACTATTCTCACCCCTTTTGTTGTTGTTTAATCCTCTTCTCTTATCTAATGGAAATCTCATACTCCTAATGTAGCCAAAAGAAAATTGTCATAAAGCCATTTAATAGTGGTTCATGTAGTAATATTTTTAAGAGGGATATAATTTGGAGAGAAAACTATGTAAATCTATAGTTACTATTTTGTTAAGGAAATAAGTACATCAACATTTTATTTTAATAATTTCCATATTTCATTTCTACATTTTGGTGGATTATTTTCTCTACACTTCAAACATACTATTCTATGTAAAAGCATATACCAAACTTTTTCGAGCATACCAAAGGTGCTTTTAGTGTTCATTTTTCTCCAGCATTACGTTTGTTTAATTATCAAGATCTTTTTCATTTTCCGCTGAATTTTTCATTGTTTATATTTCCTAAGCTACTTTGTTTTGTCTTTTACGTTCTTTCGATTATTATTTTTTATGTATAATTGAGTTGTTGTTTTTTATAAAGCTAAACAAGAAATAAACTATTATGTCATTCGTTATTTGTAAGGTGGTCTAAGATGTTAACTATTTAAAAAGAAAATATAATCAAATCTCTACTTATTCTTGTTGCTTAAAAATATCACAATCTTACCATAAATCATTAAGTGGTAGATTAAGTAATGAATATTATTTTAATGAATAGATAATAACTATAAATAACATATATTTAATTATCAATTTATGGATAAAACTTAAGCAATACCCGGAGCACTTGCTAGCCGAACCAAAATTTAAAATCATTCAGCCATTGCATTAACGTTCTCTTAGGCTTTGCTTGTTTTAAGGGTAAAACAACAAAAGAAAATATTTTTTTCAGAAAAAATAGATTTTATATATGATTGGCTGATAGGAATATGATAAAATAAGAAATATATTTACCACTTATCCAAAAATGGACGAAAAACATTTTACTTTGTGAGTGAATACATAACGTTTTCACAAATAAATATATTTTATCTTCTTTATCTCGGGGTTTTATTTTATTTTTAATTAAAAAAAATAATCGGTGTTTGACACATTAGCTTTTTTAGCTTTTAAAAAGTTAATTTTTGCGAAAAAAGCTCAAAACCAAAGAAGAAATTTGAAAACTTTTTAGTTTTTACACATAAAAATCACCAAAAGTAACAAATTTTCAGTTAAAGTATTTTGAATATTTTTAAATCACCAATAAGTTAAAAGAAGTGAAAAATGACTTTTAAGCAAAAAATAGTTTGAAAACATTTATAGGTAAAAAAAAATTATAAGTGAATTACTTTAAGCAAGTTTTTTCTCATTGCCTTTTAAAATGAGCTTATTTTGAGCAATTATTTTTCCTCATTGTAAAAATAATTTTTTTGAGTAAAAAAGCCGAGACCAAACGCACACTAAGTCAAGAAATTTCCATGAAAAATTCATACCGTCAAATACTCAATAAGCGAATAGAGCAAAAACAATTTACAGAAAACAATTTTCTTGAAAATTATTGTTCCGAGTAAATATTTTCCATCAAAATAAAGAGAGTCTTATCATAAATATATGGGAGACTCATTTATTAGTACATACATCATACTACATAAACACATATTTAATTTTCAAAAATCTACATTCTCAAGTATTAATGAAGATTTGGTACATATAATATACCGGTGAGTATCAAGTATTAATGAAGATTTGGTACATATAATATACCGGTCAGTATCAAAGTTCAAAATAAAAAATAAAAGTAAATAGAATCATAACCATATGCAGTAGTATGATGTACTTTTCTTTTCTTTTTAAGCAACAAACAACTTCTTCATTTCATATGAACCATGGGACCAAACCTAGCTTGTTACAACCAAATCAGGTAGATTCAAATCAAAATACTCACAACTACTAGCTTTATCCATCTCCACACTAAGAAACTTACCTATTTCTATATATACCACAAAACATAGCTAAGACCGAATATTTAAAAGCAAACTTGTACTATCTGGCTGCTTATATATATATATCCTAGAGGAGAGCATGTATGTGTGTCATTGTAGCTTCTTCAATAAAACTCAATCTCAATATGCTTATATACACTACTACCTTAGCTACATTCAAAGAGGATCATAAGCAATTCTATTAATTGTCACCATTTGGTCTGAACTCTATGGCCTCTAGTTGCCATATGATGTTTCTGAAAACCCATATTCCATTTATTTACTTGTTCCATACTCTAAACTAGCACCATAATCCGAAAATGTACCATTATCATCTGATGAAAATTCTTCAGCATCAATAAGGTGTGAGGAGTCAATGTTATAGTTATTCATAAGTGTCTCTGCAGACCCGTTACTCCATCCGTTCCTATTTAATTGTTCATTACAAATTTACGTGCAATTTTGATCGGGTAAAAATTTGTATCAAAATTGTCGGAATGAGTTCAAATGTTCAATTTTATGATTATATTTAAAAAAAAATCATTTCGACAATTTTGATATAAATTATAAGCTGATTAAAATTTCACATAATTTCGTAATGCACAATTAAATAGAAACGGATGGAGTATATATTCTTGAGGAATTGGGGGCAATCTTTGGAGGTAACTAGGCTTGTTTTTTCTTTTTGTTCTCCTTTTTTCTTATCAGATTTTGATAAATTTGTGCGGACTATACCTATCATGCGCATTATATGTACTAATTTTTAAATCTGTTTTAGTGTGTGTTTTCTTTAAATTAAGTATCAATATATAGTATATATATTTTCATCATTTTCCCTAAATTTATAGTAATATGGATGTAAACAGTTGGTGTTGGGCGGTTTTGATCCAAAATCAAATCCAAGTTGTACGAGTTGTACGGATTCAGTCCATTTAGAAAATAAACAAGAAACAAGAAAACATCCATTTTGAATGGTGTAAACATTTCCGAAACACATTTTCATCAACTTGAAAAAAAACACTAATTGAAGCAAACAAAAAATAAAGCCTTAAAAAACGTTCTACCTGCTTAGGCCACACCTAATCAACTAGACTCACAAGCCTCCACCTGACACTTTTAGTCTGCTAACACCTTTTGAAACCTCGGTCTTGGCCATCAGAAATGTCATTGTTATCTGAATTGCCGAAGTACATTTTTTTATAGTACGGTACAGTAGTTAATTTTTTTTTATATTTGTGATCCATTTTGATAATTTAACCAACCCGACAACTAAACATGTATAAAGCGTCCGAGTCTAGCTTAATCAGGAGGAGATAAAAAAAAAAACATCAAAGATATGCATAAAATAACCCATAAATAATTCAAGTGGAACCAATATTCTGTATTATTTTAACAACGAAATCGCAGAAAAATCCATTATTAAGTCTTATTATAAGATACAACTCGTCACGGGTAAGTTACATTAGGCTTTGGGAGTAAGCTTTGTCTTGATATCCTTGACCTGCTGGTCACTGATCTGGAAAGCTTGAGCCAACACGTTATTCGGTACAGTTGGGGAGGCAGTGAACAATGTGGCAGCAATCGATTGTGTTCCGGGGAGCTGACTGTTGAAGGCGGACAATACTGAAGCAGGGTAAGGGCCGTTATTCTTTTGGAAGTGTACTAAACCCTTAGGAAAAGTGAATATTTCCCCAGCCTTGATAGTCTTGGAAATGAGGACGTTCGCAGTGGTGATGAACCAAACGTCGAGCTGGCCCTGGAGAACAAATATTATTTCTGTTGCACGAGGGTGAGTGTGGGGCGGGTTGATGCCATCTGGGGCAAAGTCGATACGTGCAAGTGAGACACCCAATGTGTTTAGGCCCGGGATGTCCATAACATTGGCTGTGGTCACCTTTGATCTCATTAGGTTGCGTGTTGATCCTGGTGTTGCCAATCCGGCGAAGAAAAAGTCTGAAGCGGTGGCCATTGACTTGCATGGGAAACCATTCAACTTCAAATCTATATATATGTTACATAAAATTGATTAGTAAAAAAATATGTATGAGTGTGAGACATATATAAAAGGTAGGCTTGAGTTTGTAAAGACAGATTAAGCCAACTGTTACAATATTTTGATTTGTATGTCATTTAGATATAAAGTTAGATAAAAAATATTTTGATTTGTTTACTTTACCTGGGCAATATCTGGAAAGTTAGAAAGCATGTTTTCATCCATTTTCATATGATTAAAATTGTTTCTGTCACAAGAACTAAAACCCTGACTTTCAACCTTTTCCAAACAAAATATGGTCACATATATCTTACTCATTTCATACAAGTGTTACATTGTTTTTGCAATCTAATGGATTAATACCTGAGGTGAGGTCAGCAACACAAAGGTCTTGAAGATTATCAGGATCTGCAATAACAGGGCTACCAATGATGGCCAAGGACAACAAAATCATTGCTACAAAAAGCTTCCCCATTAGTGTATATGTAGCACAAATTTGTATGGAATTAACTATTTTAAATCCGAAAACGCACAAAGATGCCAAAGAAGCTTAAGAATGAAAAAAGGCGACTTTGATACTTTAGATGCTTAGAGCAATTTAAACTCGATGATATAACATTTTGAGGTGGGAAGCATATTTATAGGAAAAATTTAAGAGAAAAAAATAATTGAATGATTGACCGAAAAGGCAGAGGACTGGGCAAAAGTATGATTCTAGAAAAAGAGACGGCCTATTTTGGTCTTTCTTTTCTTTTATTAATATACATCCTATCAATGTCGATACCAATCTCATGACATGTACAAGTTGACTTGTATATTACTTTTAAGTATAAATTAACAAAATATATTATTTTTTAAACTAAATTAACAAAAACATATTCAAAAACTTTTCATTATCAAAAACATATCAAACAAATTCTCTCTCTCATCTTACTCTCTCTCCTCAATTATTCTCTCTCTATTCCATTTTTCTCTCTCTCCTCTATTCTTATCGGGGCTGTCTCTTTTGAGCAGTCATTTCACTCAAATGAGACCCCATATTGCTCAAATAAGGACCTGGTCACATCTTATTTTTATTTATTATTTTAATTTATTCCACTCAATTTCATTACAAAATAAATAACTCTAACACCACTTCATTACATCTCATTACACTTCATTTATTTACAAAATAAAAAAATTTACTCACTCTATCACACTATTAATTAATACATTCATCTGTTTTTTTTTCCACTCAAACTAAATACAAAATTAAAATATTTTATAATCATAATATTATATCAAGTTAACACTTTCAAGTAATTTATATTTTACACTTTTTTATTTATTAATTTTGCTACTTCCGAGAAAATAATTAAATCAAATAATGTCCAATATGTACCACTTTTGAAATTATATTACTCCTAGCTACCTCCATAATTTCATATTTACTATAGCTACCACTTTTTAATTATTTACTTTATTTACCAAAACGTCATACACATATTTCATAAAAAATGGAAAAAAAAACACATAAAATTATATAAAATGCAAAAAATATCAAAATAAATGAAAAAAAATTACAAAAAATCACAAAAAATGAAAAATAATAAAAAAAATCATAAAGAAAATAAAAAAATCACAAAAAAATAAAAAAAACAAATGAAAAAATCACAAAATTTTAAAAAAAATACAAAAAAAATAAAAAAAATTATAAAAAATCACAAAATATTATAAAAATAAAAAAAATAAAAAATTTATAAAAAATCACAAAAATCACAAAAATGAAAAAAAAAATAAAAAAAAATAACAAAAAAAATTATAAAAATTATAAAAGATGAAAAAAATCACAAAAATCACAAAATATTAAAAAAATGAAAAAAAATCACATAAAATTATAAAAAATGAAAAAATATTATAAAAATAATAAAAAATTTATAAAAAATGAAAAAAATTACAAAAAATTATTAAAAAAATCACAAAAATCCCAAAATTATAAAAAATTATATATTTTTTGTAATTTTTTAAAAAGTTTATGATTTTTTAATTTTTTTATAATTGTTTTTTTGGTGATTTTTGTTATTTTTTTTATAATGTTTTGTGATTTTTTGTGATTTTTGTGATTTTTTTTAATTTTTTTTTTATTTTTTGTGATTTTTTATAAGTTTTTATAATTTTTTATGATTTTTTGTGATTTTTTTCATTTTTATAAATTTTTTGTAATGAAAACCCTACACGTCATTATTTTATTCCACTTTTACAAGTTAACCGGGTTAACTTGAAAGTGGTTAAATGTGGGTAGATAAAGGTGGAAGAAAATAATGACGTGTAGGGTTTTTGGGGACAATTTAATTATTTACTCGGAATTAACAAAATTAATAAATAAAAAAGTGCAAAATATAAATTAATTGAAAGTGTTAATTTGATATAATATTATGATTATAAAATATTTTAATTTTGTATTTAGTTTGAGTGAAAAAAAAGCAGAGGAATGTATTAATTAATAGTGTGATAGAGTGGGTAAATTTATTTATTTTGTAAATAAATGAAGTGTAATGAGATGTAATAAAGTGGTGTTAGATTTATTTATTTTGTAATAAAATTTAATTGAATGAATTAAAAAAATAAATAAAAATAAGATGTGACGTGGACCTGATTTTTAACCAGATTCTCAAATAAGTAAAATGAAGACTCAGATGAGTAATCTGAGTCCTCAAAAGAGAATCTCCCATTCTTATCTCTCATCAATTTTTATCTGATTTTACTCTCTCTATCCTCCATTCTTTTCTCTCTCACCAATTCTTCTCTGTATATCTCTCTCTGATCTTACTCTCTCTATCCTCCATTCTTCTCTGTATCTTTCTTTCAAATCGCACTCTATCTCTCTTCCTTCCTCCATCACGAAAATCCGTCACGGACTACCGCACACCATCTAGATTATATAAATATTCATATACATATAAATACAGATATATACATACGTAATAAACAAATATTACACTGACTGATACTCCGTAATGTATGAAAAATATATGAAATTGGTGAGATTATTTTCTATTTATTGGTGAGATTATTTTCTATTTATTGAGGTTTGATACTATTGTAAACCTTTTGGGTTTCAAATTAAAAAAAAAGAATCCATATGTACAGTATTGAGAGAAATTCATATATAGGGTATGAATTTTTAAAATTAGGATATAAAGTTTTGAAATTAGGGTATTAAGTTTTGAAATTATGGTATTAAGTTTTGAAATTAGGTTATGAAGTTTTAAAATTAGGATATGAAAATTTAAAAATAGGGTATGATCTATTTTTTAGATATTTGATTGTGATACACAACATTTAGGGTATGAAATTTTAAAATTAGTGTATAACGTTTTATAATTAATATATGAATATTTTGTGAGTTTTTAGTCATTTTTAGAGAGAGATGAGTGATTAGCACGTGTTAGAAGAAGTTGTGATTATCGTGTGTTAGAGAGAGATATGTGTGATTAGAGAGAGAGAGTTGCGGTTAGAGAAAGAGATGTTAAATTAGAGAGAGAGGTTAGATTATGGTCTGATTAGAATTAGAGAAATAATAAGTATATATAGTTATGTTTTTTGTAATTTAAATTATTAGGTTATGTTTTTGTTAATATAATAGAGATAGTGTATATTTTTATTAATTGCCCCTATTTTTAATTGTTATGGCTTATCGTGCATATATACGTGAATTTAATGTCTTCTATATCTTCAGTTTGCTACCAAAGTTTTGGACTCTCTAACATTAATACAGAATAAATTAGTTTGGTTTAAAGTCTTTTTTACCATATGTATGTATTCTATTAATTCACGGGGTGGGAGACTACGAATTTTTGTTTGAAGACTTGTTCAAAGCTTATGGATTTGCCAAGTCTTAATTAGTCTAGTGTTTGAAAATGAAATATGGCCAAGTTCCAAGCTATGTTCCAGAAAATGCATAAAAATGCTTCACATGTTGGACCAAATCAAGAAATTGCACCATCTTCGTCCATTTATCGTCGTGGTAGTGGTTAATTACATTGACTTTGAAGCCAAAACATGGATTTAGAGACTATTACTTGATGTGTATGTAGTTGGTAACCAAATCGGGAGGTGTACTTCGATGGAAATTATGTTTTTTAAAACTATTTTCCTATTTATATATAATTGGTGCAAAATAAGATGTATACCTATTCTTGGTTATAGTTGCTTTTTATGTTTCTTCTCGTTACAGCCATAACATACGTAGATACAAAATGTCCAATATTTCTCATTATTACTGATGCACATGTACATCTTATCTCGAACTAAGAATTGTGAACCCGTACTGTTAGAAATTAAACTGATCAATAGGTAAACGCATGTTTATAAACTTGAAAAGAAGAAAAATCTGGATGAGGCTATCATTTCATGATATGTTGCTAGAAACATTTTTACTAACACCTATTGAGTGTCTACATGTAATGTTCGACATGCTAAAACATTTTCATTTCTCTAAGAAAATAGAAAGAGCTCAATCCGGCCGCATTCCCACTTACAGTAAATTCATTACAAGTTGAAACTTGTGTTCTCTACAACGACTCTAAAATACAGAAAATAGCTAGTGAAAGAAAGATAGAGTAAACGAGGGAGAGAGAGAGAGACACAACTAGGCGAGAAATATAGATCCATCGATGTATTGATCGGAGGGGGAGAGAGGAAGAGAAACAATCGTCGGTGGTGTCGGTGGTGACACGGCGTTTACGATGTATGCCCAACATGGTGTAGGTTGGGTCAAATACTAACAGAATAAAGTAATGGAAGAATATTAAAACAAATAGAATTTTGACTCAATTAGACCACAATAAAATCTAAACAAGTTTCTCTCAAGAAAGTTTTGCTAAATAAATTGGGAAATGATGAGTGTCTTGATATTTTCCCAATTATGATACATTAATTGGAACAATTCAACTATATATGTTAAGCACGTCAATGGAAACTCTTTGCTAGAGCATTTTCATCAGATTCATCAGATCCGATTTATAAGGAAAACAACACGCTTTTTCAAATTTGTTGATCAATAAATATTTTGACCATCTATAATGCATGTTCTCTCTAAATTGATTTCTTAATAATCTTTTATTATTTTGGCTATTGTAGAAGAGAGAGGGGGTTAGATGTTACAAAATTATTTTATATCTTATAAATAGAAGTTTTGTTCTCACTTTATTTGACAAGATTCATTACTCTTTCTATTTCTAAATAACTCAAAATGATACTAATTTAAGAACACGTTTTCTATTCATTGCTTTCCCTTTCTAAATAACTCATCAATTTTTTTTAGAAAAAGTGTGTTTTAATGATACTGATGGGTATGCTCTCAATTTCCCAAAGTTTACCCCATTTAATATACATTAAAAGCAATGAATAAACATACTTTAATAGGAAATTTTTTATGTAATCATGAAATTTCTAGTCCTGGTGTGAGCCGGTTATAATAAGAGTAAATTTTATATATTCCAAAACAATGTTGGTAATCAATTAGGATTTGCATTTCAAATATGCGTTTGAATACATTGTGATGTTTATTTGGTTTATGGTCCGGAATATATGTATTGTTTGTTAGAATTATATACTAAAAGACATGATTTATTATTGATTTTTAGTATTTATTTATTAATAATGAATAATTTATTTGAAAATAATTTTGAGCAATATTGTACATGTGTATTTATTCTATATAGTAAGTGATTAATTTGGTATATAGAGTACGGTTTACACACGAAAGATCAAATCACTCGTTCTAACAGAATATATTTTATTGTTCACAACTTTAGATGGATTGGACAACCATCGGTATAGTTGTAGAAAATAGTTTTAGTAGATCTGTTTTGACTACAGGAAACGGTTGAGTTCCGACTCTTTGTACTAGTATACTTAGAGTATATTGAACAGGACAAAGTGATATTATTTTATGGTACTGAACATAATAAAATAATTATAACTAAAAAATTATTATGATTACTTATACTCTTAATCTCTAGATTATTTTCGATACACATATTTATAATATATACTGCTTTGATTTGCAATAGGTGAGATTTGTTGTGGTCAACAAGCCCGTACGTTGGGCAGTAATATTATTTATATGGTGTGTGTCTATAATTGAACGAATTCACGTAAAGATTGATAATATCCCCTCGAGAAGCTTATAAGTTTTTTTTGTGTCAAATCTTGTAAGTGAATTTTATATCCGACACAACAAATAAATTACGTGAAAAGGTCGAGAAAATAATATGCCGAATAAAATAATTGTCAATAATTTATTTAAGAGTGCAATTATATTCTCTAATGGAAATGGATATAATTTACTATAGATTATCATATGATTATAAAAATATTAATTAGATAATATTATATTACTCTTTTAATTAAGACTAGATAATATTTATTAATTAAATTATAATCTAATTAGGGTTAGAGATCTATGTTAAAGTAAAATTCTTATTCTTCTTGCGCACTGGGTTTCTACTCTAGCCTATAAATATACTTCTATGCTGCGAAAAAGAAATATAAGTATCATAAAATATTTTTATAGAATTTCTAACAGTTTGAGAGCTCATCTCTCCAATAAGTAAGTAATATTATAGCAATACGGTAGAAGATCAAGTGTGATCTAACTCTGTCCGCGAGATATTTATGTATTGTTTTATCTAATGCATATACATTATAATCAAAAAACAAGTCCAGTTTTCGTAGCAAAATAAAAAATGTTTCCAACATTGTTATCCAGACTTTTGTTTACATGACTTTTGTTTAATTCTTGACAGCATTCTGATAAATTAATGAGATATAAATGCATTGGAGTTATAATTGAATTTACTACAAATAAATCACACAAGAATTGAATTTACATGACTTTTGTTTAAGTCTTGTTATAAAATACAACTCATCACCGGTAAGTAACATTAGGCCTTGGGAGTAAGCTTTGTCTTGATATCCTTGACCTGCTGGTCACTGATCTGGAAAGCTTGAGCCAACACGTTATTCGGTACAGTTGGGGAGGCAGTGAACAATGTTGCAGCGATCGATTGTGTCCCGGGGAGCTCACTGTTGAAGGCGGACAATACTGAAGCAGGGTAATGGCCGTTATTCTTTTGGAAGTGTACTAAAGCCTTAGGAAAAGTGAATATTTCCCCAGCCTTGATAGTCTTGGAAATGAGGACGTTCGCAGTGGTGATGAACCAAACGTCGAGCTGGCCCTGGAGAACAAATATTATTTCTGTTGCACGAGGGTGAGTGTGGGGCGGGTTGATGCCACCTGGGGCAAAGTCGATACGTGCAAGTGAGACACCCAATGTGTTTAGGCCCGGGATGTCCATAACATTGGCTGTGGTCACCTTTGAGCCCGTTAGGTTGCTTGTTGATCCTGGTGTTGCCAATCCGGCGAAGAAAAAGTCTGAAGCGGTGGCCATTGACTTGCATGGGAAACCGTTCAACTTCAAATCTATATATATGTTACATAAAATTGATTAGTAAAAAAATATGTATGAGTATGAGACATATATAAAAGGCGGGTTTGAGTTTGTAAAGACAGATTAAGCCAACTGTTACAATATTTTGATTTGTATGTCATTTACATATAAAGTTAGAGAAAAAATATTTTGATTTTGTTTACTTTACCTAAGAAACTGGAAAGTTAGAAAGCATGTTTTCATCCATTTTCATATAATTAAAATTGTTTGTCACAAGAACTAAAACCCTAACTTTCAACCTTTTCCAAACAAAATGCGGTCACATATATCTTACTCACTTCATACAAGTGTTACATTGTTTTCGCAATCTACTGGATTAATACCTGATCTGAGGTCAGCAACACAAAGGTCTTGAAGATTATCAGGATCTGCAATAACAGGGCTACCAATGATGGCCAAGGACAACAAAATCATTGCTACAAAAAGCTTCCCCATTAGTGTATATGTAGCACAAATTTGTATGGAATTAACTATTTTAATCCGAAAAAGCACAAAGATGCGAAAGAAGCTTAAGAATGAAAAAAGGCGACTTGATACTTCAGATGCTTAGAGCAATTTAAACTCGATGATATAACATTTTGAGGTGAGAAGCATATTTATAGGAAAAATTTTAGAGAAAAAAATAATTGAATGATTGACCGAAAAGGCAGAGGACTGGGCAAAAGTATTCTTCTAGGAAAAAAAGATGGCTTATTTTTTTTCTTATCTATTATTAATATACATCATATCAATATGGATACCAATCCCATAACATGTACAAGTTGACTTGTATATTATTTTTAATTGTTATGGCTTATTATCGTGCATATATACGTGAAATTAATGTTTTCTATATCTTCAGTTTGCTACCAAAGTTTTGGACTCTATAACATTAATACATAATCGAATTAGTTTGGTTTAAAATCTTTTTTACCATATTGAATCGGAGAAAATAGGTATCCGGAACTTTCAATATATGTTTCGGTTCGGCTAAGTTTTGGAAGTCATAAGAAATGTGTTGCAATAAATACACACAACTGAGGAACTATGTACTTTAAAATTAAAGTTTAATGCCATGAAAATAAAATCTAGGGATAAATTAAAAAGAGGTTCCCAAATATATATTAATTGAGCCAATTTGCACGATTAAGAAATTGCAACATTGTTTTACAAATTCAACCCTCAGTTGTTAGCTCTAACTACCATGCGATAGATATCTGCTTTCATTATTTTATATATAACTATGAAAGCAACTGGCAAAACCTATCCTTTGTTTAAGACTTGTTTAAAAATGTTGTTTAAGACTTGTATAAAAATGAATTACCTACAACTAGATGATTAGCACGAGTAGATTTATAATCAGATTTTAATTTCTTGTTAATTACAATTGCATATGTTTGTATTCTATTTATTCACGGAAAGGGTGACTCATTTAAGACTTGTTCAAAGCTTATGGATTGGTCAAGTCTTAATTAGTCTAGTGTTTGAAAATGAAAAATGTAGTTGGCAACCAAATCCGGAGGTGTACTTCGATGGAAATTATGTTTTTTAAAACTATTTTCCTATATATGTATGATTGGTGCAAAATAATATGTATAGCTATTCTAGGTTATTGTTGCTGTTTATGTTTTTTATCGTTACAGCCATAACGTACATACAAAATGTCCAATAATTCTTATTATTACTGATGCACATGTTCATCATATCTAGAACTAGAGAATGTTGTGAACCCTTAGAAATTTAACTGATTGATAAGTAAACATATGTTTATAAATTTGAAAAGCAGAAAATTATGGATGAGGCTATCATTAATTATATGTTGCTAGAAATATTTTTACTAACACCTATTAAATGTCTACATGTAATGTTCGACATAGTAAAACATTTTCATTTTCTCTATGAAAATCGAAAGAGATCAATCGGCGCACATTCCCACTTACAATAAATTCATTAGACGTTGAAACTTGTGTTCTCTACAACGACTCTAAAATACAGTAAAAAGGTTGAAATTACTATCCGTTGTTCTAGATGCAGTTTTGCAGTAAGGTTCCAAGTGGGGTTGGAACTGCAGTTTGAACCAAGTGTATAAGGTTCCAAGTGAGGTTGGAACTGCAGTTGAAACCAAGTGTATTAATAGACAGAACTGTTTTAAAATTAAATGTACTTGGAAATAATTCACACGCACATTTAACAACGGAGTTCACCTAACTAGGCTACGTCTCCGGGGCACTTACCCAGATTATGATATTATAAAAAGCTTACAATATATGACTCAAGTCTTAATGAAAAACTTAGACTCCCTCTATGTTTTTCTGCCTATCACTATATTGCTCCTACTCTATAACTATCACTTATAAATCAATGGCATCCCACCATTGTTTTCTTTTTAAAGCTCACGTGTATTCTCTCTAGAAAATAAGTTCTTTATAATTTAGAACACACACCTTTACAAGCTTAAGTTACTAAGTATATAAACAAGTAAAAACAATCTTCTATCTTCAATATCTTTTGATTGCTTTTGACTTGGTTGATTAGCTTCAATCTCTCCAAGTATCACGAGATTCTTCAGCATGGATTGACTCTAATCATCTTTGATTAATACCTGTTTAGTAACACACTTGAAAGTAGGAGTTAATCTTTTCCTTTGAAAGGAAACATATAAAGATATGATCTCTTAAAGATAATATCTTTTCATAAACATATGAAACATTTAACACCACATATCAATCAATCTTTATACATATCTTTACTGAATATTATAAGAATCAAAAGATTGAATCAAGTGATAAGGACAAGCATAAGAATAGAGATATATAAATTAAAAGGAAACATAACCTTATAAACTAATCTCTTTATATCTTTTATAAACATCTTTCCTTAACACATTAATATTCTCAATAAACACATATACACGTTTAAGACCTTATGAGAATATATCCTACATACTTTAAAACAAATGATTAGCATTAAACAATTAGTAATGTAGAATAATGAAACAAGACAGAATTCTGTTTTAACAGCAGGTTGAACTGTGGTTGCAACTGAGGTTGCAACTGGTACTTGAAACCTGTTACCACTGGTTGTAACTAAGGTTGCAACCAGTACTTGAAACCTAATACTACTAACTTAGTAGGTTGTAACTGAGGTTGCAACTGGTACTTGGAACCTGTCAATCCTGTCTTAGTTCTTAATAACAGTTAGGATTTATTTAGTAAAAACCAATAGACAATTAACAATATTTAGACCAGAAATCTGGTCCTAACAATCTCCCCCTTTGTCATTGGTTTTGACAAATCAATAAAGTTTATAAATCATCCCAACCACCTGCAAATTCCATATCAGTAAGCTCCCCCTGTATGTTAGAATTGCAGGCAAAATATATAAGCACAATGTATGTGCACACAATTAGTTTTCAGACCTGTTGACCTGTTTCAAGTTTAAAGGCATTCATACTTCAACAAGATATCAAGATATTTGCAGAAGGAAATTGCAGAATGATTAAAGCCAAACAGGCATAAACTTGTCTTAATACAGCAGAATTGAAAAACAGATTAAAGTCTTGAAAACATCAAAATGAAACAAAACATAAAACAAAAGCATAAACTTCACTCCCCCTATTTGTCAGCAACCATTGGAATTAGTCACTTGGAATATCACACTGTGGGGGTCTTTCTCTTAGAGGATTCTGCCTGACTACTTCTTCATCTTCTGTATTGTCATCCTCACTGCTGATTGAAACACCATCACTATCATCATCATCCTCACTCTCAATAATATCCACCAGCAGCTTATTGATTTGATAATCATCAGCATCCAATTCAGCTCTCCTTTCTTGATTATAAGCCAGCTTCTGGAGTAAGTACCACTTTACTCCTTTCTTCTTTGCTGAAGTAGCAGATGAAGGACCTTCTTCTTTTTCTTTCCCTTTGTCCCCAGAAATGTCATTGACATGTCCTTCCTTCAGTAGTTTGGCAGAAATATAAAGAGCAGAGGGACAATCTGTGATTGGTTCATTAGTGATACTAATGGGAGAATCTCTATGCATAGAAGAGACTTGGCCCAGAAGAAGACTAGATATGAGGCAAGGGAAAGGAAGCAGAATGGATGGTGAATTGTCATCACTGAATTCCTTTATAAGATTAAAGATATGATGGCCAAGGTTGATGGGTAGTGAAGACATAATCCTGTATAGAAAAATAGCCATATCTTTGTTGACTTTGGAAGATTGTTTGGTGGGTGTCCAGTTAAACCTAGCAATTTTGTGCAACACAGCAGCACTTAATGTGAGAGAGGATGTTTTGATGGAATGACCATCAAACCTATTGTTCTTCCCAGTTAGAATTAAAGCTAGAATTTCTAAATCTGGTTCAGCATTGTTGTCTACAGTAGGACTGGGACAACACAGATAGTCATTAATCAACTTAGGGGTGAAATCCAAAGTTACACCTCTCAAAAACACTCTTCCATACTTAGGATTACCCTCTTCAAAGACACCACTGCTTAAATTGGAATAGAATTCTTTTACAACAGCAGGGTAATAGGAGTCTGCATAACAAACAGTTTTGGCTAATCCAACAGCAGAGAGTAATTTCTCAACATACACCTGTATGTGAGGATAGCTAACTAAATTAAGCCTTCTTTCACACAGAATTTCTTTACTAGCCATTCCCCTAAACCTCCTATATGTTGTCCTACTCCAGAAACGAGGATCAACATTATTGATTGTTGGAACATACTCAAACTTAGCAATAACAGGGTCATTATCAAAATTCCTTCTAGCACGCTTCTTAGTGCGCTTAATTTTGGGTGAGGAAGACTCACTTACCTTTGATTTGGAACCTTGACGTGATGGAGATTTATTCAGAAAATCTCTGAGGGTGCAATCATCATCAGAATTGGGGTTTTTGGACATGGTTGCAACTAAGGGTTGGAAGTGAGCTTTGAACCTAGCACTGGGTTTTTGACAGTGAGCATAGGGTTTTTGACAGTTTAGAGAGAGAGAGAGATAATCTGTAAATTGGAGTTGATTTTGGATAGTAAAAGAAGTTTGTATAAAGAGCAATTAAGTCCATATCTTTTTGAAATAGGAAATAGATACATGCAAATCAATTAAGGAACAGATTTTGGCTTAAAAATAGGAAGTATTTTATCAACAGAATTTTGAAAAAAAATCATACTATGATCACGAAAGAAACAGTTGGCATAAGATAAATTCAGCCAATTAAACAGATAAACATTCCTTTTTCAAAACAGATTCATCCAAAATTTGAAAATTCAAAAGTTGAAGCTTTAAGGAAATTTGACTTGATTCAAGATAAAGAACACTTAAACAGATATCTAACTTTTAGGAGAACAAAAGAAATCTAGCAATTTACTCACGAAAATATGTTTATCAAAGAATAACTCTAATAAAGATTAAATTTTAGGAGCTTAAATTGAGCAAATCCGTTTTTATTTCTACACAAAAACTAGTTTGATGACCTCAGCAAGGAAAGAGTATAAGTGATGTCAAAATTTTACAAGACTTTGTCTTGACAGCTATAACATAGACTGAGGTTTCAACAGATGTTCCAACTGAGCTTGCAACCAGTATTTTTAACACGAGGTTTCAACTGATGTTGCAACTGAACTTCCAACCAACTATAGAGAGTGTGAGGTTTCAACTGATGTTGCAACTGGACTTGCAACCATCATATAAAATTGCACTTTGTGCTTGCAACTCTATTACCAGAGAGGTTTTTTTTAAGGACAAGTTACCTCACATCTGTTTTTGAGACACCAAAAAAAGCGGCTTTTTCAAGACAAAAACTTCATAGCTCAAAATAAGACTTTAACCTTAGAAATAAAACTTATTAAAGGTACTCAATACAGACATATTTAGCAAAAGTATTCAATTAGATTGATAATGACATACCCCTATGTCACTTCTTAATGATTCAAACTTGTTTGTATCAAGGGGCTTTGTGAAAATATCTGCTAGTTGTCTTTCAGTTGAAACATGTTCTAAAATTAAGCTCTTTTCTTCAACTAGTTCTCTAATAAAATGATGCCTTAGATCAATATGTTTGGTTCTGGAATGTTGAACTGGATTTTTGGCTAAATCTATAGCACTTTTGTTATCACAAAACAGAGTTAATATCTCTTGTTTAACATTATAATCAGTTAACATTTTTTTCATCCAAATTAGTTGAGTGCATCCACTTCCAGCTGCAACATATTCTGCCTCAGCAGTAGATAAAGATATGCAATTTTGCTTTTTACTGAACCAAGAAACAAGATTATTTCCAAAATAAAAACAACCACCAGAAGTACTCTTTCTATCATCTATGTTTCCTGCCCAATCTGCATCACAGTAGCCACTAAGAAAATGGTTTGTATCTTTAGAATACCATAGGCCTAGATGAGGTGTTCCTTTTACATACCTTAGAATTCTTTTGACAGCCAGAAGATGAGGTTCTAAAGGATTTGCTTGATATCTGGCACAAACTCCTACACTTAAGCAAAGGTCTGGTCTACTAGCAGTTAAATACAGCAAACTTCCAATCATGGATCTATAAAGACTGGGACAAACACTTTTTCCTTTATCATTTTTAGACAGTTTAAGGGTAGTACTCATAGGAGTTCTCTTTTCTTTACTTTCACTTAGACCAAACTTCTTAACAAGATTGTCTGCATACTTGCTTTGACATAGAAAAATCCCTTTCTCATTCTGTTTAACTTGCAATCCTAGAAAGTAAGTCAATTCACCTCCCCCACTCATTTCAAATTCATTTTTCATATCAGAAATGAATTCTTCAATCCTCTTATTAGAAGATGAGCCAAACACAATGTCATCAACATATATTTGAGCAACAATTATATCCTTTGTAGTTTTCTTTGTAAACAGAGTTTTATCCACTCCCCCTCTTTTAAAACCTTTTTCAAGCAAAAACTTGGTCAATCTATCATACCAAGCTCTAGGGGCTTGCTTAAGACCATACAAGGCCTTTTTCAGCAAATAAACATGTTCAGGAAAGTTAGGATCTTCAAATCCCTTAGGTTGACAGACATAAACCTCTTCATTAATCACACCATTAAGAAAAGCACTCTTTATGTCAAGTTGAAACAGTTTAAAATCATACAGACATGCAAGAGATAGTAGCATTCTAATGGATTCAATTCTAGCTACAGGAGCAAAGGTTTCATCAAAGTCAATTCCCTCAATTTGTGTATAACCCTGAGCTACCAACCTAGCTTTATTCCTGATAATCACTCCATCCTCATCACTTTTATTTCTAAAAATCCATTTAGTCCCTATAACATTTTTATTAGAAGGTCTGGGTACTAAAGTCCATACATCATTTCTCTCAAATTGGGCCAATTCATCCTGCATAGCTAAAATCCATTCACTATCTTCTAGAGCTTCTTTTATATTCTTAGGTTCTAACTGAGAGATATAACAAGCAAAGTGAACAACATTATTTCTTTTACCTCTGGATTTCATACCTGATGTAACTTCTCCTATGACATTGTCAAGAGAATGATTTTTCTGAGTCCTTACATAGCGAGGCCTGCTAGTTGACTGAGCATGAGAACTTTCTTCTTCTTCTTCAGATTCAGCAGCATTCTGGGTTTCAACTGTGGTTCCAACCTCAGTTCCAACCTCAGTTGTAACCTCAGTTGCAACTGGACTTCCAACCACTCTGGAACTTCCAGTTTGTTGAGTTTCTTCTTTCTCTTTTTCTGTAGTCTCAGCCTGTTCATCATCACCTGTAATCTCATCAATAGTTTTTAGATCATCAAATAACACATTATAAGATTCCATAACACAGTTTGTTCTTTGATTAAAAACTCTAAATGCTCTACTATTCTGAGCATAACCAAGAAAAATCCCTTTATCACTTTTAGAGTCAAATTTACCAAGATGCTCTCTATCTCTGAGAATGTAACAAACACATCCAAAAACTTGAAAATACTTTACATTGGGTTTTCTACCTTTCCATATTTCATAAGCTGTCATGGAAGTACCTTTAGTAATATAAACTCTATTAACTATATGACAGGCAGTATTAACAGCTTCAGCCCAAAATCTATTGGCAAGTTTCTTAGAGTTAAGCATTACTCTAGCCATTTCCTGAATGGTTCTATTTTTCCTTTCAACTATGCCATTTTGCTGTGGAGTCTTAGGAGCAGAGAACTCATGACATATTCCTAAGGAGTTGCAGAATTCTTTAAACCTGATATTTTCAAATTCAGTTCCATGATCACTTCTAATCCTAGCAATATTACCACTAGTGGAACCTTTTTCAACTTGCAGTTTTAAGCACAGAGTTTTGAATAGTTCAAAAGTTTCAGACTTATCCTTTAAGAACACTACCCAAGAGTATCTAGAGAAATCATCTACAACTACTAGAATGTACTTCTTACCACCTATACTGGCAGTTTGCATAGGACCCATCAAGTCAATGTGAAGAAGTTCTAAGACTCTTTTAGTGTAGATTAGACTAGTACTTTTGTGTATACTTTTGGTTTGTTTTCCTATAGCACAATCACCACAGACACTTTGAGTTTTAGCACTAAGTTTAGGAATTCCTCTTATCAACTCCTTTTTAACAAGCTTATCTAAAGTTTTGTAATTCACATGCCCAAGCCTTTTATGCCAAATATCTGCATTATTAGTAATAGCTTGATTACACCTACTTTGAGGCAATTCTTTTTCAGCTTTTTCAAACACATAGCAACTGTTGGTTGATCTAACTCCAGTCATGATTAAATCATTGTTAAGATTAGTAATTAGACACCTTTCTTTGTCAAATTTAACAGTCATTTCATTATCACAGAGTTGACTGATACTAATAAGATTAGCTTTTAGACCATCTACAAGAAAAACATCCTCAATATCAGGCATTCCAGGTTTGTTTAAGGTACCTTTACCAATAATTTTACCTGTATCTCCTCCTCCAAACACAACAGTGTTACCTGTAAGAATGGTGACATTTTTTAGGAGGCTTGCAGTACCTGTCATATGCTTAGAGCATCCACTGTCAAAATACCAATCATTAGAAGTAACAGCATTCAAAGAGTTGATAACAGCTTTGTTGTTAGCAACTAAGATTGCTTTTTCTTTAACTTTCCAAACCCATTTCAAATTTTTATTGACAGAAGCCAACCAGGTTTTCTGGGAAATATACTTTCTGTTTCTTTTTAAATAACACTGGATTTCAGAATGACCAGGTTTTTTACAGAAATTGCACAATTTCAACCTAAAGTTATTCAGTTTGTTCATGGTTGCAACTTTGGTTGTAACTGAGCTTCCAACCTTCTTTACATAAACCTGAGTTTTATTCCTGGTTGCAACTCTGGTTGCAACTGAGCTTCTAACCTTGTGATCAAAATCATGAGTTTTAGCTTTAGCAACAGCTTCAATAAAAGTAGTTTTTCCTGTACTCTTACCACCATAGTACCCTAGACCACTGATATCTTTGGATCCTCTAGAATATGACAGCATGTCATCTAATTTATCTGAAGCAGAGACATTCAGCAATTTTATTATCTTTTTAGTTTCAGTAAGTTCAGCCAGTTGTAATTTAAGCTTCTCAGTAAGATTTTTGACCTCATCCTTTAGATCAACATTCAGCTTGCTTATGATCAAACATTGTTTACTCAGACTTTTATACTTTTCATACAGAACAAGGTATTGCTTAGTAATGTTTTCATCAGAAGGCTCTTCCTCATCACTGCTATATGTTTCACAGGCAGTTGTAACTGGGGTTGAAACATGCTCACAGTCACTTTCATAAGTAGGTTCTTTTTCAGTGATTATTCCCATGAAATTAACAAAATTTGAACCATCCTCTTCATCACTGTTACTCTCAGAATCACTATCACTATGAGTGGTTATATAAGCATTTTTGTTTCTTTTTAAAGTGTTTGCACACTCAGCCTGAATATGACCAAAACCTCTACATTCTCTACACTGAATCTCTTTAGATTTGTATTCTTTGTTATCCTTTTCTTTGGAATTCCACTTTCCTGTAGAGTTATTATTGAATCTAGACTCTGTCTTAAACTGGTTATCCTTTTTCTGAAAGTTTTTAGATGAACCAGTATCATCCTCCTTTTTCTTATAAAACTTCTTGTACACCTTTTTTGCAAAGAAATCTAGTTGTTCTTCATCACTCATTTTATCACAGGTATTAGATTCAGATTTCTTAGCTTGAAATGCTATTCCCTTTTCTGGTCTTTTATGTTTGAAGAATTTCAGTTCATGTGTACTAAGATTTCCTATGAGTTCTTCAAGTTTAAGATTATCTAAGTCAGTTGATTCTTCAATAGCTGTGACCTTAATTTCAAACCTTTCTGGGAGTGACCTAAGAGTTTTCTTAACAAGCTTAGCATCACTGTATTTTTCACCTAATGTTCCAGCTTGATGAGCAATGTGGCAGATTCTACCATTAAATTGTTCAATGTTTTCATCTTCCTCCATTCTTAAGTTCTCAAATTGGGTAGTTAACTGTTGAAGTTTGAAAGCTTTTACTTTAGTTGTTCCTTCAAAAGTAACTTGCAAAATATCCCATGCTTCTTTAGCTGTTTCACAATGAGAGATATACCTGAATACGCTGAGAGTTACACCAGCAAAAATCAAGTTTATGGCTGTTGAGTTGGCACTTGATTTTCTGTCTTCTTCAGCAGACCATCTGTCTTCAGGTAAGAGAATCAGTTATCCTTCATTATCCATGGTAGTTGGAGCCTCCCATCCATACATAACAGTCTTCCATGCATGTTCATTCTGCTGTTTGATGAAGGACCTCATTCTAATTTTCCATACTCCATAGTTTACTCCTCCTTCAAGCAATGGAGGTTTGTTGAAGGCGTTTCCTTCCCTCATTAAGTCCATTGTTACTAGAACACAGGATCCACACTAAGTAAGATCTAGTGTGAGGCTCTGATACCAATTGAAATTCCTATCCGTTGTTCTAGATGCAGTTTTGCAGTAAGGTTCCAAGTGGGGTTGGAACTGCAGTTTGAACCAAGTGTATAAGGTTCCAAGTGAGGTTGGAACTGCAGTTGGAACCAAGTGTATTAATGGACAGAACTGTTTTAAAATTAAATGTACTTGGAAATAATTCACACGCACATTTAACAACGGAGTTCACCTAACTAGGCTACGTCTCCGGGGCACTTACCCAGATTATGATATTATAAAAAGCTTACAATATATGACTCAAGTCTTAATGAAAAACTTAGACTCCCTCTATGTTTTTCTGCCTATCACTATATTGCTCCTACTCTATAACTATCACTTATAAATCAATGGCATCCCACCATTGTTTTCTTTTTAAAGCTCACGTGTATTCTCTCTAGAAAATAAGTTCTTTATAATTTAGAACACACACCTTTACAAGCTTAAATTACTAAGTATATAAACAAGTAAAAACAATCTTCTATCTTCAATATCTTTTGATTGCTTTTGACTTGGTTGATTAGCTTCAATCTCTCCAAGTATCACGAGATTCTTCAGCATGGATTGACTCTAATCATCTTTGATTAATACCTGTTTAGTAACACACTTGAAAGTAGGAGTTAATCTTTTCCTTTGAAAGGAAACATATAAAGATATGATCTCTTAAAGATAATATCTTTTCATAAACATATGAAACATTTAACACCACATATCAATCAATCTTTATACATATCTTTACTGAATATTATAAGAATCAAAAGATTGAATCAAGTGATAAGGACAAGCATAAGAATAGAGATATATAAATTAAAAGGAAACATAACCTTATAAACTAATCTCTTTATATCTTTTATAAACATCTTTCCTTAACACATTAATATTCTCAATAAACACATATACACGTTTAAGACCTTATGAGAATATATCCTACATACTTTAAAACAAATGATTAGCATTAAACAATTAGTAATGTAGAATAATGAAACAAGACAGAATTCTGTTTTAACAGCAGGTTGAACTGTGGTTGCAACTGAGGTTGCAACTGGTACTTGAAACCTGTCACCACAGGTTGTAACTAAGGTTGCAACCAGTACTTGAAACCTAATACTACTAACTTAGTAGGTTGTAACTGAGGTTGCAACTGGTACTTGGAACCTGTCAATCCTGTCTTAGTTCTTAATAACAGTTAGGATTTATTTAGTAAAAACCAATAGACAATTAACAATATTTAGACCAGAAATCTGGTCCTAACAAAGGTAGCGAAAAAAAGATAGAGCCAGCGAGAGGAAGAGACACAACTACAGGAGAAAGATAGATCAATCGATATATAGATCAAAGTGAGAGAGAGGAAGAGAAATAATCGGTGGTGGTGGCACTGCATTTACTATGGATGCCCAACATGATGTAGGTTGAGTCAAATCCTAAAAGAATAAAGTAATGGAAAAATATTAAAACAAATATAATTTGGATTCAATTAGAACACAGTAAAATCTAAACAAGTTTCTCTCAAGAAAGTTTTGCTAAGAATATTTTTCTCAATTATCATACATTAATTGGAACAATTCAACTATGTTAAATACATCAATGGAAACTCTTTTTAATTACTAGAGCATTTTCATCAGATTCATCAAATCTGATTATAAGAAGAAAAACACACCTTCATCACATTCATCAAATCTGATTTATAAGAAAAAAACGCACTTTTTCAGTTTTGGTGATCAACAAACAGTTTGACCCTTATATGAGTATCTCTATCATATTCTCTAAATTGATATTTAATACTTTCTCCGTCCCATTTTATAAGTTATATGCGAAAATACATGCAAATTTAACCGAGTTTGAACATGTAATTAAATTGTCGAGACGGAAAATTTCAAAATTTCTATTAATAGTTCAATTGTTAAATTATATGATAGAATTTTAAAAACTTTATTTCGACAATTTGCATATGAGTTATTTGTCGGTCAAAATTACGCGTTGTTTCGTATAAGAGTTATAATGTGGGACAGAGGGAGTATTATTTTATTATTTTGGCCATTGCACAAGAGAGGGAGGGGGTAGATGCTACAATTTTTTATTTTTTTAATAGAAGTTTTATTCTCTCTTTATTTGAGCAGAATCATTACTCTCCCTATTTCTAAATAAATCAAAATTAGACTAATACAAAAAAACGCTTTTTCTTTTCATTACAACTTTCCCTGTTTCTAAATAACTCTTAATTTTATTTTATTTTATAGAGAAAGTGTGTTTTGGTGATACTGATGGGGATACTCCCAATTCCTAAAGCTTATTGTCACGCCCCGGATTTTGGATAAACCCGGGTCGTGAATGTAAATTAAAATGAAAAGGAAAAAGTTAAAATAAAGAAACATGCAGAAAGTCATTCGATAATATGCTAATCAATAGAACCAAATAAATACTTCAGGCCATGCCGATAATCACATTTGATTCACTAAATTGGCCTAAGGGTAGCCAACGGTGTTCAAATGTGACAACACAAACAAGACAATACGTTTTTAGAAAATTTCGGCATGAGCTTCGCGTATCTACTTGTTTCCAATAAATTAGACCTGTCTGAAACAACATATAACAAAATCGCAACGCGATTACCAAATAATCCAAAATCAAATCCAACCCAGCTGACATTCTATAAAATAGCGTAATCTAAATTAAACTTGCGTTAAACGCCTATTAGGTCCACAAGGCTCAAAATGATGTAATACCAAAATGAATAAAAACAAGTCTGACGTGCGCACGATCACGTGTAATATGATAATGAGCCCAATGCAAGCATTCTAAACTTCGCCACAGTCTACAGCAACACCTGTACATCGATCATGAACAAAATGTACAGAAAACAAAGAAAGGAGGTAAGAAAACAATCTCGCTTTAAAAACGGCGCGTGCTACTAAGCACGCACACACAATCCTAACATGACAAATATGATATATTGGCAAATAATGACAAAGGCAATTGCACGGAAAACACATCAACAAATATAACTCGCAACACAAGTAAATGAACATATAATCAAGATCAACTGAATTAATAATAAAACAAAATAAAATAAAACAAAACAAAACAAAATAAAACAAGACTCAACGAAACACAAAGTCGGGATTGCCTCACATGTACCCACTTTTAGAGCCACTCTGCTCTAGGACCCAAAGTGCAATGGTTCCCTCACCCATATTATGACACTAACATGTGACCAAAAGATATGGGGCCGGCTTTAAGGGCACTAACCCTATGGTACCGATATACCTAATCCTTGCGCAAGTTTCCGGGATCTCACCGTAAGCTGACACAGCTCCGCCTTAACACTTGGTACTGCAATCCCTAAAATAAATATAAAAGACTCCCAAAAACGTAAACGGTAAAGTCCACAAACTGAAAATAAAATAAAGAACGCCACACTTTGTAATAGTTTATTGAATCGAATATTAAAAATCACTTGAACACATCTACGTCACGATATCACCACAATGTTCACACAATATCACCAATTTCACACTTTCACCACTTTCACACTTTTAAAAATATTTAATTAAATAACACATTTAAATCATTTTATTCTCCACAATTCATTTTATAATAAAAATAGTAAAATCGCCATACACAATATAATCACCATAAAAATAACGATGCGAAGCCGTTACACACAAAATACAATAACATGATGCAATACACACTAACCAACCAACTAACCATTTACATAGCCTAGCATACAACAAACAACACATAAAAACCGTCTTTAAAGCGAAACCATATTCTTCCCCCTTACCTACGCAAACGAGAGCTCGTTTGTCAAAATATCCCAAACTCGAGCCGAAAACCCACCGATCCATCAAAACTGGACAGCCTAATAACAGTCCATAAACATCCCCTAAACGCAATTAAAACGAGCTACGGATTAATATAAAAACACCTAATTCGGATTATAGCCAATATTCCCAAAAATGGGTTTTTATAAAAGTTAAAATCAGATAAAACGGCTTACACGGATAGATAGCTCTCGAAAAATAGGCTAAGAAAACATATTTGATTGTCGAAAACGGACACCCGATGACCTCGTAATCGGCTCCCGAAGTCGCTGCCCTAAAACCCTAAACCGCACCTAAACCACACCGACTACCGCCACTACCACCACAGCCTGACCAGCCCTTTCCGTCGACCTAAACCCTTTCTCCGACGTTCGTCTCTCTCTCTCTCCTCTTATCTCTCTCTCTTCTATATATGTATATATGTATCTATGTATATGTATATATGTATATGTAATATGTGTATATGTAATATGTATATATATATAGGTTTTAGTAAACTATATATATCTAATTTACTAACTAGTCCACTTAGTTATAAAATAATACAAATCACACCCACCACTATTATATACACCAAATTTCATATAACACGTGTATATTTCACACAATTACGTAATTACCCACAAAACTAAATATCACTATCGTATTACTAAAATTAATAATAAAGTACAAAATTTCCGAGACGTTACACTTATCCCATTCAATATACATTAAAAACTCTTCATAAAGATACTTCTAGTTCCGATTTTGAGCAAGTTATAATAAGAGTAAGTTTTATATAGTACAAAACAATGCTCGTAATCAATTAAGATTTGCATTTCAAATATGTGTTTGAATACATTGTGATGTTTATTTAGTTTATGGTCCGGAATATATGTATAGTTATCATGAATTTTGTTTAATTTGGAGTTACAATTGAATTTACTACATATAGATCAGACAAGAATCGGAAAACCAAAAAATATATTTTTCAAAATGGTTTATCCACCTATGCTCTGCTTAGACCACACCTCCCATTTTTAATTTGCCTAGCGAAATTTAAAACCTTGCTCTTGTCCATTTCAAATTAATGCTAACGTTGTCTAGCCGGAATACATTTTTAATAGTATAATATAGTAGTTATTTTTAAATATTCGTGATCCATTTTGATGGTTAACCAACCCAACGAATAAACATTTATATATATTAGGCGTCTGAGTTTAGCTTGATGAAGAGGAGAGAAAAAAAAAAGTTTCAAGGGGATACTTGCATTAGATTCGAGGCAGATACCTCAGATTAGACACTGATCTGGTTTCTTTTTCGATTAGTTTCTCTCACTCACTACAATAAAAACTACATATACTAACTTTTTTTAGCAACTGATATGGTGGATAGAAAATATTAATTGAATTAATAACTGAAATGTTATTACTAAATTTATACTAACCATTTAGTATCTGAATTATGCTAGTTGGTACATAGTAACTCATTATTAACTGACACATTATCGGTTGGGAAATACCAATTAATTTGTAACTTATAATTTTTCTGTTGTTACTTAGCAACAAATTTAATAACTTAAATATGAGTTACTAAATAGCAACTGAATTGGTGACCAGTAAGTATATAACAACTGAATGTCAGTTAAAAAATAGTAACTGAATAAAGTAGTTGCAATTTATTAACTAAAATATGAGTTACTAAATTCTATTAGGGCGGGTAATCCAAATTTTCCTCCAACACTCACTAGTATGGCTGGGCGAAAAACCGAAAAATCCGAACCGGACCGATAAGCGAACCGAAAAAGACCGAAACCGAAAAACCAAAAAAAATTCGGGTCAGTTTCGGTTTTCAATAAAACCGAACCGAAGAAGACCGAAACCGAAAAAAACCGAAACTGGACCGAAAAAAACTGGTCCGGTTCGGACCAAAAAATAAAAAAACCGAAACCGAAAAAAAGCAAACCGAAAAATATGCTCGGTTTCGGTTTTGATTTTGCTAAAAACCAAACCGGATCGAACTCAGCCATACTCACTAGTACAATAATTCTGAGACATACACTACAATAAAAAGCTCTGATAGTAACGGAAAATTGCCATCGGAAAATTTCCTAGCAGAAATGGAAGGGAACTGATACAGTTTCACGACGAAATGAGCTCTGTCAAGTTTAGTAACGAAATAGCGACGAATCTGACACACCATCTTATTTTTCAAAATTCAACGTTTGACCAGGTTGATTATTTTAATAACTGATTCTGAATATCCACTATTTAACGACTGATTATACTAAAAGTGGTCCACTAAAGCCTTTGAAAAGTCAAAAAACATGATTGTTACAAATCCGTCGTAAAAATAATTAGGAAAAATTTCGTTCAAAAGTCAAAATTATGTTTAGTTACGCTTCCGTCGTAAGTGTGTTATAAAATCCAAAAAATATTTATTTTCTACTTGTGAAGGTGCACTGGACTAACCGCAGTTTTTTTCAGTAACTAATCCGTCGTTGAAACGCTCTAAAATATTAGTAGTTTTTTTTTTTATAAACGGCAAAAGTTGAATGTTCGGTTTTGTTATTAGTTCGTCGTTAATTCCGTTTCAAAGCTTGAATGTTCAGTGGATGTAATACGGCGTTACTTGAACAGTTGAAATTGCCACGTCACTTCTCTCATTCGTTTCTTTTCCGTCGTTAATTCCGTTTCCAAATGGATGTTCTTTTCTGTTTTTTTAGAATGTATTTATACGATGCTAACGTATCCTTGTCATAACATTTCCGCTGCAAAATGGTCGTTATTCTGTATTTAAAAAAATGTATGTAATACAATTATTTATGGATTTTAACTCAATTTTATACACATTATTAACAAACCATAACAAAATTTAATACTAACAAAATTCAAAACGATTTTATTAGATATTTATAATGATACAAATAGGTTATATTTTGAAATGTAAATGATTAACATGTATTATACATAATCTGTAATACAAACATGATAGGTTGAATAAAGTAATGAATTTTTTAAAACTCGTTCATATTAGATAACACATGAAATTGTTGTTTTGATCTTACAGTAGAAACATTTATTATGATTAATTACAATTAATCATAAACCCTAAACCCTGAATCATATTCTTCTATTCTGTCACGTCATTGCGTTTGAATTGAAACGAAACGTATAAAGCCTTTGTGGGTTAATTAGCCTTTGTGGCTTTTAGACTCTTTGTTTTTTTCTTTAACAGATGATAAAAAAAAATTGAAATGGAACGTATAAAGTCCATATCAAATCTGTTTCAATTCTGTCACATTCAACCCATTACAGGAACCACTTTTATAGCCATATTACCGCCTTAATTGGTGAGAATTTCATATAATTATTTAATATTATACGGAATTTCATATATAAATATAGTAATACAAAAAATATAATTATATAATATTATACGGAATTTCATATATATGGTTTCGCTCAACATTACCACATATGAAATACAATTATAATTATAGCAAATTCAGCAATCATTGTTTCGTTTATTTATTTATATTTAATATGGAAGTTTATTTTAAAATGGATCTGCAACGACATTCGCTATATGTTTTGGTATTTCGAGGCACCCAATGTTATTGTGCAAGTTGCATGGAAAATAATATTTCGTGTCAATTTTTTTTTGTTGATTGTTATTTTATTAAATGTTTAAATATTTACCTAAATAACAATTATTGTAGCTTTTATAAAAAAAAATATGTAAATGTTATGTTATGTTACTTTTCCCACGCAGTAAAGTTGATAAAAAAATTTGCCTCAAATTTTTTTTTGGTAAATTGCCAAAAATTCAAATCAAAAATTCCGAACTGGTCTCCTCGTTTTTCAAACCCACCACCGTTATTCCACACATTATCCTACTTTTATTAATTATACTCTCTCTCTCTCACTGCTCTATCTACCCCTCTCTCTCTCTCTCAGTCTTAATTAATATACATACATACATACATCTACATATTAGATATATACATATCTAGCCTCCTTCTCCGTCATTTTTAGCCACTTCACCTCCGTCCTAGCTAACACAGTAAGTCTATCTCTACATATATCTACATATCTCGTTGTGTATCTATATACATATATGTTTTGTTTGACTTGGTGTTTATTTAATTGAACGCATAATTGATTTAGGGCTTGTTTGGTTCATAACTTATTTAATTGAAGATCTGCCCAACATATGGCTTGTTTGTCTTATTACTTATATATAATTGAACGCATGCTTAATTTAGGACTTCTTTGACTTGCAACTTATTTAATTTAAGGCGCATGTATGAATAATGTAGGGCTTGCATCTTGTTTGATTGATATTTGGGGTTTTTCTTATAAAAAGACAAATAAGGAGTATTTATGTGCACACAACTTCACTTTTTTACTAGATTTTGATCTTGTAGAATTCATATTTGATTTGATCCATGTGGTATGTATATAGTCAAGTGATGGATTGCGTGTGTGAGATATTTCATTTAAAAAAAACCCTAAGCTGGGGTATTTGATCAATATTTTCTGTTTTTCCAATGCAAAAAGACCAATAAACCTAACTACTGGAAAGTGTTTTCTGTGTTCATACATTAAAATAAATAAATAAAACTACAATGTTAAGCTGATCTCAGGGTTTGTATGTAACGGTATCCTGCTGATGAAGTTGTTGAGTTTTTGTGCAAGTTTGTTTATGGTTTTGTCCCTATGAGGTTATGAGGCCTGTTTGGCGGCAACTAAAAAGCAATGAAGCTGAGATGAGAAAATGAGACCACTTTGCTTAAAAAATATTAGATTTTGTAAGAATGAGAGAACCAATAACCTTAGATATTAAAAATTGATCTTGGATTTGTGCGTACTGTGTATCTATAGAGCCTTCTCATGAGGTTGTTCGGTTTTGGGCAAGTTTGTTTTTTGTTTGTTCTTTTCCCTCCTTTAGTGCGTGTTTGGCTGCAAATTTAAAGCAATTTAACTTAATTAGGATGAGAAGGAAAGTGGGTTCATTTAGCTTTATTTGTGTACCTTTTTCATGCAAGAAAAAATATAAGCTTAGCCTTTAAAAGGTACGAGCACAGAAGCCCTGTTTGCTTGATTGAATTGATTGGTATTTTTGGTATAAGACGAAAAGGTATGTATATAATTACCATTTTGAGCTTTTTATTTGGTTATAAAGAAAGCTGATAAATTCATAGAAAACTGCCTAAGATCAATGTTTCAGAAAGTAACCATAATTGTGGATTTTTATTTGTAATTGTTTGCTGCCTTTCTAATTTTAGTGTTAGGGGGAAAATGCCTTTAACTCGGCATATATATTCACAGATGACCATAATTTTTACTTTTAAAAACTAGCAAAAAACGAAATGTCTCTGGGTAATGTATTGTTTTTTTTTTTTGAATAGGAGGAATACAAGTGGCAAATTGCGACTCAAAATCAGGCCTTGGAGAGGAGAACGGAACTCCCATTGACGAGAAAGAAACGTTTTTGGCATCTACCGGTGGAATAAAAAAGTCACAACTTTTCGGGTTGGGATCTGCGAAGATCGTCATGTATGGTAGTTCTTCTAGTTCGTCTACCGCTAGTCAAATTGGGTCGAGTCGGTCTTTGGTACATGAACTGAATGAAGAATTACGCATCCAGAAGTCCGAAAGGGAGGAAGAAAGGCTTCGAAAGGATGAGGAGACCCGGGTAATGCAACAACAGATACGCCAAATGCAAAGTATGTTTGAAATATTTACAAACGCAACGACAAGATTGGCTCGTGAAGATTCTGAAAATGTCAATGACAAGCAAACTGGCTTAAATTCATTTTCTATGTATTTTTGGATTATCTTTTGGATTGTAATTAAATCTCGACTCGGTATCTTAATGTCGATGACGACAAGCACAATGCATGGACCTAGATTAGTTTCTATGTAGCTTTAATTAGGATTATCTTTTGAATTATACTTTAATCTCGATTTGGTATCTTATTGTAGCAACTATTATATTATGTATTTTCTTTTTAATGAAATGAATGCTTAGTTGAACATAAGTATTTTTGTCCATATCACAATTGCTTACATTTTGAATATGAAATTATATGTATACAGTATATAATATATATATATATATATATATATATATATATATATATATTAATTAATATAGTCAATTAGTTGCAAATGCATATAGTAACTTAAGTCAGTTACTAATTTCTAACTATTTGTTTTCGGTTACTATTTTGTTACTACTTATTTTCAATTGTTATTTACTAACTGAACTTTCAGTTGCTATTTACTAACTGAACTTTCAGTTGCTATTTACTAACTAAACTTTCAGTTGCTATTAACAAACTGATACAACTAGTAGTTAAGTACTAACTGGCCTGCCAACTAATTCATCAGTTGGTAAATAGCAATTGATATAACATTCAGTTAGTAAATTAGTAACTGGCACATAATTCAGTTGGTAAATGTTAGCAACTAGGCTTTTCACAACCGAATGAACAGATGGCAAATCAGTTAATAAATTTAGTTTACCAAATGATTTTATTATTTGTCTACTGATTATTCAGGTGTTATATGAATGTTTTTTTTGTAGTGACTTGTTACTTGTGTAGTTGGGTAGATTTTATTTATGTTCTTTATATTTCATGTTCGCAGTGATTTCCTTATGCGTTTTGGTTTATGTCTCCCTCCTATATTGCTATTTTTTATATATAGGTAGGGGCCTGTCTACCCCATCCGATCCAGACTGTTTTGCGATAAAAAGAAAAAAACATTATATAAGGGTTGATATTCCTGAAGGAAACATATAGCTTTAATTATTTTAACAGCGAAATGGCAAGAAAATCCACTATTAAGTCTTATTATAAAAATACAGTCATCAGTAAATTACATTAATTACGCCTTGGGAGTAAGCTTTGTCTTGATATCCTTGACCTGCTGGTCACTGATCTGGAAAGCTTGAGCCAACACGTTATTCGGTACAGTTGGGGAGGCAGTGAACAATGTGGCAGCAATCGATTGTGTCCCGGGGAGCTGACTGTTGAAGGCGGACAATACTGAAGCAGGGTAAGGGCCGTTATTCTTTTGGAAGTGTACTAAACCCTTAGGAAAAGTGAATATTTCCCCAGCCTTGATAGTCTTGGAAATGAGGACGTTCGCAGTGGTGATGAACGAAACGTCGAGCTGGCCCTGGAGAACAAATATTATTTCTGTTGCACGAGGGTGAGTGTGGGGCGGGTTGATGCCACCTGGGGCAAAGTCGATACGTGCAAGTGAGACACCCAATGTGTTTAGGCCCGGGATGTCGTTAACATTGGCTGTGGTCACCTTTGATCCCATTAGGTTTGTTGTTGATCCTGGTGTTGCCAATCCGGCGAAGAAAAAGTCTGAAGCGGTCACCATTGACTTGCATGGGAAACCGTTCAACTTCAAATCTATATATATGTTACATAAAATTGATTAGTAAAAAAATATGTATGAGTGTGAGACATATATAAAAGGTAGGCCTGAGTTTGTAAAGACAGATTAAGCCAACTGTTACAATATTTTGATTGGCATGTCATTTAGATATAAAGTTAGAGAAAAAATATTTTGATATTGTTTACTTTACCTGGGCAATATCTGGAAAGTTAGAAAGCATGTTTTCATCCATTTTCATATAATTAAAATTGTTTCTGTCACAAGAACTAAAACCCTGACTTTCAACCTTTTCCAAACAAAATGTGGTCACATATATCTTACTCATTTCATACAAGTGTTACATTGTTTTTGCAATCTAATGGATTAATACCTGAGGTGAGGTCAGCAACACAAAGGTCTTGAAGATTATCAGGATCTGCAATAACAGGGCTACCAATGATGGCCAAGGACAACAAAATCATTGCTACAAAAAGCTTCCCCATTAGTGTATATGTAGCACAAATTTGTATGGAATTAACTATTTTAAATCCGAAAACGCACAAAGATGCGAAAGAAGCTTAAGAATGAAAAAAGGCGACTTGATACTTTAGATGCTTAGAGCAATTTAAACTCGATGATATAACATTTTGAGGTGGGAAGCATATTTATAAGAAAAATTTAAGAGAAAAAAATAATTGAATGATTGACCGAAAACGGGGAGGACTGGGCAAAAGTATGCTTCTAGGAAAAGAGACGCCTATTTTGGTCTTTCTTTTCTTTTATTAATATACCCATGACATGTACAAGTTGACTTGTATATTATTTTTAATTGTTATGGCTTATTATCGTGCATATATACTTGAATTTAATGTTTTCTATATCTTCAGTTTGCTACCAAAGTTTTGGACTCTATAACATTAATACAGAATCAAATTAGTTTGGTTTAAAGTCTTTTTTACCATACTGAATCGGAGAAAATAGGTATCTGGAACTTTCAGTATATGTTTCGGTTTGGCTCAATTTTCGAAGTCATAAGAAACGTGTTGCAATAAATACACATAACAGAGGAACTATGTGCTTTAAAATTAAAGTTAAATGTCATGAAAATGAAATGTTGGAATAAAGTAAATAATAGTTATTAAAAGAGGTAAATATATATTAATCGAGCCATGAATGCACGATTCAGAAAAAAACATTGTTTTACAAATTCAAGTCTCAGCTGTTAGCTCTAAGCCTTTAACTACCATGCGATAGATATCTGCTTTCATTATTTTATATATAACTACGAAAGCAACCTGCAAAACCTTTAGGATGCTGATTACATATGATTTTGTTTCCGGATTTGTGCGAAGTACAGTAAAATGGGAGACACCCTTGCTGAAGTAAGTTGCAACTAGAGGTTGGTATTATCTTTCTTTGCGTATCTTTTATTGCTAAAATAATGTCTATCAGTTTATTTGGGTAGCATTTCTAGCAGTCGTAAAAGGCAAAGTTTGTGTATAGTTTATGATCGTTTAATGTTTGTATGTACTTTCTGGGTTTGGTCCCTTTCGTTTAATGGTAATTTTTTAGTGTAAAAAAAAACCCTGCAAAACCTATCCTTTGTTTAAGACTTGTATAAAAATGAATTACCTACGTCTAGATGATTAGCACGATTAGATTTATAATCAGTTTTTAATTTCTTATTAATTACAATTGCATATGTATGTATTCTATTAATTCACGGGGAGGGTGACTGATCAATTTTTTTTTGAAGACTTGTTCAAAGCTTATGGATTTGCCAAGTCTTAATTAGTCTAGCGTTTGAAAATGAAATATGGCCAAGTTCCAAGCTATGTTCCAGAAAATGCATAAAAATGCTTCACATGTTGGACCAAATCAAGAAATTGCACCATCTTCGTCCATTTATCGTCGTGGTAGTGGTTAATTACACTGACTTTAAAGCCAAAACATGGATTTAGAGACTATTACTTGATATATATATATATGTAGTTGGTAACCAAATCGGGATGTGTACTTCGATGGAAATTATGTTTTTTAAAACTATTTTCCTACTTATATATAATTGGTGCAAAATAAGATGTATACCTATTCTATAGGTTATAGTTGCTCTTTATGTTTCTTCTCGTTATAGCCATAACGTAGATACAAAATGTCCAATAATTCTTATTATTACTAACGCACATGTACATCTTATCTTATTAAACTGATTAATAAGTAAACGTCTGTTTATAAACTTGAAAAGAAGAAAAATCTAGACGAGTGATAGAACATAAAAATTAGACCCGAATATTCTATTTGGGTAATAATCAACCCACTTTATAAATGGGTATCCAACGTTTAAATGGGTCGTCTCATACTTTTTATAGGAATTGAGGTGTTACTATTAAAAGCCCAAGCCCAATCAAAGGAGGACCCATGTCTGAAAAATCCCTGGGATGAAGACATTTGTCAATATCTTAGAAGGCGCAGTTGCCTATAAATAGCCAACTATCCCTCTTAGAAAAGGACCAGAAAATCTATCCAAAAAATATAGAGAGAAGTTGAGAAAAGAGAGAAACTAACCAACGCACACCACTTCTAGAAATAAACCGAGAAAAGACAGCCGAGCACCGAATAAAATGGGAGAAAGATCAAGACGAGAGATTAAATAGTCATATCAAGCACAATTGTCAAAACCGAAATACTAGTCCGAGCAAGTGTAATAGTCCTAACAAGGATAATAATCCGAGCAATAATAAAGATCAGGAAGTGTCCTTTATTCACGGTTGATTTACTATTATATCATTGTTGAAAAGCCTAACGCGACCGACCAAAGTTATGGCTTTATCAAATGGCGCCGTCTCCGGGAATCATCTAGTTCCCAACTAGTTTAGAATTCGAATACCAATACTCTGCCAGACGAGCGACAATGGTTACCAATGTAGAGAAAACTCATCCCGAGATAATAGAAACCAATAACCAAAACACGCAAATTAGCAAACAAGACCTCGACGATCTACTCGCCATCCGCGACAGATATGAAGCTATCCAATCCGGAAACCAACCAACAACCTCCTACGTCAACCAAGAACAACCGGTCGAACCACCCCGACATTTCATCGAAGGGATTGTCGACGAACACCCTTCGTCCTCGGAGGACGAACAAGACGTGCCCGTATTAAGGCGTGCACGAAGACGCTTAACCGGGTCCCAAGCAGGGCCGAGCTCAAGAGTCCCTTTGCCTAGAGCCTCGGTCAACTCCGGTGCTCGTTTACAAACGGACGAAGCTCATCGGTTTGGCATGCCCGAGGATCATGTACTCGGACAGTCGCCCCGACTACCGACTAATTCTCCGAGGATGATTACACCACCCACGGTGGAGGTACAACATGTTGTTCCGTTAGCCGATGAAAGGAACTACGCCCAGCTACAAGCTCAGCTGGCGGCATGCATGACGGCCATGACAGCGGCCGGCATCATATTGCCAGTTATCCAACCCGACAAAGACCCACGCCATGAAGGGGAAGATTCTGCCTACAGGGCCGCCTTGGAGGCAGCGGGTCGGCGACCCGATACAAGAGTCCCCCACCAAGGGGGCAATGTCCCAATAACTATCGTCCATCCGAACACTCATATGGAACATGTCCACACAAACACGAAGGACGGTAGATATCCCGAATGCAGGATCGGGGAAGGATATGGCCCATCACCACATCAGGGAGGATACCCTCCCCCCTACCAAGTCACGGATGACGCGTTCCAACAGGCTTGGAACGTATGCCAAGAAACCCCGTGTGCTGAACAGATCACGCGGTACCGCAATCCTATGGGATTCGTCATCCCCGAATTCAGGCTCTATGATGGGAAGAGTTGCCCTATCGACCATCTGAGGCACTACAAGACGAAGATGGAACTGTGGAGTGATGACCATGCACTGATGTGCAAATTTTTCAAAAACAGCTTGGGTCAAGAGGCTTCGTCATGGTATCATAACTTACCACGGGGCTCCATTAGAAACTGGGCAGAATTGCTAAGAGCATACTCCACCCGATACGCTGCTCATCAGAAAAAGAAGGTTAGTATCGAAACCCTTCTTAAAATGGCGATGATGCCAAATGAAAGGCTCAACGATTACTGCATACGTTTTATCGACGTAGCAAACCAGATTCCACGATATGCCAATAATATAGCCATCCAAAACTTTATCAATTCCATCCCTAATGGCTATTGGGCGAGAAGGAAGTTCATAGGCAAAAACTTCCCGACCACTGATTCCCTGCTAGCCTATTGTACCCACCTCACCGATAAAAACGACGAACTGCGTTTCCTCAACCGAACTCTACCGAGAAGAGAGTCGGTCCGCGAGGCACAGGTGGGTCGCAAAAGAGTTAGGAATAACCAGGGAGAAGCATCCCAACCGACCAGAAAGGGCAAAGAGCCCGAGGTCCATAGCAGGGTAGAGCGACCACGAGCACTAGAGCCTAAACCGCTCCAGATCGCATACCCAACACCGACCAACGAACATAAACCGCTCCAGCTCACCTACCCAATGCCACCCAAGCCGTTTCAACAAGGTCGGCCCCAAGAAAGGGAACACCGAAATACTTTCGGATCGGTCGAGCTGCGATACACTTTCGACTTGTCTGCTGAAGATATCCTCAAGGATATATGCAGGGAAAGTTGGTATTCCCGACCGCAACCGATCAACACTCCCCCCAATCAGAAAGATTCCAAGCTCTTCTGCACATATCATGAGGATCACGGCCATCTCACTGAGCATTGCCGTAACCTGCGATGGAGAATGAACCAGTGGGGCGATGCAGGATACCTAGCCAAGTTCATCAAAGGAGCTGGGAATAAAGGCAAACAACTGGCCATCGAAGGATCCGACAACCGGCAAGGCAAAACAATCAACGTCGTTCATGTGACAAGACCCAAGGGTCCAGGCGGGGAACGATCGCGACAACGGCAGCTGGCCCACTTTGGCCAAGTATCCAAGGCATCACAGGCGTCGACCTCTAAACGACAATGCACACAACGACGACATCCGCCCATTTCTTTCTCGGATCTTGACGAAGAAGGGGTGATTTACCCCCATGGAGACGCCATTAACCTCCGAGTTCAAATTGGCCTAGACACGGTCAGCAGGGTACTTGTCGACCAAGGAGCCTCTTGTGATATCATGTACAGGGAGCTCTTCGACAAAATGGAACTCAAGCTGCAAGATCTACGGCCTACTGACGTCACACTGATCGGATTCATCTCCGAAACGACTGAACCGTTGGGTAAGATCGTCCTCAGTGTCACAACCGGGTCCGTGTCGGTTCCCGTGGAGTTCTTAGTGGTAAATGACCACTCCGGTCACAATGCTATATTGGGCCGACCTTGGTTACATGCCATGAAGGCCATACCCTCGACCTATCACCAAAAGGTAAAATTCCCAAATGACAGGGGAGAGATCGAGACAGCCAGAGGATGTCAAGAGGATTCAAGACGCTGCGAGGAAATCACCGCGACTCTCCAAAAACAACGAAGCATGGTGGAACAACCCACCAGCACCAAGAAGCTGATCAACCAAATATCCAAAGCCGAAAGGGTTGTCGAAGAACAAGTAGGAGAGACACTCAGGAAGGTGTATATACCAGATATGGACGAGGAGCATTACTTCCTCCTCGGCGACAACCTTCCAAAACAGGAATCCGAAGAGTTGAAAGCATTCCTTCTCAGCAACACTGATAAATTCGCCTGGAGCCCTAAAGATATGCCGGGCCTAGACCCCAATACAGCATGCCACCACCTAAGTGTAAACACCGAGTACAAGCCGATAGCACAGAGGAGCATGAAAGTGTCTGTACAGCATAGAGCAGCTATAATCGCTGAAGTACAAAAGTTATTGGAGGCTGGAGCCATAAGAGAGGTTTACTATCCAAAATGGTTGTCCAACCCGGTCGTCGTCCCTAAGAAGAACGGAAAGGAGAGAGTATGTATAGACTTCACAAACCTCAACAAAGCCTGTCCGAGGGACCACTTTCCCCTTCCAAGGATTGATCAACTGGTGGACGCAACTGCGGGGGCAGAACGGATGACGTTCCTTGACGCATATTCAGGATACCATCAAATTCCCCTCGCCCGCGAAGATCAAGAAAAGACTTCGTTTATATCACCTTTGGGAAATTATTGCTATACGGTAATGTCGTTCGGCCTACGCAATGCGGGAGCAACATACCAAAGGATGATAACAAGGGTATGTCGAGATCATATAGGGAAGACGATGGAGGTATGCATAGACGACATGGTCGTCAAGAGCGAAAGAGCCACATCCCACCTTCAAGATATCAGGGACGTTTTCCGAACGCTGGGCGAGCACAAACTGAAACTCAATGCGAGCAAGTGTGCATTTGGCGTCAGCAAAGGGAAATTCTTGGGGCATATGGTTAGCCGACGAGGAATAGAGGCTAATCCCGATCAAATAACGGCTCTACGAAACCTAGCAGCGCCCAAGAATAAGAAACAGGTACAAGAGCTCACGGGAATGATGGCCGCGCTGAGCAGGTTCATTAGCCGATCCACAGATAAGGGACGGCCATTTTTCGAATCACTCAAGAAGGATAGAAAATTCGTCTGGGACCCGGAATGTGAAGTCTCATTCAACAATCTCAAAGAGTACTTGAGGACACTGCCACTGCTAGTAAGGCCGAACAAAGGAGACATTCTGGCATGCTGCCTAGCAGTTTCCACTACAGCTGTGAGCGCAGTTATCCTAAGAGAAGAAGGTCGCGAACAATTTCCGATCTACTTCGTCAGCAAGACTCTGGTCGAAGCCGAAACACGTTATCTACCCTTGGAAAAGCTGTGTCTGGCATTGGTCGTCGCAACCAGAAAGTTGCCACACTATTTCATAGCTCATCAGGTCCGGGTATACACAAAATTTCATATCAAAGAGTCACTTCGACGGACGGACGTTAGCGGCCGAGTTGCCGCCTGGGGGGTCGAGCTATCCCAATTTCATATCGAGTTCGCACCCCGTCATGCCATAAAGGGACAAGTCCTGGCCGATTTCGTCGCAGAATTCACCGAAGGCTATGACGAGCCTTTGGCACTCTCTCCACAATCACACTGGCAGATACATGTCGACGGATCAGCCACCAAGGACGGATCAGGAGCAGGGATCGTCCTAAAGTCTAGAGAGGGAGCAATCATCGAAAAAAGCATAAAACTGGGCTTCCGAGCTACCAACAATGAGGCAGAATACGAGGCCATGATAAATGGCATGCTTATTGCCCGGTCCCTCGGATGCTCCCACTTAATCGCAAGCTCAGACTCCATGCTCATCGTCAATCAAGCCATCGGCGAGTACCAAGCGAAAGATGATAGAATGATCCTCTACCAAGAGAAAGTCCAAAGCTTGATGGCAACCTTCGAACAGTGCGAATTAGTAAGAATCAATCGCACCGAAAATGCACATGCCGATGCCTTGGCTACCCTAGCCTCGACATTAACATTGACCGACACCCGGTCGATCACAGTGGAACTACTGCCGACCCCGAGCATAATAAAAAGGGTAGGCCGGGTGACGTCGATACAGTACGAACTAGGTTGGATGGAGGACATGACCCATTATCTGCGAAGTGGAATGCTTCCGGCCGACAAGATAAAAGCGCTGAAAATTACAAGAAAAGCTCCTCGTTTCTGGCTATCCGAGGACGATAAACTATACAAATCCAGTTACCGGGGACCCCATCTACTGTGCGTCCCGACCGAGCTACAACTGCCGGTCTTGGAGGAAATCCACGAAGGATCTTGCGGAGCACACATCAAAGGGCGATCCCTTGCAAACAAGGCAGTGACCCAAGGATATTGGTGGCCCTATATCAAGCGAGACGCCGATGCATACGTCCAACGATGCGACAAGTGCCAACGATTCGCCAAGATACCACGGCTCCCATCATCTATGATGACCCCGGTATCGGCACCATGGCCGTTCGCTCAATGGGCAATTGATTTGGTCGGTAAACTCCCAAGAGCACCTGGGAATGTGGAATATCTGATCGTTGCGACTGATTATTTCACCAAATGGGTCGAAGCCAAACCCCTCCGAGAAATCAAAGCCAGCAACGTCAAACAATTCGTTTGGGAATACATCATAACTAGGTTCGGTATACCGTACGCTATAGTCGCCGACAACGGAACCCAGTTCAAAGATGCCAATTTACAGCTGTGGTACGAGGAACTCGGTATCCGAAAATTCTATTCGACGTCGACATACCCACAAGGAAACGGGCAAGCCGAAGAGTCAAACCGAACAATATTAGACGGCATCAAGACCACCCTTGAACAGGCAAAGGGGAGGTGGCCCGAGCGGCTACTCAACGTTTTATGGTCGTGCCGAACTACACCCAAGACGGGCACCAAGGAAACCCCGTTTAGCTTAGCATACGGTGTTGAGGCCATCATACCGACAGAGATCGGGCTACCCACGCTCCGAACGACGTTGGTCGAGCAGGGAAACAATGAACAACGAATGAGAGAAGAGCTCGACATGATAGACGAGAAACGAGAGATAGGGGCCCTTACCCTAGCGAAGTACCAACAAAGCGTGAAGCAAACCTATGACAAGAGAGTAAAAGGGTCCAAAGAATTCATGGTAGGAGAACTGGTGCTGCGACGAGTGACGGTCTATACCCGCAACGAAATACATGGCAAACTAAGCCCTACCTGGGAAGGCCCATACGAAATCGTCAAGCAAACAAGTCCAGTCTCTTACAAAATCAAAAGCGTCCTGTTCGCCAACAGCCGAGGGGAAAAGAATTCTTGGAATGTGGCTAACCTAAAGAAGTACTACGTATAGGCAATCCTCCGAATACAAGTACAGGTGCTACCTTACCCTTCTTGCTTAATGGCATTATCTTTCTTCTTTTGAATGAATAAAATATATTATCATGTTGTCTACTAATACTATGAAATTCCCAACATGGCCGAAGTGCCTAGGAATACTATGAAATTCCGTAAATGGCGTGTTACCGAAGGAACGCCTAGGAATACTATGAAATTCCCAACATGGCCGAAGTGCCTAGGAATACTATGAAATTCCGTAAATGGCGTGTTACCGAAGGAACGCCTAGGAATACTATGAAATTCCCAACATGGCCGAAGTGCCTAGGAATACTATGAAATTCCCAACATGGCGTGTTACCGAAGGAACGCCTAGGAATACTATGAAATTCCCAACATGGCCGAAGTGCCTAGGAATACTATGAAATTCCCAACATGGCGTGTTACCGAAGGAACGCCTAGAAATACTATGAAATTCCCAGCATGGCCGAAGTGCCTAGGAATACTATGAAATTCCCAACATGGCGTGTTACCGAAGGAACGCCTAGGAATACTATGAAATTCCCAACATGGCCGAAGTGCCTAGGAATACTATGAAATTCCCAACATGGCGTGTTTTCAAAGGAACGCCTAGGAATACTATGAAATTCATATGCAGGTACAATGCAAGGAATTATTCAGGTCCACATTACGGCGGCGATACAATACAAATTGGCTAAAACAATGAAGGAGAATCAATCTAAACAACGAAATATCAACAAGAAGCATCTCCAAAACAGGAATAACGAAATAACAAATGATTTAGCAAGGAAAAATCGATCCAATCAATCAAATAGCAATACGGCAATGGAAAGGTACAAAACAGGAACAAAGAAATAACATAAATAGTCCTCGCCCGCATTACGGAGGCAACAAGAAGATCATCGACACTAAAGAGATTCATTTAAGAAGAGCTACTGCAGGAGGAGCACGACGGTAATTGACCGAGCTCAATCTCTTCGTCATCCGTCGTTGTGTACCCATCAGACTCATCACCATCAAAACGCTCCTCAGAAATGAGGGCATCAAAATTGGTCGTATGAGCCCCAACACAAGTCAGCGTCTGAAGCCGCGCGTTGAACTCGGCTTCTTTCGCGAACTCGTGAGCATCCGAGGCCGCTTTACGGCGATCATCGTCAAAGGAGAGGTTACGGCGAGCTTCGATCATAGCTGCGGAAGCATCGTATCTGGCACGGGACAAACGGAAATACTTCACCAACACGTTGGTCTTGGTCACAAGCAACTTTAATTTGCCGAAGTACTTGTCCTTTGCACGCCAATATCGATCCAAACGACGCTCCTGAACCTCAACAGTATGCTCGGCACGGCGAACGTATTCTCGAAAAAAGGCCGCCTGGGTTTTCAGCTTGGTCCGCAGTCGAGCACATTGGTCGGTCAATTTGACATTTTTGCTCATCAAAACAATGTAGGGCCACCTGTCAGGCACCTCACTAGCCGCACCAGATGCCACCTCGCCCCGGGCAGCACCAGTAGGTCCTAACCCCGGGTTAACTAGGCATGGAGAACCAGCCTGGTGCGACATAGTAGCATGTGCCTATAAAAAAAAAGAGGGGGGGAGAAGAACGAGAAGAGATGAATATACAAAAACAAAAACAAAAACAAAAAAAAAAGAAGAAAGAGAGAATTTTTTTTATACAAGCTACAAAGAAAACGACAAAACAAGCTACTTTATTAATCCGACAACCCCTCAACAGACGCCGAAGTCTCTACTACATCGGCAAAATGAATATCTCGCAATGAATTAATTTGCGTCCCCAAACGCTCACGAATGACCGCCTCGATTCGGTTCAAGGCGACAGTGGTTTCAGATACCCCGGCCTTCGCATCAACCATGCGCTCTGCCCGGGCTACACCACTCATTCCTTTTATATGCTCAAGCACCTCTAAAGCGCGAGCTCGGGCCCAATACGCTTTGGCAAAGGATAGCAGCAGGTCCGCGTCCTCGAAAACGGCCCCAAGGACCAAGTTCAAGCTCGTCACACGACCTCGAGCTTCATCACGAGAACGTCGTAGTGCACCGAGAAGTTCCTTCGCTTTACCCTTGTTTGCCGTATAATGGGCAGTCTTTTTACTAAATTTCTCTCCCAAATCACGTAACCGAATCGCCAAGTTGGAAATATGAATATTCAGACCCTCGATTTCCTGATAAGTACGAGTCAATTTTGTGGTAAGGGACGCCTTAGATCTTTCCAAATCTTCTATTACGTCACCTACACTACGACTAGGCGAGGTCCAGACCACCATGGCAAGGGGGTTATTTGGTACCTGACAATATTTTGTTTTCACATCCTTCAAAATATGACGACCATCAAAAGAAATTAACCCAAGAAAGCCCAACAGAAATAAAACACAGCACCTATGTTATCACTTCCCCAAAAGAATCTGTTTCTCGATACACAAGAGACCAAAAAAAAAAAAAAAAAAAAAAAAAAAAAACTATACATACTGCTAGAAAGATAGTCAAGGTTCCACCTGAGGAGATACTGGTGGGGGCACAACAGTAGCATCCGGTCGAGGAGTGGACGGGGCCGACATAGAGTGAGGACGCAGCGCTGTCGAAATTGTCTGTCCCGGTAGCCGAGGAAGCTCTTCTTCACGAAGATTCGCCCAGTCCAAGGGTTTCGGCGGTGCACCATGCGGACACGGATACACCAACTCCGACCACGCCCTATCCGACAAAGGAACATTTGCAAAATTGAGCGCCCGCACATGAGCACAGTATACAGAGAAGTTGGCCATCATTGCTAACTTTGTCCGCTCCTCTGCGTGTGCCGTTTTCAGGGCAGTCACCTTAGCCTTTTCGGCTTCCACGTCCTCTTCCAGGAGCAAGTTCTCCTCCTCTAGTTCGCCGTACTTAACGACCATGCACTCTTTTTCCGCCCTCAATTTATCGACATCCTCGGTCAGGTGCAGAAAGTCCACCGACAGCTTGTCGTAATTCTCGCCCAGGGTTTTATTCGCGGCGACCAATTTCTCTTTCTCGACCTCGAAAGCCGCAAGCAGATCCTTTATCTTCTGCTCGTTCTCCTCGACTATGGCGTTCTTCTCAGCCACCAGCTTCTCTTTCTCAGCCCCTAGAGCTCCCAGCTGATCCCGTAGCGCCACGGTACTCAAAGCAATCTGCACTTCAAAACATTAGATTCCAAACAGAATACAAGTACTAGACCTATATAGCGAAATACGAGCCCCACGTACCCTCAGCGCATCCGCGTGGGCCTGCTCTATAACCGACATTGTAGGTTGAGCAGCTAGTCTTTCTGCATCCTTGAACGCAAGGGGTTTCAGAGCCGTATACCCCATCTTCAAGATTCGCGGTTGCTCCAGCAGCTCACCCCTACATCGGTCAATGTAACGGGTCATTGCAACCCCGTCAACCAACACCTTCTCGGATCCATCGAGAGCCTCATCCTCGCCACCCGTCACAACATCCTCGGCACTCTCTTCGCCGCCTTCCATATCCTCTTCCTCGACCGCCTCCTCCTCTGGAGCATTAGTCTCAGGGGTCCTGCGTTCGATTACATCCTCTGTACGGCTGGGCGCGATACCAGACAGGTCCAATGCGGCCTCGGCAAGGACAGGCGAGACCGCAGGCAGGGTCATCGTCTCCTTCCCCATAGCCACCAGCATGTTGATATGTCCGAACATGCTATCGACCGACCCCTGAAACACAACAATACCCATCGACCGGGCAAGAGCGAGGGTAACCAATGGAGAAGTCAGTCGCTGAAACAAGATAACTAATAAAGCAAAGCACTAGCGAACAAACCGATAACCAAAAGACAAGAAAATCATAAATACATATACACATACCTCGCCCGGCGCAGAGGCATCCTCGGCGGTATCCCCTTCGGCGGCAGCAACCGCCCCCTCGCCCGAGCCAACGATATCAGCCTCCTCGGTAACCGATGTATCGGTTCCCCTGGCCCTCTTCGTTACTCCACCTACAGGGTCAGACGCATGACGCTTAGACCGAACAAGCTTCTTCCCGAGCCGAGCAGCACTTCGAGCCCGGACCACTTTCAAGAACTCTTCCTCGGGCTCTTTGGGGATCTCGGGCGCAGGATTCCCCTTGGTCACCGACCCCATAGGGTACCCGAGCAGCATCGGAGCAGTACGACTCGCCGGATCCGGCGTCGGTCCCGGCCCCCACCATTTCCAAAGAGCTAACAGAGCCTCCACATTGGGAGCGCCGAGGTCGGGCATAGGGGGAGCGTTGGTGGCCGGTCCAGGAATCTGGTGTCCCGGACAGCCCCATTCACCAGAAGCTATCACGATACCAAGATTGCGCTCTTTGTTGGTATCCGGCAAACCGTTAACAAGCCGGCAATAGGTACGCTGGGTTTTCAGATACGAGCTGCGACGCTCAAAGCTCAGACTGTAGACTCCGAAGACGTCCTTCAATTCAATCGGTATTCCGGCCAACTCCGATAACCTTTGAATACCGTTCAGAGTACGGTAACCATTTAAGGCCAGTTGGGCTGGAGCAATCTGGACGGCCTCAAAGAACGAAGCCACCCAGTTTGTAAAAGGAAGTCGAAGACCCCCAGTAAAAAATGCCGAAGAGCGCACGGCCACCTCGCCGGCAGGAACAAATCCCAGCACCTCCTCGTCAGAAATAGGAAGCCGGATATGTATGTTGTCAGGTATTCCGGCAAGCTCCTTAAAATCCTTTTCTACGAATGTGCCAACTTGGGCCACACTTTGGCTCAGAATTTCCTATCCAAACATCATCAAAAGTCCATCAATATACTAACCAAATACACAAACAAGAACCACATCAATATAACGAGCGCCACCACCCCCCCCCCCCCCACTCGCATTAACCAAGATACATAAGAATCATCAGACATATATAGATAACCTGAACCATATACCAACGCCACACCTATGACCACAACGACAAATCAAATACAACTCCTAAAAAAGGGAAGGGGGGAGAACGAAAAATCACTTACAGTAATCATTATGAGCAAGCAAGCGCGAACCGCAGCAAGTCTTCCAACAAAACCACGAAACCCTAGATCAAGCGGCCGAACTCTTTTCCTTTTTGGCGGGAAGAATATGCTTTAGAGAGAGAGATATTTTCTTCAGCAAATTCTGTGATAAAAATAAAAAGGATTACTTGGCACAGTAGAAAGGAGTGGAGTCACAAAAAGAATAAAATAATAACCGTCCTTTCGTGTAACAGAGGTTCACCTTTTTTTCCAACCATACAAAAGTCTACAACCGCTGCTATTTTTAACATATAAACGCTCCAGATTTCGCCACGTCAGCGCGTATCCCACTACCCAAGGCAGTTCACATCATTACACCTAAATAAACGGCCAGTGGACCCTACCACGAAAAGCTTCCCACATACGCTACCACTATTATCACACCGAGAATGTCCCCCGATTAAAGTTCCTCGACGCCAAACCAATTCTTACCCAAAGGGCACACCGAACAAGGTGGACGAAGACCGTTTCTAGCTTGCCGGCAGGGAGCATCAAGTCTACAAATGCTCTCCGGGGGGATAACCGGGCATATTGTTCGGTGTATGCTGAGAGACATCAAATGATATCAACATAAAAGAGTGAAGCCAACAGGAAATAAAATAGGACAGAATCAAGTGCAAGACAAGTTTTATTCATCCACAAAGGGGGAAACACAAACAATACAACAAAAAAAAAAATACACCCATCCTACTTTTTCGAACTATCCCCCATAGCAACATCCCTCTTCGCCAAAAGTTCCTCCAGACGCTCCTTCTCCCTAACCAAACGAGAAATCGCCATCTCAGCCTGTTTCAAGGCGTAAGACTGAGACTCGCATTTTTGCTCGGCCTTGAAACGAGCAGTGCCCTCCTCGTCCCAATATTGTTTAAACCTCCTCGCTTCAGTCCGAGCACACATGAGATCATGTTTCAGCCATGACATCTCAATTTCTTTTAATTGAAGAGGAGTCAAATCCTCCTCCCCAAAGCCAGGGGGACGAGGCAGCAAAAAAGTAGGCTCCTCTTCCATAAGGGCTTTCTTTTTGGAGGCAGACCTAGTGATGGGAGCCATCTCACGCAAAAGCAAGTTAGAAGCAAATTATAAAACAAGAGAGAGGTAGAAATTGGTAATGAGATACAGGCAATAGGGAGCATTTATAGAGAATCAAAAGGCACAAAGTACGAAGCGTTACAATGGTTCACAAGACAGGCACGAGATACGAAAAGATACAACTGATTCATCAAATACAGAAAAGAAAACACAAATTGCAAAAGGGGAAATACATAAGAAAACCAGCCCAATCTAAGGATCAATAGGTGGAAAAATCGAACTGCCAGACCGAGAGAAGGCAGAACGAACTGAACAACTCAGCCGAGTTTGGTAGGAATCATTCATGGCGACCAAATTGTCATTCTCCGAGGAGAGCTCGCTGTTCTCCGTGGTAAGAGGCCTGACGCGTTCCTCAAGCCGAGCATTCTTTACCATTATGCTAGCAAGGCCTTGAGGAGAATTATCAAAATCATCTTGAGCATGGTCCCAAATCTCCTCGGCATCATACCAGGAGTTGGCCATATGATTTCTCTGTGACAACAAGAGATCGAGCTGATGACTCAATGCCGAAATCTCGGTCCATTTCACCGTCTCTTCGGGATGAGAACCGAACAAGCTCAAGGCCAAAACGCCATACTCTTTCTCGAGCCTTGCCATCCGACTATGGACCCGAGATACCTCAGAGTCTAAGCTCTTCATCTGAGCATGATATCTCGCCACAGGTCCAGACATTCTGGGAAATTGTTATAGTACGGAAGAAAATGAGGGGCTGAGGGAGAAATAAGCAATAGAAGAAAAATAAGAGATGATAAACTACTAAAGAAAAGAGAAGTACTTATAGAGCGAAGACAGCACAATCTTTCCTGACATGCTTGGGAGCATGCATATTCCTGACCTACTAGGGAGCATGCACCTATATTCGACAGTGATGGGGACATCTACTGACATCTGATACAACAGTACAGAAGGAAATAAAGACGAGATATCCAAAGATCTAGCTTCCCGACAAACAACAAACCACATGTGCAATATAAAAAGAAGTGCAAAAATAAAGGGGCAAAAATGTTTTTCATTAATAAAGATGGGATATATCATTGTTCATCACATCCGAAAAGGAAATCTATTACATCCGAAAAGGAAATCTATTACATCCGAAAAGAAAATCTATTACATCCGAAAAGAAGATCTATTACATCCGAGAAGAGCTAGTACAGAAGATCAGGCAAAGGATCAACTATATCAGCTGACCAAGTGAGCAGGAGACGCCAAAAAGAAAAAGTAAGAAGAAAGAGAAAGGAAAAGCAAGAAGAGGAAAAGAAGAAGAGTGCAAGAAAAAAAAAAGAAGTGATAAGAAAGAAGAGTCGAAAAGAAAAATGACAAAAACCCTATATGTAACACAAAACCCTTTGGATCACAGGGCTGATTGTTACATCATAGTGAAACAAAAAAGAAAGGGAAAAAGAAAAGAATAAAAAGTAGAGAGAACAGAGTATAAAAAAAAAAAAAAAAAAAAACACAAAAGAGGAAGAGGAAGAAATGAGGGAAACTGAGAAATAAAAAGAAGAAAAAGAAAGAGATGGGGAAAAGCAGAGAAAAATAAAAAAAAGAAGGGAGAAGGTTAGGGGGAAGTCGATCGGTATCGATGAGAGGGCCCGGCAGAGACATCCCTGTCCCTCAGTGTCGGGTTCCCCCTTAGCATCTCATTCTCTTCGACTAGAGCCTGACGAGCACGTCGGCAGTAAGCCAGTTCGGATCTTAGCCAAGTTAATTCCCGAACCATCTCGGTATGGTGATGACGCATCACCTTCAATTCCTCCTCGGCATCCCTCAACAGCCTTTGTACATGGTTATAGGAGGCTTCAAAGGCCTCCACTTGCAAAGCTAATGCTGATTGGGTGAAAGGACCAGACATCTTAGGGAAATTATAAGGTGAGGGTCTATATATGGGGGAAAGTAATATGATGAGAATTGTGGATGTAACCATGCTGTAAGCAGGTATTTATAGATCAATTAGATGAGGGCTGGTATTGAGAGTCGCAACCGTTCGCCAATGGGTACTAAGAAGCGATGGCAATTAAAAGATGTCTGTTCAAGAAAGAACGTTTGGATTCCCCAAAGGTTCTAAAAAAGCGTGATTTTTAGCCTGAGTAATTAAAAGCCACTCTTGTTCACAAAACGCTTGGATTCTTACCAATATTTAAAGAGGGCAAGTAATAATGGCATTGAAACACGCGTCATTTCTGGGGAAAGGCATTAGGTTCAAATAAATATCTAAGATCTTTTGCACAGAGATCAAGAAAACTCTGGTGGGTAAGATTTTTATGCACAGGGCTCAAGAAATCCTATTGGTCCCCAGATATAAAGAGTAAGAAGGTCCACTGGATAAGGTCAAACGCTAGGCCCAAGAAAAAGCATTGATGAGGCCATAAGCGTGCGCAGTCAAAATAAATTGCATCGGAAAAGTAATTCAGATATAAACAAGAGAAAGATGTCTTTATTGATTGATTGGTACTTCGTTACAGAAGAAGCAATAAAAGGAAATACAATGAAAAAACAATAAAATCATTTCGTGGAAGGGCCCGCTTCGTCATTTGGTTTCCCCTTTGACCGAGCATACACTTCCTTGAGGGCCAGTTTGTAAGCCCTCTTGGAAGCAAGTTGCCTATCTCTGGAGGCCTCAAGCTCTTTGATCCGAGCTCGAGCACGAATACTGTCGAGCAAAGACCTCTGATGCTCCTTCTCCAGGGCATCCAATCGCTCGTCTAGTTCGGCGGCCCGACGAGCTTCCACCGACAACCTGGCAACCCTCTTCTCGAGATAACGCACCCTCTGAACTTCCTCTTCAAGACGAGCAACGTATTCAGGAAGGTTGTCACCATAGTTTTCAAGAGGAAAAGCCATTTGGTCGTTAATAAAGAATGAATTACATAAAGAATACTGGGACAGTCCTTTTATAGGAAGAAACAAGGAGAAGATCAAAGGTCATCTCGAAGAAATACAACCTCGTGAACTTCCCAAGAGCATTTACGGCAAATTAACCACAGTTCCAAATCCAATTAAAGTCATCCAAAAAGACATCAAGAAGATAAACAGACAAGAACAAGGAAAGGGAAATATTTTATTAATTTCAAAAACTTCGATTACAACTGAGGAGAAGACTCCCCATTCAAGAGAAATTACGACAGAAATTACAAAAGACTAATTATTTCGAGGAAGAGCCTTCTTCATCGTCATCCGAACTCGGTTTAGACCGAGCATGCAACTCCTTGAAGGCAAGCTTATAGGCCCTTTTTGCTGCCTTCTGCTTAGCCAGATTAGCCTCGAGCTTCTTTATATGCTCGTAAGCCCAATCCCGATCGGCCATCGTCACATGATGATCAGAATCCATGTCAGACAACCTTTTCTTGTAGTCTGAAACCTTGGCCACGAGTTTCTTATTCGCGGTACGAGATTTCTTGATTTCCGTTTCTAAATATGAAATATAATTGAATGAGCTCTCACCAGTAGAACCAGAAGAAGCTATTATGTCACGGGCAAATTAGTAGTAAAATGCCTAATTATGGAGGGAGCACTCCCCTTTATAGAAGTTTTCCTCGAAGAAAGATATTAGGATAGGAAACATTAAATGTGCCCCCCGGTAACCGTCATGAGTCTATTGCGTTTCTCGATGAAGCATTGGGAAAAACAAGACCGAAGTAACGTTCTCGACAAACCGAACATGACTCCCCCGACATGGAAATCACGCCGAGGAAGTCAGGGAGCACTTGATAGAACATAAAAATTAGACCCGAATATTCTATTTGGGTAATAATCAACCCATTTTATAAATGGGTATCCAACGCTTAAATGGGTCGTCTCATACTTTTTATAGGAATTGAGGTGTTACTATTAAAAGCCCAAGCCCAATCAAAGGGGGACCCATGTCTGAAAAATCCATGGGATGAAGACATTTGTCAATATCCTAGAAGGCGCAGTTGCCTATAAATAGCCAACTACCCCTCCTAGAAAAGGACCAGAAAATCTATCCAAAAAATATAGAGAGAAGTTGAGAAAAGAGAGAAACTAACCAACGCACACCACTTCTAGAAATAAACCGAGAAAAGACAGCCGAGCACCGAATAAAAGGGGAGAAAGATCAAGACGAGAGATTAAATAGTCATATCAAGCACAATTGTCAAAACCGAAATACTAGTCCGAGCAAGTGTAATAGTCCTAACAAGGATAATAATCCGAGCAATAATAAAGATCAGGAAGTGTCCTTTATTCACGGTTGATTTACTATTATATCATTGTTGAAAAGCCTAACGCGACCGACCAAAGTTATGGCTTTATCAACGAGGCTATCATTTCATGATATGTTGCTAGAAACATTTTTATCAACATATGCTAAAACATTTTCATTTTCTCTATGAAAATAGAAAGAGCACAATCCGGCCACATTCCCACTTACACAAAATTCATTAGAGGTTGAAACTTGTGTTCTCTACAACGACTCTAAAATACAGACAAGAGCAACTGAAAGAAACATAGATCCATCGATGTATTGATCGGAGTGGGGGAGAGGAAGAGGAACAATCGGCGGTGGTGACACGGCGTTTACGATGGATTCCCAACATGGTGTAGGTTGGGTCAAATACTAAAAGAATAAAGTAATGGAAGAATATTAAAACAAATAGAATTTTGACTCAATTAGACCACAATAAAATTTAAACAAGTTTCTCTCAAAAAAGTTTTGCTAAATAAATTGGGAAATGATGAGTGTCTTGATATTTTTCCCAATTATGATACATTAATTGGAACAATTCAACTATATATATGTTAAGCACATCAATGGAAACTCTTTGCTAGAGCATTTTCATCTGATTCATCAAATCTGGTTTATAAGGAAAACAACACATTTTTTTAAAATTTGTTGATCAATAAATATTTTGACCCTCTATCATGCATGTTCTTTCTAAATTGATTATTTAATAATGTTTTATTATTTTGGCTATTGTAGAAGAGATAGGGGGTTAGATGTTACAAAATTATTTTATATCTTATAAATAGAAGTTTTGTTCTCTTTATATGACAAGATTCATTACTCTTTCTATTTCTAAATAACTCAAAATGAGACTAATGTAAGAACATGTTTTCTATTCATTAATTTCTCTTTCTAAATAATTCATCAAATTTTTTAATAGAGAAAGTGTGTTTTAATGATATTGATGGGGGATGCTCCTGTGTTTTAATGATACTGATGGGGATGCTCCCAATTTTCCAAAGTTTACCCAATTTAATATACATTAAAAACTCTGAATAAACATACTTTAATATGAAAATTTTTACGTAATCATGAAATTTCTAGTCCTGGTTTGAGCCAGTTATAATAAGACTAAATTTTTTATGGTTCAAAACAATGTTGATAATCAATTAAGATTTGCATTTCAAATATGTGTTTGAATACATTGTGATGTTTATTTGGTTTATGGTCCAGAATATATGTATTGTTATCATGACTTTTGTTTAATTCTTGACAGCATTCTGATAAATTAATGAGATATAAATGCATTGGAGTTATAATTGAATTTACTACAAATAAATCACACAAGAATCCAAAACCCCAAAAAACTAATTTTAAAATGGTTTTCCCGCATATGCTCCTGCTTAGATCCCACCCCACCTATTCATCTAGGCTCCACCTCACACCTTTAATTTGCCAAGCGAGTTTTGAAATCTTGGTCTTGGCCATTTCAAATTAATGCTATCGTTATCTAGCCGAAATGCATTTTTCATATTGTAATATAGTAGTTAATTTTTTCATATCTTTGATCCACTTTGATGGTTAACCAACCCGACATTAAACATGCATCAAACGTCTGAGTGTAACTTGATCAAGAGGAGAGAGAGAGAAAAAGCGTCAAAGATATGCACATTACCCATTAATATGTCGAGTGTAACATATAATTTGAATTATTTTAACAACGAAATCGCAGAAAAATCCACTATTAAGTCTTATTATAAAATACAACTCATCACCGGTAAGTAACATTAGGCCTTGGGAGTAAGCTTTGTCTTGATATCCTTGACCTGCTGGTCACTGATCTGGAAAGCTTGAGCCAACACGTTATTCGGTACAGTTGGGGAGGCAGTGAACAATGTTGCAGCGATCGATTGTGTCCCGGGGAGCTGACTGTTGAAGGCGGACAATACTGAAGCAGGGTAGTGGCCGTTATTCTTTTGGAAGTGTACTAAAGCCTTAGGAAAAGTGAATATTTCCCCAGCCTTGATAGTCTTGGAAATGAGGACGTTCGCAGTGGTGATGAACCAAACGTCGAGCTGGCCCTGGAGAACAAATATTATTTCTGTTGCACGAGGGTGAGTGTGGGGCGGGTTGATGCCACCTGGGGCAAAGTCGATACGTGCAAGTGAGACACCCAATGTGTTTAGGCCCGGGATGTCCATAACATTGGCTGTGGTCACCTTTGAGCCCGTTAGGTTGCTTGTTGATCCTGGTGTTGCCAATCCGGCGAAGAAAAAGTCTGAAGCGGTGGCCATTGACTTGCATGGGAAACCGTTCAACTTCAAATCTATATATATGTTACATAAAATTGATTAGTAAAAAAGTATGTATGAGTATGAGACATATATAAAAGGCTGGTTTGAGTTTGTAATGACAGATTAAGCCAACTGTTACAATATTTTGATTTGTATGTCATTTACATATAAAGTTAGAGAAAAAATATTTTGATTTTGTTTACTTTACCTAAGAAACTGGAAAGTTAGAAAGCATGTTTTCATCCATTTTCATATAATTAAAATTGTTTGTCACAAGAACTAAAACCCTAACTTTCAACCTTTTCCAAACAAAATGTGGTCACATATATCTTACTCATTTCATACAAGTGTTACATTGTTTTCGCAATCTACTGGATTAATACCTGATCTGAGGTCAGCAACACAAAGGTCTTGAAGATTATCAGGATCTGCAATAACAGGGCTACCAATGATGGCCAAGGACAACAAAATCATTGCTGCAAAAAGCTTCCCCATTAGTGTATATGTAGCACAAATTTGTATGGAATTAACTATTTTAATCCAAAAATGCACAAAGATGCGAACGAAGCTTAAGAATGAAAAAAGGCGACTTGATACTTTAGATGCTTAGAGCAATTTAAGCTCGATGATATAACATTTTGAGGTGGGAAGCATATTTATAGGAAAAATTTAAGAGAAAAAAATAATTGAATGATTGACCGAAAACGCGGAGGACTGGGCAAAAGTATCCTTCTAGGGAAAGAGACGGCCTATTTGGTCTTTTTTTTCTTTTATTAATATACATTATATCAATATCGATACCAATCCCATGACATGTACAAGTTGACTTGTATATTATTTTTAATTGTTATGGCTTGTCGTGCATATATACGTGAATTTAATGTCTTATATACCTTCAGTTTGCTACCAAAGTTTTGGACTCTATAACATTAATACAGAATCAAATTAGTTTGGTTTAAAGTCTTTTTTACCATATCTATGTATTCTATTAATTCACGGGGTGGGAGACTACGCAATTTTTTTTGAAGACTTGTTCAAAGCTTATGGATTTGCCAAGTCTTAATTAGTCTAGTGTTTGAAAATGAAATATGGCCAACTTCCAAGCTATGTTCCAGAAAATGCATAAAAATGCTTCACATGTTGGACCAAATCAATAAATTGCACCATCTTCGTCCATTTATCGTAGTGGTAGTGGTTAATTACACTGACTTTGAAGCCAAAACATGGATTTAGAGACTATTACTTGATGTGTGTTGGTAACCAAATCGGGAGGTGTACTTCGATGGAAATTATGTTTTTTAAAACTATTTTCCTATTTATATATAATTGGTGCAAAATAAGATGTATACCTATTCTTGGTTATAGTTGCTTTTTATGTTTCTTCTCATTACAGCCATAACATACGTAGATACAAAATGTCCAATATTTCTCATTATTACTGATGCACATGTACATCTTATCTCGAACTAAGAATTGTGAACCCGTACTGTTAGAAATTAAACTGATCAATAGGCAAACGCATGTTTATAAACTTGAAAAGAAGAAAAATCTGGATGAGGCTATCATTTCATGATATGTTGCTAGAAACATTTTTACTAACACCTATTGAGTGTCTACATGTAATGTTCGACATGCTAAAACATTTTCATTTCTCTAAGAAAATAGAAAGAGCTCAATCCGGCCGCATTCCCACTTACAGTAAATTCATTACAAGTTGAAACTTGTGTTCTCTACAACGACTCTAAAATACAGAAAATAGCTAGTGAAAGAAAGATAGAGTAAACGAGGGAGAGAGAGAGACACAACTAGGCGAGAAATATAGATCCATCGATGTATTGATCGGAGGGGGAGAGAGGAAGAGAAACAATCGTCAGTGGTGTCGGTGGTGACACGGCGTTTACGATGTATGCCCAACATGGTGTAGGTTGGGTCAAATACTAACAGAATAAAGTAATGGAAGAATATTAAAACAAATAGAATTTTGACTCAATTAGACCACAATAAAATCTAAACAAGTTTCTCTCAAGAAAGTTTTGCTAAATAAATTGGGAAATGATGAGTGTCTTGATATTTTCCCAATTATGATACATTAATTGGAACAATTCAACTATATATGTTAAGCACGTCAATGGAAACTCTTTGCTAGAGCATTTTCATCAGATTCATCAGATCCGATTTATAAGGAAAACAACACGCTTTTTCAAATTTGTTGATCAATAAATATTTTGACCATCTATAATGCATGTTCTCTCTAAATTGATTTCTTAATAATCTTTTATTATTTTGGCTATTGTAGAAGAGAGAGGGGGTTAGATGTTACAAAATTATTTTATATCTTATAAATAGAAGTTTTGTTCTCACTTTATTTGACAAGATTCATTACTCTTTCTATTTCTAAATAACTCAAAATGATACTAATTTAAGAACACGTTTTCTATTCATTGCTTTCCCTTTCTAAATAACTCATCAATTTTTTTTAGAAAAAGTGTGTTTTAATGATACTGATGGGTATGCTCTCAATTTCCCAAAGTTTACCCCATTTAATATACATTAAAAGCAATGAATAAACATACTTTAATAGGAAATTTTTTATGTAATCATGAAATTTCTAGTCCTGGTGTGAGCCGGTTATAATAAGAGTAAATTTTATATATTCCAAAACAATGTTGGTAATCAATTAGGATTTGCATTTCAAATATGCGTTTGAATACATTGTGATGTTTATTTGGTTTATGGTCCGGAATATATGTATTGTTTGTTAGAATTATATACTAAAAGACATGATTTATTATTGATTTTTAGTATTTATTTATTAATAATGAATAATTTATTTGAAAATAATTTTGAGCAATATTGTACATGTGTATTTATTCTATATAGTAAGTGATTAATTTGGTATATAGAGTACGGTTTACACACGAAAGATCAAATCACTCGTTCTAACAGAATATATTTTATTGTTCACAACTTTAGATGGATTGAACAACCATCGGTATAGTTGTAGAAAATAGTTTTAGTAGATCTGTTTTGACTACAGGAAACGGTTGAGTTCCGACTCTTTGTACTAGTATACTTAGAGTATATTGAACAGGACAAAGTGATATTATTTTATGGTACTGAACATAATAAAATAATTATAACTAAAAAATTATTATGATTACTTATACTCTTAATCTCTAGATTATTTTCGATACACATATTTATAATATATACTGCTTTGATTTGCAATAGGTGAGATTTGTTGTGCTCAACAAGCCCGTACGTTGGGCAGTAATATTATTTATATGGTGTGTGTCTATAATTGAACGAATTCACGTAAGGATTGATAATATCCACTCGAGAAGCTTATAAGTTTTTTTTGTGTCAAATCTTGTAAGTGAATTTTATATCCGACACAACAAATAAATTACGTGAAAAGGTCGAGAAAATAATATGCCGAATAAAATAATTGTCAGTAATTTATTTAAGAGTGCAATTATATTCTCTAATGGAAATGGATATAATTTACTGATAGATTATCATATGATTATAAAAATATTAATTAGATAATATTATATTACTCTTTTAATTAAGACTAAATAATATTTATTAATTAAATTATAATCTAATTAGGGTTAGAGATCTATGTTAAAGTAAAAGTCTTATTCTTCTTGCGCACTGGGTTTCTACTCTAGCCTATAAATATACTTCTATGCTGCGAAAAAGAAATATAAGTATCATAAAATATTTTTATAGAATTTCTAACAGTTTGAGAGCTCATCTCTCCAATAAGTAAGTAATATTATAGCAATACGGTAGAAGATCAAGTGTGATCTAACTCTGTCCGCGAGATATTTCTGTATTGTTTTATCTAATGCATATACATTATAATCAAAAAACAAGTTCAGTTTTCGTTGCAAAATAAAAAATGTTTCCAACATTGTTATCCTGACTTTTGTTTACATGACTTTTGTTTAATTCTTGACAGCATTCTGATAAATTAATGAGATATAAATGCGTTGGAGTTATAATTGAATTTACTACAAATAAATCACACAAGAATCCAAAACCCCAAAAAACTAATTTTAAAATGGTTTTCCCGCATATGCTCCGCTTAGATCCCACCCCACCTATTCATCTAGGCTCCACCTCACACCTTTAATTTGCCAAGCGAGTTTTGAAATCTTGATCTTGGCCATTTCAAATTAATGCTATCGTTATCTAGCCGAAATGCATTTTTCATATTGTAATATAGTAGTTAATTTTTTCATATTTTTGATCCACTTTGATGGTTAACCAAACCCGAGATTAAACATGCATCAAGCGTCTGAGTGTAACTTGATCAAGAGGAGAGAGAGAGAAAAAGGGTCAAAGATATGCACATTACCCATTAATATGTCGAGTGTAACATATAATTTGAATTATTTTAACAACGAAATCGCAGAAAAATCCACTATTAAGTCTTATTATAAAATACAACTCATCACCGGTAAGTAACATTAGGCCTTGGGAGTAAGCTTTGTCTTGATATCCTTGACCTGCTGGTCACTGATCTGGAAAGCTTGAGCCAACACGTTATTCGGTACAGTTGGGGAGGCAGTGAACAATGTTGCAGCGATCGATTGTGTCCCGGGGAGCTGACTGTTGAAGGCGGACAATACTGAAGCAGGGTAATGGCCGTTATTCTTTTGGAAGTGTACTAAAGCCTTAGGAAAAGTGAATATTTCCCCAGCCTTGATAGTCTTGGAAATGAGGACGTTCGCAGTGGTGATGAACCAAACGTCGAGCTGGCCCTGGAGAACAAATATTATTTCTGTTGCACGAGGGTGAGTGTGGGGCGGGTTGATGCCACCTGGGGCAAAGTCGATACGTGCAAGTGAGACACCCAATGTGTTTAGGCCCGGGATGTCCATAACATTGGCTGTGGTCACCTTTGAGCCCGTTAGGTTGCTTGTTGATCCTGGTGTTGCCAATCCGGCGAAGAAAAAGTCTGAAGCGGTGGCCATTGACTTGCATGGGAAACCGTTCAACTTCAAATCTATATATATGTTACATAAAATTGATTAGTAAAAAAATATGTATGAGTATGAGACATATATAAAAGGCGGGTTTGAGTTTGTAAAGACAGATTAAGCCAACTGTTACAATATTTTGATTTGTATGTCATTTACATATAAAGTTAGAGAAAAAATATTTTGATTTTGTTTACTTTACCTAAGAAACTGGAAAGTTAGAAAGCATGTTTTCATCCATTTTCATATAATTAAAATTGTTTGTCACAAGAACTAAAACCCTAACTTTCAACCTTTTCCAAACAAAATGTGGTCACATATATCTTACTCACTTCATACAAGTGTTACATTGTTTTCGCAATCTACTGGATTAATACCTGATCTGAGGTCAGCAACACAAAGGTCTTGAAGATTATCAGGATCTGCAATAACAGGGCTACCAATGATGGCCAAGGACAACAAAATCATTGCTACAAAAAGCTTCCCCATTAGTGTATATGTAGCACAAATTTGTATGGAATTAACTATTTTAATCCAAAAAAGCACAAAGATGCGAACGAAGCTTAAGAATGAAAAAAGGTGACTTGATACTTTAGATGCTTAGAGCAATTTAAACTCGATGATATAACATTTTGAGGTGGGAAGCATATTTATACGAAAAATTTAAGAGAAAAAAATAATTGAATGATTGACCGAAAACGCGGAGGACTGGGCAAAAGTATCCTTCTAGGAAAAGAGACGCCCATTTTGGTCTTTCTTTTCTTTTATTAATATACATCATATCAATGTCGATACCAATCTCATGACATGTACAGGTTGACTTGTATATTATTTTTAATTGTTATGGCTTATCCTGCATATATACGTGAATTTAATGTCTTCTATATCTTCAGTTTGCTACCAAAGTTTTGGACTCTATAATATTAATACAGAATCAAATTAGTTTGGTTTAAAGTCTTTTTTACCATACTGAATCGGAGAAAATAGGTATCTGGAAGTCATAAGAAATGTGTTTCAATAAATACACACAACTGAGGAACTATGTAGTTTAAAATTAAAGTTTAATGTCATGAAAATAAAATCTAGGAATAAAGTAAAAATAGGTTCCCAAATATATATTAATTGAGTCAATATGCACGATTAAGAAATAGTAACATTGTTTTACAAATTCAACTCTCAGTTGTTAGCTCTAACTACCATGCCATAGATATCTGCTTTCATCATTTTATATACAATTACGAAAGCAACTGCTAAAATCTATCCTTTGTTTTAAGACTTGTGTAAGTATATAAAAAACTTGAAACATCTAGACAATTAGCGCGAGTAGATTAATAATCAGTTTTTAATTTCTTATAATAATTGCATATGTATCTATTAATTCATGGGGAGGGTGACTAAGCAAATTTTTTGAAGACTTGTTCAAAGGTTATATGGATTTACCAAGTCTTAATTATAACAAGTCTAGTGTTTGAAAATGATATATGACCAACTTTCAAGCTATGTATGTTCCAGATATTGCATAAGTCCTTCAATTCACATGTTAGACCAAATCAAGAAATTGCACATACATATATTGTATTGGTAGTGGTTAATGACTTAAGAGCCAAAGCATGGATTAGGAGACTATTACTTGATATATATATATGTAGTTGGTAACCAAATCAGGAGGCGTACTTCAATGAAAATTATGTTTTTCAAAACTATATTTCTGATTATACTTGATGCATAATAAAATGTAGGGTAGGTCTCTTTCCGGTGCGAAATTTCTCAATCCAGTGCAATTCCGCACTTATTAATTACAGTTCGCACTTACTAGGAACGGTTTTAAAAAATGACACTTTTTTTTGAAAAAAAAATCATTTTCTTTTTTAAATTCAAATAATAAAACTGGGTTTTTAAAGGGTTTTTTTTTAAATGAAAAAAATATATATATTATAACATTATAAAAATTGGTTAGAAAAGTTAGAAAATGTGTTCAAAAAATTTTAAATCAAGTTTTTATTGCTTTTTTCTAATTTTTCATAAGAAGTCTTTAATAAGGTTAAAAAAAAGCCCAAAAAATACCAAAAAAAAAAAGAACTAATTTTTTAACTTAAAACTACTTTTGAGTTTTACAAACTCAATTCAATTTTTTTTTATCTTTTGTGTTTTACTTTAATTTAACAAATTTTTTGATTTCTTTTTGAAAAAAGTAAAAAAAAAAAAAAAACTTAAAAATAAAATAAAATCACACCACTATAACTAATGAGTGCGAATCACTGTTGAGACGGGCATACCTATTCTAGGTCAATAGTTGTTGGCTAATTTTCTCATCGTTAGTCTTTAATTACAACCATAACGTGCATACAAAATGACTAGTTAATTAATATTCTATTACGAACTTATGAGCATGTACATCTTATCTAGAATTAGGGGTGAGCTTTTTGTACCGATTTGTAACAACTGATCGATTTTCGAACCGAAACAAACAAGTTGGTACCGAAAGTTCGGTATACCGACTTTTCGGTACGGTACAACCGAACCAAACTTTAAAAGTCGGTTCGGTTTCGGTATCCATTTCGTATGTTTGGTACAATACCGAACCGAACCGAACATTAAAATTATAAAATATATAGAAATGTACACATAGTTATAACTTACAAATAAATTGTCTTATAGTTTATTTTAATTTTTCTTACGACTTACTTTCCTATTTACGAAGCCAAATACAATAATTTCGTGTTTCTCCATTTTCTTGTATAATATTTTAAAAGATTTCTTATTTTATAAGTATTTACTATTTTACTCAAATTCATAATAAATGTAGCAAATATAAGAATAGTTGTACACATTTTATTTTTTACAAACTTTTTTGTTATTTTATTATTATCAAGAATTATCTTTTAATAATAATAATGTTTCGGTATAAAACGGAAAACCGAACCGTACCAACCGAAAAAGTCGGTATACCGAACTTTCGGTATACCGACTTTTTCGGTTCGGTTATGGTATAATTTTTTTCAAACCGAACAAGTTCGGTTCGGTATTGGTATATGGTCAAAAAAGTCGGTACCGTACCGAAACCACCCCTATGTAGAACTAGAAAATTGTGAAATCATACAACTGATAGAAATTACACTGATTAGTAAGTAAAGGTCCGATTCATAAACCTACTTACGATTTTTTTCTTTAATAAATGTGTTCTAGGTAGCAATTTGTGCTATCAAAGCCTCCAATTATACGTTACTTGTTCGATGATATTTCATACTTAACTTCCAAAAGAAACATTTTTACCGACACCCCTTTGAGTGTAGCTACATTGTTCGACTTGCTAAAATATTTTAAATATTCTATGAAAATAGAATTAAGAGCACAATCCCACTCACTGTCAAAACATTAGAGGTTGAAACTTTTGCTATGTAAAACGATTCTGAAATACAAAATAGAGCTAGTAAAAGAAAGATAGAGCCACCGGAAAAGAGACACAATTAGGGGATTTACAGTGGTCCATTGATGTATAAATCGGAGTGGGAGAGAGATATAGAAACAATCGGCGGTGGTGGCATGAAGTTTATGCTGGAGTCCCGACACGGTGTAAGACTGTAGGTTACTATGTTGGGTCAAATCCTAAAAGGAGAAAGTAATGGAAGTATATTAAAAGAAATAAAATTCAGACTCACTTAGGGACCATAATAAAATCTAAACAAGTTTCTCCAATAATGTTTGCTAAATAAGTTTATCCCATTAATATACATTAAAACCTCTTCATAATGATACTTTATGTAGGAATAAACTTTATGCAACATGAAATTTTCTAATCTCGATTTGAGCGAGCAATAAATAAGATAGCTCTATATATAACATCATATTTCATATATTTTTAGATCTCATCTTAACAAATTTGGCTCCTAATAGTAATAAACGACATTACATTGCAAAATTATAAATCTTTTCATATTAAGTTCAAAATGATAAGAGATATTTATCAATGATTAGTCGTATTGACTTAATTTTTTGGATTGTTATCGCATCAAAAGATATTACACCTTTCTAGAACTAAAAAAAATTCATCTAGTCAAGCATGCTTAAAGATTCATGACACCAAACCTTTTATACTTAACTAAAATCTCATAAATTCATGTGATTTTGTACATAAATTTAATACTTTTATCATATATTGTGCATATATATATTTAAAGTAACATGTTAAAATGAGGCGATCATAGAGATTAATTAAAATTATATATTTTTATATACAATCTATATTTAGGCATAACCATCATTATATACAATCTATATGAGGCGATCATGGAGATTAATTAAAAGAGCACTCACATGTGGCTAGTTATAAGTATGTTCTACCTATTCTTGTCTTAGTGTATTTATAAAATGTTGATCCATAGACTAGTCATTCACTCTTTAAAATTAATATAAGATTTTTCACTAACTATTTATCACTAGCACAAGCATTCTATGTATATTTTGCATGTTACATTTAGTTGACATGCTTACTTTTTAATGAGTTGATTAGTTACGTGTAAGAAAAATATTATTGAAAAAGTAGAAAAAGTAGTAGTATTTGTTAATAGATAGTTTTATAGGTATGGTCAAATATTGGACGTTTGTAGATGAGTAGTTAAATTAAATAAAGTGTACTTTTGATAGCAATAACAAAGTATATTCATGATATTACCATCTCGAACACAAACTTACATTTATTAAATAATACATTATATAATATATATTATATAAAACTTATTATATACATATTTTATTTTATTTTGAAAAAGGGAGGCCTCTAAAATTGGAATATTTGGGAGGCCTTGTACGGCCTCTATGGCGACCATGCCTAAAACTTGCCCTGGAAGGAGGATTATCGAATAATTACTTATCGTTTGCCATATTTATTCATGGCTAGTTTCACTTAATGTGAACAAATTTTCATGATAATTTTCGGTTTCATGGCACATCATTTTTCATTTGAAGCCCGCTTGTAATAATCAAGGATAAATTTTCAAAAAAATAAACTAATGCAATGCAAATTCCATGCTTTATGGCCCTATTAAGTATATTTTATTTGTTACACGTAATGACACTACAAAAAATTATAAGTTTATCATCAGAGTGTCTGTTGCTAAACTGATGGTAAAGTGAATGTCGCTAAATTTAGCAACAGTTTAGCAACATTTTTTGTTGCTAAACTGTTACTAAAATTTAGCGACACTCACTTTACCATCAGTTTTTAAAAAGTGAACTGTTGCTATCTTAACTTTTTTTTTTTTTTTTTTTTTTTTTTTTTTTTTTTTTTAATAATGTGAATACATAAGCTACATTACTCTTTCTGTCGATCATATATATAAAAAGCTTATTGAATGATATTTTCCTAATGTATATTCTCTGTCTTTATATATTGTTGCAAGTACAACATTCGTTTCCAAGTTATTGATATTCTGGATAACGTAAATATACTCCATAATACTTTCAAATATCACTTAATCACTATTTAAAGAAAGAGCAATGAAAAGCTCAAGAGATCATCCGACCATTTGAAACGAGCAAACGAGAAATGTGGTAAGTCTTATGAGGGTAATATTGACTAACAATCTCTGTTGTCTAAACGCGTTACTCGTTGATAAGATAGAAATGTCATATATAAATCTAAAACTTAATTTTGTCTTCGGAGATATAATTGTTTTGTCAAATACGTATAGCATTCAACAATATTTGAATAGACTTTCAACTTTTGATCGCTTTTGAAAAAAATAGGGCTTGTTAGAATTAATGTATGTCCGTTTTGTCTAAAAAATACGAAAAATGTAAATCATCTATTTTTTCAATGTGAGTTTTCTAGAAGAGTGTGGAAAAGCTGAATTTATGGACTCGTGTGTGACTTGGAACGAGTGGGTTAATTGGTCAAGTGAAGTTTTCAAATGAAAACCGACCTCCGCTACACTAGGAAAGTGTTTACTCACATCGACGATATATACTTTGTGTCGGAAACGCAATGCTAGAATTAACGAAGGAATGACGTCTAGTGCCGAACAAGTTTTTAGAATTATTGAGTTTTATGTAATTAATAGTATGAACAAGTTAAGTAATATTACTAACAATCGTACAAATATGTTTATTAGTAGATATTGAAAATTTAGCCCAAACTTTATTAGCGATTAGGGTTTATAGTCTATCATGTAATGTAATTTCTTATAATTGTTTTGTTCGAGAATTGTATATATTCACTTATCAATATACGGTTCGTTTAATCTTAAAAAAATATATTTATATTATTAATAAAAAGAAAATAAGTTGTCACCACCTTTACTTGTAACTTGTGATGATTATTTTTCGAGCTTCCAATTCCAAATACAGTCAGGGTACCATATTATAATCTGAAATAAAATATATCATTGGTACTTGTATAGGCAAGCTACAAGTTAGCTGAGTGTGAATTAGTAATAAAAAGGGACGAATTTCCCGTTCAGGTGCAGCTCTTTCGGTGGTCAAAACATCACTAGCTAGTTGCAATCTAAACTGCGACGTTTTTCATGTTTAAAAAACATAAGTATTAACGTAAAATTGTTTCGTCTCTATACAGTAAAGGACCCATAAATGGACAACTCAAAGAGAATTGCAGTTGATCTTTGTCCATGAAAATGATGATCGATATTTTGTCGCAGGTGTATTGCATTATTGTGTAGCTAGGATATAACATCCAAATTCCTTTGTCATTAATTTAAAGAGATGACTAATTGCTATTATTATTTTGTTTGTGACTACTTAGATTTTTAAGTTCTGCATCAAGTATATATCTAGTTTCCGTGATCATTTTACTTTACGGAAATGTGTATATCAGAGAGTGAGGGAGTGTTTGTGAGATCATTCATCCTTTTCAGGTTTGGGTGTGACCGACTAGCTCCGGTACTTGCGTTTGAAATTACGTTCTAACTTATAACTATAAGAGTTGGCGTTTCTCAAGTCGAATTTAATCTACACAAATGACGTCTTAGTTAAATATGTTCTTAGGACTATATCAAGAATAATGGACTAATATGTAACAAAACTTACAAACTTGATTAATTTTATGAATGTATAATATATATACAACCGCCAATAACTTGTTTCTGACTGCGATAAATTACTCCTAAAACTTGAAAACTAAATAATCTGATAAGCAAATTTCATGAAATTATAAATCTGATCGCTTGTTGATCTTGTATTCGTTATCCTTTTTTATTAATATTTGTAACTGCTTCCAGTTATTTTCATTGGAATTTATTCTCTTTTAGCTCCAAATTAATTTGAATTGGCCTTTTCTTCGAATTCATAAGTCTTCATTGTCGTCAACTTATCTTTTTGCTTCGTGCGTCTTCACTTTTACATTTTTGTCCTTCACGGCCATATATTTTCCTATTATTATCTATTGGTCCTTTTGTTCCACTTCTCGGTCTAATCTAGTTTCGTTAATTATTATTTTCTCCTTCGAAAATATCACACGTAAACAAACCCCTTGAAAATTTGGCAGAAGAAGATCTATAAAGGGGAGGTCGGAACTTCTTTATTAAGTGTAGATACACTACAACTTAAAAGGAACTTAATTTTTTTGTTTTGCATAACGCTTGATATATAAATGTCTTGCACATTCCGTTGTGAAATTTTTGAAAGTTTCAGTCATTAATTTTTTAGTATGTGTCCGTGTAGGCAGAAACATGGTGTATCGCAAAGCCTGATTTAAGTCGAACTTAAATGACATCGGCAATATATTATTACTGCAATTAAGTTGGTATGAATTGTAAACCAGCAAAACCAGGATGTGATTGCTTTGTAGGGACTGTCGAAACTCACCTCTCTTTCGTACTTGATAGCTATTACTCTGTTCACAACAAAATTTCACCCTTTTACCTGGTGTTAATACCGTCGCCAATCCATGTTAGTTTATAATATACCTTTGTATACCCATATATGTTAGTTAATACCGTCGCCAATGATATAATTTGGTGTATCAAACATATAAAACATCTTACGGGTGAAAGTTCAGTATTCTATTTCACTGAAGCAAAACAAATTCTTATATATATATTTTTATATATAGATGCAAAATGTTTTTGCTTTTATCAATTGTTCTTTAGTTATTTGGTTATTGATATGTTTCAGGTCACGTTATGTGGATGTGTAATGAAGCGAAATTATGTTCTACATATTTTTGAAAGAGAGATAACACTCTACTTAAACTAATATCGATGGTTCGGAAATCGGAACCATAAACATCTTCCGCATCACCCTGTCTATATAAAGCCTAAAAACACTGACTACCCCATCTATACAAATATATCGCTAAGTATATATGTAATATACGTAATGATTAAATTATCAGACCTTCGAAAGACAAGCTATATTATTGTGTTGATCGCTAAGTCAGTACTAATTAAGTATAATGATACAAAAGTTGGTCAAATTAATAAAGACTTGCCTTTCATATAAAAGCCGATTCAGTTAATTCTTTGGGGTACTTAGCAATAACCACCAAATTTCCCTAGAAATGAGAAATAGGACTAGCATTTCAGAATTGGCTAAACTAGTTGTTGCTATTTAAAAAAAATGTTATAAACATGTTACATGGGTCGGGTCGGATTGGATCGGGTCGGATCAAATGAGTAAAAGTGTAAATTTGTATATGAGTCGGATCGGAATTTGAATGACCCGACCTAATTGCCACCCTCCATATATACACTATCATCATACTATATATATATAAGTGAGTCGGCCAAATTTTTGCCCTTTTTTCCAAAAATGCCGCAACTCTTTTTTACCAATTACTTATTTACATTTATTCAATTCAAAATATGAAAAACACATAAAAATTATTATATTTTCAAAACAATTATAATCTTATACTAAACAAAATCGTTTTACGTGTATTTTGTATAACAAAAATATTATATTACTCATAATTTCTAATTTAATATATTCATTCAATTAATATACTTTAAAAAAATTTATTTACCCGAATCATATATATATGACCATCGCACACGCAACGTGTGGATAACGATTACTGGTATATTGTTACACGTTGTTGGGTTGACATATATATATATATATAAAGTATGATATGATATGTTCGACACTTCTACCACTACTAAAATGGACTACACAGGAGTGATACTATAGTAATATATGTCCCTCAAATAATAATTATAATATACTCAAGAGAGCATATTTGACAATGAAGTATGCCAAAAGCAGGCCATTCTACTATCCAACGAATAAAACCATATCCCTCAACATAATCAAACATCACCTCCATCACATTTTTTCCTCTTTTATAAAACTATATGGAAACCGAAGTTACCGGCCACCAGTCCTCGTCATGTTTTCCCAGATGCATTCCGGTCCACAGAGCCTATTCTCGGATCCACACCATACCTTCGAACAATGGCACAAACCGTAGGCGCATGTATTGGAGAAAGCTGGTAAAGAGGATGGCGAGACAAAGTTATATCAGTATTTATGGATTCAAACCAACAAGGTCGATTCAATATGATCTGCATAATTATTCGCAAAATTTCGATGAAGGGGCATGTAAACAGAGCAGGCCCTAAATATATAAGTACTTCATACTCGTTCAAGACGAAACTTGACTACAATTCATCGTTACAATTTAAAGAACGGTTTTGCTAAATACATGTAGTTCCAATTGTATCATTGGCTCTCATAGTCTCATATGTAAAACTCTTGGTCTGTTGGTTTAAAAGTTCTGCGCTTCTTAAATTAACAATAGATTCATGCTCAATTTTATCGTTTTGGTTTCTCTTTTAAAATAGGTATCACGTGTAGTCGCACATTCTACTTGATCAGGGCCTTCCCCAGAAAAGAAAAAACAGGACAAGTCCAGGTACCATTAGAGAAGTTAGAGATGGACCTATATTCTTAACATGCATAGTTAATTAACATTATTTTCAAGATCACCTGATTGAACGTTCTATAAACTTGCTATGTTATAAATATTATTTATTTCTTCAATATATTGAAATATATAATGGCTTTTTTTGTGTTAGTTTGATGGCAAAGTTTTTTAAAAGAACAATTAGGAGGCACAGTTTGGAGCATAGTTGTCATTGTACAAAAACGGAAGTAGGACACATAACAGAAAACCAAAATGTGAAACGTGACTCCTTCACGAAAATTCATAGATTTACTGATGAGAACAAGGGAAACCGGAAACAAGAAATGAGAAACCAGAAACCGACATCAGAAATATAAAGCCCTCCTCCTAATTAGGGCGTCACGGCCCTAGTAACTAATTTACTATAACCCAGTTTACTAATGTTATAAAAAGCGCTAGGCGAGGATATGGTTCGCCTAGCGCCTTATTTCCAAATCTCTCCTTATTTCGCTTAATTACCGCCTAATCGCCTTTGATCTTAGTCTCCACCTACCGTCCAATTTCCTTCTAGGCACAGTCCAAGCTCGTTTTTTATAGAACAGTGCAGTTTACTAAGCAATGTCTTATTTCTGTCAAATGACTCAAAACCTTACAAGCTGCCAGACCTGACAACTTGCAATATATCTATCAACAAAGCTGGATATGATATAGCAATATACTGTGAAAGAGTCCGAGTTAGGAGTTTATTTTAACAAAAATTATGGTTGAAAACAATCTACTCCGTATAGAAACTACTAGTCCCCTTGCGCCGACATCAACTTTGTAATACTAAGTTTCCAACAATATACATGGTAACCCGTCAAACGGGTACTATTCGACAACAAGCAAGTTATTTTTCATCGGTCCTTCCCCTACAGTTGGTAATTCCGCTGATAGCCGCCACTCGCCATCTACCAAGAACTTGATTTCGTATCTTTGACCGAGAAAAGAAGAAATAAATAAATTCAGAGACAGAGAGAAAATAAATGATCACTGGAAGAGGTAGAAAAAGAAGAAGAAGAAAAAACGTTACCTCCCACGTCTGAGCATTAATGTCGTCGAAAATTGTGAAATAGAGCCGGTATACTCTGATGACATATGTTCTCCTTGGCTCCATCCATCAAAGGTTCCCATCACTTGGACACTCTAACATCAAATACTGAAAGAAATTACATTTTTTAAAACTGAATACAAGAGAAAAAATTAAGACCAAAGAGAATATGAGGAGGTCACTCCTTGATTAATTTGTCGATAGAAGCAAGTTTCAAATTTCAGTTCATGGAAAAAATCTAAGGGTGTTCAGCTTTAGCATAAAGACAGAGTCTAGTCCAATTAGCCAACATCTTCAAAAAATTGAAAAACCATCTTTTTTTGTAGTAAGTTTTGTATGTGTTGCTTCAAGATCCACTCTTCATACATTGCCATTTCACAAAACACTATAAGCATGTGCGTATAATGAATAAACCGAATGACACCAGGATAGAGGCAAAATGAAGGCATAAGCCCATTTAAAACTAGAAAATGTATAACCAAAATCAGTTCTGTTGCTTCGGAGCAAGACTAAACCAAGGTATGGCAAAGGGTTTCTTGTTATATGCAGGCACTGAATTACTAATTGTTTCTTTATCATTTCATTGTTTTTTCACAATCCACGTTCTCAGCATTACATTCCACAAATCTACTTTAATTTTATGTTTTATGTAAGAACCAAAAATGGATTGCAAAGAGAAAATGCTGAGAATGAGAAGAGAAAATCCTGCAATAGTATAATATAATGCTCGACCTTATATGTATGCCTTACCTCAGCCATGCCAGACCAGAACAAAGCTACTTTCTGGGATTGTGCGACATCAACGTTCTTCATCTGTTCCTTCAGTTTTCCATGTATAGCTTCACAAAAAAAAAGAGAGCATCTCATAAAAACATCTAGCATACTAGCAGTCAAAAGACAAATGTGCTGAATTTGGTGACCTGTAGCTTTTAATAGTATTCTTTCAAGATATGACTGTAAAGTCCCATTTTACATGGATATTGGGTGATTTTAATTTTTCTTTCGCCAATGGAAAAAACCAGGAATATTAATAAGATTTTGAGAACCTGATTCCGTACGGATTTATTTCTCATAGATATCACCAGATGTTTCCAATGAGATAGCATAATGAATAAAGAAAAGAATAATCAATGCGGCGATATATATTATATGTTCCTTCACTTCTCCATGTACAAGAATAGCTTAAGAAAGGCAAAGAGACATGTCAAAAAACACTAGCAAACTGCAAATTTGATGACCTATGCTTTTACGAGTATTATACTTTTTGGATATACTTTTTGTAATTTGAATTTTTTAATACTAATAATAACTGAAGATGCTATCAAGAAGACAAGATCCTGATACTGATTCTATATGTTTGTCATAGGTATGGCAAGTTGTTTCCAATGAGATATTGGCCATAATGAAATAGTGAGAAGTAATCAATATGGCCATATATAGTACTAATGAGCAAAATTGTCACACCTTTTAAACGTGAGGCAACGTGTGATTGTATATATTTTCCGTTGATCTTTCTAGAACCTTCAGGAATTCCATACTTGCCAATTTCTTCTGCCATAGTAACCAAAGCCTTCCCATGAAATTAGACGAAGTTAAAAATATGTATAGACAAGAGAAAGTAATTGGGTGTATGCCAGTTCTTGTATATAGCAGCGACAAAATGATGCAACTAAGCTTTTATAATGGAAGTTGCACAATTAACGTCTAACGATGAGTAGACGGTCTGAAACGTCAACTCTATGTATTGATTATTAGAAAATGTGAACTTTTTTTTAAAAATGTAACGAAAAAAGTAATGATTAAGAAAAATGCAAGTACCTGTAACTCTTGCTCCATATCAGCAATTTCAGTTTTAAAATCAACCAAAGCTTTCTCCTTGTCCTGCAACTGTGTGCGCAAAGGAATAAATCATAAACACTGAAATCAAGAAAATTACAGAAAAGCTTGCGTCTGTTGTTTAAGGAGATTCCATTAATAACACACCTCCTGTCTAAAAAGAAAAAAGATACCAAATACACCAGCAAGAGGTTATAACTGAAAATAGTGTAGGACTAATTGAATGAAAATCGTTCAATAAGAAACTGTAATACATGCTTTTATTAATCAGAAGTCTAGAGAATTCTCAGACATAGCATAAAAAATGCAACAAGAAGGTGACTGTGTGAAACACTGATTATTCCGTTTCATTCAAGTAAGTTTACTATAACAGCTTGTTTGTGCAAGAACAGGCTTAACATGATACCATCCCCTTTTCGGTGAATTTATATTGTTAAGAAAAAACATAATTTGAAACTTAGCATCTCAGGATTGATCAATCTTCTTGCACTTCTCTAAAAATAAAAAGCCAATCTTTGAACTTGACATAAACATTTTACTTTCAAAACGTAAGCAATAAAAGGACTTACTCACAACAACAGAAATATTTATGACACTTATGAATTATGAACCATCATACAGATGTCTCAGTTCCATTGAAAATCCTTGGTTATTATGCATTTAATGGCGATGAAGGTAGTACCAGAAGAATCTCAACATTTGTTAAACAATAAAAATAGGGTAAACAAAAACGAAGCTAATACACACACCTGTCGCTTGAGGAACCGACTATGTTGATTAGCTTCACTCAGTTTCTTGATGAGTTTTGTTCTTTCAGAGTCCATGATCAAAGAATTTAACTGGTAAAAATAACATAGATCGTCTCCGCAGGGTAAGTTAAGCCATTGCTAAGTACACGCAGAACAATTTTTAACCAAAAAAAATGACATAAACAGCATTGTGCATATGCATTACATAGACATACCTCGTCACTGCTCAATGGTTTTGCCAGAGGGCCTTCAGAACTAGTATCAGATGCTTCTTCTAACCCTTTCAATGAAGAATTTCCAAGACTAACAGGAATGGAGAATGTTTTGCGTGAGATATGGCGTGCGGAACTTTTAAAAGCAATTACGTTCGAGTAGAATAATTTTCCAGATCCTGCCACTGATCTCCACCCAACGATTTCATTCTGAAGTCTTGAAAGTTTTATTAACTTGAAATCTTCCAATTTCCATGGTATTCCTTGTTTGTATTTGTCGAGGCAACAACTGTCAAATGGGACAAATGATCGAGCTTGAGAAATTGACTGTGAGACGCATAATGTTGCATTCAGATTGAGACATTGAGTGATTTCAAAACGCCAAAATCTCTTAATATTAGGAGAACAATGAGATAACATTTGTTAGCATACAACTGGACTTATTTGGCTGCACCTTTTAAGCTGGGGTTTGATCTATAAGTTCTATTGCATTCAGTTGGCATATTAGAAAGCAACACTATTTTTTTTGGTCCAGAAAATAATAGAAGTATATATTCAAGAACCTAGCTTTCCCTCAGCCTCAAACAAGCCAACTTATCTGCTTAAAGCTACAACCAAATAAGTCCACATATGAGGACTTTAACCCTGGGTTGTATGATAGACATTTCGAACCTATAACGTTAAGCTATTTTAACACAAGCTGCACAACTATGAATTACGACAACCATAACAATGATACAGACATACATATACTAAAACTCATCAAATAAGCTAACATCAAATCCTTAATAAACAAAAATATGGACTTTTTAGGTTCACAATTAGCATGTAAAAAGTTGTTACCTCGCAGTACTCATCATCCCTCACTCCGTGAGTATCAAAAGTCCCTGTCAATACGCAATACCATTTTTAGAAAAAGACTAAGTATCGTAAATTAACCTTACGACTAAATGACTAGGAATTTATGCCTTCGTTATAAATAAAAACGACCTAAGAAAACCAAGTCAACAAGTATCTATCACAAGGTGTTATCATGATGACTATCGATATCCAATAACCGTTTGTAACTTCACATTGCTACCATAGCATTGCTTTGAAATTTAATAAATTATAAGTACTTAAGTTTATTGCTATTAGCTTAATGCTACACAAAAATATCAATGTCTGCTTAATCTAATTGCCAATCACTACAAATTCATTACGTAATAACCCACGAAACACATCAAGATTGCAGAACTACCACCAACGTCAAGTCACTGCAATAGTCATGTCATTATATGCATAGAAGTATATTGTACAATTCTACGTATCACGTTGTTTTAATATGCGCTTTGAGTCGCGGTAAAAAAAGCTCGATTTAAAGCTTTAAAAAAGCTGGCTTTTTCCTCTTTTTAGGTCACTACAAGCTTACGCTTTTTACCCTAGGTCTTGCAAAAACACTTCAGCTAAGATTACGCTTTTTAAAACATTGTGTATCGTTATGCATCGTGAAAAAATTATGCCGAATCGATTAGCCCAGTAGTTAATTCGAGGGAAAAAACAAGGTAACAATAAAATAGAAACCAAGCTCATCAATTTATAAATGTTAAATTCACAAATAGAATTTAGTTCTTTACTTTAAGTTCAAATTTACAGTTTACATACAAAATTTGAAGTTGATGTTTAGGCATTTACTCAAACACTTAGCAATCAACAAACCCAAAAAAAAAAAATACTCCTTTCAAAAACAAAAAAGGTACAGAATTTAATCAATTATGGTACATCAAAACTTATTAAAGTGAAGCATTTACTTGCTTACCAGAAATTAAGTGAATTATGATCTCAAACTAGTTGCATTTTTTCTCACACTAAAAAGTTATTTAATATTTCTGTGTGCAATTATTTATCTCTGTGGTTGAGAAGAAAACATGATTTGACATGGTGGCATGTGACGTGGCGTTTTATCACACGTGGCAGCTTGTGATTGGCTGAAAACGCTTACTAATATGACCTAGCTGGAAATTCTGGAAAATTTACGTTTCCAATTATTTAATTTCATCTATATTCTATTGAATACCAAAAGGGGAAATTAGCAAAAAGTTCTAAATAACAAATTGTATTCCTTAAAATAGTTAATCTCAGACATAACTTTTTTATAAAATGCCACTCTCTGATTGTGTATGCCGTTTACGATGGTGTATGAAATTCAAGAAAGGTCATACACTTTCCACGAAATGTATATGCATTTCACAATTATGTATGCATTTCGACAAATATTCGACGATCTTGTTAAAGATACGTCAGACCACCACCGCCTCGCCAACTATAGTAAAATGGTGGATAGGGGTAGGGGTGCAAAGTATAATGTGATTTGAATTTGATTGAGGAGAAAGAGTTATAATAGATTGTGGCCGGTTTAATATTAGAGTAAACACTATAAAAAAAATGTCAACTTATTATTATAATGTTTGTTGGTAAACTGATGGCAAATTAAGTGTATATAAATTTAGTAACAATTTTTATTGCTAAATTTAGCGACACTCACTTTGTCATCAGTTTTCAAAAAATAAATTGTTGTTATTTTAAGTTTTTCTTATAGTAAAAAAAAAAATTTGCACTTTTTAAAAAGAAAATGTTTGAAGATACTTTTGTAGAATATAGTTTAAAAAGTGGCACTTATTTTGCATTTTCATATACCAAAATTGCATCCGTAAAAGTGTTTATATACAAATTTAATTAGATTTTTTTAATCCTAAATTGTAATTTAATGTGTGTTTTCTAACAAATGAATTAATTTTTATTAAGAGAGTCCTATAATAACAAAACATATGAAATACAAAAAATTTGGAAAAAGTACTGTAATCCAGTCGGCCAACCACAAAATATACAGATTAGGGATGGAAAAACAGTAAACTCAACCCGTAATCCATCATGTACGGATTCGGGCAGGTTGGAGCAAGTTGACTGTCCAAAAAAATCAACCCGTCCCAATCCGCTATATATTTTGCGGGTTGGGTTAAGGTTGATGTTTTCAAACTGCGGGTTAATACACCACAACCCGTAATATATATATATATATATATATATATATATATATATATATATATTTATAAATATGTATATTTATATATACATGGTGTGTATTTCAAGATAACAACCTTCAATTCTTGTTATATTTTAGTTTTATAATTTGTTCGCGAATGTTCTAAACATATTTTGATTGATTTTAATTTATATTTTTCTTTAAAAAGTTCAATTTATTTTAAATTTTAGGTTAATTATACAAACTATGAAAAATAAATGAATAAAATGAAAATTTAAGAATCAATCACAATCCAATCAGTAATTTATTTTACGGGTTGAGTTGGGGTTTTAATTGTAACGGATTGATTTGACTTAAGTTAACATTTAAATTTTATCAACCCATCATAATCCGTCCAACCATTTATTTTACAGGTTAGTTTAACATTTAGGTTAATCCGTCACATGGTCATCCCTAATACATATGTAGCTTGTAGCTTTTGCCATGACATGATATATGTATTCCATCAGGTCAGGATTTGGTCCTTCTGATTTGGGATAACTTTCGATAAGGCAATATTTTTTTCATTTTGTTTAGATGTATTTTACTCTTATAAATAACATATTTTATATATTTTAAGAAAACGTTTATATTTATATAAAATTTCAGTTTTCTTATAATAACATTATGTTATTTTTTTTTATTTCTTTATTATCATTTAATAATCATAACAATATTCTAAGTAAAAAAATATGGACACCAAGATAATTTATTACTATTATATTCACCGAGTGAATCATATACATTCATCATAAAAAAGTTGAATTTTGTATTTCCTGAAATTTAATAAAGTTATAGGAGCCGGCTCCTTATACATACCATTTTTTATATCATAATCATCAAAATTTTTAAAAAAAATATGTTTTGAGACATCAAATAGGGCTGGACGAAAAACTGAAAAAATCGAACCGGACCGATAACCAAACCAAAAAAGACCGAAACCGAAACCGAAAAACCGAAAAAAATTTGGGTCGGTTTCGGTTTTCAATAAAACCGAATCGAAAAAGACCGGAAAAACCAAAAAAAAATAAAAAAAAATCGAAAAAACCCGAAACTGGACCGAAAAAAACAGGTTCGGTTCGGTCCAAAAAATAAAAAGACCAAAGCTGAAAAAAACTGAACCGAAAAATTTACTCGGTTTCGGTTTTGTTAAAAACCGAACCGAACCGGACCGAAACGAGCGCTAATATCAAATGTGAATGTCTACTACCGTGTGTGACTTATATCTAAGCTAAGTAGGCATTCAGAGGATGATTTTCCCACCGAAATTGAGATGTGATTTTCTATACCATGCACATGTAAAGACATGGACCTTACCTAATTCATTGAGCTCAAAGAATGCATTAGTGATAAGAGAATATCTCATAGAATATGCAGCATACAAAATATTTTTTTTATTGATTTATGCACCTAACATATGTTTTGCAGGAAAGGTTGAGTTATGGTGTATTGTTGAATGTCATACTAAGTTATCATCAGTATTAATTTATCTAAAACCCACCATGCATGGCTAGTCTAGTGGACTAAAAATCACTCTCTCAAATATGAGATCATTAATATTAAATTAAGTATCATCTAAAACCCAATATGGCTATAGTCTAGTAGACTATAGTGTTTGATATTATTTATAAAATTTGTAAAAGAAAAAAGATATATAACGTCAAATATGGGCCAGTCAATACAAAGCAGCACGCGTTTTCTTTGACACAATTAAGAGCTCATTTGTAGCGTTGTTGTATGTAATCCAGCTGTTAAATTGTAGTGGCCTCCTGTCTAGGGGGTAATAATGAAACATAAAATGATTTTTATCCACGTTTTTATTACCTAAAAAAATCAATCCTCTTATACATATACGTCCAAAGTTTTGATTTTTATTAATATTAAATTTAATAATTTTTGATTTTTAATTAATATTTAAATTTAGAATAAATTTAACTAGTTAACTATTATATTTTTATTTGAGTTTTTAGTGGGTTGTATTTTTAGGTTAACAATTTTTTTTATTTTTAATTATTATTTAAATTTAGATTAGACTCAACTAAGATTCTAGTATATTTTTATTTGGGTTTTTAGTATGTTGGGTTTTTATAACGTGACGTAACTTTTACTGTCATCTTTTAATGGTTAGATTAACTGTAACATTGAATTATTTTATTATTAATATTAAGATTATGGGTGGAATTTTTTACTGACTTGTACCAACCGACCGTTTTTCGAACCGAACCAATCAAGTCGGTACCAAAAATTTGATATACCGACATTACAGTACGGTACAACCGAACCGATATTTGAAAATCTGTTCGTTTTCGGTATTCGTTTGGTAAGTTCGGTATCGTACTAATTCAAACCGAAATATTAAAATATACTATATAGACAAATAAAATGAAACACTTATATACACTTAATTATTAACGTTGTTATAATATACTTATATTACATTTTCTATTGAATACTTATAATATTTTTATTTATTTATAAATTTTACTAAAAATGTCTAGCAGTGTTTACTCGTTTATGTAAAGAAACAAGAAAGTTAACAATAATATAAATAAATATATATTTTTAATTTACTATTTTTAAAACTTTATACTATGTTTTTTTTTTCAAATCGCACCATTTTTCTATCATGGTATAAAACCGAAACCGAAATGAACCAATCGAATAGTTTGGTATACCGAAAGCTCCGTATAACGATTTTTTTGATTCGATAATTGTATAAAAATATTCAAACCAAACTAGTTTGATACATATCGGTATGTAATAAAAAAATTCGATAAGGAAACGATATCAGTTTAACATTACAAAGAGTCACTCCCCGCATGTACAGTAGTAACAAGTAAAGAGTGACAACTTATGTACAATTATTTAATAGCATTGCTCACCCAATATCTAAAAACCAGAATCTCTCTCTCTCTCTATATATATATATATAATTATCATATTATTAATATACACATATATCTATATTACTATACTTTGCAAAGACTGAAAAAATAGTGTTAACTTAGTTCAGTGTAACAAAATGGAGAATCCAATGGGATTACTAAGAATTCACATCCTTAGAGGGATTAATTTAGCTGTTAGAGATATCATAAGCAGTGATCCTTATATCATTGTTCGTATGGGAAAACAGGTTTTTTTTTTGTTTTTTGTTTTTTTATACATAAATATATTTACATATATTTGATTGGTGCTATACATATGCCTCTGTTTTAAAAATCTTAGTAGAAAAGCTCGATTAAAAGATTATATAAAGCTTTAATAAGCTTGCTTTTTCTCTTTTTATTAGGCCGCTAAAAGCTTACGATTTTTGTGCTCTTAGCGTAGCTCTTCTAAAAATGCTTTAGCTTAGTTTTCACTTTTTTATAAGACACTTTGCTAAATTGGGTTTTGTTATTGTTTTTTTTTGGGAATAGAAATTGAAGACTAAAGCGGTGAAAGAATTTGAATCAAGCTGGATTTAAAGATTATAAAAAGCTTAATAAGCTTGTTTTTCCGCTTTTTAGGCCTCTAAAAGATTATGATTCTTTTCACTTTTAGCTACTTGCAGAAACGCTTTAGCTAAGTTTTCGCTATTTAAGACAATTTGTTAAATTACGTTTCGTTACATTTTTTTTGTTTTTGTTTTTGGGGAATAGAAATTGAAGACTAAAGTGGTGAAGAAGAATTTGAATCCTGAGTGGAATGAAGATCTGACCCTCTCTATCACTGATCCTAATCTTCTCATCAAGCTTGTAAGTGTTATATTCCTTTTATTATTTAAGAATTAAGATTTTAGTTGGGTTCCTTAAAAAAAAAATTATGTTACCTTTAGTATACTCTACTACCGATTGAGAACCTATCGTTAAACAAAATGATGAAATTGCACTCATATTCTTTTTCCTATCACATGGTGAGTTTAATTCTATCGGTTTCTGTAAAAAATAGATCCCAAAAAATGTCAGATATAGTTACTTCAATTTCGTCGATTTATGTTGTTATACATCAATTATTAAAATTGGTAGTTCAGTACCTAAATCGTTAACCACCGGTAATACAGTACACGTATTTTTTCCCGGTGAAAAACTAAATGCTTGTTTGTGTAGGATTAGTGGGAATTAATTGAAACTAATCTCAATAAGTAAAATTGGGGATTTTTAGTTGGGTTCCTTCACAAAAGAAAACTTATAGTGTAATTTGGTACTAAAAGACAAAATGCTTGTTTGTGTAGGATTAGTGGGAATTAATTGAAGCTAATCTCAATTAATAAAATGAGGGAACTTTTGTTTAGTACAATGTTTCTGAACTTATGTTGGGCTGATAATAAATTCTACTCTATAAATTGGGTAAAAATTCAGTGCAATATATAAGAAGTAGAAATTTAAAAGTTTGGAAAAGGGAGTTTTTTCTAATCACCCACCAAAAAAGTATACTCTATTTGTGCCAATAAATTGAATCTGTACACTTTAAGAAAAGTAAAATTTCCTGCATTGATTATTGCTCAGAGTAAGCTAAAGAACTTCACTTCAAATTAAAAGTAGAAGGACTATTTTTTTGGGTGACTGCCAGACAAGCCCTTATAAAGACCATGTATATATTTGACACTGCTTTATAGGATTAATCTGAGAGAAACTTCTTATCACCAAGAATAAGTCATTTTTAGGAAAAAAGCTACATACAATAATAAAAAAACAGCATGTTATTATCAAACTTTACTAGTGCAAATCATGAGGACCACCTTTAGTTGCAGGATAATAGTAATACCATTTAGAACAAGAAGTAATTAGTTCTGGTACAATAGTAATATCATTTGATAAATGTTTCATAGGGCGTAAATGTGACCACAACTGCACATCCCTCTCAGCAATTACTGCTTCATAAATGTATGTCACACTGACAGTCCATTATTACCAAATTGTGAAGTAACACATCTTTAATACAATTGATAAAGAATAAAACTGGTTCATAAGATTTACTGTTTATACCACACCCTACCATGTTGAAATAATGCTCTGGTGAGTGCATAATTTGCATTGTTGCTTGTTTGGTTAGCGATCTCTCGCCGCTTATAGTAAGAGAATAAAATAGAAATATTCGGAGCACATTAGAACGAGATTTTTAATCAACTTTCGAGTTTATGATAGAATAAAGGGTTTTAGAATTGGTAGTAAGTTTTTTTTTAACCATTGCTTGCATCCAAACATGAATAAACGGATTTTGCTAACAGATCGACATGTGGATATAAACGGATTTTGCTGTACTTTTTTGATTTTCAAGAGTATTGCAATTACCACAATCTAAATCTTACGATATAGCTATTTATGAACAAAATCTAATGCAACCTTATCGTATTGTTATACAGGAAGTTTATGATAAAGATTTATTCTCTTTCGATGATAAAATGGGAGACGCAGAATTTGAAATTAAATCATTCGTAGAAGCTATGAAAAATCAGAAACAAGGTGGTTTCCAAAATGGGATGATGATCAAGAAACTAAAACCAACAAGGCAAAATTGCTTAGCAGAAGAGAGCTACATTTTGTGTGCTGATAATAGGGTAGTCCAAAGCATGTTCCTAAGGCTGAGAAATGTCGAGAGTGGCGAGGTGGAGCTGCAATTGGAATGGATCGACATTCCAAAATCCCAATGATCGCCATATTGTTTCTGAAGCAATGAGTTTTATTGATTAAATTGTATGTAGAGTAGAGTTTGGATATTGCAACGATTGCATCTTAGAAATGGAAGTTCTGTAGTAATGACATACGACTTTATTAATATTGAGAAATGGAAAATATCCTCCTTTATTACTATCTGAGCATGGGTTTTGTCGCGAGAAAGTGCATATTTAGTTTCTCATGTTACAAAATACATCTCTAGGTTGTTAATTTCCAGAGCTAGATTTTATCAGCCGATCCCTTTTTAGAGTAACAGGATGGAAGAATTATTATTATCACAAGCATGTAACATCTCTATGTGCTACGCAATAGAAACCAAGTAGCATCTACAGAAAAGCTTTGGTAGCGAAGCTACATGTGTAAAGCTATTGTAATACTAAGTTACAAAAGAAGTCCTATGGAACAGATGAACAAGCCAAGGTTGAGAAAAGGGAAAAAACAACAATCATAAAGCCTCAAACTTGAACCTTCATGATGAAGTAACTTTATTTGCAGAAGAAAAAAAAAAGTGAAAAACTGTGCATGTTGCTGAATTAAAGGCAAATTAAACACCCAATTACTATGTTCCCAGTGCCATCCCAAGTTATACTTGGCTGTTACTAAAACCCACTGTGGATGAATTTGTTGCTAATATGCAAATTGTAAACAGAAATCTCTTGATGAATAGATGAGCCAGTTAAACTGAAACTATGAGCTGCAAACGAATTCAGGGTTACAAAGTGATGAGTATAATCATCATCACGACGAGAATCACTGAGATGTGGTACACTTTCAGTAATAATGTCATATAGGGAACTTTTTTGTTTATGTAATGCCTATATAAAAGTATTGAGCAGATTAGTTCTGGGTTTGGGTTTGTCACCTGTGCTTTAAATCATCTGATTTTTCTAAGCCGGGTCAAATATGGTTTTTAGTGACAATTAGGATTTACACTTTCAATTTCAGAAAATTGCACAGCTCAAATTATTGCAGCTTTTTACATTTTTACAATACAACACTTGATAATTGCATAGCTTTTGGTAATGAAAGGCTCTATGCTGACACCCAGCTAAATCCAGTCTCTTTCTTTAGTCCTTCGCAGTCCATATCATCCAGTAAAGCTCCCTTGTTTTCCCACATTCCCTTATCAGCGTACATATTCGCTAACAATACATAAGATCCGTTATGCTTACTTTGCATTATCAAATTTTTAATCTTATTACTCGATTTTTCTCCTAACTCGAATTCTCCATGAACTCTACAAGCACCTAGCAATGTTTCCCATACGAAAACCTCTAATCCAATACCCATATCTTTGATAAACCTCTCAGCTTCTATTAACCTCCCAGCACGGCCTAACATATCGACAACACAAGAAAAATGTTCCTTTCTAGGCTTGATATCATAATCGCTAATCATGGATTTAAATACAGAAACCCCTTCGTCTACATCACCACTATGGCTGCAAGCAGAGAGGCAGCCAAGAAATGTAACATCGTCCGGTTTTAATCCCTCACTTTTCATTTCTTTGAGGATAGTAAGAGCCTCTTTTGCTTCACCATGGTGGCCAAAAGCTGTAATCATCGTCGTACAAGAAACCTTGTCGTGTTTTTCCATAGAAGTAAATACTGAATATGCATCTTCTAAGCTCCCACACTTTGCATACATATCAATAAGAGCATTGTTAACGGAGAGATCTAAACTAAAGCACGATTTCACAATCCTAGCATGAATTTGTCTCCCATCATCAAGGCTTGCTAAATCGCTATACGCGGAAAGAATACTAGCGAAGCTAAAATCATTCTCCTTAACTCCATGAGAAAGCATATTGTGATAAAAAGCAATGGCTTCCTCGTTTTGTTTATTTTGCGTCAACCCTGTTATCATTGCTGTCCAAGAGATGATATTAGGGTCTAAAGTTTCTCCAAAAATTTTCAACGAAGACGACATTTGCCCTTCACATCTTGAGTACATAGTAATAAGAGCATTAGAAATTGGCAAATCGTTATTCAACCCCGTCTTGAGGGAACAACAATGGAGTAGCTTTCCCAGATAGAGGTCCCTAGGTTCCAAACATATTTTTATTATACTGGTCAAAGTGAACCCATCATAACCTACATTATTTTGTAACATATGCGCGAAAACTTTCAATGTATTTTCTTTATTCTTGTTTCTAACGCATCCATCGATCATTACATTCCATGATACCGAATCGGGCACTCTAATTTCACTAAACGCTTTAAGTGCGTCTTTTAATCTCATTTCTTCCGAGTACATATCAACCAAAGAACAACCCACAAATTCATTAGAGCCTAAACCACAAATAAGTGCGAGCCCATGAAATTGGTCCCTTAGTTTCGAATCCTTTAAACCAGCACAAGTGGAAATTATCTTAGACAAAGTGATATGATTAGGCCTATAATCCAATTCTACCATCATTTTGAAATAATTAAAAGCTTCACGCCATTTCTTTTGCCGAACACAAGCCGATATAATCGTGTTAAAAGAAACCACGTCCCTTTCAGGCATTTTATCGAACACCCGACAAGCAAACTGAAATTCCCCGCATTTACAATATAAAGTTAACAGTTTGTTCCAATACGATACAAACCCGTATCGGTAAATTTTATGGAGACGCGCTTGGACAGAAAGAACTGTACAAAAATCACATGAATCGGTGTGTTTTTCCAAAATGTGGTCTAGTTCATGAAAATGCAATGTACTAAAGCAACTATATGATATATAATTTGGAGTGTATCTATATAATTTAGGTGGGCTGGTAGTTAGAAACTTGAGCATTTTAGGTGGGAGAATGATCAGTTGGTTTGAAAATTGAAAGGGGTAAAAGTGTTACTAATCAGAAACAAAGGAGCAATGTAGAATTATAAACTGTGTGTGTAGACTGTAGACCCTCCTATATCTAGTAATTATTACTCCATATTATTATTATTTAATTTTTCTTGTTTTTGGTATTTATTTATAAACGTACTTCTAAACTAAAAACTTCTGTTTTCTTATTGCATAGTTTTCTCTGGTGTTATTTTATTAGTTAAATGGGATATTGTTTGCCAACAAGATCTTCTATCGATGGTCGTAGTTCACCATCTTGAATGTTGATAAATGATCATGCTGACAATAACTTCCGAGGACAAAAATTCGCGTTCCTTGAATTCTATAGCCGGGTCAAATTTCTAGTTTAAGATGTCATAATTGTCGTCTCACACAATATCAACTTACATCGAAACCATAAATACCATCTGTAATAAACGAAATATACCAATCTACGGTATCTACCCATTCTTGAGACTCGACACAGGACATGTGAACACTGGACACAGGTCGGATATCTCCATCTAGAACTCAGTCCATCCTCAAAGAATTTTTATAGGAAATATTCAAGTTGTGTAAATATTCAGCAGTCAGCAGGGCCGGACTATTGATATTCTTTTATTTTTGAATCAAAAGGAATCAGATTCAACTAAGCCGACATATATAGCGATTCTGAAAGGATCACGTTAAGTTGTTGAGCATCCCAATTTTACAAGAAAAATGGCGCACTCTTGTTCATTTCAGACCACGCGGGTAAAGTCTTGCCGGCACATTTTAGGGTTATGATACGTTAAAACTGTCGTATTACTGACCAGTTAAATAAGTCGATTCAATTTTGCTTTGGTCGCTACAATGTTTTGGTAAATCGCTACCTTAAATGCTTTTGGAGTTCTGTAGTATAACTTCATAACAAGACATTCATAAAGTAAAATTTCGGTAAGTTCGTTTTGTTATAGTAGAAGATATACTATAGTAACTTCCAAGGACTCGATGGCATACATGATGATATCCTAATTTTCACCAACAAAATTGTCCAAAGTTGTTGATTATAAAGGCTGATCAGCAGTACAATTATTCATACAAAATATATTCATGTCGACAATCTATTCCCTAAATTTTAGTGTTTTGTCAACAAAAATACCCATGCATCAGCTTCGCTTATGGTTCCATAAATTTTGAGTTATGGAAATTTCAGCCTATTTTAAAGTGACTTTCATCATTTCTTAGGAATAAAATATTACATTTTAATTTGTATAAAGTTAATAGGATCCGAATAAAAGTGAAAAAAATATTTGAAAGAAACACTAAATTAATGAAAAGTAATGGTATATCATATATGGGTATGATAGATGAATTGACAAGTCAACTGAGTTCTCAAGATCAGTAAAAATGAACTTATCACTGTATATTTAGAGAAAAACTTAAGTCTGCTAATGCGTTTGTTCTAATAGCTCTGTATATAAGTCAATTATATTTATATCATATCGTTTCACAAAATCGCAGCAATTTTTGACATTCTCAGCAGAGAAATTATCAACAATTAACATCAAATTAAAAAGATTACTGCATTATTGTAGTTAACTAATTCATCTTCTGCTCTATAAACCACCACACCGCAAACTAATCAAATCAATTCCATCACATTAAATCTCTAACCAGATCATATCCGTCCATCTCATCTACTATTATAAATTTTGATATCACCTTTTTTAAGAGATATTAACACACACCTTAAACAGCAACTTTTGGTAATCTTACAATAATACCACAATTTTTGCAGAAAACTATAATCCTGTCTACTGCTAAAAACAAAACTATACTCGAATCATATCATAATGTTTCATATAAACCAAACAGCTTCTAAATTTCATAAAACACAGAATTTGCTATAAATAAAATAACAACAAAATAAAAAAGATCACTAAACAAATAACCTAATTAATCTTATCTCCTGCTCCTAATTTATACTAATGATACCCCAATTACTTCATCATCCCCACAAAAAGACTGAAACCCGACCGATTTCAATTTTACTATCGGTTTTCGTTCTTTACGGACAGATTCATGACCGATTCTGGCATAGTGATTGAATCTATCAAATAAAATCCTACCTTTCCAAATCACATCTAATCTAATCTACAACTTAATCAACTAATAGTAATTTACCATAATAATACAATCATTGACAGATAGTTACAGAAACACTTAATAATATAGCAAATATCTGCGTGCTTAAAAGTAACTAATACAATAAAATAAGTCACTAGTCAATCACATCAAGTTTTCCACATAAAACCAACAACTTCTAAAAATTCTTGAAAAATAGTAGAATTTGCTAAAGAAAGATCACTAATTAATAGGATAGTAGTAAACTTAAAAGTAATATGTAGTAGTAAATAAACTTAAGTCACATTAGTTTTTCCACATAATCCCAACAACTTCTAAAATTCTTGAAACATAAAATTTGCAAAACAAAATAATAGTAGTAATAAACTAATTAATAGGAGTAGAACAGATCACTACACTAACATACTCATCTGCTTCTAATCTATACTAATCATACCCCAATCACTTTATTATCGACCAGAAAACGGACGAAGATCAGACAAATCTCAATTTAACTAATTTTTTTCGGCATTGCACCTGTCGCTAAATCTCATCGAATCTAATTTAAACTTCATTATTGACAGAGAATCACATAAACAGTTAATAGCAAATTACTACGTACTTAAAAGTAAAGAAGATAGCATAAAATAAGCCAATAATTAATCACATCAAACTTTTCACATAACCCGAATAACTTCTAAAATTTTTGAAACATAAAAATACTAACAAACTAATTAATAAGAAAGATCACTACATTAACATACTTCTCCTCTGCTCCTAATCTAAGCTAATCACACCCCAATCACTTTATAACCCACCAGAAAACGATAAACACCGACAAATTCCAATTTTCCTCATAATTTTCGTCATTGCGCGGGTCGTTAAATCTCATCTAATCTAATCTAAACTTCATCAACTATAATAATTTTTCAATAAAGATACAATTGTTGACAGAAAATGACACAAACAGTTATAGCAAAATACCTGCATACTTAAAGTAAAGAATATACTAAGCCACTGGTCATTCAATTCACTTGAGTTTTTTTTCACATGATCCTAACAACTTCTAAAGTTCTTGAAACATAAAATCTGCTAAACAAGTTACTAATTAACTAATTAATACTAAAAGAGATCACTACACTAGTAAACTAATTAGTCTCCTCATCTGCTCCTAATCTATACTAATCATACCCCAATCACTTCATCACCCCCCACAAAACGACAAAAAACCGGTAAATTTCAATTTTACTCACAGTTTTCGTCATTGGGCGGGTCGTTAAATCTCATCTAATCTACTCATAATTTAAACTTCATCAACTACTGTATAGTAATTTTCCAATAACAATACTATGATTGACAGAGAATCACATAAACAGTTAATAGCAAATTACAACGTACTTAAAAGTAAAGACTATACCATAAAATAAGACGATAGCCAATCACATCAGTTTTTTTCCACATAACCCCAACTTCTTCTAAAATTAACATAGAATCTGCTAAAAAATGTTCACTGTGCTAGTTAACTAATTAATCTTCTCCTCATCACCACAAAAATAATAAAATCATTGACAGATAAAAAGTTAAAAGCAAGTATTTACGTACTTAAAAGTAAGTAATACCATAAAATAAGTCACTGGTCAATTGCATTAGTTTTTTCCACATAATCCCAATTCTTGAAACATAAAATCTGCTGAACAAAATACTAGTAAACCAATTAATAAGCAAGATCACTACACTGATAATCTGATTAATCTCCTTGTCTGCTCCTAATCAATACTAATCATACCCCAATCACTTTTGCAATTTTACTAACGGTTTTACTTATTTCGTGACAGATTTACGACAGATTTGGGAGTCATATCCAAATCCCGTCTAATCTAAATCTAAATCCTAACCAAATCTACTGCTTCATCATCCTCAAGAACTCATGAAAATCGACACACCCGTCTCCATCCAAATCAACACTCTTAATCATCTTTTCACACTCCTCAACCGAACACTTCTCCCCGAGCCTCCTCATCACCTCGTGCAGTTCCCTCACAGTGATCCTCCCGTCTCCATCCAGATCATACACTTCAAACGCGTCCCTCACCTACGATAATAATTAAAAAAAATTAGTGAACATAAAAAAATGGTAAAATTCTTCACATAATTCCAACAACTTCTAAAATTATTGAAACATAGTAGAGTTTACTAAAATTCTTCAAAAACAGCAGAATTTGCTAAAAAAATAGATCACTACACTATTAGACTAATTAATCTCGATATCTGCTCCTAATCTACTAGTCAGAAAAATTAGGGAAAATAAAAAAATGGAAAAAATAAGGAAATTCAGAAAAAAATCTGAAAAACAAATTAAAAAGCTAAAACTAAGTCAGGAATCCGAAAAAATGGTAAAAAATTAAATTAAAAAAAACGTCCCTCGTCTAGGAAAAAAGTTCAAATAAAAAAAACAGAAAAAAATAAAATCTGAAAAATATAGAAAAAGCCGGAAAAAAAGTTGGGAACCCGAGAAAGGGTAGAAAAAAAAACAAAAAAAAGCGCGTCCCTCATCTACGAAAAATAGTGAAGAAATAGGGAAAATAAAATAAAAAGGAAAAAAATAGAGAAAAAAATCTTACAAATCCATAAAATAGTAAAAAGAGCATAAAAAAGAGCGTCCCTCACCTCCGTCGCCGCAGTGGCAGAAGGACCTTGAAACGCGGCGGAGAATTCGGCAAGGTCGATGGAGCCATCACCGTCGACGTCCATTGTTATGATCATCTGATCAAGCTCCGACGGGGTTGTGACGGAGCCAAGCGACTCGATTAGCGATTTGAGCTCGGGTTTTGTTATTTTTCCGTCTCCGTTAGCGTCGAATTTGTCGAATATCTTCTTCACTTCTTCCATTGTGCCTAATGTGGTCTTCATCGCCGTCACGCCGTTACTATTATTCGCCATTATATTTTATATGTATTTATAGTTATAATTATAGAGAGAAGGGTTTACTATGTATGTATATATATAGATATAGATATATATAGATAGAGAGAGAGAGAGAGATTTTCTATTTAACTGGAGTCAAAAATAGTGAGATATATATAAAAGGGTGGTTGGGGGTTAAAACGCGGTTTTGCACGCGATTTACGTGAGCGGATATATTCTGGGTAATTACGCGGTTTACGAAATTAATTACAATTTTAATCTATTAAAAATTTTTATTAAAATTATCGGAATAATTTTTTTAAAAAGTTGATCATATACTTCAAATGATAAATTTTATAATTAGATTTTAAAAAAATTATTTTGACAATTTTGATACAAGTTATAAGGCGGTAAATATTTCACATAGTTTCGTAATGAACAATTAAATGAAAACGGATGAAGTAAAGTTTTGATTAAGTATATTTTGTTTGAATTTCATGAGAGATACTATCCGGTGTTCTCTTTGATCGGATTTACATCTACATTTAAGAAAAAGATTTTTTTGTAAAATTACTAATTTCACCTTTTGAATAATTAGTGTTTGTAGGCCTGGTCTTGATTTTAAAGGGGTAACATCGTAAGGAAATATACTCTAAATTTTTCAATAATGTAAATAAAGCGGACTAATTGTGTTTCATTAAGAAATGCAATTCACTATAGAACACATAATCTGGAAGATGATGAGTAATTTATGCTGTGCAATAGGTGTTTTTAAATTTTGAAAGGCGTTTTTTCTTTGTATGGCTAGAGGTTATAGAGATTGAAAAGTTATAGTAGAATCATAATTACACGTCGTAACATCTTTTTTTTGTAAGCTTATAAGTTTGACAAATTATTTTTTTCTAAAAATTTGAAGTGTTTTTGATTTGAAAAGATCTATCGCTTGTTTTATCCTTTTAACGACTTAATTTTTATGTGTGACGAGAAAGATATAAATGATTTTTAAAGGAATGTACACAATTTTAAACCTTTGAAAACTCAACTTAGCTAAAAAGGTGTTAATAAAACAAAACAATATTTGTTCTTACTTGTACACATTATTTTATGGCAATGGTACAGATTACTCGTAGGTCACTATTCTCGCTACTTGCTTGAGTTTGGATATCTACTTGGTTGTTCTTTATTGATGCTATGAGATATTTATAAATTAACTATGAAATTGTGATATAAATAGAAACATTTATGTGATTATTTGTCATCTTTTCATAATTTGTTCGAAAAAATTATAAAAGAGATAAGCACTAGTATTATTTTTAAAAGCTTGTGGTTGAGATAAGTACTTTTGAAGAACTTTGTAACTAACTATGTAATATGTTAAAACTATCCGAATCAAATAAGGATTTGTAACGAAATATGGGGAGAAATACATGACTCGCCTAATCAAATTTTAAATCCACGCGGAATCGGATTTTGGTGATTAAGATCTCGAAATATGAGCACATTTTTTAAATATTCGTATAACCTAATTAGGTGAACTTAAAAAGGTAAATTTAATTATTCACCAACTATAGATTGACACGTATATTTCTATAAGGTCAAATATTATTTAGTGTGGTCTTCATAATGGGAGATTTAAGATTGTGGCGTGCAAGTGAGAATTAAATGTTGGCTGCTGATGATATTGACATGTACCGGTCATGCAAGGGAAGTTAAATAAGATTGCGCGTTTGTACTTTTGTACTATCTGGAAACATTTTTTATTTTATAAAAAACGAAATTACGTTTAGATCTTTCCAGAACTATTTACTCCCCCCCCGTCCCATTTTCTTAATATTTTAAACACTATTGTGAGATATATTACCTCATATATATATATATATATATATATATATATATATATATATATAAATATAAATATAGAGAGAATATAGACAAATACAACAACATGATCTTTATTAATCAGAACGTATCAATAGAAGGTATCATAAAATACTTTATATGCTAGAGGTTAGGTTTATACAAGCTAGAAAGCCCAACTTATACCCACTATGGGTAAGGCTCAATAGTCCAATAATATACTACAACACTCCCCGTTTGGACGTCTTGAATTCTTCGTCTTCATGCAGTCGATCTGAGTTGAGTTCATTCGCAGTGTTAAACACATAAAAACCTTAGGGCCGAAAAACCCAGTGTGGGACAAAACCGGTACCTAGGAGAAACTGTGTAGCCGAATGATATAGGCCGAAATATCATGTAAATAACTAACCACAAAACAATGTGTCTCATCAAAACCTTGTCAGAGCAAACCCAATGGGAAAATATCTGATCGAAGGAAAAAGAGTGCAACAATGGTAGTACTAGGGATCAACCACAAAACAGGTGTCTCATCAAAACCTTATACTAGAGTAAACCCAGTGGAAAAAAATACCTAGTCGAAGGACAAAAGAGTACACAGTGGTAAGAATTATACAACAAGATACTCCCCTTAATTTTGGTAATCTTAAGTGAGATATGATGGGAACGTGTCTCGTTAAAAACCTTGCCAAGGAAAACCCAGTGGGAAAAAACCTTGGTCTAAGGACAAAAAGAGTACACGAGCATGCGACTAGATGCTGTCCCTCACTTGCACATGACAGGGTGCGAGGATTTCGACTAAGTGGTAATTAGTGAAATAAGCATTCATCTGGATGCTCTCACTCACTTGCACACGACAGGGTCTGAGGATTTCGACTAAGTAGTATTTAGTGAAATAAGCATTCATCTGGATGCTCCCCTCACTTGCACACGATTGGGTGCAAGTATTTCATATTTCAAGAAAGAGTACGAGTATTCGACTGGATGCTTCATTTACTTGCACACGACTGTATGCAAGAAAATCTAACGTGGAATAGAACGAGAATTCAACTGGATGCTCTTAAACTTCATATGTGAAGATTTATTTTGGCAAGAAATGCTAAATAGCATAATCTAGTCATGTCTCTCTTGATCGATAACAACAAGTTGTCCTCAAATAAGACAAGTGTTTTATCTGTATCGTGAGACAGAGCATATGTAATTCAAATATGGCTAATACGAGCTCGAAGCCATATACACTCTCTAGTCGTCTCATAAAGCACGAGTAGATCAGAATGATTCATTTGGAGTCATTCCAAGACCTCCAAGATATTGCCTTATTCCTAATGGTAAAGACAGACCATGTTAGGAATATCACTTATGCGGGTCTGATAAATAACCGGTATCGGTATAACCGAAAAAGGGTTGCGTTAATTCGAGTACCGAAGGGGGTAGGTACACTCGATGACGTAAATGGGATAAACTAGCCCACTTCCAAAATTACCATAAGGTAAGGGAATGTGTCTTTAGTGCCATTTCGATGACAGCGTGTTAGCGCGATGCTGTGTCGAGCTATACCATTCACAACATACGAGATGTTCGTCCTAGCACATTAGACCAAGTACAATGACACGCTTATTGTACTTAGATATGAACATGATGGTTCGATATCTTTTCATCGTCTCATCAGGGACGGACTGGGACTATATCAATGTCTAGTGATCGAACAATCATGGGAGAATCTGACGACTTAGCGTCATGATGACTAAAACGTCATAACACCTTCTGGGTGTAGTCTGAATTATGGACTTACATTCAATCTTTACGGGACTCGATCATCGGGCCGAGTCACTATCGTGTTTTCCCAAGATCCTTCATCTCGAAGGGCAAATCCAAAATGTGGATTGCTTCATAAAACACGCAAGGGCATAATACTTGTTGAACTATCCCAAGCTGATCAAGTACTCACTTAGGCGGTATACCACATCCGTTCGGATTATATTAATCCATATAGTGAACATCTTAGTCAATTGAAATCGTGTTCCGTGGTCAGGAACTACTTGATTTAAGCACATTAAGTCACACGGGGACCTTCATCTATATCTCTTTGTCTAAATTCTCATAGAGATAAAATAGTTACCACAATCACATGCTGCATAATCAGTTTTTGAGAAACTACTAAACTAATAAAGTAGGGGACCGTTATAACATCCATTACGAGGAAATGAACCATCTCATAATCAATTCCAAGATGTGAGAGAAGCCTTGTGGTACTAGGCGAGCATTCTACAATCTCATTATTTTCATCACTTTTCCTTACGAATAACCAAATAAACGAACTCGTTTAACATTGGTGGTGTTAAAGCTATAGGTCCGAACACACTTTCGCTAAAGAGTCTACTTGGATTGCAAGTTCTCATTATTCTACGTTGACTTCAGGCAACGGTACATGGTTTTTGTCATAATTTGCTCATATTATCAGTCGTCACTGAATATATGAACAAGTAATCAATGAAAGTCTCGTTTCGCTTTAATATCGTCTAAGATATCATGATCGATAGATATTTTGAGATTCTTAGGATGAGTAGGAAATCACACATCTCCTTGCTCCTTTATAATCTCGTGCGACAAACGAGTTTCAGTTCACCACCTCTGGGGCTGAACGAATTTGGAACCGGTCAACTTTCTCGTATCTTAGGAAGGACGATAGACTGACAGCCGATGGCAGTGTCCTTTACTTGGTGGGTTCGGCCAAAGCAACGTGTTACGACAGGAACACGACGTCCGATAGGAACGTCTATCCTTGCAAGCATTTTGCAGCAGGTAAAAATGATCTCGTGACATCTCATAAAGTCATTAAATGCGCCTGGCATTTAGTTAGACTTGAGGGAGTGTATGCACTTACTTATCACTAAGTGCAGTTTTGGGGATCAAGCTAAGACTGAGTGGGTTATGCCACGTTATTTCACGTCGTTCCTTATCAACGGTAACGTGCAAATCCCCCTCTAATGACGGGGAGAACAGTCTTAGCGACGTCACTTTCGCATATCATGCGGTAAAGAGATCACTTACCAAGATTACTATATCAAATGATAGCCATGAGATTCATAATCGACTTATGTCCCCTTCAGAGGTCCATATTTTGAACGCTATAGTGGCTCAATCAAAATATTAAGCACTCAAACACGCGTTCATATGAGGCGTCTGGCTCATAACCAGTAACCAGCTGGTACGCATTTTGTGTTTAGAGTGACTATGGGCCTCGTGATGGACCAATGCAGCAAAATAGCTTAACCCACACGGAAATATAAATCTTGGTGCGCAAGACCAAGAAATGCGTGCAATCATTTGCAGTCGCATCATCAAACTTTCCGTGAGTTCATTTGGGTCTGAACATAATCGACAAAATTTTCAATTTCAATTTCCAAACTCAAGTAATTCAAATCGAAATTTCGATTTTTACTCTTCGGAATTATCAAGTCGACTAGACTTTTCAGGATAATCCGGATCATGAGCCTTCAACTTAATGATAGGGCTAAAAGTTTGAGAAATGCTGCATTTCTGTGGACAACAATAATCATGTGACCTTATTGTCGATGCATCAACCATAACCATTTATATTTATGGTCCATCTTATGGTTGGATAAGTCCACAATAACTCCTTCAATTCTTTACAAGAATTCTACGAGTTCATTTCGTGATCTTTACACATACTAGTCTTTCAAAGTGAGCATTAGTGGCATGAATTTCGGATTAATCACGAATATATTTTCAGAGAGAATCTAAATACAATGCGATTATAAATCAAGCATCGTCTTTTGACCCGGGAATATCTTATCCGGTCAATGCCACAATATCAAAATGCTCTTATCAATCGACGACATGCGAATGATAGTACAGACAATCATGTCTTAGCATCTAAATCATTTATCATTTCGACGACATGCGAAATGATATGGTAACTTTAAATGCTTTAAAGAATGTGGTAGCAACCAATTGAAAGACATTTCAACTCCTCTAAAATACGCTTTTGGTCGTATTGAATGGAGGCTATGTAAAGAAATTTCAATTATTTCATGAGCTATTACCAGATAACACTGGTTTTCTCGAATATTTTATAACTCAACAAGGTACGGTAGGACCTACATGAGTATAAGACCTCATATTTGACAAATCAATTTGGTTTTACCAAAGATTTTGATTTGGAACGACAGGTCCACAATTGTTGTCACTGAGTACCCTTTTAGGCAAATAGTTGGTGAAATTATGTGGTACACTGTTACCCACTATTACCAAAAAAATCAACTACCCCACAAGTATTGCCTAAAATTTCATAATTTAAAGTTTGGTCACATTTGTCAAAGGAATTAGCTTAAAACACTTTAAATTATTTCGAGAAATTTCGTAAACAGGCAAACCATAATCCAAAAGTATGTCCAAATGGAAAAATCATAATCCAAATGGAAAAACATAATGAAGATGAGCGAAAAAATGGCTCAATGATTTATCAAAATCAATAAAGAAAGTTACCAAACTTATTTGAGCCACAAAACCGGGGGTCTCAAGAGTTTCCTTTCAGTTATCTTTAACCACATTAGCATCGGTTTTTTCACCTTTATAATAGTTTTGAACTATTTAAGGAGTAACCGTGCATGACCTTTGTCTTTATAGCATAGAGTTGCCTCTTTGAGCATTATCTCTTGCTTTGTGACAACGGGCCATATTGTTCCTTTCAATTATTGTCTTGAAGCCACAGGTTTTCGATTTTGATGATTGTCTAAAATCTCGCTTGGCTAGGCGATTCATCGGGATCGCGACTGTTCGAGACAAATAACATTTGTCTCGGTTCTCGATTCGTGGAAAAAAAATGTACACGAAGAGCATTAATATCAAGCAAACAATTCGCCATTGACCTAATAGGATTAAACTACTTACCGGAGCAATTTTCTTATCTAATAACATATGGGCGATAAAGGAACATGGTGAATATAAATTCACGATACTGCTTATGGAATACAATTTTCAAGGTAGTATTTTGGTGAATGATAGCTCCAATATGTCAATTTCGGACATTTGTTCAGCATAGACGCCATCACGTCTCAAATATGGCGGCGGGATAAAATCAACGCCTTAGCCTTCATCTCGAGATTAACAAAAAACTCGTGTTTTACTCATCTAAGATGGCATCCAAAAAATTTGGGCATCATATTTTCACACATCAGGGTGAATAACATGTGGTAACGGAATAACATCAACGTCTAAACAGTCATTTCGCAAGTATGCTTTGCGATTTCGTCATCATAGATGGCATCCAACATGTGTTGAGAGTTATGGATTATTTATCATATAAAACGACTGGTTTATATGTTTATGGTTTGCACAAGCACAAACTTTTTTTTTTAAACGACAGGTTCGAAAATATTAGTTTTGCTTCTCATGTGAATTGGTTCTCATTGATCGAACTACGGGTTGATAATACTGAAATACCAATTTGGCGAAACTTACATCATTATATAAACACACTCGGGGAAATTATTATTTAGTCAACCCCTTTCGGTAGCTCTAATTGAACACGACCAAGAAAGACGGTGAGGGTGGAGGGCACGAATGCCACTTAAAACCCGACCTCATTATGATATCGACTTCCGCTTATATCTTTCCTAGACATCGTATCCAAATAGGTGAGCCTAGTTGGGGAAGGTTCATAATTTTTCCAACTTAAATGTGAAAATATATGATTTTCTATATTAACATATCTTATACATAATAGCAATAATAATATTACATCCACGTGATTAAATATTTTGGTTGTACCTGCTTTCATGATTAACTAGCAATATATAGTGACATGGCAGTACATATTTACTAACAAGGAAATCAAATTAGCATTATTAATCTAGATTAACCAGATACACAAGCAAGATATAACTCAATATTTTATTATCTATTGCTATAGGTGTAAATTATAATCATGGTATTTGATTTTACAATTAATGTAAACAAGGCAGTAGAAATTTTGTATCTAGCTAATCGTGATGGGGGATACGACGGATTTTTTAACTTTTCCTTTTAGAGGAAATTAAGTCTAGGTTAACAAAGATTTACTCCATACAAATAGGCACTGACACAATCATGTCCAATTCCGAATATGGCACGCAATAGTAATTTAGTTCTTTTCCAAAAAAAAAAACAAGCTACTAACATGCAATTGAGTACTACTTGTGTTTACACACGGCAGTGTTAAAAAATTATGCAATATAACTAGTTCTTTTAATTCCAGATGGTATCTTCAACGATTTCATATAACATGCATATGATACTAGATATTCATGGGAATATACATGCAATTTCATACAAGCATGTTTACAAACGTCACTATATTCAATAGCAGTAAGCATGCAATTTTCACCCCGTCAGAGCTATAAATAAATTATGTACCGTACTCTAGGTATTTTGTAGAAGTTCAAAACGAACCCAATAAAAACCATATAAACCTCAAGGTTTATAGATACCCAATATCTGTGCGTTTACCAAAAATCTCCTATATCCGCGAGCGTATATCGTAGTCTCCGCGAGCAAAGTGCTGATAAAGTGTTGTGTGACATATTAGCTCACATATATATGTATATAGATATAGAGAGAGAATATAGAGAGAGACAACAACATGATCTTTATTAATCAGAACGTATCAATACAAGAGAACCCTAACATTCTTTATATACTAGAGGTTAGGGTTATACAAGATAGAAAACGCAACTTAGACCCACTATGAGTAAGGCCCAATAGCCCAATAATATCCTACAACAAATATGTCATTTTTGTACATAACTTTATTTTTATTTTTATTTTTAAAGTTTACATATATTACCATTAGAAACGGGTTACATCCGATTCTATCAAAAAACACAGCTGATCAGGTAATTTAAAAGCATACAAAACATGTGAACTTTCTCATTCACGGTAGATCTTTATTTCTTAATAATGCTCACTAACAAGAATGCGTGGCATATAACATGGATTTGAAGTGTTTCCCTCATTTAGATAATTACTAAAATACCTTGCGACAAATAGATTAACACTCCTAAATGTTGTAGCTGTATAGAATTTTTTTAAAAAAATTGTAATTAATTATGTACAAATTGGCTCGAAATTTATCTAATTATGTCCAAATTAGCACCAAATAAATATTATTCAGTGGTCCAATCATACCCTCAGCTAGTTCAATACTCATGTCGAGCGTTGGAAGCGATAGAGATGTTCACTAGATATATTTATGTTTTTTTTTCCTTTTTATTTACTAACTAGCCTAAAATTTAAAAATAAATCATAATTCACTTTCGTAGAAATACCGGTTGTATTTAGTGTATGCAACAAGCCGTCAAACCTCTAATATAATAAGAGGACGAGTTTTGTTTCGTGAAAGGTTATCAGGACGATACCCACAAACATCACTAGCTAGTTCCTTTAGTATTCGAAAAATATATTATTAGAGTACATTAGTGTGTTTTTACTATACTAGTGTTAGTCTTCATATACACTGTACTGATTTGTATTGTCTTTATGTACTTAGAGGACCACTTGTGTAATTACTGGACACTATAAATAGTGTACAAATTCAGTTAATAAGAACAATTATTAAAATATCACTTTTCTCCCTCTATATCTATCGTCTTCTATATACGATTTTCTTGTTTCTTGATTATGAATCCATAGCTGAGATTCAATATGATATCAGAGCAATCGAATGCATCTCCGCTGCGTGTATAAGTTCGTAATCGTTATTCTCTTCTTCTTATTTTTGTGGTGAGAATAATTGTTCTTTATCGAAATTAATTTTGTTTTATATTCAGATATTATTCATAATTGTTCGATTAGATCGATTATACAACTGAATCTTGGATTAATTAGGGTTTCTTCGCAATATTGTGTTTGTTTCTCTAGCTATTGGTTTTTTTTTTTCTTGAATTTCTGCTGAATATTCAGAAATTTAAAATTCTAGGGTTTGCTATAGTTAACTCTTGCAAAAATGTCTGCAATTAATCTGATCTCTCCAACTAGTCCCTATTATATTGGTGCAAATGATAGCTCAGGTTCTAGTCTAGTCAGTGTGCCATTAAATGGTGCAAATTATCACTCTTGGCGTAGGGGTATGGAAATTTCACTTGGCTCTAAGAACAAACTAGGTTTTGTTAATGGTAGTCTAACTTGCCCTGGTGAGGGAGATGCCTTGTATGGGAAACTTGTTACAGTATAATCTCATTGTGATGGGATGGATTATAAATTCAGTTTCTCAAGAAATAGGGCAGTCAATCTTGTATCCTGTAACTGCTGTAAAAATATGAAAAAAACTATTTGGAAGATTCTCATAGGGAAATGAGCCTAGATTGTTTGAGCTTTATCAAGTTTTATATACATTAATGACATAGGGACGGTTCAGTATAAAAGAATATTTTACTAAACTTGAGACTTATTGGAATGATATTAGCTTGTTAAATCCTATTTGATCTAGATGTTTATGTGGTTCTTTGGGTAGTTATACTTGTTCTATGATAGAGTCATTGGTTACAAGGGAAAATAAGGTCTTAAAAATGGTGTTTCTTATGGGTTTTAATGGTGATTATTGATCTCAAAGGAGCCAGATTCTACTTATGAAACTTCTACCATCTGTTAATGAGATTTACTCAATGCTCTCTCAAGAAGAGAAGCAAAGGAATGTTACTACATAGTTTCAAATCATGAGACTTAATCCTTCTGTTGATCCAAATTCTACTATGGCCTTTGCTACTCAACACATGTTATTTCTAGCTCGTAAGGGTCGTTATAGGCAGAATAATGTGAAATGTTCTTATTGTAATAGTTCACATTCTAGAAACAGATGCTATAAGTTGCATGTATATCCTTCAAATTGGAAGTTTAGAGAGTTTAAATAGAAAAGTGTCTTGGGGCCTCTTTCACAACAAGATAGTCAGGTTACTTCTCATGTGACACAATATCAGTTTCAAAGCTTCTGCAATTATATTCAGGCTCAGGTTAAATGAGATCAAGGTTCATCTGGATCCTCTCCTCTCCAAGAGATACAAAATACATTTGCCGCATTAACCTTCTCAAATCTCTCTTATATTGGTATATTTGGTGTACCTTCTAACTCACATTACTTTCTATCACTTAATGCTACAAATTGTGTGCCTTATAAATGTCTAAAACCACCTTGGATTATTGACACTGGGGCTAGTCAGCATATGGTGACTTCTGTAGAATATTTTTCTCATATCACCAGCAGCTTATCTTCTATTGTCCACCTTCCTGAAGGAAAGTCGGTAAGTGTTAAATATATTGGAGTGGTTAAGTTTGTCTCTGGATTAGTATTGACTGATGTGCTATGTGTGCCATCATTTCATTTCAATCTCATCTCAGCAAGTCAACTAAATGTTTTTTTAACATTTTTTACCAATTCTTGTGTTATACAGGACCTGGTTTCTTGGAAGAAGATTGGCACTGCTAAAGTTCATCAAGGCCTCTATCATCTACAAGATGATTGTATTAGCTCCAATTATATAAATAAAAATGTGATTTTTGCTTCATCACATGTACCTTTAGCTGCTGTAGTAGGTACTAGTTCAGAAACATGGCATGCCAGGATAGGGCACCCCTCTATTTCGTGTCTTAATCTTTTTAAAAATAATATTTTATAATCGTCTAAAGTTGTTCATTTGGTACCCTGTGATACTTACCACAAGGCTAAACAACATATAAATAGTTTTACTCGTAGTTCTATCAAGACTAAAGAGATATTTTAAATGATCAATTGTGATTTGTATGGACCCTACAATGTTGCTTCTATTGGTAGTTTTTAATATTTTTTAACTATTGTTTGGGCAGGGGCGGAGCCAGAATTTCGGTTGAATGGGGACACAATATAATGAATATTATCTTATTTTTTAGATATGATAAGCTGTTTGCAAATTATGTTCCCAATTCTCTAATATTCTCTACTGATTGGTTAAATTGAACGATGACAATAAAGAATCAATTGTATTTTAATAAATTCAAACCATGTAATGTATTTATATTTAATACAACTACAAATATGTATTAGTGGTTTTAAATTTCAATAGTTATGAAGATTTTGAGAAACTATACAATGTTTTTAGATATTTTTTTTGTAAAAATGAAACACAGAAAAAATGTTCTTATCACTGCATATAATACACAGATAATAGTACCAATGTAATATTTTTACCAAAAAGTCAAAATATGATAATTTCTCCTGTAGAGATTCGGACATACAATCAAGCACCATATCAAAACTTATGGTTTTAACATTGAACTATTACGCTACACTAGGCATTGATTAACAAATACATATAAAATAATAGTTTTTCAAATTCCAGCGGGGGCTACTGACCTCACTGGGCATACATTGGCTTCACCCCTGTACTTGGGTGTTCTTGTAGAAGCATAAAGATGAAATTGGTTCAGTATTAAGCTCTTTTCATACTTTAGTTAATACTCAGTTTCACAAACCTATTAAAATTCTAAGAAGTGATAATGGGACAGAGTTTAGGCTCTTGGATACACCAAACATGATGTGTTAATACATCACAACAAAATGAGTTTGTTGAGAGAAAGCACCAACACCTTTTAAACATATCAGGGACTCTAAAGTTTCAATCCAATATTCCTATTAGTTTATGGGGAGAAAGGGTTCTATCTGTTGCTTATTTAATCAACAGACTTCTCACTCCTTTAGTTAATAACAACAGCCCTTATGAGCTTCTCTATGGTGAAAAACCTAATCATACCCATCTTAGAAGTTTTGCTTGCTTGTGTTATTCTATCACACTTTCTACTCATAGGAAGAAATTTGAGCCTAAAGCAAGAAAGTGTGTTTTCCTTTTATATGCTTTTGGTGTAAAAGGTTATAAAGTGTTTAACCTTGAGTCTAAACAACTCATAGTATCTAGGAATGTACAGTTCTATGAGCACATTTTTCCCTATCAAACACATACTTGTTTTGATCCTCATCAAGCCTCTTGCTCAGAACAAGCTTCTACCTCTATTCAACAACCTATTAGAAGACCACAGAGGAAAGTATCTACACCCACTTATCTAGAATCTTATCATTGTGGTATGGCTCATTCTGATAGTTCTACTGCACATCCTCTATCTTCTGTTATATCTTATTCTAACCCGTCTCCTACTTCTCAAATTTTTTGTTGTGCTATATCTACCAACCTAGAACCTCAGTCTTTCAAAGAAGCTGCTGTTGATCCTAAATGGCAACAGGCTATGAAAGATAAGGTTTCTTCTCTTGAAGCTAATAACATCTTGTTTCATATAAGTTTGCCTCCTCATAAAAAGGCAATTGGGTGTAAATGGGTGTATAAGATTGAACATAAATCTGATGGTAGTATTGAAAGATACAAGACTAGGTTAGTAGCTAATAGTTTCACTCCACAAGAAGGTATAGATTATGAATCCAGTATTTTCCATGTGGTCAAAAGGGCCACTGTAAGGTGTATTATTTCTCTTGCTGCTGCAAAAAAATTGAACCCTTAGTCAAATGGATGTTCACAATGCTTTCTTGCATGGTGAACTTAATAAAGAAGTCTATGTGCAATTGCCTCATGGATTTGCTAGAAATGATCCTTCTATGGTTTGCAAATTAATCAAGTCTCTCTATGGTCTTAAACATGCTAGTAGATAATGGTTCCATAAACTAAGCTCTTTTCTATTGCAAAGTCATTTTAAACAAGCTGTCTCTGATCCTTCTCTATTCATTTTAAACTCTAATGGCTCTTCTATTCACTTGCTTGTCTATGTGGATGACATTTTACTTGCTTTAGCCAGTAATCATCTCATAATTATGGTTAAGAAACTTCTTGATTCTTAGTTTCACATCAAGGATTTGGGTACTCTGAGAAACTTTCTTGGTTTATAAGTGGCTAGAACTTCTAAAGGTATTCACCTATCTCAAAGAAAATATGCTATAGAACTACTGTCTCAATATGGTCTTTTAGGTGCAAAACCATATAATTTTTCAATGGAGACAAAGCCAAAATTGAGTGCTAAGGATGGGGTCTTGTTGACTGATCCAACCACTTATAGGAGGCTCATTGGCAAACTCTTGTACTTGACTATTAACAGGCCTGATCTCACTTATTGTGTTAATGCCTTAAGTCAGTTTCTTTCTGCTCCTTGTGACACCCATTATTTAGCTGCTTTGAGAGTTCTTAGATACATTAAAAATGCTCCACCTCAAGGCCTTTTTAATGCTGCAAATTCTAACATGCAGTTAAAAGGTTTTACTAACTGTGACTGGGCATCTTGTGTGGATACAAGAAGATCAACTATAGGCTACTGTATTTTCTTTGGTGATGTTATCATTAGCTGGAAACTAAGAAGTAAGTTGTGATTTCTAAAAGTGGTGCAGAGACCGAATATCGAGCTATATCTAATACTGTTTGTGAAATCGTATGGCTCATCCATTTATTCACTGATCTGGGTTGTGTTTTTGATGTACTTGTAGCTCTTTTTAGTGATACCAAGTCTGCTCTAGCACTTGCTGTTAATCCTGTACTACATGAGAGAAATAAACGCATTGAAAATGACTGTCACTATATAGAGAGCAACTGCAGAAAGGATTGATTCATACTCTACATGTTTTCTTCTCTTATCAACTAGCTGATATCTTTACCAAACATTTGGGTTCTCAGGCTCTTCATAGTATTTTGTCCAAGTTGGGTGTGCTATCTATCCACACTCCACCTTGAGAGGGGGTATTAGAGTACATTAGTCTGTTTTTAATATACTAGTGTTAGCCTTCATATACACTCTACTGATTTGTATTGTCTCTATGTACTTAGAGGACCATTGGTGTAATTATTGGACACTATAAATAGTGTACAGTATAACGAATTCAGTTAATAAGAACAATTATTATAATATCACTTCTCTCTCTCTATCTATGTCTTATATATACAATTTTCTTATTTACTTGATTATGAATCCATAGCTGGGATTCAACATATATCATACTTAGTGTATCAAAGTTTAGCTTAGTTGTAGAAATTTAGAATTATATTACTAGTGGTGAAACGTTTTTATGCTCCCACTAACTCCTTTTGAACCCCAAACACGCATACATTTTAGTCTATATATAATTAAAAAACGTATAAATATTACTTTGAAGTGTATACATTTTTGTATTCTCACTTTTGAATATACATTACATAACACATTTTGACTCCTTGTTGGGTTACTAATTATTCTATAACATTAATTGGCGATTTTATATTTTCACTCTTATTTTTAACTTTTACTAATCATCCAACAAGTTTTTTTTGTCTTTCTTTTATCACTTTTCAACTACGTGATTTTGCATTTTATAAAATACTTCTGCATACAGAATGCATGTGACGATTAAATATTTATTATTACACCCGTGTTTACCTATTTTTCAGCATAGCTGGAGATTCTCAATCATATCCTAACCTATTTACTGTCACCCAAGCCCTCTTACTCCATCATATTGGTCTCGGACTATCCTCTTGTTGTCGCGTTCAAGGTATATAATGCATGATCGCGATCAGAAAAAATTATTTTAAACTTTACATATTTTTCTCCTTTTCGCTCTTTTTTTCTTTATATTTTTTCCTTTGTATGTTTTCAATTTTCTTTTCTTTCAACTACCATCCTTGTACCATAATATTTAAACTAAGCATGATAGTTCAATCATGTACGGATAATTAACTCTTATACAATTGCTTCTTTGTTTAAAAAATGTATGTTTTTTTTCTTGGAACAAGCTCCAAGAAACTAAAAGAAAATGAAAAATACAATCCCATTGGGCGCACTAATACGAAGAAAACTCACAAGACTACCGAAATCTCCCGAATCTTTCCACCCCAATTTAGCAAACAGAAACCCTATAGCGCAATGTATAAACCGAGAACGTATGTGCGAGCCGCTTATCTCTCAAGAAGGACTGGCGATAAGCTACATCATCAGTGTCACCACACTAAACAAAAAGAGCAAGTCTAACAGACCGCGGCTAGTCGCTATAAACATAATTCAAGACAGACGTTTGAATTCTCTACACAAGTCTAAAAATTAGTTTATCCAAAATAAAGAGTACAAAAAACAGAAAAAAAAACTCTGCACCATCAGCGTACCAACACACAGAAAGTCACGTAACATAAAATGCTCGTAAAACAATTCTACACAATTATTACTAATATTCATTATAAAAAAATTACTAATATTCTACTTTTCTCATTTGGTTTGTCCCCAATAAACTCAATCAATTAATAGCATCTACAATAGTGTTGTTATCTATATTGTTAACTAAAAATGTTAGCTAACAATGCAATTTTGTCTCACCGTTAATTGTGTTAAAGTGTGTGTTAACTTTATAGATGTTAAAAATAACAATCTTTTTAATTGTTATTACTTAATGACATGGCAAAAAAGTCTATCCACACCCACAATTAACTGTTATTTCTCACTTATATCTTTTATATCTCTACCACACTGTTATTTATTTTCTCTCAGCACCTATCCATAGTACTATATTTTGAATAATTAATTTTTAGTTAAAATAGATAACATTGTTAAAGTTAAAACTAATGTGTGTGTATAAATTAATATACCTATGTGTTATTTAATAGCTTTTTAAATGTTGATGTGTCATCAGTTAACAATAAAAACTTAACAAAACTATTATGAATGCTCTAACATACTTGAAGTACGCCGGTTAGAGTTTAACAAAATGGAACTACAACGTGTTAGGTACATAATAGCTAAATAAATAATTAAGTGTAACTATAACGAGTTAGGCTTGAGCGTTAGGTTTCAAAAACTACAACGTGTTTTTAAGTGTTAGGTTTAAGTGCTTTTTATCCTTTTATGGAACTAAAACGTATTAGGTTAAAGTGTAATTTTTTGGTAATCAGGTTTCAAAACTTAATATTATTGACAATTTTTCCATAAAAAGATTCATGCAAATAATCTCAAAAGATAACATAATGGGTGAGTTGTGCATTCGGGCTATATATATATATATATATATATGTATATACTTTCAGAAATCGATACAACGCATATTAGTTATCTGATTATTCTAAAACGAAAATCGTCAGACCAATTTTCCGGGCAACATTATGAGTATAGCTTTGGATGAATTTAGTCGCAATTTAGGTCACTTCCGACCCAGTATATGGGGTGACCTTTTCATTTCATTCTCGATGGATAAAGAGGTATAGATTTTGAATTCAAAAACTACTAAATGGTAATTAAATGGATATGCACTGAACAAATATAAAAGCAATCACGTAATTTTACCCCCATTTTGTATCAAGTATAATGATCATACCACTAAAATAACCAAATAGAAATTGCTAGCTATTTTTAACTACTCTTGTATCACTTTCTCTCTTTGTTTTTACACTCATTTGGCCCCCAGTCTTCACCAAATACCCATCAAAGTAATTAGTAAACTTTCCAAACAAACTATTATTCCGTATATATTTTTTTTAAAATCTTATTAATCCAACGACATTTTGCACAAATATGCTTTAGTTCAATATGTCAGTCGTTGCTTCCAAATTTCAGGAATTTTTTGGATCCACTTGAGTACAAAATGTTATGCTTCTTTATTTTGCAAAAAAAAAAAAAAAAAAAAAAAAAATTATTTACGCCATAAAAAATATTTGTAAGTTGTGAGAGCTGCACTCAAGATTTTTTCTCCCATCTTTTTAGGTTTGTAAAAGCAGGTTTATGGTATGTATGTTCTCGATAGTTTGAGTTTTTATTTATTTATTTATAAATTTAGGCTAACTTTTGTATGTGAATTAAAAATAAATAGGAAAGACGAAAAAAAATTTCTTTGCTGAAAATTTAGAAGAGAAAATGATTAAGTAGTAAATAAAAAGCGACCTATAGATAGTCTGAAATATTGGCAGTATGTAAAATTATTGGGTAGCTAAACTTAATTATAAGATGTAGTTTATGTGATAAATATAGATAGCAATATGAATAGTCAGGTGTGGATGATCTAAGACTAATGAAGGCAGGAAATGAACTAGATAGGAACGGTCCATGACTGTAGGCCTCTTACCTTCTAAAAAAAATTAATGAAAAAATAGATTTTTTCCATGTATTTTTATTAAAATCTTTAAATTTCACAATTCTAATTCGGTCAATTTACAAAGGAAAGTCTTTTTTAAATTTTTTGGTGTTATTTTAATACAACGAATACAGTCTTTGGACCTGTGGTCCCATGGTTAATTTTCACCATGCATGCAGGTACTTGAGAATTACTCAAAGGAGGTTGCCACATTACAGGAACAAGTCAATGATATGCTCATATCCGACAAAGGTAAAAGAAACTAAAACTACGACCATGACACTTAGATGAGCTAAAATGATTTTTTTTACAGGAAATAAGTGATTTTTTTGTCCAATAAGTGATTTTGTTGTAAGGATTTGTACCCTTCCACAAAAGTTACACCCGTGTCTACCCGTGGACAGCAGTGTGTAGTCTGATGGAACCACCGTGTTTCCGATCAATATGGTGGAACCAACGTGTTTCTTGAATAATAGAAGAATGTTCCTTATTGTCTCTGATAGATCATTAAGAATCATATTTGGAAAAGAAAATGGTGTGCTACCGGAAAGTGTGATTTTCCTAGAAACAACAACTTTGTACAGTATCCGAATAAGGCAGCTTAAGTCCCAAATCGTTCCTAAGAGTCCCAACATCACCTTTAAGTTTTTGTTGTTGTTGTCAATTTGAGGTATCATTTGACAGCATAAAATTTTGTTTATCGGAGAGATGAGAAATCTGTAAAAAAAAATATAAACTGCGATACTGACTTAAAAAATTCATAACTTATAGACAGTATATCCGAATGCAATGATTCTAATTGGACAACTTCACCTACGGTCTTGGCTAAATTATCAACAACAACAAAACTGAAAACAAGTTACTTTTTCAGCAATACCGAATATGTACAACATACATGGAACAATTCGTCAAACTTTGACAAATTATATCTAAGATTCGATGCAATTTCAATTGTAAAACGTTTGTATAGGTCTGGTCTATCTCCCTTAATAACCACAAATCGGTAGGGCCTTAGGGGTTCGTTTAAAAGAATAGGCATTCGGTTTTTCCATGTACGAAAAATTTACAATCTTTTTCTTTGGGCTCTCAAGTTTACATCTTTTGTTGAAAGCTTGAATCGTCCCCCTAAATGGCCCCTCAAAAGTCTTAAGCTTCCGAGTTCCGACCAATCTTCAAAGCCCTCACCATCCTCATTTTTAAGAACGATAGAATCACTCATATAATTAAATAACTCATCATTAAATCTCTTACCAACTCCAATTTTTCTATCATCATTATATTATGATTCTAAAAGTAAATTTTTTTCCTAAAAGCACTCTTAAGTAATCTAAATTTAAACAACCAACCATTTCAAGGTCAACTAATGACAACCTCTTAAAGATCTTTTACCATTGCAAATATACTGGAGTAAAAGAAATTTCTACAACAGGTGAAATGGAGAAGCTGACACTCATCAACACACTAGAGCGCCTTGGAATTTCCTACCTCTTCGGGAAAGAGATCGAAGTGCAACTAGAGAAACTATTTAATACCTACGAGGATAAGAATTATGATTTGTTCAACACAGCACTCCATTTTCGAGTTTTTAGACAACATGGTTATAAACTATCTTGCAGTAAGTAGTTGCTTGACATTCTCAGTATACATGAGCACATCACTAGTTCACTACAATACAATCATGGTATATTTTAAAATTTTCAATATAGTTGCATAAAGCATCGCCTTTTTTTTTTACTATGATGCAGACGTGTTCAATAAATTCAAAAACGGGAGTAATGAATTCAAGAAAGAATTGGTGCTTGACGTTGATGGTTTGTTAAGTTTGTATGAAGCAACATTTTTAAGAGTAAAAGGGGAAGATATGCTAGTTCAAGCTCTTGAATTCACACAATATCATTTGAAATCTATAGCACCAAGCTTGGACTCAGTTCTTGCTCAGCAAGTTTGTCATGCTCTTAACAAACCTCTTCACAGAACCTCTCCGAGGATAGAGGCAAGGCGCTATATAACTTATTATGAAAACATTGTAACTCGAAATGAAACTTTATTAAGGCTTGCCAAAGTGGATTTCAATCGAGTTCAACTCATTCATAGAAAAGAGATGGCTCAGGTCTCGAGGTAAATATCTGCACTTTAGTTAATTTACTCGACTACCTGCTGTTTGTCGTTAACGTATTAGGTACCGGACGGCCATTCGGCCAATGTATGTAACTGAGATACTTTTTATCAAAAAATCAAGATTGAGGTAGTGCCATCAATTAAATTGAATGAATTTTAGTTAAGAAAACAATTTCCCCTATAGTTTCTATTATATATATAGAAATTTAAGATCTATTTTACCGAAATGTTACATTTTAGTATATGTATTAAAAATATTGTGCTTAAACGTACGTTATATACAATTGGTCTTGTTGGTTAGAGAAGCGGACAAACCCATGACTAAAAGTTGTCCAGTTAAATGAGAAAAATATATATAACTAATAATAAAACCGGTAGATCAATGAACAAATTAGGAACGTTGCTATAAACGCAAACAGTGACATATATATTTCACTTAACAAAACATTTATGCATTTTTTTATATATATATTTACTAGATTGTAATATGTTAGTAAAATTGGGGTACATTTCTATAAAACCAATGTTTAGGACAAAATTGAAAATAACTTACATCTAATTCAATTGACGTCATTACCTTGTAAAATTTTTGTTACATCAGTATTTCAGCTGTTAAATTTGGTATTAAGTTACCTAAAACAATGACAAGACTAATTATGTTGTTATCCTGAATATCAATATAGGTACCAGGCATGTTACAATAATTAATTATGATACGAACTAATAAAAAGTTTGAGCGTGCATGTAACGTTTGACAAAATTAAAGCGACACACCTTGTGTTATTGTATAGAGATTTTGGTTACGAACATGTTTCTCTCCCCTAATTACCTTGATCTATTCCACAACCCCTTAGCGAAGTTGTGGGTTGCAACTCTTTTATAGGTGGAGAGAAGATTATGTTCCATTTTAACACTATTTCTGCTGAGTTAAATAAAGTGGGTGGGCTACCTATTAATTTAAACTCGGCTGCTGCTTATTTGGATTGTATGACTAACAAAGGATGTCAAGAGTTAAACTACAAAGAGTCTAGATTCACTTGGTGGAACAAAAGAGATGGGAATGGTTCTATACAAGAAATAATTGACAAAATTTGTGTGAATCAAATTTGTTATTCACTTTTCTCTGGCCTTTTTCTAGAACATCTGAGTAAAACTATTTCAGATTATAGTCCTTTGTTATTAACTTGTAAAACTGAACTGGATCACAATGTTAGAAGATTCATTTTTCAGAAGTTTTGGGTTCAGCATGCTGATTATATGGGGATTGTCAAATCTAACTTGAGTTTTCATGAAAGAGTGAATGCCTTATACTTTCTAACTCAAAATCTAAAAAATGTTAAGAAAGTATTAACTAAGTGGAACAGAGTTACCTTTGTTAATGTCTTCCAAAAAGTCATTGATCCTGAAGATGAGGTGTTGAGAGCTGAGAAAGCCTTTGAAGAAGATCCTTCCACTGCAAACAAAATTGAGATTTATAAAACTGCTGCAAATTTAAATTACAGATTGAAAATTGAGGAAGATTTTTGGAAATAAAAAGCCAACTCAAAGTGGGTTAAAGAAGGAGATGCTAACACTAAATTATTTCATGGGGTGGTTAAAAAAAAGGGGTAAAAGTGTAATTAATTCCATCACCAGCAATCAAGGGGTAGTGTTAACAGAAAAAGATGATATTCAAAAAGACGCAATAAACTATTTTACAGGCCTGTTAGCAGCTAATTCAAATTATTAAAAAGAGTACAAAAGTCTGCAATTATTGACCAGACTGGTAACATATGAGCAAAATAAAAGATTATGTGCTATCATTATGGTGGAAATTCAACAAGTTATTTGGGAACTAAATAAAAGTAGTGCTCCTGGAGTTGATGGGTTTAATGGGTAATTTTTCACAACAGCTTGAGATTATATTAAAGAGGATTTGTTAAAAGCAGTGGAGCAATTCTTTGTTGGTTCAGAACTTCCTAAAGCTATGTCCTCTAATTTGATTGCTTTAATTGCAAAGAACATCTCTCCTAACTCTTTTGCTGAGTTTAGACTCATTAGTTTATGCACTTTATTCAACAAAATCATATCTAAAATTATGAATTCTAGATTATCTGAAGTCATTTCTTTTATTATTTCTGAAAATCAGAGTGATTTTGTTAAAAACAAAAATATTATTGATAATATCCTCTTGGCTCAAGAATTTATTTCCACTACTAATAATAAATCCAGTGGTAAGAGTATTGCTTTTAAACTAGATATGAAGAAAGGTTATGACAAGATATCTTGGTATTTTTTAATTTGTACTCTTAGAAAGATGGGGTTTGGTGAGACTTGGATTGACAGAATTTGGAGATTAATTGCTACTCATTGTGTTTCTATTTTGGTCAATGGTGCTCCTACAGAGTTTTTTTCTCCTACTAATGGCCTCAGACAAGGAGATCCTATTTCAGCAAGTTTATTTATATTGTGCTCTGAAGTTTTATTTAGGAATCTCAATGGTCTTTTGATTAATAAAAGATGGAAGTCTTTTAAATCTACACTTGGAACTTCTATTATCACCCACTTAACATTTGCAGATGATATTATTATTTTTAGTGGAGCTGACATCTATTCTATAAAGGAAGTTAAAAAAGTTTTATTGCAATACAATGAAGATTCTGGGCAAGAAATAAGTCTGGATAATAGTTTGCTTAGGGCTGGGCAAAAAACTGGAAAAACCGAACCGGACCGAAAAAACCCGAAAAAGACTGAAACCGAAAAACCGAAAAATTTTCGGGTCGGTTTCTGTTTTCAGTAAAACCGAACCGAAAAAGACCGAAACCGAAAAAGACCGAAAAAAACCGAAAAAGACCGAAAAAAAATGAAAAATACCGAAAAAGACCGAAAAATAAAAAATAAAACCGAAAAATAACCGAAAAAAACCGAAACTGGACCGAAAAAACCTGTCTGGTTCGGTCCAAAAAATAAAAAGACCAAAACCGAAAAAAACCGAAAAAAAAATATATGCTCGGTTTCGGTTTCGGTTTTGCCAAAAACCGAACCGGACCGAACCGAACTCAACCCTAGTTTTGCTTATGTTTCTAAAGGAGTGGAAGAAAAGAAAAAAGAAGATATTAGCAAGTTGCTGAATATTAAAAGCAAAAAGCCTCATTTTACTTACCTCGGATGCAAACTGTATGCAGGCCATAAGAAATGCATTATGTTGCATGACTTGATTCTGAAGATCAGAAAGAAAATATCAGGATGGAGAAGTCAACATCTAAATATTGGAGGTAAACTTACTCTAATAAAATATGTTCTCAATAATATGCCAGTTTATATACTAGCTGCTATGAATCCTCCTTTGCAAGTGATTAAAAAAGTGGATCAACTATTGGCCAATTTCTTTTGGGGACATATAGAAGGGAAAAAAAATACCATTGGGTAAAGTGGAAACAAATATGTAGGCCTTTGGAAGAAGGTGGTTTGCGTGTTAGAACTTTTAAAAGTATCTCTCAATCTTTTGCTATTAAACTTTGGTGGAAGTTTAGAAATAAAAACAACTTGTGGTCTACCTTCATGAAAGCTAAATACTGTAAGAAATTACATCCTAATGAAGTTGAGGAAAAAAGTGGAGCTAATACTTGGGCTAGAATGTTGAAAATCAGATATGTTGCAGAGCAACAAATGAGATGGCTAATTGGAAAGGGTGACCTATCAGTTAATTTAGGGAATTGTTCAGGTGATGGAGCAATTAAATATTCTAATATAGACTCTAATATTGCTCGAAGGGTTCTGCTAAAAAATGGTTGGGATAGAGAAGCTATTTGTCAAAATATTCCTGTTGATAGCAGACATTTATTTGCTTCTATTTTAGACCATCGGGGATATATTACAGATAAATTGATTTGGAAATTGAATAAGACAAAGGATTTCAGTTTCAAATCAACTTGGAAATTAATTAGAGACAAATCTCCTAAAAGTCTGGTCTATACTATGTTGTGGAATAGTTGGATACCTTTAAAAGTATCATGTTTTGTTTGGAGAATGTTAAATAATGCTACCCAAGTTGATGATTTGGTACAGAAAGTGTGAGTTCAACTAGCTTCTAGATGTGATTGCTGCAAAAAAGCAGAGGAAAGTTTAGAACATTTACTAAGTAAATGAAGCATAGCAGAGACCATTTGAAACTATTTTGGTGAACTTCGTGGTATAAAATACTCAGATAAGTCTATTAGAGGAAGATGCATTGCCTATTGGATTATGGATAGCACTAAACATAGCAAGCTAGTAAATATTATTTGCAAAGCATTACCTATTTTCATCCTCTGATATATTTGAAAAGGAAGGTGCTCTAGCAAATTTGAGGGTATTCATATGAGCAAGCATAATATTATTTTTGAGATTAAATTACAAATTCACAAAAGTTATGCAAATAATAAGTTTTTTCCTAATAAGTGGAGTTGGAACAATATTAAGGTTGTAAAATGGTTAACCCCTCCTAGTGGATACATGAAGTTAAATACAGATGGCAGCTATATCTCGTCTTCAAATCAAAGGAGTATTGGGGGTATTTTAAGAGATCAATTTGGGGGTTTTGCTCTAAGCTGTCACAACAAAATTGAGAGTCTCTCTGGGCTAGAATCTGAAGCTAAACCTATTCTTTTTGGCCTCCAAATTATTGATGCTACTCATTTGATAATAGAAAGTGATTCTAAGCAGATGATTAATATTTTAAAGGTGATTTCTAAGCCTCCTTGGATTATTACTTCTACTATCAACAAGATTCAACAACTCTTAAAAGAGAAAACTTATCTTCTGGATTTTATTGAACACGAAGGCAACACTATAGCAGATCTACTTGCAAAACTTGCTTCTACCTGCGAAATGAAAATCTCAGTTAATATCAACGAATTTCCTAAGGAATTGAAGGTAATAATAAAGATAGAGGCAGAGGCGGTGCCTTACCTTCGTGTGCGTAATAAAGATTAGAGAAGAAGACGGAGGCAGATGGGAGGCGGTGGAATTTCCTCTCTCATCAAGTGCGTCGAACTTGGATGGTTTGAGAAGATACAACAAGTTTCAGATATTGGAAGCTTATTACAAATATGGTCACTCGAGATTGACAAGAGTCACATAATAGTCCTTTTGTTTAGTTGTAACTTTACAAGTTTTCATTAATTATGTTCAAATCCTATTATTATCTAATTCAAGCTGTAATAGAAGTTTTATTTTTGTTGTGGGGTTTTTTCCCCATTTTTTTATCTCATTAATAAAAAATAGGTTTTCCCCACCATTCATATAAAAAAAAAATGTTCCACCATCCAATATAAGTCATGTTCCATCAATGTACACAATTCTATTGCCATTAGGGATTTAAGTCTAGAAACTTTCTTGTTTATCTAGAATCTTATAAAGTTAATGGTTTTCTATTTGTATCTAATTAAAATATGATATATAATCGTAATATTCCTATACAAAATATCTAATACTGTATAATATACTGCAATTATTTTAGGTGGTACAAGGACTTGATAACAAAAGCACCATATGGAAGAGATCGGATGGTGGAATCCTTTTTGTGGAGCACCGGAGGTCATTTTGAGCCAGACGACTCTTTCACTCGTGTATTACTTGCAAAAGCAGTTGCATGGATGACCTTGGTTGACGACGCATACGATGCTTATGGTACATTTGAAGAATGCAAAGTTATAACTGAAGTTATCAAAAGGTACGACTTATAAATCGATATGGACATAGTTACACCATCAAATTGTGTATTATCGATATTCTCCTTCATGCCAATACATAGATACTACATGACAGTTGTTTTTTTATATTTGAAAACGAACATTAGTTGGGACCTTAGCAAATCGAATCAACTCCCTAACTACATGAGGGAGACCTTTAGAGCAATTTTAAGGCTATGTGATGAGGTACATCAAGAGCTTCAAAAAACAGAAACTACACATGCTCTGGAGTACTTCATAGATATGGTGCGTATCTTTTTCTTTTCCTTTTTTTTCGTCGTTTGATATTAAAGTTAGTCACTGTTTTGTAATATTTTGTGGCCATTATTGTATATGTTAGAACTAGTTTCTCTCACTAATATTGTACATAAGAGAATTGATTTTTTAAAATCTGAAAGTGTAGTTATTAGTTAGTTAAGAATAGTACACATGTCTGAAATCTCCCCTTTTGAGTCTGTATAAAACGCTAACTAACTAACAATGTTTGTTCACAGATTAATCAATGAAAACTTTCTATTTTCACTCGATGTATATTTGGTCCTATTTTTTGTTTACAAGTTAAAGGGTCGAGCTTATTATTACACCAAAATCTAGTGGAAAAGGCTAAATTAAACTAGTTGATAAAGCTGGCTACATGTGCCACCGGGGAGGTTATAAGTTCGACTCCCTCCACCTATATAAAAAAAAACCTTTTCCCGAGGGCTTTCCGTAAATAAAGACAGACTTAAAGTGGTAACACACCAATTTCACTCTAAAAAGTATCAAAATCTAGACGGTTAACACTATTTACTACTCCATGGATCTAATTCTGAATTTTATATTAGTTATTGTTCTTTTATCAGATAGAACGCTAAGAAGAGTTTTTTTTTTCTTTTAATCGAAACCAGTTTCAAGATATGGTACGTCGTTACGATCAGGAGTCCGAATGGATAAATGTTGGTTATATACCGACAGTGGAAGAATACTTAAACAATAACGTACGGATTAGCACAGGATTTTTTTTGAATCATTCATTAGTAGGCATGGGCAAGATTGCTACTATTGAATTATTTGAATGGATACGAAGTGAAGATAGTATGGTGATGGCTTCCAATACAATTGGGAGATTAACTAATGACATTACCGGCCGTAAGGTACTAGATCTACTTTTTGTAATTTTCACAACATAATTCCATCTTAAAATCAAATATCCCGTCTATGTTAATTCGGAAATCATAATGAAGTATATGCGAGCAAATAATGAAATTTAGTATACTACTAGACCCATCTGATCAAATGCATTTGTCTGAAATGTCACCTATTGTCTGGTAACTCTTGAAGATGACGACTGTACTTGATAATGTGTGAAATACTAACTGTGTCGTTTTTTTCCTTCTTAATCTTATTAAGAGGATTAAAAGATTTCGCACTTACCTCCTTCATAAGATTTGAACCTTGCACGTCCTAGTTTAGAGTCCGGGGTCTAGCTCACAAGGCTAGTCCTAATGCGTTAACTTTGTTATAACTTTTTCGCATTGTTTTCTGATATAATAACAGAAAGAACAGGAAAGGAAACACGTTCCGTCAATTGTTGAGTGTCACATGAACCAATACAATGTTTCGGTTGAAGAAACACTTGAGGTTTTGAATAAGATGATTGACGATGCATGGATTCATATCAATGAAAGAATGCTCCAACTAGATAGTACAATTCCAAAGCCTGTTATCCAGACACTTGTTAATTTAACACGCATCTACAATGAAATGTACACAGAGCGTGGCGATAATTTTACCGATGGTGCGGGCTTGAAGGACCAAGTTCTTTCCTTGTTTGTCAATCCAATTCCCCTAAAGTGACTCTAATGGATGAGAGAGATGCATTATTCTCTGTTGGTGTCTTAATAATCATATCATATCGTGTTTTTCTGGGTTGCTTTACTTTAAAATAAAATAAAATTATGAAAAGGTCATGGGTTTGTTCTCTTTATGTTTACGAGTGGCCTTTTTTCACACATCAAGATTTGGTTGCTTAAAATAAGAACATCTTGATAATCATGTATTTGTCATATTTCAGCAAAATATATAATAGACTCACTGTATTTGTTGTTTGGAATGAACTTCTTGGTGCTTATGAATTTGGAGTTCTTAATTAGGGTGTATATACTGAACTAATAGCATCACGACTCTAATTTATCAATTACTTGGTTTTTCTTTTCTAATTATGCAATATTTTGTTTAGGTAAGAGTTCGCATTTTATTTCAAAATTTTGGAATACAATTTCAAATTATACCGAACTAACACCTTAGTCGTCCACTCGTCCTTATGAGATAAATTAGGGGGAATTGCACATAACTACATTACACTACAAAAAAAACGTTAAAATAGCAAAAGGAATTGTGACGATTAAGAAGAAAAAAAAGATTAAGAAGAAAAAAAACGACACAGTTAGTATTTCACACATTATCAAGTACAGTCGTCATCTTCAAGAGTTACCAGACAATATGTGACATTTCAGACAAATGCATTTGATCAGATGGGTCTAGTAGTATACTAAATTTCATTATTTGCTCGCATATACTTCATTATGATTTCGGAATTACCATAGACGGGATATTTGATTTTAAGATGGAATTATGTTGTGAAAATTACAAAAAGTAGAGCTAGTACCTTACGGCCGGTAATGTCATTAGTTAATCTCCCAATTGTATTGGATTTCACACTTACGGCCGGTAATGTCATTAGTTAATCTCCAATAAATCAGGCACATCAAATCCACTTGATAAGCTTGCAAGTTCTTTAACAGCAGATAGGAATTCATCCTCATCGTCAGACGTTTAATTAAAAGCTGTTCTACAAACCATGTTAAGTGTAAATGTTGAAATCATTTTACTTATATTAATGGGAGATCCATTTGATAATGATATAGATTTTACAAGATTGGTTACCTCCTCCTCTCTCAGTGATTCATAAGACTTGACCCTTTTTATACTCAGGAGTTCTAAAGTGCAAAATTTTCGGAGTAGCCTCCAATAGTCTCCATATGGAGCAAAGGCAATATCGGTGCAATTGTAAAATAAAATCTTAGTTAGTGAAATTGCGGGCCTATCCGCAAATGTGATATCTTGAACTTTCATAACCTCTTTGGCTGCATCAGCAGATGAAATTACCAAAACCGGAACTTCACCCAGTTGCAGGTGCATTACAGGTCCGTATTTTTTGGCCAAGTCACTAAGGGAAATATAAGGCAATGCGCCGGTTAGTTGGTGTAAGTTCCCTATAAAAAGCAATTTCCATGGACCAGGAGGAAGTTGAGGGTTTGATTTTTTCATGAATATTCGCAGAAAGAGGAGGAAAGCAAAAACAAGGATAAGAGATGATTGAAGATTATCCATTTTGAGTCTAATTGCAATGTATTAGTTAGTAGGGTTGGGCGAAAAACCGGAAAAACCGAACCGGACCGATAACCGAACCGAAAAAGACAGAAACCGAAAAAAACCGAAAAGATCGAAAAAGACCGAAAAAACCCGAAAAAGACCAAAAATAACCAAAAAACCGAAACTGGATCGAAAAAAACCGGTCTGTTTCGGTCCAAAAAATAAAAAAACCGAAATCGAAAAAAAACGAACCGAAAAATATGCTCGGTTTCGATTTTGCTAAAACCGAACCGAACCGGACCGAACCAAGCCCTATCAGTTAGTTTGAGCTTATTTATAGCAAAATCCTTTCGGAAATAAGGAGGCTTTCATCTTTTAGCATAGGTCATGTAGGATTAGATATTTAATAATGTCGAGCTTGAATTTAGTTAGAACTTTCTTATATGTTTATTTCTTGCAATTTGTAAGCTCCATGAGAACTTATTTTAAAAATAGTCTGAGGCGTCATTTTAAAAACAGTCTCACTAATTTTAAGTCATTTTAAAAATAATCTAACTAATTTTAATTCATTTGAAAAACAGCCTAACCAGTTTAAAGTCGTTTTAAAAATAGACTGACCAATTTTAAGCCATTTTAAAAACAGTCTGACTCATTTTAAGTTATTTTATAAATAATCTGACTCATTTTAAAAATAGTCTGGCAAATTTGAAGTCATTATAAAAACAGTCTGACCAATTTTAAGCAATTTTAAAAATAGTATGAGTCATTTTAAGTCATTTTAAAAATTATATTAGTTAAGTTATTTTAAAAAAAGTATGAGTCATTTTAAATCGTTTTAAAAACAGTTTGAACAATTTTAAGTCATTTTAAAAACGGTATGAGTCATTTTAAAAACAGTCTGAGTCATTTTAAGTCATTTCGAAATCAGTCTGACTAATTTTAAGTCATTTAAAAAACAGTCTGATCAATTTTAAGTCATTTTAAAAACAGTCTGATTAATTTTAAAGAGAGTCTATGTCGTTTTAAATCATTTTAAAAACAGTCTAAATAATTTTAAAAAACATTCAGATTCATTTTAAAATAGTCTAATTCATTTTAATTTATTTTAAAAACATTTTGAGTCATTTTACATACAGTCTAGGTAATATTAAAAACAGTCTGACTCATTTTACATAAAGTCTAGATAATATTAAAAACAGTCTGTGTAGTATTATAATGTAATTTGAGGCTAAAATCAAAATGGCATGAAAACAAAGAGCTAAATAAAAGTTTCAGTAAAAGTTAAACAATCTGATCACTTTCAAAACAATTTATGGTCATTTATAAACATACTAAGTCATTTAGAAACAGTCTAATTTACGAAAAGAGTCTAACACGTCGTTTATGTACCTTTTATGTGTGTGTTTTCGTTAGAAAGGACCATGTACTAGTAAAAAATCATTGTTAAGAAATTAATTTTTACTGAATGGCTAAAAGTAATCCTTTATAAACTAATGGACTGATTTTATAATTTAAATAAACTATTCGAAATTACAATTTCAGTCCCTCGTCTCAGATCCGAAACTTTGCAATTAGATAGAGAGAAAGAACCGTTGCCACCATATCAGCGACCACCACTGCCGCCACCACACCCTCGTCTCAGATTTGAAACAGTCTTAGATCCGTCGTGTTTATATATATATATAGATATATAGAAACCTAACTCGATAAAAACAAATTTTTAAATAGTACCTAACCATTTAAATTAAAAACAAATTCTTTTTTCCTAATATTTATGATAAAGTTAAAGAGAGTTGAAATTCCATAAAAAAAAAATAAGTGAAAATTCGACACTCTTTTCTAATTCTCACACAAGGTGTTGCTATAGTGCTATGCCCTGATCTTACCAAATTATTTATGATGTTTCTTTAATTTTTTATGTTTGCATAGTGTCTCAATAATTTAAGACGGAGTGAGTATATTTTATAGCGCTGCTACATGCATGTGACACACTATACTTGGCCAGTTGGAAAATGTCTCGAAATAGAGATAGAGATTTAGAGACAAGAAAGAAAGAAATTAAGAGAGATGGACATGCGACTCAAATATGTTTTTCTTCCAAAAAAAAAAAAAAAGAAATACGTATATGTTCGTTTACGTGTTCAAACAAAATATGTTTTTCTTTTTTAATGTAAGTTTTAGTTTTTGGGAACAAAACACTTTTGAGTAGTTGCGTGTGACCTTTTGGTAATTAGGCTTCAAATTTTTTATTATTTGGTTATTCTTCCATAAAAAGATTCATGCAAATAATTTCTCCAAAAGATAACATAATTTAGCGAACATAATAGGGCAGGCATAGCTACCTTATCTCAACTTGAATGCTACCAGGTAGTTAATGGTGCAATCCCCTATTTTTGATAATTAGGTTCAAAAAAATATTTAAAAAAATACTCCATTCGATCATTTGGTGAGTTGCGCATTCGAGAGGTCTATATATATATACTTATCAGAAAACGACACAACGCATATTATCTGATTATTCTCAAACAAAAATCGTCAGACCAATTAGCCAGGCAACATTATAATGAGTATAGCTTTGGATGAATCTAGCCGCAATTTAGGTCACTTCCGACCCAGTATATGGGGTGACATTTTCATTTCATTCAGGATGGATAAAGATGTACAGTTTTGGATTCAAAACTACTAAATGGTTAAATGATATGCACTGAACAAATACTTGAATATTAGATCATATGATTGCATATGATCTCTTTTGAGATTAAATTTTTTCGTGTTATTTTCATGGGGGGAGGGGGGTGGCCACCCCCGGCGGTGATTTTAATTTTTTTTTTTTTTATGTGTAATTTAATTTTTTTTAATATATATACATTGATGGTCTGTCTAATTAAATAAAATAGTTATTGGTGTAGTGGTAAAATTTGCTTTTAAGGTAATGAAATGTTAGGAATTCAAATCATGTTAATTGTTTTTTCCTAAAAATTTCTGTTTTTTATCTTGAAATTACCAAATTTCGTAAATGATCATTCTATTTTTCCATACAAAGATTACTAAAAATATATATTTTATTGTCCAATACATTTTGTCTTAACTTCATATTTATTTTATGTTATGCTAAACATAGAAAAAATTCTTTATTTTTATATTAAATTTTATTTATTTTATCTTTTATTCGACATATTTTTTTACACCACGGTCTCCCAAAAAACCATACTAGTTCCGCTCCGGTTATTTTAATACAACCTGTAGTCCCATTTTTGTGATGCATGCAGGTACTTAACAACTACTCAAAGGAGGTTGCCACATTACAGAAACAAGTCAATGATATGCTTATATTTGACAAAGGTAAAATAAACTAAAACTAAGACCGTGACACTTAATTAGGATGCTTAAATCCGCTAAAAAAAAAAAAAAAGTATTGTATGATAAAATTACAGGAAATAAGTACTTTCTTTATGATTTGTACCAACATGTTGTTCGGATAATAAGTCACATAAAGGTGACTAAACATATATATATGGCACAAGCACATATAAGAAGGGGAAAGAAGACCGAATAAGCTAAATTATTTAATTCATTAATCTAATCAAAACTATATATAGGGTGTGTTTAGTAACAATTTTTTAGTAACAAAATTTAAAAATATGTTTCTAAAATCTATTCGTAATCTATATTTTAAAAGCTTTTTTAGCCTAAAAATCTGATTTTTAGAATCTAAATAATCAGCGGGTCCGAACAACAACAAATTTTTAAAATAAAAAATTCAAAAATCAACTAAAAAAATATGCTGCGAAAGACCTATAGTCTAAATGGGTCTATATAATACCCAAACATAACAATTAATGGAATACATAAAATATCGAGTTCTATACGAAATAGCAAACCCAAATAGTAATAAACTAGAAAACTCAATAAAAGACGATAATGCTAGTAGATTCGGTCTCATCATTTCATCACCCTTAAAAATGACTTTGACCCCAAGGTCTATTTAAACCTTAATATCAAAATAATATAGATTTTCAAGTGTCATGTCGTCATCGTTAATTCAGACGGACCATGCAAAACAACCCTCCATCATCGCACAAAACTTCTACCACCGTCAGTATGAAAACCGAGATCCCTTTACCATGTTTGACAAACAATGCCTTGAGTTTTAGCAGACTGGTATTGGGGGAGTGACAACAATCCGAGCAGATTCGGCTGCCAATCGCAAGGGCAAATATTTTCCGAAATAAAATTAAATTTATACTACGTTTTTTTTTTAGTTTTTCTTAATTAAAAATGAGCATTCTTTTTTTACCACCAGGCACCCCACCATTTATTTTTTGACCAGCTTTGATTTTTAGAATTCGGCCCACACCAACAGCCCCATGTAATAATATACCTAATATACCTCGACAAACCAGTTTAACTCGATCATACCTAAAATAAGTTGTGAGATTACTACTAATGGTACAAATGCATTCATAGAGTTTGTCTCAAACACCTTCGCTATGACAGCAAGCTTCCCAATAAGGATCAAGGAAATCACTTGGCGGCTTATTTGAGAAGTTAAATGCCCAATCAACGCCCTTGACGAACACTGACGTATGTGTATAATCTATTCCACCCTCGCAATCTAGACGAATTTATCAACGATAATGGCCTAAAAATATTTGAAATTGTACTTGCCAACCCTTCATAAACCTTATCATATGATTTCATGGATTTCCAAAGCATTGGCAAAAGTTATCGTGTAAAAATAGTTGGGTATGGGTTTTCAAAAAGCATAATAACTTCACATATATATGATAGAACTAATTCGACTTCAAGGTTATCAATATGCATTCCAAAACTATCTCCAAAAGCATTCATATCCATATCATCTAATTTTACAGGAAAAATCTCAAATTTTTTAAAACACATGTGCTGTAGATGTCAAGAAAAAACTGAGCATACCCTCAATTTAAAAAAAAAAACAAAAAAACTCCTAGACTGTATATCAAATTTCACAAAAACAAAGAACAGGATGTTCCTTATTGTCTCCAATAGATCATTAACAATCATGTATTTGGAAAAGAAGATGGTGTGCAACCAGAAGGTGTGATTTTCCTGGAAGCAACAAACCTGTACAGTTTTGTCAAATTTGAAAAATCATACGACTCTTTAAATATCCGAACAAGGCAGCTTAAGTCCAAAACCGTTCCTAAGAGTCCCAACATCAGCTTTAAGTCTTTTTTCCGTCAATTTGAGGTATCATTTGATAGCATAAAATTTTGTTTCTCGTGAGAGATGAGAAATCAATAAAAATAATAATCTAAACTGTGATACTGACTTGAAAAATTCATAACTTATAGAAGGTATATTCGAATGCAAAGATTCTAAGTGGACAACTTTACCTATGGTCTTGGCTAAATTATCAGCAACAAAAAAACTGCAAAAAGATATTTTTTATATCCGAGAAGATAACTCTTTTCAACAATACCGAATTTGTACAACATACGTGAAATGTCAAACTTTGACAAATTATATTTAAGCTCATCCAGTCGACGCAATTTCAACTGTAAAACGTGCGTATAGGTCTTGTCTATCTGCTTTCATAACCTCAAATCGGTAGGAGTTTGTTTAATAGGATAAGCATTCGGTTTTTCCATGTACGAAAAATTTATAATCTTTTTCTTTGGACTCTCAAGTTTACATCTTTTGTTGAAGACTTGAATCGACCCCTAAATGGCCCCTCAAAAGTAATAAGTTTCGACCAATCTTCAAAACCCTCATCATCCTCATTTTTAAGAATAATAGAATCACTCATATCATTAAATAACTCATCATTAAATTTCAAACCAACTCTAATTTTCCTATCATCATTAATAGAACATAAAAATTAGACCCGAGTATTCTATTCGGGTCTTAATCAGCCCATATATCATAACTGAGTATCCAACGCTTAATGAGTTATCACCCCCTTTACAAAAAGCCCAAGCCCATTTAACTAGGGACCCATATCTGAAAAAACCCATGAGATGGAGACATTTGTCAACATCCTAGGAGGCATAATAGGCTATAAATAGCCAAGTATCCCCCAAAAAAGGGACCAGAAAATCTATCCAAAAAATATAGAGAGAAGTAGAGAAAAGAGAGAAACTAACCAAAAGCTTGTCACATCAAGACATAAACCGAGCAGAGAAAGAACCGAGTATCGAAGAAGAAGGAGAAAGATCAAGATGAGAGATCAAATAGTAAGGTCGAGCATGATTGTTACAAGGAAATTGTAATCCGATCAACGGCGATTGCCGAATAATAATAAAGAACCCGAAGTGTTCACCGTTTATTATATATTTAATATTATATTATTGTTGAAAAACCTAACGCCAACCGCCAAAAGTTATGGTTTTATCAATCATTATATTATAATTTTAAAAGTAATTTTTTTTTTTCTAAAAGCACTCTAAGTAATCTAAATTTAAACGACAAACCATTTCAACGTCAACTAATGACAACCTCTAAAGATCTTTTACCATTATACAAATATACTGGAGTAATAGAAATTTCTACAGCAGGTGAAGCAATGGAGAAGCTGACACTCATCAACACACTAGAGCGTCTTGGGATTTTCTACCTCTTCGGGAAAGAGATCGAAGTGCAACTAGAGAAACTATTTAATACCTACGAGGATAAGAATTATGATTTGTTCAACACAGCACTCCATTTTCGAGTTTTTAGACAACATGGTTATAAACTATCTTGCAGTAAGTAGTTGCTTGACATTCTCAGTATACATTAGCACATCACTAGTTCACTACAATATAATCATGGTATATTTTAAATTTTTCAATATAGTTGCATAAAGCACCACCTTTTTTTTTACTATGACGCAGACGTGTTCAATAAATTCAAAAACGGGAGTAATGGATTCAAGAAAGAATTGGTGCATGATGTTGATGGTTTGTTAAGTTTGTATGAAGCAACATTTTTAAGAGTAAAAGGGGAAGATATGCTAGTTCAAGCTCTTGAATTCACACAATATCATTTGAAATCTATTGCACCAAGCTTAGACTCAAATCTTTCTCAGCAAGTTTGTCATGCCCTTAACCAACCTCTCCATAGAGCCTATCCGAGGATACAGGCAAGGCGCTACATATCTTACTATCAAAATATTGAAACTCAAAATGAAACTCTATTAAGGCTCGCCAAAGTGGATTTTAATCGAGTTCAACTCATTCATAGAGAAGAGATGGCTCATGTTTCGAGGTAAATATATATGTTAATTCCCCCTAAATTTAATGAGGAAAACTACATTTAATTTACTCGATCACATGTTGTTAGCGTGTTAGGTATTGAACTACCAATGTAAATAAATGAGATACTTTTTTTTTTTTATCAAAAATATCACGATTGAGGTAGTGCCATCAATTAAATTGAATGAAATTTAGTTAAAATTTCCATTTGATTGTATAGTTTTTATCATATAGAAACTTAACATTTAATTTACTAAAATTTTACTTTTTTAGTATTTGTATTAAAAATATTATTCTTCAACGTACGTCATATACTATACAAACGCTTATGTATTTTAAAATATTTACAATTGGTCTTTTTAAATGCTGTGGAATTATACTGAGTACATACGGTTGGTTAGAAAAGCTTATTTAGACCACATTTTTCTGAATAAAGATCAATCAGTAATGAAAAAGAGACCAAATAAAGGTTGTAATTTGTTAATAGAGCTGACTGGTACAGACAAATAAAAATTTGGAATAAAAGATAATTCGCAAAAATGATAATGAATAGAAGAAACGTGTTAGTCATTAATGAATGGTCGAGATGATAAATAAATAAATGTTGTGCACTTATTAAATATTGGCCTAAAAACACAAAGGCTCATCAGATAGTAAAGGCATACAGAGCAATCACGCACCCAATATTTAAGCGGACAAGATTGTTTTGAGATTTGGAAATTTTAGGCCTCCAAAATACACATGACTAAAAGTTGTTTAATTAAATGAGAAAATATATGCAACTAATAATAAAATCTTTAATTAGATCAATGAACAAATTAAGAACGTTGCTATAAACCCAAAGAGGGGACATATTTCGCTTAACAAAACATTTATACATTATTTTTTTTCTATTTATATATACATTAACTAAAATAACTTTTTAGTAAAATCAGGGTTAAATTTCTATAATCAAAAGTATAGGACAAAATTGTAAGCATATACTAACTTGCATCCAATTTAAAGTTTGTCATTACCTCAATTGTGAATTTTTTGTTACATCCATATTTAAACTGTTAAATTTTGTTCTACGGTACATAGAATAATGTTTTGCATCGAAATCTAAATTAACCATAGGTGTAATGAGAAGAAACCCAACATCATTTTTTACTTGATACTAAGATTTTTTTTTAAATAATTAATAACATTCTCTTTGTAGTTAACCCATTTTGTGAGTATTGGGATCGAACCTTTTTGTGATAACTGATAAGCATGATACATTAGATATCAAATCATTTGGAACAACTACAAACTCTATGAGGTAATAAGTAAGAGTTGAGTATTGGCGAATTGACCTTCCAGTTCCACCTAGTTATTGTGATTTCAATTATCGGCAAACAATGACAATTTCTCTACTTATTACTAGAGGTATACATGGTCCGATTAACATATTAGAGAGAGAGACCGAATCCTCATCCTTCACGCGAGGCAACATTCTGACTGTCTGCCTCGGATTATATAGGGAGGTTCGGCCAATCTAACCAATCTGGGCCTAAGATACGTGGAGACAGAATTAGGTTACCCGATCTAACGAATTCATCCAAAGTATACCCCACCCGAATGCTTTTTGCTCATCACCATTATAGAACGTGCTAAAATATTACAGTGACCGGATAGTTACTATTTTGAAACCCTAGTAGAATAAAACAACACGATACTAACAAGTAGTATATGTTCTATACGACTTGTTGTAAAAAATTCGACAACAATAAAATAACAATTATTAACACTTTTAAACTATTTATATTGCTATATAGTTGTTAAATTTCAGCAACAACTTGTATAGTATCATACAAGTTGTTACTAAAGTGTTGGTAACATGATATTTTTCTATAATGTTCAGGCCAGGCCAACTCAATGGTCCGGATCGGTTTTGGGTTCAACGTCCCGGATCAGTTTCAGGTTCAATGGTCAGGTTTGGTTTACGGGATGTTAACGGTTTAAATAACATTGTATGAAGAAATTTATATGTCAGATACATACAAATTACTGTCATGTACATATACTACAACAAACTTATGAATTATGGGCAATTTTTTTTATAGACAATCAAATTTTGTCTCAAAATTATAACTTTTTGAGACATAATATTTTAGTCACAAAAATAAATTTTTGTCCCTAAATAATTTTTAGGCACATAATTTGAAAAAAAAAATTGTCTCCAAAGACAATCTCATACAGACATAAGGAGACAATTTAATTTTGTCTGAAAAATTATTTAAAGATAAATTTTAATTGTCTCCTTATGTTTGTATAAGATTGTCTTTAGAGACAAAAAAAATCAAATTATGTGTCTAAAAGTTAGATTTTGAAATAAAAAATTAATTTTTATGTCTAAAAGATTATTTTTGTTCCGTAAAATTATCATTTGTAGACAAAATTTGATTGATTTTAAAAATATTGTCTCTAATTCTTAAATTTGGTGTACTGATAGTATATATAAGGTACAAACAACCTAGGCTGAAATATTCTATAACAATATTAGCGGAATACATATGTAAAATTTCACTATTTAACTTCTACTTTGTTTATGACGTTTTGCGGAAAATCATGATTTTTTAAACCATAGTTTTGACACCACATTTTAAATTATTTACATAAACATAAAAATTAATCAATTAATTTTAGAATCATAAACTTCAAGATAAGCACATGCATACTTCACAAAGTTTGAGCGACATACCTTGTGTATGGTACCGTGTAGAGATTTTGGTCATGAACATTTTTCTCTCTGCTAAGCTTGATCTATTCCACAACCCCTTACTTTGCGAATACTTTTAGTTATGATAGGAAATACATGGGGTTGAACTCTCTAACATATGAAAAGAAGACCATATTTACCATTAGAAAGCAAGTCTAGAAACTTTCCATTTTTTCTAAACTCTTATAAAGTTGATGGTTTATGATTTGTATCTAAATATATGTAACATAGTCATAGTTTCTTATACAAAATATCTAATATATAATACTGTAATTATTTTAGGTGGTATAACGACTTGATAACAAAAGCGCCATATGGAAGAGATCGGATGGTAGAATCCTTTTTGTGGAGCACCGGAGGTCATTTTGAGCCAGACGACTCTTTCCCTCGTGTATTACTTGCAAAAGAAGTTGCATGGATGACCTTGGTTGACGACGCATACGATGCTTATGGTACATTTGAAGAATGCAAAGTTATAACTGAAGTTATCAAAAGGTATGACTTATAAATCGATATGGACATACTTACGCCATCAAATCATATATTATCTATATTCTCCTTCATACCAATATATAGATACTATATGACAGTTATTTTTTTATTTTTGAAAAAACGAACATTAGTTGGGACCTTAGCAAATCGAATCAACTCCCTAACTACATGAGGGAGACCTTTAGAGCAATTTTAAGGCTATGTAATGAGGTACATCAAGAGCTTCAAAAAACAGAAACTACACATGCTCTGGAGTACTTCATTGATATGGTGCGTATCTTTTTATTTTATTTTCTTTTCTTTGTTTGATGCTATTAAATCTATGTGTTGGGATGTGTCAAATTTGTATTAGATATGAATGATAAATATTCTCTTTTTCGTAAACTAATCCTCCAACATCATCAATCGCAATACAGTTGCGACCCGACTCAAAGCGGTAACACACTAATATCACCCCCCCAAAAATCAAAATCTAGACCGATCCCACTCTTTAATGTAGTATTAAATGTTGAAGCAGTATAAGGTTACATAAAAAAAAACTTTCTAATTATGATTTTTATATTAGATATTGTTACTTTAAAAAATAGAAACGCTAAGAAGAGTTATTTCTTCTTCTTGTTGTAATTGAAACCAGTTTCAAGATATGGTACGCCGTTACGATCAAGAATCTGAGTGGGTGAAAGTTGGTTAATTATATACCGACAGTGGAAGAATACTTAAACAATAACGTACGGATTAGCACAGGATTTTTTGTTGAATAATTCATTAGTAGGCATGGGCAACATTGCTACTGTTGAAGCATTTGAATGGATAAGAAGTGAAGATAGTTTGATGATGGCCTCCAATACAATTGGGAGATTTACTAATGACATTTCCGGCCACAAGGTACTACTTTTTGGAATTTTCACAACATAATTCCATCTTATCATCAAATAATCTCGTCTATGTCAATTGGAAAAACATAATCAAATTTTAAATTATATGCAAGCAAATAATGAAATTTAGTATAATACTACACCCATCTGATCAAATGCATTTGTCTAAAAGTTCTTGCATACAAGGACATGTTTTGTCTGAAAACTCTTGCACATGACAAATGTACTTCATAATGTTGTGATATATATACTAACTGTATCAATTTCTCTCACGTTGTTTCCTGATATAATAACAGAAAGAACAAGAAAGGAAACACGTTGCGTCAATTGTCGAGTGCCACATGAAGCAATACAATATTTCGGTTGAAGAAACACTTGAGACTTTAAATAAGATGATTGATGATGTGTGGATTCATATCAATGAAAGAGTGCTCCAACCAGATAGTACAATTTCAAAGCCTGTTATCGAGACACTTATCAATTTAACACGCCTTTACAGTGAAACCTACACAAAGCATGACGATAATTTTACTGATGGTGAAGGCTTCAAGGACCAAGTTCTTTCCTTGTTCGTCAATCCAATTCCTCTAAACTTAGCTCTAATGAATGAGAGAGATGCATAATTCTGTTGGTGCATTAATAGTCATGTCATATCGTGTTTTTCTGGGTTGCATTACTTTATTTTAAAAAAATAAGCATGCGAAAAGGCCATCGGTTTGTTCTTTATATGTTTACGAGTGGCCATTTTTCACACATCAAGATTTGGTTGCTTAGAATAAGAACATCCAGTCTTTTCTGTTGATGATCATGTATTTGTCATATTTAAGCAAAACAATACAATTATACAGTCACTGTGTTTGTTGTTTTAATGAGAAAAAATAGGTTTGATACACCCAACTATCATACGTTAACGATTTCGGTACCGAACTAGTAATTTTGACAATTAAGGTACTAAACTTCGTTTTTGTATTTTCCGATGAAATCGATCTAAGAACGACATCACATGTCTGCACGTGACCTAATTTAAATGGTAAATTGGTCATTTATTCAATTTTTAATTAGAAAGAAAAAGAAAAATGAAACACAGTATATATATGTAGAACCCCGTATTTTATTTTATTGTTTATTTAATTAGTCACTAATAGAAGGTGTAATGTTCCCAAACTTTTAGGAGCCATTTTAAATTCTGTTAAACTAAAGGACCAATTGAGTAATCATTTATTGAAGAAAAATAAAGTCCGTTCCTTTCTAACGCATATACAGAGAAATAGAGCGTTTAGTTTCTCTTATGTATCATTCTATTATAATAAGTCAAATGAGTCTGCCCAATTTAGCCAATTTTTTTCAAGAATACATCTACACATTTATATTAATTACAATAATATTATACTCTCATAAAAATATAAAAAATAAAAACTAATAAAATTATTTATCAGTTTTTAACAACCAAATATTCTTTTAAATCTTAAACCATATTTTTTTTGTATTATCCACATTTATATCATAATTATACATATTTTCTATATTTTTATTGCATTGCGCGACGCATATGCAACGCGTGAAGTACGATTACTAGTATATACATATGCGTACACACATATTCATATTCATGCCTCTTTGGAACAGTCATTTTATCTGACTGCTTATGAAACAGTCACATTAACCACCGTTAGATTAAAAAATTGATGGTTAGATAATGTTTTTCAATAACTAATTTTTATTTTTTTCAACCAATTAGAATTTGATAAATTAAAAATAATTTATAAAACACACTAAAAATGCAAATAAAAATATAGAACTCTAGAGAGGTCTACCCTAAACTTAAATATTAATCAAATTTTTTTTATTTTTTTATACATTTGACACATTTTTATACTAACGGTTGTGAGTCAGTCATATAGCTTGACTGTTCACTAGTAATTTCCCGTATTCATATATACATAATAGAAACAGGAGGTATAGAGAGGGATCAGCCGAGAGATAGAGAAAGGCTGGGGATAAATTATTGTCACGTTACCTTCCTCAAGGTAAATCTAGTATACCCTTTTATTTATTTGGTTGTTTGGTCTATGTTACAAGATTTTTTGTTTATATGTTTTAGGCCAGGTTACTGAGTTCTAAATTTATTAGTGTGATACATTTGTACCTTACAAAAATAATTATTAATTAAAATTGTCCGGATAAACCCTCCTGGCATCCCTACGTGACCCTGAAATATCGACACTCCCAATAAGTCGGGACCCGATCTTTCTCGGGTCGGGGTTGGGAATTTCTTTTTCCTCCCGATTTCAATCGGGTCTGGGATAACTAATTTATTTTAAGATAATTTAGACTACAACTATGGGAAATTATAAAATATTGAAAACTTTTGTTGTATAGTATATCTTTTTAGTATTTTTGAGAATCGGTGTATAGATGTGTTCACTGGAAGATTACACTATGCAATATTTTTTTTTCCGAAATTGATGTATAAAATTAAATGTGTATTCTCTTTTATCCCAATCTTGCAACCTGCTGCAAGCGATAATTATTTGTTAAGAGCTCTTTCGACAGACTGTTATCCTGTTTTATACACTTGTACAAATCTGAAATGGATTGGTGGCGTTTTATTTATATCCTATCTTTTCTTTTCTAGACGTCTCCCCGGAAGAAGAAGAGCTCCACTCTCTAGTCGAATTATCCCGTTCATAAGGCTTAGCCTTGGCTGGATTCAACACTTTGGCTTCATAGTTCCATGGCACAAGCACAACCCTCTTAACTGGAGGGGAGACCTCAGACCAAAGCCCTCTGCCTTTCCATCCTCTATATTTACCACAGTCACGATCCGATTTTTTTGAAATATTAATTACGCCATTTTTATGCGCAATTTTCTGTGGAAATTATTAAATGTATTGCCCATAATTTTCAGTTTTCACATACAACTTTTCTATGCAAAACAATTGATGAGTTAACTTTCCTATTCACGCGATCCTTACTAACATCTCAGTTACAAGAATGTATGACTTACAACATCGATATGAAGCGTTTCCCTCATTCGTTGGTACTATATATTTTGATAGCTCATTACTATAAAAAAAAATTGTGATAAGCAGATTCAACACTCCTAAGACTAAGAGCACACCATCAACTGGGTTGGTAAAATATGTTTTTAACCAAGTAAAAACTATCTTTATCACACAAAAAATGACAAATATTAGGCTAATTAATTAGCCATGTGTGGACCCAATTTTTGTAAAGACAACTGCAACTCTATGGATATTTTGTAAATAAATATTGAAACAAACAAATAAAAAAAATACACTTTAAAGGGTAATATTTAATGAAAAATAAAACGCTAGAAGGAGGGGTCGAACCTCCGACCTTGTGGTTAACAGCCACACGCTCTAACCAACTGAGCTATTCCAGCTTTTATTTTATATTATTAAAAAATACAAATACAAATATTTATAACTATTAGAAAGCATGACAGATTTATATGCAAAACAAAACAGAATGTGCGACGTAACAAGAATCTTACTCTCTCCCTTGCAATTTATTTGTTCACATCCAAAAATGTGTATTTTGAGATGAAAAAAAATCGTAACTAAATTACTAAATTGACAAATTTGAAAAAACTTTTATACACTCAACTTAAATTTGACTATTTAATAGTTTTTTCAAATTTGTCATTTCGATAATTTAATTACGAAAACAATGCATATCAAAATACACGTAAATTCATAGTGAACGAGTGATATGAAATACGAAGGTAGTGTCATTTGGTAGTGGTTTTCCCTATGTCTAAATTTCACAGGTACAAGGATAGAAACAAGAAATATAACTTGACAAACTTGTATGGAAAGCGCTAGAATGAATTGAAACAAAAAATTCCACAAAAAATAACAAAAAACTATTTGGACACGATTGTTGTCCTGCTTTAAATATTTCTACAAATCCGGAATGAATTGTCGACGTCTCCCCAGTAGAAGAAGAGTCCCACTTTAGAAGAAAAAAAGAAGTCATCAAACAAATTGATGTGTAATTTTGAGAACTATCAAACAAAAATAATTGATCGGATTTAGTATGTTACATTTAGCTTCTTTTTTTTTGTTGGACCGGATTTAAACGGACTAATGAATCGGATTTGATACAGATTGCACTGGTTTGGATTTGATTATGACTTTGGAATCCTAAACCAATCCATTAAGAACGGATTGAGTTTTTTTGAATCTTAGACCAAACCGTTTGATGAAAAATCTGAACCAATTCAAAACAAACCAAAGAATTGGTTCGGATTTACGGATTTTATGAACACCCCTAATTAAATCTACTCTGATAAAAACTCAACCAACTCCTAATGTAATAATGTCGTAGCTGTATAGAAAAAGAAATATTATTGCTAGGATGGAGACACACACTCTTAACCAACTGAGCTATTCCAGCTTTTGTTTATATTTTAAAAAGATTAAATACAAATATTTACAGCTATTAGAAAGCAAGATAAAATTATATCCAAAATAAAACTAAATGTGTAACAATGAAGTGTTGGAAAAACCATGTTTAACATGATAGTTTCCGAATAGTTACGAGACCATCTTTGAGTCAGGATTCCGAATGACAGCCGTTGTCTTTTGACATTATACTCACGACGGTTGAGTAGATTGTACGACAAGGTTCGTAACGGTATCTCGCATGACCTATTCGGAGAATGAGAACGAATGAAAATTTGCGTCAAACATTGGGGTTGAGAAAGAGTAAAACTCTTAATGCTGAAAAATGGGTTAAACGAGGATAACTCATTGGAAATTATCCCACATTGGAAAATGAAAAGTCATTTTTACAATATATATACAAAGCTATCCCATTTAGATATTAAGTTGTGTGTCTACATACACATGTGTGTATTGTGTACCACACATGCTTGCTCGTCGGCAAAAGCATGCTTGTTCGGAAAAAACGCGTTTTTTCAGAAAAAGAGTCCAGCAAAACTGTAACTTTTGCAATAAATATAAATTCATTGCAAAGTTAATACATAGGTCAAAACACAGCAGCATATATCATCTCTCCAAATCAACATTACATTTTAGTCAGAGAGAGTCACCCATCAACAACTCGATCTTGACTTGTCGCCAGTTTCCGGCGAGTCATCCGAGATGTTATACCTTGGGATCGAAGCGTCAAACATAACCAGAAACCTCAAAGGTGGTTAGACGAATATCGGTTAAGGGCATACTGTTAAACAATAGTCTCGTCTATTTATTTTATACCTTTTTAATTTCAATTCATTTATGTAATTTAATTTCAGTATTTTAATTTCCTGTCATTAGCTGTAACATTTAAATTTTGTTTTACGTTTCTGTAATTTATTTAAAATACTGTTTCAATTTTGTAATTAGATTAGTTTCATTTCAGTCCTGTAATTTATTTACAGAAACAGTCCAGCAGTTTAGTAATTATACTATTCTGTCTGGCAATTTCTTTTAATTAACGAACAGTACAGCAGTTTAGTTTTATACTATTCTGTATGATAGTTTCATTTAATTACAAACAAGTCCAGCAGTTTAATAACTTATATTATTCTGTTTGTAATTTTAATTAATTGCATTTACATTCTGCAAGTGTCGGAATTTTGTAATAGAGTCATATTCCATTATAGAAATAAAATTGTTTTATTTTTTTTCAGTCCTTTCATTTTTAATTATTATTTTTACGTATACCAAAAGAACAAGCTTATCATTTAGTAGTTTTTTTGTCTAAATTTCACGGCTCCAAGGATAGAAAAAAGAAGTATAACTTGACAAACTCGTATGGAAAGCGTTGGAATGAAAACAAAAAACTCAACACAAAATAACAAAAACTGAATTAATCTTGAAGGTTGAAGTACTGATGAAAAATGAGTTATTCGATAAAATAGTAATTTTAAAATGAGGTGGGTGTAGCTGTCTGTTCTTGTGGTTTTTCTGTATATGGTATTTTGAGATTTGCCAACATAATTGAAGGTTAAGAATTATATATGTATATTTTGTTATCTTTTAACTTTTAAGGATGTGATTAAAAATAGAAAGAGAAAAAACAAAGATTTCGATAGTAAGTACTCCCTCCGTCCCAGTTCCAATTTATAAGGCGAAGAGGGATACGTACAATTTTGCAATACAAATTTTGTGTTATTTAAATGTCGGAATTGTAAATTTCAAAAGTTAATCACATAGTTAACATGCTAAATTATATAAATATTTTTTAAAATTTACAATTCCGACATTTAAATTGCATTAATTTTGCGTTTTTCCAAATTATAAGGAACAATGGAAATACGTGTAATTTTGCGTTACAAAATTACACGTATTTCCGTTGTTTCTTATAATTTGGGACGGACGGAATAATATTTTGTGTTAATATCTACACATCAAGCAAAACAAAATTACACATATTTTCATTATTCCTTATAATTTGGGACGGACGGAATAATATTTTGTTTAATATCTACACATCAAGCTAATTTTTGACAAGAGTGAACTACATTATAGAAACAAACCCCTACTAAAAAAGTGACAAGTGAATAGACACGTATATGTACCAATACCAGAACTCCATAACACATCGACTCATCATTTGAGCTTAAAGTGCCTACGTATTTTTGACCATGAAATAAACAGTTTTATCATGCCAATATGCAAAAGGCAACCCGACTGCAGTCAAGAAACGAGTCCCTGCGGAGAAGAAACAGATAATTTTCATTAGCTTACACAGCAACATTATATCAAAAACTCTTAAAAAGTATTTTCTCTGCACGAAAAGCAAAAAAATCACAGGAAAAACATCATCTCATGGATCAACTAACAAACAAACTTCTCGACATAAACTGGTCCGGGAGTTTTCTTGATCCACCAGATATCATTGAGAAGTAAATAAAAATACGTGAAATATAACTCCTTAATTTCTGTCCACTCTGGAACACGAGTGAAACACAAACCTGGATTTACAGGCAATAAAGTTGGTTTTATATCTTTCGAATCTCTCATACCAGAACAGTCAAAGCTCTATAGGAGCACTTGCTCTTGAGTAATGTACAATAAACAGGGGACTGATGACCTTAATAGGCTGCTACAAGCCTACAAGGGGTCACTTCTCCTTTAGGTCAAACTTTAAGCTAAACGAACAAATGTAACGCAGCTTAAAAGAAAAGCGAATAAGCTAGGGCTAAATAGATAATAAGAAGCCCATAAGCAAGAGGCAGCTCTAGAAATTGTAGGCAAAACCTGATAGTCTACCGACTCTACCCGATGAGGAAGAGGTGCAAAGAAGAAAATGCATTATTATCATAAGCTTGTGTACAGCAATAATACATCGACTCTGAAAATGTTTTCTCAGAATAATAAACAAAAGGAAAAAGAATTTTTTGGTAAAAACATAATCTGATCCTATCGGAATTTCCATTTCTTGAGAAGCTCGTCATAAACTGGTACTTTCCCTGCCTTCGTAAGACTCTGCTTAAGCTTTGTTAAAGTCGCAGAGTTCAACTTTATCGACCTATCAATCATATCTTCAGCATATTTAACAGCTTCCGGTACCCGGTTTATGTCCCTAAGTCCCATAACCAAAAGATTTCCAGTATCCGATAAATTGTCACTGTAATTCTCAACCATCCATTTCCAAACCTTAATTGCCATGTAAGCGTCTCCTTTATCCATAAAAACATTTACAGCCAAACAACAATTTGAATGACTCGGCAAACACTCGTTTTTTACCATCTCTGCGAAAATACATGAAGCCTCGCGCAATTTTCTATCCAAAAGAAACGAATGGAACACTGTATTATATGTAATATGATCAGGGAAAGCTCCGTTAACCACCATCTCGTCTAACAAGTCTTTTGCTGCTTCTAAATCACGTAAACGACAATGCAATTCGATCATAGAATTATACATATCTGTATCCGCGGCTAGTCCGTTTCTCCCTGTCATCGCTCCCCACAGCAATGTTGCACCTCTCACATCCTTCGTTCTCACGCACTCGTCTAAAGCAGCCTTGAAAAACCTAGTGATGAAGAATGAGAAGTGCTCAAATATATCTCCGCAAAAATAGAAGAACGAAGGAAATGAGAATTAAACAAACTAATTTCATATATAAATTTATATTCGTTAGTAGATATTAATTTCAGTTACTTTTATTATTAAATGATTGTAACCATTGGGACTGAATATCCAGACATATATTCTCATAAAGATATATTTCTTGGGGGGAACATTAGTAAATAAATAAGAATACCAACTAAAGTTTTCCCACAAATTTTTCCAATATTTTGTGGGTAATATATTACTTCAGTTATGAAAAACCACTTTAATTTTTTACAAAACATAAACTTTCAATATCAATTCCTTTTTTATACTTTTGTAAAAGTTTGTCACTCCCTCAACAATTTTTAGCATCACTTTGTTCCATCAAACATTTAGCCATTCCGATTTCCACGGAAATATGTACTTTAATTTTATAAACCCCAATTTGGTTTGTCAATTTGATGAACCCTTTCTGGGATATGTACATAAGGGAGCCGATGCTAGTAGATTTGTTTGATCAAAATACATACAGACCTTGAAAATTATGGTAAATGGGCAAGACAGGAAACCAATAATGGTTTTAACTGATCAAAAAAGAAGTGATTCTTAGGGCTGAATAGATTAACAAATGGGACCGAACGGGTGTGTTTGCCCATTTTCATCCAATAAACTTTTTGTTGAACAAAGATCAGACTCGTATGAATATTACCTAATCCCGGGGTAACACCTCCTATCCGTCATCGTCTCCAAAACCTTTAAACACTCGCGAATACCATCTTGACCTTTTACCAAAGTGATCAAAAAAGATTCGTAAGCAGGGACATTCCTTGGATCCCACCCGACCTCCGTCACCATTTCCGCAAACGTTCGCCTGGCGGTCCCCAAATCTCCCTCATTTTCTGACCCCTCTAATAAAATCGCATATGTATCTAAATCTGGCCTAATTGGGTATCTAGCAGAGTCTACAAACTCCTTTGCCTTCACGGTTTTTCCGTCCCTACAAATAGCGCTTAACAAGGAATTTAACGCGACGATATCTCTAGGACAGCCGTATTGTTCCATCACCTCGAACGCCATTATTGCTTCCTGGACGCGGTTATCTGATACGTATGAACTAAATACGGAGGCAAACGTGGCTAAGGAGATGAGGTTTTGTTTACGCATAGACTTGATAGCGTCCCACATGGCCTCGAAGAGGTGATTTTTACCTGTTTAATAATATTAATTGGAAAAATTAATTAATAGTGATTTAGCCCTCAACTTATGCAAAAGCTTGATGAATTGTATGTAAACAATTTCATTCCAAAAATGTCTAATACTGCAAAAAAACTTTGGTAAAAGTTTCCCAATCAATCTTATATCCTATGGTTAACGATAGTTTTGGAGACCAATCAATCATGCTTCTCACTTTTTTCCTCAACCCAACAATTTTTTTTTATTAATATGACCCAACATTCTTTTGCACTTCTGTATAGTGCATAGAAGAAAAACACCAACTAAAGACTACAATAGAAAGAAAAGAGCATGGACAGAATAGAGTACAAAATAAAATAAAATTGATAGAATTGTAAATAAAATATGAAAAGTTATTGACATACATATTTATGTATATAAATAAACACATGGCGATGACAGATTTCTATTTCGAATGACAGACTTTCAATTTTTAGCCATTAATATGGTCATTTTCTTTTTAAATGAATGAGTGATAATTGAAGAACAAAATCATAACTATGCTTGTCTATCACAACTGATAAATAAATAAATGGAAACATAACTAATTATTACCCAACGTGTAATTTCTGTTTTCTTCTCTGGTACAATTAAGTGTTGAAAATCAGCGAGAAATTTAACTCCACTAGTTGCTAATTTTAACAGTCTGTATGCATTTATAGAAATCCGTTTATAACTTACTTCACAGGACTGTAACTACACTTGCATTTTTACAACAATGAAACTAAATCACTGGAATAAATCATACAGAATATATAGTAATAACGGCAGTGTAAGGAAACGACTACAAGCCTCAGATCATCTTCCACGTCGGATTGTGTAACGGTGAGGGATGCGTCGTCCAAGGACCGGTAGATGGAGGAGGGGTGTGCGGAGGAGACGATGAGGCAGAGATTTTGATCTTTGGGGTGGGGGGTGGGCGGAAGATTGGGGACTCAACGGATCAAATTAAATTACTCACATGAATCTAAACAGAATTTTTGTATTAGAACAAGGTACGGACTCTTAATATACTTGATAGAATGGTGTATCGATTTACCTTGTTCAGTTGTTCCAAACTTATCAGTACAAAGCTATGTTCTTACATAATATAGTTATTGTACAAAATCTTGCTAAAAGTAACGTCGGTGTAGTTGCTAATAATTACAGGTTGTATACAGTTACTGATATCTGATTATAAATCAGTACACACATATAAAATCTACTAGTTTAGTATCCTTATGTAACAACCCCATAGGTAGAACTCACCCTAGAGAACCGGTTAACAAAGAGAGGGTGCCTATGGAGTTATAAACAACACAAAGTAGCTTACACTATCGATGTGGGATAATGTAGCTTACACTACACTAGCCTTAGGATCGTTATACATTACAGGACAAATAGTTTAGGATAATTACAAATCAGTCAATCAGTTTATAATAATTACAGAATCAGTCAGATAGTTTAGGATAGTTACAAAACCAGTCAAATAGTCCAGAAAAATCACCGTGAAGATCAACGACGAGGTTCCACACTACACAATCTCTCTTTCTACCCTATTTACAGGAGATATGTAACGTCAGTGTACTAATTGCTAATATTTACAGGTTTTGTAAAATCACGGATAGCTAAATATAAGTTTAGTACACATATCTACAATCAAATAGTTTCATATGACTACAGAACAAACCATACAGGTCCGGATAATTGCAGAACAAACAAGTTGTAGTTCATGGTAAGTTGGTAACTGCTACATAACAAATCAAATAGTTTAGTAGAATTACAGAATCATCCAGATAGTTTAGGATAATTACGGAACCAATCAACCGGTTTAGAAAATATTACCAAGAAAATCCACCACAAGGTTCCTAGTAACTAGTATCCAACCTATGAGCTTCTTTCCTATTTGGCACGGTAACTGTACGGAACGTCAGTGTACTACTCGCTACTAATATTTACATTCTACACAATTAGTGATAACTAAAATAGAATACATCTCTATAATCAAATAGTTCAGAATAATTACAGAACAGACCAAATAACCAAACAACATCGTCGAGAAATGCAATGTTTATGTATCAATTGCTAATATCTGGAGGCTGTATATAATTTCTGATGTCTGATTATATATTGGAATACATAATACAGTAATTTAGAACAAAACAAATTACAGAATAAGTCCAATAGTTTAGTAAAATTACAGAGTCAGTCAACCAGTTTAGATACGCAATGTTTATGTATCAAATATCGTAGTTCAGGATAATTACGCAACAAACCAATTGATCATACAACATCGTCGAGAAACGCAGTGTCTATGTATAATGTATCAATTGCTAATATTTAGAGGCTGCAATATATTGGTATACATAACATAACTATAATCAAATACAGTAGTTTAGAATAAAAAAAAAACAAAAAAAGTTTACAATAACTAAATAATTAGTCACAGTTTCAGATGATTACAGAATCATTCACAGTTCAAGATAATTACAGAATCAGTCCAATAGTTTAGTAAAATTATAGTGTCAGTCGATCAGTTTAAGGAAAGTACAGAATCAGCCAGATTAAGTTACGATAATTGCAGAACAAACAAGTAGTTCATGGTATATTGGTAACTACTATATAACAAGTCCAATGGTTTATGAGAATTGGTATACATAACATAGCTATAATTAGGGAACCAGTCAACCGGTTCAGAAAACCTTGCCAAGGAGATCCACCACAAGGTTCCACGCATAGGGCGAGTGATTATATATTACTATACATAACTTAGCTATAATCAAATACAGTACTTTAGAGCAACACAAAACAAATAAATTCTACGATAATTACAGAGTAAGTCCAATAGTTTAGTAAAATTACACAGCCAGAAAGTACCGAGGAGGTCCACCACAAGGTTCCACGCATAGTGCAAGTGATTATATATTAGGAAACATAACTATAATCAAATACAGTACTTTACGATAATTACGGAATCAGTCCAATAGTTTAGCAAATTTACACAATCAGTCCACCAGTTTAAGAAGAGTACCAAGACGGTCCACCAAAACGTTCCACACGTACGGCAAGTGATCATCCCCTAACTTCCCTCCAGCTCACCGAAAAAACTTGACCGTGGCAGCTGGGGAGGCGTACGAGGGTTTCAAAGCCTCCTCGACGTCGGACCTTGTGACGGAGATTGCGGCCTCTTCTAAGGAGCATTCGATGGAGGAGGGGTGGGAGGTGGAGATGACGTGGCAGAGGATCTTGATTTTTGGAGGGAGGTTGGGTGAGTCTAGGTGGGAGATGAATTAGGGATAATTACAGAGCAAGTCCAATAATTTAATAAAATTACATAACCAGTCCAATAGGGCGAGTGATCATCATGTAACTAACTTACTAGAATCAAATTGTTGTATAATTACAGAAAAAAGTCATCTAGTTTACCGTAATTGCAGAACAAACAGGTAGCTTATGGTTAGTTGAAATATACATAACAAGTCAAATAGTTTAGGATAGTTACAGAATCAGTCCAATAGTTTAGTAAATAACGAAACCAGTCCCCCAGCTTAGAAAACCTTACCGAGAAAACTTAGCTAATGATCAACAACAGTACACTTTAGAACAACGCAAAGCAATTAAATTTTATGATAATTACAGAATCAGTCCAATAGTTTCAGATAATTACATAATTAGCCACCCGGCCTAGAAAACTTACCAAGAAGGTCCACCACAAGGTTCCACGCGTAGGGAGAGTGATCATTATTAAGGTGACCTCCGGCCCATCGGAAGAACTTCACCGCAGTAGCCGGGGAGGCGTAGGAGAGTTTCAAAGCCTCCTCAACGTCGGAACATGTGACGGAGATAGCGGCTTCTGCTAAGGAGCGTTCGATGGAGGAGGGGTGGGAGGTGGAGATGACGTGGCATAGAATCTTGATTTTGGGTGGGAGGTTTGGGGTGTCTAGGTGGGAGATGAATTTAGGGGGATGGGGAGGTGGAGGAGAATGGGTGCGGCGGCGGAGACGGGTGGTGGAGGAGGAGGATGAGGAGGAGCGGTGGTGGCGCTTACGGTCTCTATCGATCGCCATCGGAGAAGACCTAGAGAGAGAGTGTAGAGAGAGAGTGTTTACCTGGTGGCTGGTTATACCGTCTACACCCGCATCAATACTGGACTGTTAAAATTCTTTACTGGAGTGTAAAAAAAATAAAATTGTTGAAAACCACCTTTTCTATTGTTATTACAAGTGTCAATTCGATATAGATATGATTGCAACAAATAAATTTAATATTTTTTTTAAAATTTAAATATCGATGATTAAATATAATTGATTAACAATCGTATATAAAGAGTAACATAATGTTTTAGTCTTATAAAAAATACACAACGATTTTGTTTGGAATATAAACGTGTGGAAAATAACATTTTTTAATTTATTTATGTATTTGAATTGAGTGATGACATTTAAGAGTAATTACAATATTAGAGTTAGGACATTTTTTGAAAATTTGGACAAAATTTGGCAGTCTCAAAATGTTTGGGTTGAATTATATTAATAGTATGATTAGACCATCTATAATAGTGTGTTGATTTTAATAATATTAATTTTGACACATCATCATTTATTAATTGCATGTTAAATGACACATTATTAACTTAACAAAATTATCTAATTTTAATTAAAATTAATTATTGATTGAAATCTCATTAATTAGTCATTTTGTAAATCACACTAAAATAGAAACTAAAATAGTAATAGTTGAAATAGAGTCCACGTTGAAATTAATGATATTTTGTCACATCTTCAATTAACAACATTAAAAACATTGTTATATTTAACAACTTTTTTTAACATCTATAAAGATAACATATGATTTAAGATAACGAATGGAGACAAAAAATTGTATTTTTAGCTAACTATTTTAGTTAACGAGATAACAACACTATTGTTGATGCTTTTAGTTCCTCCCTACCAAAATATTAGTTCATCCGTTCCCGATTAATTATACATTACGAAACTACGTGTAATTTTTACCGGTCAATAACTTGTATTAAAATTGTCGGAATGAAAATTTTTAAAAGTTGATTATATATTTCAAATATTAAGTTATATGATTTAGGTTTAAAAAAATTTATTTCGATAATTTTGATATATGTTATGAACCGGTCAAAATTGCACGTAATTTCATAGATGACAATTAATTAGGAACGGATAGAGTATGATATATGTATCTACGTAGGTACGTAATTGGGTCGGGTAATTTAAAATTCAGACTCAATCCATGTACAAATTTGTATTTTTACTCATTCGACCTGACCTAACTTATTTGATCTGTTTTTTAACATTTTTTTCCCTTTGAAAAATAAATCTTATAAATGTTAAGATTTGAAAGATAATTTGTTAAAAACTTATATGGTAAAGTAAAAAATAATTTGATTTAGAAAGATAATATATAAATACTAATATGCCATTAAATACTCTTTCATATTAATTTAGGAATTTAAATTTTGCAATTTTTTTTTTATATTTTCATATTTATTGAATTAATTTAGACTCATTAACTTCGTCAATTAAAACATTGTTATATGTGAAAATGTAAAATTTTAATATAAATATATATAATTGATATGATGATTTGTTTTTCGTAAATTATTCTAAAAATAATGACGATAATGTATCACTAAATTCATTAATTAACACATTAATATTTACCATAAATATCATTAATTAATGTATACAATATTTATTTAGTAAACCATAAAATTTATGTATATGTATTGCTATACCATTATTATTATAGGAGAAATAGAGAAATTAATGTATATATGACAGAGAGATGAGAGAGTATTAAGTTATGTAAAGTTGCACTTTTAACCAATTTGACCCGATTCGACCCAAATAAAGTTGCACTTTTACCCTTCGGGTCTGGTCAAAACCCGAAAAATTGTCATCCCTATATCTCCGTACAACTTTGACCGGCAAATATCTCGTGTTTAAATTATTGAAATTTAATTTTTAAAAATTTGTTCACATAGTTTAATATTTGAACTATGCAATTAATTTTTGAAAATTTCGAATTCGACAACTTATATATGAATTATTTGTCGGTCAAAATTGCACGTATTTTTGTATTGCCCCAACAATTTATGACGAATGAAGTAGTATTTTAATGTTACGTGCAAAACGGTTTCTGGCCGGAAATAGATTTACTAGCATATTATTCTCTTTGATCATGTTTAATAACCGCTTAATAGTTTGATTCAGTTTAATATTATTGGCGCCTAGACTCCAACTACTGTCGAGGCTCAGCCCAATTTCCTTTAGTTTCACATTTTATCATAAAAACTAAAAACGAGACTTGATTTGTGTTGATATCATATGTATCTATCTTGTCCATGATAAAACTGGTTAATTATTAATATAGATGATCTTTTAACAAAACTAATAAATGTTTCTCTAAATGCAAAAAATACTTGGGGTAATTTCCTAAAAATATCTCATATTAAATTATATTCCTTTTAGCTATCTTGATAATTTCACATTTACTCATAGATACCACTTTTTAATTATTTAGTTTATTTACTAAATTGTCATACAAACCAAAATATAATATACATATTTTATCTTTCTATAAACCCAAAAAAATAGTTTTAAATTACAACAAAATAAAAAAAAAAACAAAAAAATTACAAAAAAATTATAAAAATGAAAAAAATCACAAAAAATAACAAAAAAAACAAAATATTATATACAAAAATCACAAAAAAATTATAAAAATTATAAAAAATTATAAAAATTATAAAAAATTACAAAAAATGAAAAAAAATCACAAACTTTTTTTTGTCAATATAACACTTTTTATACCGAAAAATCAAAAAAAATATATAAAAAAATGACAAAAAATTATAAAAAATCACAAAAAATTATAAAAAATTATAAAAAAATCAAAAAAATCAAAAAAATGAAAAAAACGAAAAAATCACAAAAATCACAAAACATTATAAAAAATTATAAAAATTATAAAAAAAAATGAAAAAAATCACAAAAAAAAGAATTATAAAAAAAATAAAAAAATCATAAACTTTTTAAAAAATTACAAAAAATATATAATTTTTTTTGTCAATATAACACTTTTTATACCGAAAAGTGATTTTTTTTTATACAAAAAAATGGTTTTTCCATGATAAATGTGCCTTTTTTTAATCTGAATGAGCTGAAAGTGCATCTACTTCAGTCAAAAATACATATAATTCAGTCAAAAGCGTATATAGTTCAATAAAAGTGCATATAGTTCAGTCGAAAGTGTATATAATTAGTCAAAAATGCATAAATTTGAGTCGAAATTGCATTCAATTCAGCTGAAAATACATCTAGTTCCGTTGAAAGTGCATACAATTCAGTCGAAAGTAAATATAGTTCAATAAAAGTGAGTATACATATAGTTCAGCTAAAAGTGCATCTGGTTCAACTGAAAGTACATCTGGTTCAGCTTAAAGTGCATCTAATTTAATGAAAAGTACATATAGTTAAGTCAAAAGTGCATATAGTGTAGTCGAAAATGAATATAGTACAGTCGAAAGTGCATATAGTTCTGTTAAAATACATCTGGTTCAGCTGAAAGTGCTTATGGTTCAGCTGAAAATGCATATGGTTCAGCTAAAAGTATATCTGGTTCAGCTGAAAGTGCATATGGTTCACACAAAAGTGCATCTAGTTCAATAAAAGTGCATATCGTTCTGTAAAACTTGCATCTAGTTCAACTAAAAGTGCATATGGTTCAGCTGAAAGTGCATATGGTTCAGCTAAAAGTGTATCTAGTTCAGCTGAAACTGCATATGGTTCACACAAAAGTGCATCTAGTTCAATAAAAGTGCATATCGTTCTGTAAAACCTGCATCTAGTTCAACCAAAAGTACACCTGGTTCGGCTGAAAGTGCATATGGTTCAGACAAAAGTGCATCTAGTTCAATAAAAGTGCATATCGTTCTGTAAAATCTGCATCTGGTTCAACTAAAAGTACATCTGGTTCGGCTGAAAGTGCATATAGTTCAGCTAAAAGTGCATCTGTTTCAGTCGAAAGTGCATCTAGTACAGTCGAAAGTGCATAAAGTTCAATAAAAGTGATTTTTTTTTTTTTTTTTTATAATTTTGTGATTTTTTTTGTGATTTTTTTTTTATTTTTTTGTGATTTTTTTCATTTTATGTGATTTTTTTTCATTTTTTATAATATTTTGTGATTTTTTTTATTTTTTTTATTTTTTTATAATTTTGTGATTTTTTTCATTTTTTATAATTTTTTGTGATTTTTTTCATTTTTTATAATTTTTTTTGTTTTTTTTATTTTTTTTTATTTTTGTAATTTTTTTAAAATTTTGTGATTTTTTATGATTTTTTCATTTTTATAATTTTTTTGTGATTTGTTTTAGTTTTTTTTTATATTTTTATAATATTTTGTGATTTTTTTCATTTTTTATAATTTTATGTGATTTTTTTTTTAATAATTTTTTGTGATTTTTTTCATTTTTTATTGTTTTTTTTATTTTTTTGTGATTTTTTTTTATTTTTTGTGTTTTTTTTAATAAAAATATTTTTTTTAAAATTTTTACAATTTTTTGTGATTTTTTTTCATTTATTTTGAGATTTTTTATATTTTATATAATTTTATGTGTTTTTTTTTCTATTTTTTATGAAATATGTGTATGGCGTTTTGGTAAATAAAGTAAATAATTAAAAAGTGGTACTTATAGGAAATATGAAATTATTGAGGTACATAGGAGTAATATAATTTCAAAAGTGATACCTATTTGGCATTATTTGAAAATAATTTTCAAGTTCCATTTTGAGAGAATTTTAACAAGATTGATGTGGATGTTGTAAGAGCTCAACTTCATGAGCGATTCTATTTAGAATTTGAAGCAACTATACAACTATAATGAAATAGAAATTGATAGTAGATTTTGATCTGTTTTTTTTTGTGTGTGGAAAATGGTTTACTTAGTCTATCCCTCAAACAGATAATTAAACTTCTATAAATTAGTATTTCGGAACCATGGATTTGTAGTAATTTGAAAGAAAAATTAAATAAATAAATTATCGAATTGTTTAACAGGACAATGATCATTTAGTACATAATTTGAAACTTAATTATAAAAACTCATGTTTAAAATCTCTATTAAACTTAGGCTTACTAGATGGTGCTTTTTTTTACTGTTTATTTTTAACTTTGATGCTCACTCATGTTACATTTTTGCTCACTCATGTAAATAATAATCAAGAATGTGAGTTTTGGATATTAAGTATGATTTTATGCAGCCGATTGCTAGAGAATGTGAGTTTTGGATATTAAGTATGGTTTTATGCAGCCGATTGCTAGAGTTGTCTTTAAATTTGACAACTTAAGTTTTTGCCTCGAGTATTGGATTAAAATTCAGCACTAAAAGTTAATATCTCGAATGCAGAATGAAAATCCAGCAGCCTGAAATGAAGCTGAGCGAAAATGTCGAGACCCTCACTCCTGAAGTTAAATAAGAAACCGAGGCAGCTTCATTGCCATTATAAGTTGACTATATAGAAAGCTTTGGCAGTATAATACAAATAATTGTTGTAAGATTAATCCTTATGCAAAAATGAAAGTCCATGAACCTATGGTAATCAATACTATTAATGTCAATGGAAGAAATGGACAATAGCAGTTTGGGTCTTCTTAGCCAAATGGTGTAGGCAAGTAAGCTATAGTGATCATTCACCTAGTCGTATTGATTTCATTATAAAAAAAATGATGAAAAGTTTTATTTTGCGTTTACCAATGCTAGACTACACCGATCGGTTATAATAAAATGATGTTTGCTAAGAAATGGTTATCAAAATGGAACGAAGCTCCAAGGAATATGTGGACTAAGCAGAGCCCGACCCAGAGACTAGATTATGCCAGATTTAGCTCACTAGGTTGCCGATGTGGCTAGGACTAGCCCTGGGTTTGAGCCTTGATTAGATATATGTGAGATCTGATAAGCAAAAATAATTTCTCGACTTTACCGAGCTAGGGTTCGGATAAATGCGTGGTATCGGATAGATAATGCTATGACTCGAGCTGTCTTAGTATTAGGTAGGCTTGTAGTAATATTTTATATAGATATATTAGTGCTAAGATGTGGGGTAATATGTATTTTATATTATTTAATTATGGCATGATTTGTCCTATAAATGTGTTACAATGATTATGCAGTGGTGGGAGAACCTCCGGTGAGCGACAAGTGACGGACTCATGAACACAAAGGAGTTAATGGGTTTTATCTTTTATTTGAGAATAAATAAAACCACTAACTAATCAGGTCTTACAAGTTTCTCCTAATGACCCACTTAATCAAACCCTTACCACTATAATAAGATAAAATACACTATTTACATCTCTAAGTTAGAATGGGATACAAATGAAGCATCCGATAAAAATAAAGACGGATCAAGATCAGTACCGATGTTGCAATCAAGTTCCCTAACCAGAGGGTTAGAGACTTAGGGTGATACTTCGAGATGGGAACGATATACTCCATATTTAGAGTTCAAAGTTCTCATTATCTTCTCTCTCATTGTCAAGTCTCTCCCTATTCGTATCGCGTGCATAAGAGCAATAGAGAAAAGTTGGACACAAGTTCACTTTTATAAGAGCTTACCGACTTATATACAAAGAGGACGAATCCTATCATGCAGGAGATATCAACAACTAGTGGGAACATTAAAACTTCTGTTCATTCTTTGGCATTGGAAATCCATTTGATTCTGTAGTCATAGATCAATCCTGACATTTTCTTTGCGATTTCACTACAAGACATGTGTTGCCTGAGAAATTATATATTATTGCCGTTTCGGCTTAACTAATAAAGCTTTTCTAAGTATCATTTAACAAGGCCCAAGCTTAAAGACCCAAACTAGCACTAGAACTTCTTATGCTTCCGGACTGAGAGTCGTCAACAACAGTTTAAAAAGAGATAAGCACTCAAATATAAAAGAATATAGTCACTCAGATCCTCGAATAGACGCAAATTTGAGGTACAAACTAAACTATTAGTATTCACAATAATGTTAACTTGACCGTAGACTTGACGTCATCTCCAAGAAAGATTCCGGGGATTCATTATATTCAGATACAGCTCTAACCCACAAAGGGTCCATTTTTCAATTACATCCATTGAAAAATTATTGTTTATTGGTTAATATCACCTCTATTTGTTTTATATTTACTAGTTATGAGTAGTGTAGGTTTATCACTAGACAACTAGACTGTATCAAACAATTAAAGTATACGGTCTGATTAGAATAGTCTACTGTATTTAATACGTTATAATTAAAACAATTTACTTTAAACACGTTTAATAAAAAAGTCATATTAATGATCATTATTGGGAAAAAAAAAAACTCCAATTTAAGGCCTCTTTTTTAAATTTAATTTTAGCCTCTAAAATACTGGAGACGGCACTGATTATAATAAAGAAGACGAATAGACCAAAATCACTCAAAACACAAAATGGAAAGGAGTTGGTGTTACTACAGTCATCTTGAAGGACTTTAAGTATGTATTATATAGTATTAGTGTTTTTTCTTTCTATTCTTATGTAATTTTGATTTCTTATGTTTTTTATTTATATTTCTTCCCTTAATAAGGTCTATTTGACCATTTCGTTATTAATGAAAAAAGTGGATTCACGAGTATCAGCTTGTCTTCAGTTTTCTTCTTCATCAGTGAGGCTTGGGGGACTCGTAAACGGGCAAAGAGCCAAGGACCAAATTTAGTTAGAATATGCGTCATGCGTGTACAGAAGCAGACCCGTGACACACTTCACATATTCTTTAACTTAATCATTCTCTGCTGTTCGACTAATTATAATGCAGTTCCAACTGCATCGCTCAGGTTCTGAAACCACTCATTTCTGCCATGGAAAACAATCCGCTTATGAAACCGTGTCATTTCTTTCATATACGTGTTTCAGTGTTTGGTAAAGATTTCAGCTGTAGTTCTCGAGAGTATGTAAAAATAAAGTCGAACAATATTGTTATATACAAGTAGGGCAAACTGGAAAATGGTAGGAGATGGTTTATTGTGGATTTGTGGTGTAGAAATAGCAACATGCCTTCTATGATTTGCCTGAACCCGGATCCTTAATTATCTATTCTTGTGATTATGAGTTACTCCGTATAATTTGGTGATAAATCGTACTATTGCTTATAATAGTATGTTTTCACCTATTATTTTGATGCTCCAAATGATACATTGCAAGTTGCGACTAATAATGGGAAGCTAACGTCTCTTTCTTAAACCAGAAGAAAACAGGAATCGCGTAAATTTTCTTAAAAAACACTCTAAATTCCTTGCAATTCAAAGGTCTTATTATAGCATCTGTTAATATCAGATAATTTACACAAATCAATCTTGTACGTAATTACTAATTTGTTCGTAGACTGACTGAGAAACACTGTCACAAAGATTTAACTATTCTATCAATCATCTTTTCATATGTGACCTGTTAATAAACTGGTAAAGGAATTATTCATGTTCTTATTAATTTAGATTGACTAATTAACAATATATGTCATCTGTTCATTATACATGTTGCTATATTTGGAGAAGGGGTAGTTTTTTGAGATTGAAAGTTTAAGGTCAAGAATCAATAAAAGGACCGGTGCTAAAACTTCCGTTGTGTGTAATAGGCGCCCAATTTATCCGAGATATAGAAACACGCACCCACATATATATGAACAAAATTTACCATTTTTTTTTATTACGTTTGTTTAAATAATCTTTTGATACATTTATGCATTAGATTACTCAATTATCAAGAGAAGTTTGTTGGGAACTCTCCATTTGAATCATTGAAAGTGAGCCACTTTTTTGGACTTTAGTCATCTTCGAATAGCAAAAGACTTTCTACTCATTAAGGCTTGAAATCTAAGCCTTGCCATATAACAAAAGTTTTTTTTTTTTTTTTTTACCTTTTTTTTCACACATGACTTGCATGCATGCTGTGCCTAATGGAACTGTTAAGTGAAGAAAATGCCAAAAATAGATCAAGTTTTTTCGTCTAGAACTGAATTTAAACAAAATCTCATTTTACTTACAAGTTGAACAGGTAGGGTTAAAGCAATGGTTAATCCCATAGTTTGAGGGGAAGAATATATTTTGGTCTAAAATTCCTAACTTTAACCTTATATGTTGTCAACGAGCCGGATATATAATTACCAAGTTACAAGGATAAATTTAATATATTAAACTCATTACAATTAAAATAATTTACTAAATTAAGGTGGCTTTAAAATGGCCATGTGGGTATGTGAGATTATGATCTGTGTTGTGGTGATAAGGGTTTTAATTTCGGTTGACAAAGGACAACATAATCTCCATGAGACAAGGAATTTTTCTCTTCTTCCAATGCCAGCTTTGATTTCCAAAATTCCATCTCTTAGAATTTATTTCCGTTAAAATTAACCAAAACATGTGGATGACTATATTCATTGGGTTCTTGAGCAATTATAATTCTTTTTAATCCATGTGATTGATTTAATACCTTGATGTTGTTGTCCATTCTTTGAGTTACTTATAAGTTGTACCATAAGTGGTACTTTGATATACAAAAATTTAACACTGAAATTTGGTACTTGTAGCTTGTACTAGGAGTGGCCAAATATTTGTATCTCAATCCGTACGGATTGGGGCATGTTTAAAAAAAAATCAATCCGTCCCGTCTCAATCCGTTATATATTTTACGAGTTAGATTATGGTTGAAGTTTTTAAACCGCAGGTTAATCCGGCTCAACCCATTTAAACCCGTAATATTATATATATATATATATATATATATGTATGTATGTATGTATGTATGTATGTATGTATGTATGTATATATATATTGTGCGTATTTCAATATAATAATCTCTCACTCTTATTATATTTTAGTTTTGTGAATGTTATAAACCTATTTTGATTTGTTTTAATTTGTATTTTTGTTTGAAATATTCAATTTATTTTAAAATTTAGATTGGTTATGCAAACTATGAAAAATAATGCAAAGCATAAAAAATAAAGAATCAAAATAAAAATTTAAGAATCAATCGAAATCCAACCCGCACCAACCCGCAATTTATTTTGCATTTTGGGCTGGGCTGGGTTGATGTTTTAATGGTAACAGTTTGTGTTGAGGTTTTAATTGTAACGGTTTATGTTGGCTTGAGTTGATATTTAATATTTAACAATCCGCTTCAATGCACCCTACAATTTTTTTTACGCGTTAAGTTAGAATTAAAGTAAATGCACATCAATTCACCCCGTGTTCACCCCTAACGTGTACCTAGGTTTGTGCCTGGTGGTAATTGTTACTTAAACAAATTAAGTGCAAATCATTATTTGCCTGCTCATATGATATTAACTTCTTGATTACAGAAAACTAATCTATGTTCTTAACTTAATTATAAGAATTGTTATACTTATAAAAGAGGAATAATCCAAATGATTACATTGATATGGAAGGCAAGCGAGTAAAAAGCTGCGCCGATAGTCCTTTATAAATCGCAAAACTAATTTTTTAAAACACTATAAGTACCTTAAATAGGCTATAACTGCATGCTATACTTTAAATAAATACTGGGATAAGGATATGAAAGACAAATGAGTAACAAGCTGTGCTGCCAGTCCTTTATAAATCGCAAAACGAATTCTTTAAAATACTACAAGTATCTTAAATAGGCTATAACTGCTATACCTTAAATAAATACTAAGATAAGGGTAGTAAAATGCATCATAGTAATAAATAGAGGTTTTGTCTCTGAAAAGTAAACATTTGCCAAAAAAAATTTGTAGTTTTTGTTAGGGACCGAAACAAATATCGCACTTTAGAATCGTAGAATTTGAGTTTTATCCTTGCAAAATTTAAAGCAATTCAAGACCTTATTCTACCACATCGAACCCTAATTATTTATATTTACTTGAAATATATTTTACTAACAAAAGTACTAATCCCAATACGAAACTCAACATTTGACAACTATATACGTACGAGTACTAGAACTAGTATTTAAATCTTCTCACATGACAATCTTTAGGTAAATCCCATTTGTATTTGTTTAACCAAACATTATTGTACCAATTTACTAATTAAATTGATAAGCCCCATGTAGAATGTACACAGAATGTAAGAAATAATTTTAAATTACTTGTAAGCAGTGTGTCCATGTGGTCTTGGCCCTGAAGGCAAGAGAAACACACTAGGAAGCTCACAAAAACTTTAATCAAATTTCACCGAAAATAAATACATTTCAATTAATTATGCATAAAGCGAGAAACCACTATAAAAAATGCTATCAATTGGAGACGGCTAAATCTGTTATAAATCTGTCGTTAAATGACAAAATCTGTCAGTAAAACAGAAATCCGTCGCCATGTCGTTCCCGAATAAGACGTTAGGAAACAAAATCTGTCATTATTTCCGTCTGAAATCTTATATATTTTTTAGTGAAGGATGGATGGGGATGCTAAAATTTAGAATATAAAAATTATTGGTGTCAAATCATCGTTTTTAATTTATTTTAGTAAAAATACATGATAAAAAATTGAAAAATCATAATTTTCGGAATTATGAGGGGGTGTCGTCACCCCCGATGGTGTGCACTTAGCTACCTCACTGATTTAAATTAAAAGTGAGTTAAAGTTATTTACAAATTGGTATATCGGAATCTAAGACGTGGGGTTGGCGAAAGATCCGGCGTTGCTTAAGCTGCATTTGCCTTTTTATTTTTCAATCCATTCTTTCTGCCAGCTAACAATCCCCATAAACACATTACTAAATACTAATGGAATTATATTATACTCTAGGACCTCTATTTTAAAGCATTTTCATTATCAACACAACCATGAAATAAATTTTCAATATATAGAAGTGCATGATTTTAAATTTTATACATGTTTTCCGTAATATGCAATCGCCATTGAGGTTGCAAATTGTATTTTCTTTTTTAGTTTTTGACAAGTATTTTTACAATATTTTATTAAAGTTAATCATTTGACACCTTCTATATATTTATTCCTGGTACTCTCTGTCTTCGCCCCTACTCGTAATGACACTCTTAGCCGATTCAAAAAAGTAGTGACTTATAAGTAGGTTTAACGAAACTTTTTCTTCCGAGAAAAAAATGTTTGTTCTCTCTTAGTCAGGAGACTCAGGACTGTGTATATATTCAAATCTTGAAAGGGAAACAGAATCTTTCCCTGCCCTCCTTGTGATCAAGATGAAATTATGTTCAATTTAAAAGGACTAAATGTAAAATAAGCCTTATAAAATACAGCACCCTAGCTGGTTTGATGACTTGATCACATCCTTCTATATAGTATAGTTACAGTACTTCAGACTTTTCACTCCCATGCAAACTTGGCATTTGATTTTTCTTTTTAATTAACTCCAACCTTTCATATAATTACTCCTTTTTTTATATAAATACCCACCCTAGGTTTGAACTCCACAAGTAGGAACTTCCAACACAATATTCTCACTAGTTGAAGTTCTATACTTCTCTATTTTTCATCCTCAATGGCACTTGCATATTACAGAAACATGATTAAAATCACTTCTACTCAAATATCCGAAGAGTTATCGCCGGAGAATATCAATTACATGGTGAATGAAGAGGGTGAAAATTCCGAAAAGGCGCTCAAATTTCTTGCCATGAGTCAATCTTCTTCAGTTTCTAGTCCCAGTAGCACCATTTCTAGTGGAAACAAAAACAACCTTCACCTTGAAGAATCTCATTCTGTGATAAATTTCAAAAATGGGTACAATAATTTTGTGCATGGGGGTGGAGCTAGTGGATCTTTCCTCAACTTTGAGCAAAATGATCAAAGTCCTCCAAGTTTCTCCCCTAAAATGAGTCACCAAGATGAGTATCCCTTTTGGGACGATCTCAATTGTGTTCAATCTTCTAATAATTCGTATGGATATATCAATAATACTAAGGAAAGCCCACAACAAGAAGAGGTACCACTCGAGTGGAAAAGTTCGGGAACTAATGAGGCGAATAAGAAGTTTCAAGCACGAGAATTGGCGAGCAATAAACGCCCCCTCATGGTAATTTATCCTAACTCAATATATAAAATCATGCATATGAACGATGTGTTTCAGTGTCGGCCTTAAATAACAACATTGTAATTCATTTAACCATTAGATTACTATACTAGCTTATTACTTTTCGTGCCAGTGAATATCCTGTATATTGTACATAGAAGCAATATAAACCTCGAGACAGATTTAATGGTCTTAAGTTTTAACCATTATCTTTTATATAATATATGTCGAATTTGGTAAATTATGATAGGAAAAGAGCACACAAGCTCTAAAGAAGCAGTGTAGTGCAAGTGAAACAAAGAAGCAACCCAAATCAAAGTCAACTGCATCCAAGGACCCACAAAGTGTTGCTGCTAAGGTTAGATTTTATTTAAAGTTATAGTTCAAACATTAAGCTAATTAACAACTTGTTGAAGCCATTTAACTAACTAGAAAGGAAATTATTGTGTTTTTTTGACAGAACCGACGTGAACGAATTAGCGAGAGGCTCAAAGTATTGCAAGAACTTGTACCCAATGGTACAAAGGTACTTATGTAACTTGTTTATTTTGTTACCTTTTAAGGACTCCACTAACTTTTTAAAACAACTTTTGAGTTTTTGACTTACTTTCTTCGTTCCATTTTGTAGGTTGATTTGGTTACGATGTTAGAGAAAGCCATTGGCTACGTCAAGTTTCTTCAGTTGCAAGTCAAGGTGTGAAATTCAACATTGCCTTCTTTTCTCTAAATGTTGGATACCATGAAGTTAATTGCAGCATTTAAAATTAAAATGATACATTAGGTTATTTGAGAAGGAAGTTTTGAGATTTGAATCATTTTGGCAAAAGCAACATGAGCTTAGAAGTTGCAAGAAAATACATAATACCTTATTGAGTTAAGCATACATGCACTTGTCAATTTGTGTTAAATGTTAAGTGATTAAATAATTTACTTTGTTATATTTGTTAATTATATTTGTAGGTGTTAGCAGCCGATGAATTTTGGCCAGCACAAGGTGGAAGAGCCCCTGATCTTGCTCAAGTGAAAGAAGCCCTGGATGCTATTCTCTCAACTCAAAGAGACAGAAATTCAAGCTCAAAATAAAACAAGATTAGGAACAAAAATTATGATTTAAAAAAGAGTTCCCTTGGAATTTGGAAACTAGCAAAGACAAAAGATGTACTGTTTGAAAAGTTTCTTGTACTTGTGATTTAATCATGGGATCTGAGATAGCAACCTTGTCGATCGTACTCTCACTCTCAACAAATCTATCCATTTTGTTCTTTCCCCTTATTTTAATTTAATTTATTTAGGGTTATGTTAGCTCTAGGATATGAATTTGTTCCAAATTGTTAGTGTTATACGAAATTACGTGCAATTTTGATCGATAAATAACTCATATATCTAATTTGTGGAAATCGAATTTTTTAAAATTTAATCACATAGTTCAAATGTTAAACTATATGAACAAATTTTAAAAATTTATATTTCAACAATTTAAGTCCGAGATATTTGTCGGTTAAAGTTACACGGAGATAAATAGTGTCACAATATTTTTGGAAGAAGGAAGTGTGAAGTATTGAATAGTGTTTTTAAATTTAACCCCAAAAATAGGGTTTCTTTTGTGATTGTATTTGTAATTTTCTCCTCCTGCCTTTATATGCTTGATTTAATTGTTTTTAATTAACCATTGATGTAATCTCCGTGAAAAATACTAAAAAGTCCATTGCCACAGGCTTAAAAGTAATACGAGTACTTTTAGCAATCCTTAATTAAATGAAAATATTTGATTCCAAACATGACATTTTGGCAATCCTTAATTAAAAGAAAATATTTGATTCCTAACATGACATTTTGGCAAAATCCTTAGTTAAATGAAAATATTTGATTCCTAACTTGACATGTTGGAGTATGTACATAAAGAACTTCCATCTTGACTTTGAGACCATTAAACATGTAGAATCCGGGACAGAACCAGAATGTGTATTGTTGTCAAAATTAATAAAAACGTATAATATTTTTCAAAATATAAAATCGGAAAAGCCGGATTTTTGTACCTTTTTTATCCTCTTTTCTTGTTTTTTTTTTACCTTGGTTTCTTGATTAAAATGTATTTGATTTCTATTTTTTTTTCTTTTTCGCTCAATTTCGACTTTGTTTTCAAACTTCAAAAAAACTCACAACAGTAATGTCACATGCAGTCACATCTCTAAAATTTCAACATTTAAAAATTGATTAAAAATAAATAAATTAGAAACACAAAAGATACAAAAATTAAATTTAATAAATCAAGCTATAATGAGTAAAAAGATTAATAAACGAAGGTAAAAAAATATTTAAAAAAAACCTGAAAAAATCAAACGTATATTAAATAATACATATATACGAACAATTAAATATTTATTACACAATTTAAATATATTCACTTCAATTAAAATACATACCACCAAAATTTATTTTATAAATTTTATTTGCACTCACTACTACTATAATTATTATTTTTGTTTAATTTTTTTAAAGATGTGTGTTACGTGTCAACATGATAAGTTGGTGTAAAATGTCTTTTATAATCACTTGCATATGTTAATTTTTTAAGTATTATTTATATATTATCAGCACATACAAAATTATGTTATGTTATTACACTAATAATATATAATTTTAGAATGAGTTGCTAAAAAATATATTTAAGTGTTTGTCAGAATACCGTATATATAAATTATTATGAAAAACATTAATTAAAAAAAAATCGAAATTGTGGGGTTGTTGCGGCACCACCGGCAACCTCTGGTCATATGGGGGTTCCGCCCCTGTGTAGAATCTCACATTCTGATGAGATTTTGATTGGAAAAACGATTGACGAGATGAACAGTAATGTAGAGAGAGGGAAAAATATGATTTTATTATTATTTAGTTAATCAGAAAATGGTATTTACAATCTTTATACAGGTGACATATGAAGTTTACAAATGGTTACAAAATAACCCCAGATGATCACAAAGTGTCATGTTAAGTCGAAACTATATTACAATTGAGTCCCTAGATATAATAACAACAACAAACAAGTATTATATATAACACCATATGTATATATATATATATATATATATATCAATAAGTACGTACAGAATATATATATATATATTATATGGATGCGGATTAAGAAATGATTGGGACTTAAAAGACAGGTTGGTTCACATAATTAAGTGCACATGTTTAGTGACTTATCTCATGTGCCATCACGTACATGTAAGGAATGGCAGGGTGGAATTTGCATTAACAGTTTGATCTTTTACAAAAAACTTTAGCTTTTACTTGCAAGTCAAACTCAGTAGCATCTGCACGTGCAAGTTTTTATGTTATCTTCATTTTTAAGTAGTAATTACGAAATTTTGATTGTCAAACCTTATAAATTAAGGTTTTGTTTTTGTTGGTTTTTACAATATCGAAAAACAATAATATAAACAAGAAGAACTGAAACGGAAATAACAAATTCCTGACTCATACAGAACTTAAATTGAAAGAATTAAATTCCAGACAGATTTAATATGAATTATTAAACTGTTGGACTGAATAGTAATTGTAGGAAACTGTCAGACAGAATAGTATGATTACTAAACTGCTGGACTGTTTGACAATTAAAAGAAACTGTCAGACAGAATAGTATAGTTAATAAACTGCTGGATTGTTTCTGTAAATAACAGAAAGTACACAACTGAAAAATTAAATTGCAGAAATGTAAATTATAGAAAGTAAATTACTGAAATGTAAAGACTGGTAAGTAAATATATAAATATAAATAGTACTGAAAATCTAAATTACAGAATGTAGAACAAAAATTAAACAGTACTGAAATGAAAGAAATAAAAAAGATGAGGTAACTGCAAGCAGTTTTAGTTAAACAATATTTCCTGAACCAGCTTAATGTTTATGGTTTTAGGAATTTTATTCCCAAAGTACAACGTCTGAGTGGCTAGAATGGAAAACGGCACCGAACCGCATGTCGAGCTGTTGGTGTTGCGATTCTCTCTCTAATGTGATGTTATGTATGTTGTGTTGTTTGTGTGTTTGCTGTGTAGAAATGAGTGGGGGGTGAGCTGCTTTTTATAGGTTTTCAGAAATCGCAGCCATAATGGTCCATTTAGTTCTGAGAGTTACACCCACAGAATCCGCTCATTCAATTTCTGAAACTGCAGCACTCAATTTGTAATTTATTCTCATTGAATACAGGCGTTGCAACTTGCTGGAAACTTTAGAGAGTACTTGTACTTTATACAAAACTCTCTTTTCATGTTTGGAACAAGATACAAAACATTCCCCAAATCTCAAATCTCAAGACCCGAGCGAGCGTGCGTGTGTGTGGTATACACTCATACACGCATGTGTATGTGGACATAATAGTTTAATAACTATATGGGTTGAACTTGTATATATATATTGAAAAATTAACTCTTTATTTTTCAATCTGAGATAAATCTCAAAGGTTTTCCGCTCTTCCTTCTATTTTTTAGTACTAAGTTTTCATTCTCATTCTAGAGCCAAAATTGAAGACAATTAATATTCACACCCATTCTCTGAATAGGTCATGCGATATAGTATTACGAATCCCGTCATACGAGCTACTCAAATGTTTTGAGTACGACATCAAAAACTTAAAATTGTCGTATAGAATTTGACTCCGTGATCATTCGAAACACTCATGTTTACAACATGTTTTACAACGGTTTTTACCTTGAAAAGTTAGTTTATTTAAGGAGACTTTAAACTGAGTATAATATTTTATCAGTCTGAAAAGAGAACTACTCTTTGTTCTTTATTAAAATGATGAAATCTGCCAAAATAAGCACCACATTAAATATAAATTTATCTTTTGTGGGAGTGGACCCTTCTTAACCTCTTTTAAGATTTTAGTGATTCGGCTATACGATAGTGGTATATTAACTTCAAACTTTTATCTAAAAAAAATTACGCAGCTGACGATGATAATATATGGGGTAAATTTTGGATTAGACCATGAAAACAAAAGTATTTAAGGATTGGTTCATAAAACTGAAACTAATTAAGAATTGATCCATTTCTCCTAACTGACCAATAAAAATGTAAAAAATCAGAAAAATAAAAAAATTCCAGAAAATAAAAATGCAAAAATTAAAAAATAAAAAAAAATATGAAAAAATGCAAAAATGCAAAAAAAAAAAATTAAAAAAGGCAAAACCCCGAAAAAATATGATTTTTTTTTTAAAATCCCATAAAATCAACAAAAATCTAAAATCAACAAAAATCCAAAAACGTAACAAAAAAATAAGTCTAAACAATTTTAAGTCATTTTTAAAAACAGTCTGAACCAAAAACAGTCTGAACTATTTTAAGTCATTTTAAAAACAGTCTGAACCAAAAACAGTCTGAACTATTTTGAGTCATTTTAAAAACAGTCTGAACCAAAAACAGTATGGACTTTTTAAAGTTATTTTAAAAACAGTCTGAACCAAAAACAGTCTGAACTTTTTTTTTTTGGTTTTTGGTTTTTGGATTTTTGCATGTCTAAACATTACTGTACTTTAGTTAGAAAGAAGATGTTTGTTCGTTGTCCTTCTTTCACAAGGTTCAACTAAAAATTACCAAGCTTAGTGCTAGTTGGTTGCATTTTACATCAAATAAGATTGATATTTTAAGTTTCTGGAAAAAGCTATGTTCATCCATAGCTTAAGGTTTTTTCAGTTTAAAAGCTAGAGATTAGCTTTTGATGTAACAGACCAAATGCAATCCAACCTTTTAACAAAAAGCAGGAAAAAAACAAACCTGAATTATAAAGCAATGATCAAACAAGGCTTGACTGTATTTTCAGCACATAGCAGAACACTGATTGTAAACACCAGATACACTACTTACAAGCAATTTTTTTAAACATAATAGAGAAACAACTTATCAGATTTGTTTCGTTGTAAACAACTAAAAACAGTCTGAACTTTTTAAAGTCATTTTAAAAACAGTCTGAACTATTTTAAGTCATTTTAAAAACTGAACTATTTTTAAGTCATTTTAAAAACAGTCTAAACTATTTTTAAGTCATTTTAAAAACAGTCTGAACTATTTTAAATTATTTTAAAAATAGTCTGAACCATTTTAAAAACAATTAAAAAACAGTATGAAAAATAAACAGTCTGAACCATTTTAAAAACAATTAAAAAACAGTCTGAAAAATAAACAGTCTGACAAATAAATTAAATAAAAAACAGTCTGAAAAATAAATTAATTAAAAAACAGTCTAAAAAATAAACAGTCTAAAAAATAAATTAATTAAAAAACAGTCTGAAACTTCTTACAAAGTGGTAGTTAGTTTGACATATCTCATTTTGTCTTAATTGTTTCTTTTTTATGTGTAAAATTTATGAAGTAATATATCTTTAAAAATTCCGGAGAAACTTGATAAGAAACCATGTATCACCCGTGTTCTGTGAGATCCAAATAAAGATGATGGCCAGTGACTCGTGTCAGAGCCAATAGTGTTGTTATATTTATTGTTAACTAAAATAGTTACATAACAATGTATTTTTTTATCTCCATTAGTTACGTTAAAATATGTGTTATCTTTATAGATGTTAAAAAAGTTATTAAAGTTAATAATGTTTTTAATGTTTGTAATTTTTATCTCCATTAGTTACGTTAAAATATATGTTATCTTTATAGATGTTAAAAAAGTTATTAAAGTTAACAATGTTTTTAATGTTTGTAACTGGTGACATGACAAACACACCCCACAATTAACATTATTATCTCCTATAAATTCTCTCCATAAGAATAGTGACCAGTAAAATAAAAGAGAAATTGTTAATTAAAATTGATAACATTGTTAACTTAAAGCTAATGTGATTGTTAAATTTAAGATGTATATGTGTCATTTAACATCTTTTTAAACGATGACGTGTCATTATTTAACATTAAAAAAGTTAACAATGTCTGCTACTACATTAGCTAAACTATCACTAAATTAAGATAACTTTACATAGAAAATCCTAAAAGGGTAATTCAAGGCATAATGAGGAATTTTTCTTATCCTAATTAGAGCTTAAAAAATAAAGACAGAGACATAAAAAAATTGACATAATTCATGTGACCTTTTAAACTTTCCCAAGGTAAACTTCATAATCAGTCACATTATAATTGAGTGTGAAAGTTACATGCATGACGCATTTTCCTCGTGCCAATGGATATAGATTTCCAGCATCACAGCTGATTCTGTTTAGTGGTGAACAAACCCTACAAAAAATTATTAAAACAGTAAAATGAATTGTGACGATTTTTTATTATTATGAGTTTATTAGCTACATTTTTTTTATGACAGTTTGTGACGGTTTATTGAAATAGTGACAGATTTGAGATATATTTTTACCCCACTAAATCCATATTATTTTGTAGTGAAACTACATCAAATGTGTGCTAGACTCACAATTTTTATTTTATTTTGTAATCACACTTTTGATTTCTTTTGTTTCATTTAAGTTTTGTGGGTGTTTCAGCTTTTAGATTTCAGTTTTCGGAATGGATTTCGGAAAGGTTGTCTTCTCACTCTTTTTCTGTGATGAATCCGCTTTCGCCTGATATTGAGAGCCAAGAAAATAGTAGTAATCACATAATGTTGTTGAAGATTTTAGTTGGGATTTTAAGATGTTCGGGGTGAGATTTTGTGGATATATGCAATAATGAGTTCAACTACAGACACATATTATCGGTTCTTGTAGTTTAATTTTACAGGATTGAATTAAGATAATATTAGTAGTAAATGATTCATTTATTTTCTTACATTAACCCACATATGAACAAAATTTACATTTTTTTTAATTTATTACGTTTATTTAAATAATCTTTTAAAACCATTTAATGCACGACATACGGCACGTAGTTTTGAAATATGGAGTTTGCAAATTGTGTTTGAATTTTATGAATATCATTAATGCTCAGAAAATCAATAAAGTTAATTGAAGTAGGCTATAGAACAAGCCAAGAATGATGGCTAAATACAGGAAAGAAAAAAGAAACTTTTAACCTTAAAAAAGATATGGTTGGATAATAATTGCTAATATGTTGATCCTCTAAATATTGACTACTTTGGATTATTCAAAAGTAGATCGTTCCAAAAAGAGATTACAAAAATATAAAAGTTAAAACAATCTTTTATTTCTATTGCTAGCTACAGTATATCCTCCCTCTTATTAGTCCTATTAAAAAGGGTCTTATCTACTACACCTCTCTGAATTTAGATAAACATAACAAACTCATTATCCAAATGCCATTATATATCTCGTAAAATTCTAATCAAATCTTATATTGTCCTCTCTCCTTATTATATATAAATTACTTTTAAGATACAGAGAGGACAAAACAAAAAACTTCACGTAATATATTGAATATTAGCATATTCAATATATAGTATATTTAGGTTATGGCAAACGAAAGCAACATGCATGATGAAGACAATATCTCAAGAATGGAAGAAGGAGAAAATTCTAACACAAATGGCAGTAACAAATTTAGCCTTTGTACTTCTAATGAAGTTGTCACCATGACCCAAAAGGTCAGCATTTTTTGTTACATGTTAGCAAGTTTTTTTTAAATTTGTAATTTGCGTAGGCAATTTTTATCATCATCGATCTTTCATCATTATTATTTTTGTACGTAATCATTTTACGTTCGGATTTTAGGTAATTGCGGAGATAATTGGTACTTATTTTGTGATTTTTGCTGGATGTGGATCGGTCGCGGTGAATAAACTCTATGATGGAACAGTTACGTTTCCAGGGATATGTGTGACATGGGGACTGATAGTCATGGTTATGGTTTATTCCGTTGGTCACATATCTGGAGCTCATTTTAATCCTGCGGTCACAATCACTTTCGCCATTTTCCGACGTTTTCCATTCTGGCAGGTGAGTTTTCTTTTTACGAGGTCAAATGGCAAATTATATAACCAGATGTGAGTCGAGGATATAAAATCAAACAGTTTTATGATCTTGAGTGGTTGTTTTTAGATTGTATTTAGCAATTGTATAGTTGTTTATCACAAAAGGCTTGTTTGATGGAATACTTTAAACTCTAACTTATTTGTTCTCAAATTATACTCCTATATACAGACTAAGTTTTGATCAACCCAGTCATAATTGGGAAGTAAATCTGCATATTAATTTTGTAGTTAATTTTGAAAAATAGAAATATTGACCAAATGAACAATTGGAAAATAAAATCTTTACATGGAAATAGATGAAGGGAAAAACAAATCAAATCAAATCATTAAGAATGTTTGGTTTGTGTTTTAAATATTTATTAATAACAGGTGATTAATAACATTTCATTTGTTTAATTATATTAAAGACATAATTTTGGCATTGCTATAATGCGAAAAGGGGGCTCAGACTCCCCGCACAAAGAGAATACTCAGACTCTCCCTATAATAGTCGCCGGTTAGATTTAAAACTCATAAAACTCATCTAAGGGTAAAAAAAGATTTAACAAAGGAAAAGAAAGGAAATAAAATAAAAAGGAAAGAAAAAAAAAAAAAACATCTAAAAGGAAACTCATAAATACATAATTCAATCATGGACGAAAAATATGTTATCTCTCTATATAATTACCCCTTTAGCGGTTTCAAGGCATCATCCCTTTATATATTTAAAAATAAACCAATAACTACATATAGCCTTGGTTTATTTAATAAAAATTTTAAAATCAATAATTTTTTATTTAAATTGATTTTTAAATTTAGTATAGTTTCAATAAGGGTTCTACATATTTATTTGGGTTTTATTGTGCTAGATAGATAGTTTTTTATTTAAATTTATAATAGTTTCAATTAGGGTTCTACATATTTATTTGGTTTTTATTATGCTAGATAGATAGATTTTTATTTTTATTAATATTTAAATTTAGCATAGTGTCAATTAGAGTTTTATATTTTTACTTGGGTTTTATTGTGCTGAAAAGATAGTTCTTAAATTTTCCAAAACATAATTTGTTTTTTATATAATTAAGAGAAAAAATAATTAAACCGCTCTATATATTTATATGGTCATTTTTTGATTTATGTGTTTTTTATATTAAATATACCGATAGGGAAGAGTTAGGCAGGCTCTATCCTCTATAATGGTAGTTAGTATATAATAAGGAGATCTTATAAAATTAATTATTTGTGCATTAAATGCAACTTAAATTTAGAAGAATATTAAATACTTAAACAATGCTCGGGGCACTAGTTAGCAAAACCCATAAATTAAACATTGAAAATTGTTTTATTCTTAAAGTTGGGATAGGGAAACAAATCTGGATATCAAATTTGTAGTTAATTTTGAAAAAATAGAAATATTGATCAAATGAACAATTGGGAAGTGGGAACAAATCTTTACATAGAAATAAATGAAAAGAAAAAATGTAAATTGTTTTAGTTCCCAAATAGGGATACCTACCTGCTGATCAATTTGATAGAAGTGTTCAAAAATAGTTAAATAAAACCTTGAAAACGCCATTGTTTTGGTACCATTTGAACTAGTAAGAATAAACTTTCTACATATCTAGTGACGACTAAGGATACTTAGTTTTGTACATGAATATATAGTATTTTGTTATATCACAAAACTTTTGGTTTCAATACGTGAAAACTCTCGAGTATTTTTAACAGATGCGACATCAAACATAACTGACTTTCTTTCCTTACCTAATTCTATTTCTAGGTGCCGATATATATTGTGGCTCAGTTGGTTGGATCACTTTTGGCGAGTGGGACCCTAGCCCTAATGTTTGACGTAACTCGTGAGGCCTTCTTTGGGACAACACCAGTCGGATCTGATCTTCAATCTTTTGTCATGGAAATCATTTTGACTTTCTTGCTTATGTTCGTCATCTCAGGAGTTTCCACTGATAATAGAGCGGTATAACTCGAAACTCTGATTATAACTAAAATGTTTAATTCACAGCATAACTTTGTAGCATAAATTTATATATGCACAGGCGCACAGCCATAAGATTTAGTGACAGAACTCGGTCATTCGTAAAGATATCATTTGATCAAAGTTCCATTGTGAACCAGGCATGAAAATTTTAGCGACTACGCTTGATTCCTAACTATTAATCATACAAGAATTTAAACTTGCCACGTTTAACTACTGCTTAGACATTCTAATATTTATGAGTAATTTCTGTGATGAAAAATTCCTAAAGGAACGATGGAGTTCAAAAAGACAAGACTTGTGTATCTGCAAACAAGCTTATCAGTCTTTACACAAATATACTTTATAAGCTGTTGATTGGCTTACCATTATAAAAAACAACCAAATCACATTTATAAGGTAGAGAGCTAGACTGACAATGTATAAACCAAAACAGAAAAGCCTTTTGGATGTTAAATTTTTGGCTCATTCGTTTCAAACAGATAAGTTGTATTAAGCAGAAGGGCTTAACATACTCTTAGGGCCAAGAGTTGAAAAGGATAACAAAAACAAATAGGTAGGTAAAAAAAGTACTTTTTTTTAAACTCAATTAGTGTTTGTTTATTCAGGTTGGAGAATTGGCAGGCATTGCTGTTGGAATGACAATAATGCTAAATGTGTTTGTCGGCGGGTAAGTTTGTTGTTCAAATACTCCTGTTCTTAAAGGTATTTGGTTTATAAAATAAGCACATTACCTTGGTTTGTAATTTTGAAAATTAAACTATTTTCGAAAAATGAATTGCAGGCCAATTTCGGGGGCTTCGATGAACCCAGTAAGGTCCCTAGGACCAGCAATAGTTAAGCATGTCTACGATGGTCTGTGGCTTTATATCGCCGGCCCACTCATCGGAGCTATAGCAGGGGGTTTTGCCTATAATCTTATCAGATTTACAGATAAACCACTCGCTGAGCTGGCAAAGGCCTCATCTTTGGCGAGGAGCACTTCAATCTTTAGGAGCGTGTCCAAAAGCTAGTCGTTATATTTAATCCTTTTTGGTTGAAATAGCTTTTGCATAAGCCGCCAATCGATTATCTCCCAAATCCTTGTCATTTGTTTTGCTTTTGTTCGATGAGATTGAATTTTTTTTGGAATGTGTAGGCGAATTTGATCTTAGCTACTCTGTCCATTCTTAGGTTGCATGCTTTATCGAGCCGTGTTAGATTTTTTTCTAAGTTTCAATTTATTATCATGAATTTGAAAAAGAAACGAAATTGAAGAAATAATTGTGTCAAAACGAAGCATTTCTCTTATCATTGAGAAACCGAAACCTGAAAACCACAACGGGTATAGTAAATTGTTGATACTAGGTGAAAAAGGGATCCGAACTTCTATCTAATTTGTATGGCAGGTGAAAAAAAACGAGTTAACGTATTTCTGATATAAAAAAAAAAACATATTAAATTAGAGATTAGTGCGCCGCCTAATCTTGTTTGTAAGAAAAATTGCATCGAGACATTATATATGAATAGTGTTACGATATAAGACCATGTAATTGAAGCATTTGCAGGATAATCAAATATCTTAACCACTTATCTTCAAGTAACATTATATACATGACAACAAGACAACATTGTAATAAGTTATTTGCAAGTAAGATTGGAAGTACGATAACAGTACATTTCAAGGCAAGCCAAAAGCGTATAGGTGATGCCATTTCGCAATAATGATTTGAATTTTTTTGTTTACTGAATGAGTGAATGGTCCCAACTCTCAACAAGATTCTGTAAAAACCAAGATGACCTATGATGGTTCTTTATATTGTATGCAATGTGTTAAGAGTTTAGAGCAGTTTTTTGCCTTGATTTGCATAGGCCATACAGGCATTTTTGTAGCTTGAATGGTTCAAAAGTTGTAGTTTGTTTTGTTTCCGGGTTCAATAAAAATTGGTTCCTTTGGCTTAAAAAAAAGTATGCAATATGTTAGAACCAAACACTACATATGTTAAGAGACACAATTCACTGTGGAACCGGTTGTGTTTTTTCAGGTTTTGTCCAACGACGTCTGCAATTAATCGTCAAATAGACTTTTGGGCAGTTTATTATTACAGATAAAAGTTATTGTCTGGTTTGCAAAATTTACATGTAGAGGTTAACGATGAGAACAAATCTTTATTGCAGATGAACCCATATCTGGACCAATAAGATAGCTTTTCAATGCAATTATTGTATGATAATGATGAAATAAGTGTTCCAGACTTGTGCGTACGCTAATCAATAATGAAAAAAAGATTGTCGAATGTCATACCACAATGAAGCAACTACCATTAGAGTTCACAATCATAGTTCGTTTGGATGGTTCACTAAAAAGTGGGAAAATGTTCCTAGTGAAACAAAGTTTTTTTTATGATAAGTCGATAACCAATGGGAATTAAACTAACTTGTCATTTATCTTCTAATTTCTCTTTTAATTGCGATTGTGTGTAAGGTAGCATGCAAGTTGCTGTTTTTTCGCTACACAGCGGGTGCATCGGCTATTTGCATACACTCCATAAATTGCAAGCATGAAAAACATAACCACATAAGAACTAAACACGATTCTAAATACTTCATCCGTCCTAAATGATTGATAATTACGAAATTATTTGCTTGTAAGAATCTCGTTTTTAGATAGCGGAAATTATTTTTTAAAAGATTTAATCAAATAATCTAAATGCTAGCTTACAGCCTTACATGATTAAATTTGGATATATTTTATTCCACCGATTTAGTTATCATCTTTTGCCAAGTTGAGTTTTGTACTGATTAACTATTTGGAGTTTGGGGAGAGTATAATCTTAAAAAAAGCATTATAGATTTTGAATTTTTTTTTTATCAAAAACAAGTTGATTTTCTTTCCCAAACATGTTATAACTTATAATGTTTCTCCAATTTAAAAATACCAAATTCTTCCTCAAATAAAATTGACAAATGCTATTGTGCCGGGGCGCATAAGTTAAAGTTTCCATTTATGCAATTTCATTAATGCAAATTCTATTGGAGGTTATCCATATTAATTATTGGATCATGATAGAAACTATGAAAATTGACACTATTTATATTTTATAGAACTACTAACATGCTATTAATAATTTAGTACTCCAACATACAAAGTGAACCATAAAGCCTGTTTGTAAACAAAATCAATCAATATTTCAAAATTATTATTTTTTATCTTTTTCTCTTCACCATTTTTATGTCTATATTTTTTTTAAAACTTAGTAAATTAATTTTTTTGCTTATTTATCATTTTTAGCTGTTTTCCAATAACTGATGGACGCATAAGAATTTTTGTGTAAATAATATTAAGAGAAATTAAGCAGCTCGCTTATTTCTCTAGTATGACACAATTTTTTTCATCAAATAAGTAAATTAAAATTTATGGTTGGTATCATTGATTACATTATTTATTGTCATTACCATTATGAGATTTGTATTTGATGTATTTTCATAATCAATAATTATTTTAGCATATATTCAGAAAACACATTAATTAATCATACTTATTTAATCATAAAAATAAAAAACTAATATAAAAAGAAAATAACAAAGCTAATAGGGAATTTGAATATCGTACTTATATATATAAAGTGGTTATGTAAAATAAAAAAAATAGAGTTTTTATTCAAAATATAAAAGAAAACCTCTATAATTATTGTTACAAATATAAAAAGAATAGTTTTAATAATTCCACCTAGATATCAGTACCAAGGCACACACATATAGATACACATAGATATATAGGGAAAATTACACTTTAGTGCTTGTGTTTAGACAAAACTCAAATTTAGTGTACCAAAGTTTCAAAATATTAATTTAGTCCACCAAGTTTCAAATTACGGATGTTTCAAATTCTTGATTTAGTATACCGAGTTTAACTTGATTTAGTGTACCGAGTTGGACCAATTAAAGTTGATTTCTATACCAATTAGAGTTGAAGGTGGTATACGAAAATAAGATAATTTGCTATATTTAGTACACTAAATCAATAATTTAAAGCCTAGTACACTAATGCTATATGCTTGGTCCAAAATCTGATTTTAAAAATCTATTTTAATAAGAATCCACTAAATATATAGATTTTAAAAATCAGGTTTTTTAAAAACCTTTTTAGCCTCAAAATCAGATTTTTAGAACGTAAACAATCTAACTATCCAAACACCCTTAAAATAAAAAATCCAAAAATCAAATTAAAAAATCTGTTACCAAACGGACCTAAATCAAATCAATTGGTAAAATCAGTACACTAAATCAATATTTTGAATCGTGAATAACCCCTGAATCAAAATTTTGTTTAAACATAGGTAACTAAAGTGTGTAATTTTACCTATGTATATATATATATAAATCCCATTCTCTTGATTATCAAAGAAAAAGAGTTTTTTGTCAAAATGGCTCACTGGGCACAATTAATGCCCAGAATGGGCTACCTTTCTGAAATATTCCCAAAATGGTCTACTTTTGAAAAACGACCGATCGAAATGATTAAAACGACCGGTCGTTTTATTATTGAACTTTCTGAAACAATTTGGACAATAAACGACCGATCGAATTGTACAAAACGACCGGTCGTTTTTCAGACAAAAACGATCGGTCGTTATGTACATTTCGATCGGTCGTTTTTGGTCTGAACTCACTGGAAGAAATCATACCTAAAACGATCGGTCGTTTCTGAAAAACGATCGGTCGTCTGTTGAAAAACGATCGGTCGTTTTTCAGAAACGACCGATCGACTGTAAAGAATTTACAGAACAAGGATTTTTTGCAGTTTTGGACACTGATTTGACAAAAAATATATAAAAACATGATCCCCTTTTTGAACATGATCTCTTAAAAAATGATGTCGTAAATTAATATGTTTAGTACGAGAGTGTTGGATCGGATTTTTCGAAAGATTTATGCACTAGACTAGTATTATCACATAAAATGATGTCGTAAATTAATATGTTAGGTACAAGATGTGTAGGTGACGTTTTACTAAACATCCGATTTAAAACAAGGAAATGTCACAACATCCGATTGAAAATGAAGTAAAACAAATCTAAACGATTAAGGAAAACGAACGATAAAATGCAAGCGAAAAATTGGCCATAGTTTTGCCTAAAAACGGTCAATCGCCACAAATGAAAACAACAAAAATAACCCAATCAACTAGATATATATGCGCACAAGTTATAATAACATCAAAATCGCATTTGTAGAATTATAAATACGCAATCTCACAACGTCATACAATTTAACACGTAATGATAAATAGCAACATAAAAAAGATTCATAACATAAATGCAAAGCGTTTGCTACTTATTACATCAAAAACAACGTAGTTCGAAAAGAAAATGAAAAACAAACGAAATACAACGCAAAATAAAATAGGGTATTTCTCCCCCTTTAACATCATTAAAAACATAAAAAATGGTCAATCGCCACAAATGAAAAACAATACATATAACCCAATCAACTAGCAATATATGCGCACCAAATTCAATAAAGTGATTAAGATAAAAACGCATACTATAAGTGCACAAACTCACAACGCATAAGCAACATAATAATGATTCATAAAATAAAGCGTTTGCTACTTATTACATCAAAAACCAACGTTGTTCGAAATCGAAAGAAATGAGAAATACAACGCAAAAACAAAAGAGAGGGTATTTCTCCCCCTTTTACATCATAAAAAAAAAATAAAAAAACGATATCCGCCTAGTCGCGGTGGGAGGTCGCATCATCCTCTTCGTCTTCGTTGTCGTCTTGGGGCCCGGCAAGGTCGGGAAAATAGCCGTGGAATTGCGCCCTTTGCTCGGCGCTTTCGCGATCTAGTTGGTCGAGCTCCTCTTGTCCCGGTTGCAAGAAACGAAACATCCGACGAGTCATTTGTGCATTCCGATATTGGTTGATGTATAGATCGTCGTAGAATTGTTCGGTGCGCGGAGGACGGTTGGAAGATCCGACTTGAGCTTTTCCTCGACCTCGAGTGGGACGAGAAGAGGAAGGAATGTGAGACGGGGGAAGGGACTCGGAGGAAATAGGCACGTCCTCACGAGCGGCTTGCGGTGTGGCCTTAGGGCCGACATACTCTTCCTCTTCGGCGGAAAGAGTAGTGTAGTCGGGGCCGGACACCCGTTTACCGGACCAAGTAATGGTCTTGGCGGTAGTGTTGAATTTTATTGACATTTGGGCAAGATAGGAGGTGTCCCAAATGTGTTTGTCCTTGTTCTTGAACAGGGTTCCACCGGGAACGAGATTGAGGTCCTTTAAGATGGCCGAAATCAAGGCACCGTAAGGTAGCCCATTCTTGGATTTCGTTTTTAACGAATCCATCTTAAAGAGAATGAGTGTCGCGAAGTCAAGTCTGACTCGGCGATGGATGCACCCAAGAAGAAAGATGTACTCATTAGTAACATCCGTGAAGTTGGAGGTATGAGGGAGGACGATGTGAGAGAGGATGTGGTAGGCTAATTTATTTCTAAATAGAAGGCCGTGGGCTTTGTTAGACTGATTGTTGTGGGCGGGATGAAATAGCTCATCTTTGAAATCGGTAAAATTAACGATGTTTAGCATTTCGCAAAGTTCGTCACTTTGCTCGTACACCCCCGCAGCATCGAGGTGTAGAAGATTTCGTAAACGGTCTATACCGTAAACGAAGGGTTGGCCATTAAACGATGAACGCAAGCGGAGTGCGTCATCATGACCCCTATCAAGAACTAGGTTATGGTAAAATTCATATATATTTTCAATGAAGAAAGGCTCTTTTAGAGTAAGAATTACGTTGAGTTTTTGAAAGTTTAAATCTTGCATGAGAAGAGGAAAACGTTCAACGAATAAAGGCATATCTATTGTAAAATTAGTCAAGATAGCTCTCTTACCCATTGTAGATGGATAGAGAGGAGGAAGAGAGCCGGAAGAGGCACCGGGGCCCGATGGTGGAGCGGTGGAGGAGGCGGTTCGTCGACCGCGAGGAACACGGGGGCGGCTCGGGGACGGAGGCACGTAGTCGTCCTCATGGTCGTCGACGAGGTGTGGTTGAGCTTTCTTGGTGCGAACCATGGTTGGAATTTTAAAAAAATTAGGGTTTTTGAAAAGTTCGTATTTTGAAAAAAAAACTTGGTTTCAAGAAACGGAAGCAATCGATTGTTGATTATAAGGATTAATAAGAGAATTGGGTTATATATATGTAGTTATTAGGGATTTTTGATAGATTTTGATAGAAAGAGGCGATTTTGGAAGAGAGAGAGGGTGATATATTTGTTAATGAAAATAGAATTAGGGTTTGAAAGAACTTAAAAGGCTGAAAAATAGAAAAACGATCGGTCGTTTTTGAATTACGATCGGTCGTTTTTGTACAAAATTCTTCCAGTGAGCACACTTAAAAAACGATCGGTCGTTTTTTGCAGAACGATCGGTCGTCTGTGTAAAAACGATCGGTCGTTTTTAAATACGATCGGTCGTTTTTGTACAAAATTCTTTCAGTGAGCACACTTAAAAAACGACTGGTCGTTTTTTAAGTACGATCGGTCGTCTGTGTAAAAACGATCGGTCGTTTTTCACAGAGATCGGTCGTTTTTGTACAAAATTCTTCCAGTGAGCACACTTAAAAAACGACTGGTCGTTTTTGCATAACGATCGGTCGTCTGTGTAAAAACGATCGGTCGTTTTTCACAGAGATCGGTCGTTTTTGTACAAAATTCTTCCAGTGAGCACAATTAAAAAACGATCGGTCGTTTCAAAATTATGATCGGTCGTTTGCACTTTCCGACACTGATTTGGCAAGAAAAATATATAAAAATATAAAAATATATATAAAATCAATCAAATATATATATTTATGTTAATTGCACTTATTTATTTATGTTGTTCATTCTAATTTTTATGTTAATTGCACTTATTTATTTATGTTGTTCATTCTAATTTTTATGTTAATTGCACTTATTTATTTACTCTCATACTTAACAAACAGTTTATCTTCTCAAAAAACAGTATGAAAAAACACTGAGAATAAATATAGATATTTCATATTAAAAAAGACAATTACAATCGGAAAATTATACATATTGTCTCGTTTAAGCTACAGCTAAAATCATAAGCGTCGAGGACGTATTGGATACGGACACTTACGACAATCATGTCCTCGCCCTTGACAACTAGAACATCTCATACGTGCTCGTCTCTCCGACTGATCCATACCATTATGAATACGAGTAGATCTTGGACGACCCCTTTCTCTTACAAGAGTAACATCCGGAAGAAATAATCTATCACATTCATCCCAATAGTCTTGATGCCGAAGAGGACAAAATTGCGCCGAGTACGTACCTTCGTATGATTCAAGACTGTAATATTTTACTATGTAAGCTTCCCAATCAAGACGGTTTGCAGCGCATACGGAAAACACATGTGAACAAGGGATTCCATCACTCTGCCACTTACCGCAATCGCATTGCCAAAGTGAAAAGTCGACAACTTGAGTATTGCCTCCCCTGGAATTTCTTGAACTTGTACACACGGAATAAACCCCTCTTTCATAATCGAAAGTAACATTGGTATGACCAATGTCCGACCTACGTTTCTCTAAAATTTTAAGGATATTGGGACCATATCTTGTGCCGCTGTTTCTCATCCCGATTACTATCTTTTTCCGCTCGCAAAAATAGTGTACCAACTTATAGAAAATAAGCTGCACAGCAGCAGTGATTGGTAAATTACGAGCAGCTTTTAAAACATTATTGAAAATTTCAGCCATGTTTGTGGTCATGTTACCATGTCGCCTCCCTTTATCATGAAAATATGACCACTTTTCCGCAGGCTCTTTCATCAACCATTGATATGCTTGAGGATTCATGACTTTTATTGCTTCCATGATTCTTTTCAATTTTCTTTCTTGTAATTCCCAAATGGCGTTCTCCGCTAACTTGTGTAAGTCAGGATCTCCTTTGAAAGCTTTCTTAAAATTATCCAAAAAATGATTTGAACAATATCGATGAACAAAACCTTGACCACGCCAAACTCCTCTCACTGCACTTAGAATACCAGCATGTCTATCCGAAATTAGACAAATATTCACGCGCTCTTTAATCACATGTCGCATAATGTTAGAAAGAAAATAGCTCCACGAAATTGTACTCTCCTCAGCAACAAATGCACAACCAATGGGAAAAACATGATTATCTGCATCCGATGCCATGGCCAACAAAATCTTACCTTTATACTTCCCATATAAGTGAGTAGCATCAATAGCGATAATTGGCCTACAATACTGAAATGCATCAATAACGGCCTTAAATGTGAAGAAAAATCTGTTCAATACCTCACCCACTGAATTTGTTACCACATCGTAAACTGGCGTTGTCTCATAAGAAGCTACGGTACCGGGATTATACTTTTGAAGCGCTTTCATAAATTTAGGTAAAACCTTATACGAGTCTTCCCAATTACCAAATATCTCTGCGATTGCTTTTTGTTTACCCAAATAAGCTTTTTTGTATGAAACTGACATTTCAAAGCGGGCATTCACAATCTCTTTAACTAATGAAATCTTCATCATAAGATTAGTTGTGATGGCATTTCGAATGGTTTGGGCAACAAGATTGGAATCTAACTGTGGATGATCAGTTGTAAGCTCGGCATGAATGCATGTATGAGGACCGTTGTACACCGACACTTCAAAAAATCCATGTTTCTTTCTTAGTGAAGCTCGTAGTTTCCATTTGCATTGCTGAGTTTCGGCCAGTTTACAACGAATTTCCCAAAATTTTGCCTTCGAACTTTTAGTGGAAAAATGGATGTTACGTTTGATTGACCAAAGTTTTATTCCCTTTTTCAACATTTCTTTATCCCTAAATAAAAGACCAATAAAAGGATCATTAACGTGAGGATCCCAAAATCCAGGATACATCATATAATTGCTTCTCTGGTTACTATAATTTTCTTGAGTGTCGAACGGTTCATTAAACAAACTTGACATTGGTTGATGCATAGGAATTTCATCGGGAATAGTATTATTCGCCAATTGTGACCCACTTGATTGGTCGTTTTCATCCTCATCCATATACAAGCCCATTTCAGATGATAACTCTTCATACTCAACTTCTTGTACATTTTCTTCGTCATCGTCAGACTCGTTTTCGCTAATATTGAAGTCCGGATCTTCATCCTCTGGTTCATCCCCAAGTTCTATCGACCAACCAATATTATCTGCCAATCGACACACTGCATCCAAATGTGTCAAATCTGGTTCGTTGTTCTCAGAATATACCTCTAGCATTGGCTCTTGTCGAATGGGTGTTCTACTTGATGTACCGATTTCATGCATTGGCTCTTGTCGAATGGGTGTTCCACTTGATGTACCGATTTCATTAGTGGAAAGAATATTATAATACAACCCGTAATCTTGATCAGAAGAGTAAACTTGCTCAATTTCAACATATAACTCTATAAACGTTCTTCCATTTTCTTCTATTAACTCAAGCATGGTTTCCAACGAATCATTATCATCAACAGCCAATCGCATATATTTAAACTCAGTAAGTGTGGTCAGATATGGATAACGACATGTTAAACTCAAACGATTTGAAGTCGATGATACATCAAGTACCTTAAACAATTTTTCCAAAAATTGGTCGTATGTCGTGTTTCTAGATACCTTAAAATTTTTTTTATAAGAAATATCATAAGATAACCCCTCGCTAGTAGTTTCCATTATCGTACCTCCCCAATAACACATAATTGTAGGATTTTTCATTTCGATAACCACACGGTAAAATTAACAATTTTACTCAAATAATACTCCAACAACAACACAAAATATTGAGTTTTTACCTGTTTTGGAAGAGATCTGAGATTTGCCCTAAAATGATCTAAGAGCTCTGCTTTTTTTTATTTTTACAGTGGTCTGGGAAATGAGATGAGTACAGTGGTCTGGGGAAATGAGATGAGTTTTTTAAGTACAAGTATTTCTGAAAAACGACCGATCGAAATGTACATAACGACCGATCGTTTTTGTCTGAAAAACGACCGGTCGTTTTGTACAATTCGATCGGTCGTTTATTGTCCAAATTGTTTCAGAAAGTTCAATAATAAAACGACCGGTCGTTTTAATCATTTCGATCGGTCGTTTTTCAAAAGTAGACCATTTTGGGAATATTTCAGAAAGGTAGCCCATTCTGGGCATTAATTGTGCCCAGTGAGCCATTTTGGCAAAAAACTCAAAGAAAAATATAATCCCATTCTCTCTCATCAAACCCAATTCACAGATATATTACTAAATATATATACATATATATATATATATATAGAGAGAGAGAGAGAGAGAGAGATTATATTTATAGATAGAGAGATAAAGAAATGGGAGACGAACTGGAGAGGCTAGGATCTAACGAGTCGGAGACGGAGCTCTCGATGGAGATTGATCTTCCGCCTCTGTCCGTACAGGAGAGCCTTGCCACTGCTGACGATTGGCGGAGATCCCTTGCTAAGGTCGTTCCCGCTGTTGTCGTGCTAAGGACCACTGCCTGCCGAGCCTTTGATACTGAGTCTGCCGGTGCTAGTTACGCCACAGGGTTTGTTGTGGATAAGAGGAGAGGGATCGTGCTTACTAATCGCCACGTTGTTAAATCCGGTACTTTATTTGTTTGTCACTTTCATGATTACTGTGCTACTTACTGTAATTAGTTAGAAGTATTCTATAGACCTGAGTAGGGCTGGGCGAAATACCGGAAAAACCGAACCGGACCGATAACCGAACCGAAAATGACCGAAACCGAAAAACCGAAAAATTTTCGGGTCAGTTTCGGTTTTCAATAAAACCGAACCGAAACCGAAAAAAACCGAAACTGGAACAGAAAAAAACCGGTCCGGTTCGGTCCAAAAAATAAAAAGACCGAAGCCGGGAAAAACCGAACCGAAAAATATGCTCGGTAACCGAACCGGACCGAACCCAGCCCTAGACCTGAGTGTCGATAAAACATGCTGAATTGACCTTATTAATCACCAAGTTGTCAAATCCGTTACATTAATTGGTTTATATGTGTGTGTGTGTGTGTGTTGGAAGTATTGGGTGTGTTTTGTCACTTTTCATGATAACTGTGGTTCTTACTGTAATTAGTTAGGAGTATTCTTGTTATGTTTCTGATTGTTTAGAACTAATGTTAATAAGCTAGAAAGTATAGGTACTAGACTGATAGAGACGGTTATCAATTCTATCGGTGTGAGTGTGTGTTGGAAGTATTGGGTGTGTTTTGTCACTTTTCATTATTACTATGGTACTTACTGTAATTAGTTAAAAGTATTCTGATTGTATATAGACCTAATTGTAATAAGCTATAGAAAGTTCAAGGTACTGGACTGATAGAGACGGTTATCACAATAAACACCTATATATAGTACGATTAACTGATGAAAAGATCTCAGTTCATTTTTGGTTTTTTCTCTCTCTCTGGAATAGATAAATACTTGTGCGATTCTATCAGTGTGTGTGTGTATAAATATGTGTTAGAAGTATTGGGTATGTTTTGTTACTTTTTTATGATTACTATGGTACTTACTGTAATTAGTTAGAAGTATTCTGATTGTATAAACCTAATTGAAATAAGCTAGAAAGTTCAAGGTACCGAACTTATTGAGACGGTTATTATAGTGGATGTTTTGGGTGTGTTATGTCACTTTTCATGATTATTGTGGTAATTACTGTAGTTATTTGGAAGTATTCTTGTTATATTTCCGATTCTATAGACCTAATTGTACGAAGATAGAATGTTCAATTTACTGGACTAATAGAGACTGTTATCACAATGTGTAGATATGTATACAGTAGAGCTAGAGAGTATCAATTCTATTATTATATGTAAACTTAGAATTGATACACTCTTAGAGAGTGTATCGCCGTGTGTATGTGTGTGTGTGTATTGGGTGTGTTTTGTGACTTTTCATGATTATTGTGGTGCTTACTGTAACTAGCTAGAAGTATTCTTGTTATGTTTCTGATTGTATAGATTTAATTATAATAAGCTAGAAAGTTCAGGTACTGGACTGATAGAGACGGTTATCAACTCTATCTGAGTGTGTGCATATATATAAATTCGTGCGAGTGTGTGTTTGAAGTATTGGGTGTGTTTTGTCACTTTTTATGATTACTGTGGTGCTTACTGTAATTAGTTAGAACAAAGAAGTATTCTTGATCTTATTGTATAGCCCTAATTGTAATAAGCTAGAAAGTTCAAGGTACCGGACTAATAGATTTGATTATTACAGTGGAAGTTTTGGGTGTGTTAGGTCACTTTTCATGATTATCGTGGTAATTACTGTAGTTAGTTAGAAGCATTCTTGTTATTTTTCTGATTGTATAAACCTAATTGTAATAAGCTATAAAGTTCAATGTACTGGACTGATAGAGACTGTAATCACAGTGTATAGTAATGTATACAGAGGTGGAACTACAACTAATGAGGTTCTGAAAGAATAAGATTGATAAAAAAAATTCAAAATACATGGTAAAACTGTAAAAGATTGATTTTTTCCCTGGGGTTGCTGGAGTCCCTTTTTAGTCTAATACTAGTTCCTCCCATGTATACATATGGGAAAAATATTGAGTTGTCCAGGTCCATCCACTAAAATAGTGGTCCCGGCCAATAGTATTTTAGTTAAATATTTTATTTTTAATTTAGGGTAGGGCACACAAGGGTTTCTCAATCTTTTCCTTGGGTTTTATTGGTTGGGACTACCAGATTTTGGTAGACCTGGTCCACCAAATATTTACTCATACATGTGTGTGTGGTAAATGCCTATTGAAATAATGAAACTTTTGGACTTTAAAAGAGTAACACTATTGAAATTAGTAACTGTTAGATACATTTGGATAAATAGGTAAGCTGTTGCACAAAATAAGTAACTTAGCCCCGAGGATTGCAAAAATGAGAAAGATTCGATTTTTTTAGCGTATACTGTATCATTTAACGTCTGTTGTAAGATTTCTTTTCTTGGAAGATTAGTTCCCCAATTGCATATTTAGTGTGTGTATATATGCAGGTATGTATCTATATGTGTGTGTGTGTTGTGTTTATGTAAGAGATTTTGGTGATGCCTATTGAAATATTGAAGCTTTTGGACTCTAAAAGAGTAACACTATTGAAGTTAGTAAATTGTTAGATACATTAGGATAAAGAAGTAACTAGTTACACAAAATAAGTAAATTAGCCCCCTGCAGATTGCAAAAATGATAAAAAATTGTTATTTTTTGTATTTATCATTTTAATGGTTGTGTTAAGGTTTATTTCATTGGAAGATTAGTTCCCATTGCATATTTAGTGTGTGTGTGTGTGTATATATATATATAGTGTGGGTGTGTATATGTGTGTGTGTGTGTTTTATTTCTAGACTGTTTATGTAAAAGGTATTGATAATGCCTATTAAAATAGTGAAATTGTTGGACTTCCCAGACATACTCACATAACACTGATATTATAAAGCAGGGGTTGTGCTTACTGTTATATATGTAAGCTTTTGATGTATGAGTAAGTGGGTGAAATTTTTGGATTCCCCAAAAACTGAACTACTAAAGTTTGTAATTGTTAGATAAATTAGGAAAAAAATGAGTAACTAGTTACAAAAAATGAGTAAATTAGCCTCCCGCATATTGGAAAATATATGAAAGATACGATCTTTTTCTGTGTATTGCAGTTAAAGATTGCCGATTATAAGCCTTTTATCCTTTGCTTATTGAGAGAATGATAAAAATACAATTTTTGACTAGATAATTTAGCTAAAGATTGTTGATTACAGTCTTTTTGGACTCCCAAGAATGATACTATTGAAGCCAGTAATTGTTGAAGAACAAGGGCAAAATAAATTGTGTAACTACAGAAGCCGCCACTGCTAGCTACGCCACGGGGTTTGTAATGGATAAGAAGCAGGGGATTATACTCACCAATCCAGTCTTGACTTGCCAGTAGTGCCAATCAACTAAGATTTAAGTGGGGGGCATTTCAATGGTTTTCTGTGTTCTCCCCTTAAATTTGTACTTGAGAATACTAATTATAAGAGTCTGCTTTAAGTTAAGAAGGCATACTTCATTGTGATGAAGTAGTAACCTAGACCTTACTTAGCAATTATCAAGATTTATACTTTAAAAAAGTGTAGTTTTTGTCACTTTTAGTACCAAAGTGTTTCCTTGACCAAAAAATTATTGAAGTATTAAGGCGGTGAAGTATTTTTGTTTCGCCTGGTTCAGACGCAACTTGTATATTTGTTTTGGGTGACTTTGAAAATTAAACCTGGTTCAGTCGCAACTTACTCATACAAAAGTATACTTTTTGGATAAGTTTGTAAATTTTTATATGAATAGTACTTACAAGTGTTATAGGTGCATTTGGTAGAAAATGGATAAAAAAAACTTCATTATGTTGAAGTAGTGAGAGTTAGGTCGGAGTCTATAGGGAAAAGGCATGCATTTCTTAGCATTTTTATTTCTAGAATATAATCTTTCCTAATTTAAGTACCAAAAATATTTAGAATGAGAAAATAAGGAAAAACATATAGAATGTGGTTTAGGAAAAAGGCATGTTGGAATTAGTAATTGTAACAAGACGGATATATATGGACAATGACGAGGCAGTGCCAGATGAAGGCAATCAAGAAGGAACATTACATGATATTAGGAAGCAAGGTCACTTTAGTTTTGGACTAGGCTTCTGATAATAATTCAGAAGAGAAGGTAATCTATTTTTTTTAATAAATATTTTGGGATAATATAGTTTATCTTGTTGGCTCTAAATTATAGTGTCCGGATCTAACATTTGGCAACAAGTGTATTTCGATACTTAACTCTTGAGAAGAAGGTACTATCTTTTCATATACATTAAGGAATCATAATGTTCGGCACGCTAGTTGAACCTTTAATGGCTACAAAAGCTGGAGAAAATGACGTGGCAGTGGCATTAGTAGTTACCATAGGAGGTTAAGACGTCCCTGTATTTTTTTTACTAATTGTGCTGTTTATTGAAACTGTGTCGGGTTGTACTAGTGTATCGAGCATGATGCAGTGCAGTTTACCCTATCCCCTAAAGTACAGTGTCAAGAACAGGTTTTTTATGACACGAAAATAAGTTTTTTATGGAAGTAACCAGTTTATGCTAAATACTTAGCAACATTGAAATGAAGCTCATAATGTGGTAGGGTTTCACATAAATTATGTATCAAGGAAACCTATGGCCTGTCTTCTAAGATATCCACTCTAAATAATTAAGTCAATATGGTAAGATTACTTCTTCCAATATCTGTATGATTTGAACTTATAGGCAATTACTGTGGAAAGTGGTACCTAGAAAGTTTCACAGTGAGTTTGACCAAACTATGCACCAACTTTACACTACATGTTAGGGACTTATATATTGTTATGTTTTAATCTGTAGTCAAAAGACTCAAAATCCATAAAGATTACATAAGTAGGACTTCAGCGTCTAATGCCAAATATCGAGCAAAAAGAACAAAAACTTGGCTTGCTTCATTTTGTATTGAGCATCAATCTTTAATCTTAGGGACCTAGACAGTTGTTCTCAACGTCTTATATAAGAACTTCTCTTTTCAATTGGTTTTCTCATTTCAAAAAATAATTAATGTGACATTTTGACATTATACAGGGCCTGTAGTTGCAGAAGCTATGTTTGTAAATCGAGAAGAAGTTCCTGTGTATCCGATATATCGAGACCCGGTAAGTAATTATAATGCCAGCTCTTAAGATGCGAAGTCTTAAATGTCTTATTTTTGCATGTTTATACATATGAAAGACTATTGTAACTAAAGATTCTTTAATAGTTTAGTAATGTTTATGCTTCCTTTTCCAGGTTCACGATTTTGGTTTCTTTCGATATGACCCTAGTGCAGTACAATTTCTTAGCTATGAGGAGATTACTCTTGCACCAGAAGCTGCTTCTGTTGGACTAGAAATCAGGGTAGTTGGTAATGACAGTGGAGAGAAGGTATGTAAAAATAAGACACACCTGGATTAAACTTTTTTTGTAACTATATCTCACCAATTTCTATGTCTGCAGTATATACATTCGTGATGCTAGACAATTGTGTGGAAGCTTATGCTATACTGCCTAGTGCCTATACATAATATAGTTTTGCCTTTTTAACTGCTATCCTTTTACTTCTATGGATACTTACACCATTATAGTTTGGTCATGAACTGGAAATAGAGGGATCAATTGTATTTGAAATAGATGGCTTGTTTTGTAATAGCCTTTATTAAAGCAAATAAGCAAAAGTTAAGTAGAGGAAAAAAATAGGCTCATCCAATTTATAGCTTCAAGCCTTTCAGGAAAAATAAATAAGAAAATCTCAGCTTTTAAGCTGAGAAACCAAATTCAGTCCAAGTCCAGCTTATAAGCAAGAAAAGCAAAAATAAAATAAAATGAAAACTATAATCGTACATAGCCGTAATTTTTTTATTTTATTTTCATTTACTCCCTTTTAGCTATGCTATCTCCCTATACTTTTCTTGTAGGCTAACGTGGCAGGATGAAAAGCCCTTTTTAACAGGAAAATCATGACAATATATTTGCAGGTTTCCATTCTCGCTGGTACCCTTGCCCGCTTGGACAGAGATGCTCCTCACTATAAAAAGTATGTTAAAAGTTATTATATCCACATTTGCCTAATTCTCCCGCACCCCTCTACGTACAACGTGGTTCTCTTGCCTACCAGTTAAGCGAACCTGGCATCCTGAATATCTTGTCAATGTTTTGGAATTGATTAATAAAAAGAGTGCAGTTGGTTTGGTTAAAATTAGCACAATGAAAAGAGAAATTTTGTATTTTCTTCAATAACCAAGAAAACCTACATTAAGCATTTTCCATTCATCAATTTTTTTTTATCATTCAGAACATTATATGACCCGAATTATCATTCGAATTTAGCCAACCCCTAATGCGTTTCGAGACACCTAGTGTACCACGTTCCCGTACCTGTCCCACGTACCCTAAAGAACCACCACCTAAGTAATCTTGGTCTTAAAAATATGTTCTGTCTTCTCCTTGTGGTAGCAGTTGCTTAATTTTGTTGGTACAATTAGGCAATCATCTGCTTACTTGTTCTCACTTCGAAGACCACGAATTAAGATAAACCCACTAGCATTAGCCTAGTAACACCGGACCCACAAACTATGTGTATTGATGCGGCTTTGTTCCTGCTCCCAGTTACGTTTTTTTTTTAATTTATGACAAGAGTCAAAAGGAAGGATGACATGTAAGACAATTTTCTATTGTGCAGGGATGGTTACAACGATTTCAACACCTTCTACATGCAAGTAAGGATTTTCAAATTCCATGCTTTCGTTCATTTATTGCTCTATTGTCCATTTTGATTATTGGTAGCCTTAAAATGTCTATATCTACTTTCATGGAGATTTTTTATTTTTTAAACAGCTTACAGGAACTCTCACCTCCCAGCTTTTTGGTGCAAACTATTCTGTTTGTTTTTTGTCAGTCTTTGTATTTCCTCTAGTAATTGTTTTTCAATTTCCCGTATCTATAGGCAGCATCAGGCACAAAAGGAGGTTCAAGTGGTTCCCCTGTTATTGATTGGCAAGGCAGGGCAGTGGCGTTAAATGCTGGAAGCAAGTCGTCCAGTGCTTCTGCATTTTTTTTACCCTTGGAAAGAGTGAGAATTTTAACAATTTAGTTGCTGCATGTTTTTATGTCTATCTTCTTTTGGCGTCTATTATAGAGCTTTAGCTAATTCTCTGGTTTGTTGAAGTTTGTCCCCAGTTTAAACTACATTCTCTCAAAAATTTATTTTCAAAGTATCATTGAATTAGATTAATTTGGTGCAAGGGTTTGATCTTAATTACAATTTATGCTGTGATGTTAGACTTACCTTCTTTTATATGCTCAGTGTTTGATAAAAGCATTGGAATTTCATGTTAAGTTTTCTTTTCTTGCGTCTCCAGATTCTTATTTATCTACTTTTGTTAAGAATTCAACTACAAACGGTGTTTCCTTGTGAGATTTCTTGATTCCTTTAGATACTAATTTTGAGTTTATTCCCTGCCTCATTCGACCATTAATGCATGCTATTTATATTTCTTGATTCTCATGCGAAGCTGTTGGAGTTTGTTCCGAGTTAAGCTTAGTTCCTTTTTTCCCCAAGCTGACAAGAATTTTTTATTGTGCCAAGTCCATAACCAGTAAGATTTTTTTAAACAATTTTGTAAAACTAATTTGCAGGTTGTGAGGGCACTGAAGTTCTTACAGGAAGGAAGAGATTGTTTAGGAGACAAATGGGGTTCAGTTTCAATTCCTCGCGGTACCCTTCAGGTTTGTTAATTTATATCCTTATAGATGGATGTATATAATGTATCAATATATGTGTATGTGTGTTGGGGGGGGGGGGGGGGGGGGGGGGGGGGGGTGTTTCAAGGCACACCCAAATTTATATGAAAGATAAGAACTTAAATACAAGGTAAAATTATAAGAATGCAACAAGTTGGAATGATCTAAGCATCGATTTAATATTCATCACGATAGTCAACACTAACTTTGCATTAATTGGAAAAAAATTAGAAAGAAATGCTATTTTTTCTCAACAAGTCCAGATCAATGACAGTTATCAGACCCATGTAATTTGATTGATGGTGAATGAACATCAGAGTTGTAGCCTTCTTTTGCAACGTCACTGAGTTGTCAACAGGTGTGGTTTTCAGCCGCTCTCATTGGGTAGATCGTAATTTTAAAAATTTAAAGGGTTTGCTTTTATGATTTGTGACTGTACGTATTTTTTTTTATTTTTAATCTCATCCATTGAGTTTAAAGGCGGAGATGGGTGTCAAATAAGTTGTCAATTTGGGTGTCTTAAACCGGCCCCTATATATATTTATAAAGTAGGTTATACCTTAGCAATCAATTTCAGATGGTATATACCGAAATATGGTAGAGGTAATGGGCGAGTGTTTTATGTTGGATAATTGATAATGCAGATGACGTTCCTCCATAAAGGATTTGACGAGACACGTCGTCTAGGCCTCCAGAGTGAAACAGAACAGGTATCATTTTTTGTCTGTACTGTAGTGATTTTTGTTTTTGTTTTTGTTTTTGTTTTAAAGGTTTCTCTTATATTTATATAAAATGCTGAAAGTGAGATCTTTTTTAAACAGAGGGTGCGTACCGCATCTCCTCCCGGTGAAACAGGGATGCTTGTTGTTGATTCAGTTGTAAGTATATTTTCTAACAATACAAGTTGAGTGAGTTTTTTTTCTCTCTCCAACGATTGCAATAAACTGTGGATTCAGGTACCAGGTGGGCCAGCGCAAAATCTTTTGGAGCCTGGAGATGTACTGGTTTGCATTAATGGAACTGTAAGTGCTTTCAGTTGTATATCACAACTAATGCATATCAACTCCTTTTGTTTGTAAACTTAGATTTCTTCAAACTGTTTTTCCTTGTACTAGAATTTGCCTTTTCAAAAAAAATCTACCATTTACTTAAGTTTGCTTTGCCTTTCTTCGAAATTGATGTGTTGGACTTAATTGTTGTATTCCGTATGCATGGTCTATTTGAAAACTGAAGTTCAAGAACTGCGCCAAGTGGAAAGCATATATGATTTGGATGGGTGTCTGATGTGCATTTCTTAGTGTAGGTGACTACCCAGTTCTTGAAAATGGAAACACTGCTTGATGACAGTGTGGATAAGAAAATCCAGTTACAAATTGAGAGAGGTGGAACATCGTTGATTGTTGACCTAACGGTGAGTTTACTCTCTACTAACCATGTAAAGCTTTAAATTTACTTTAGCATAGTAGTCGGTTGTCACACAGGTATGGTGACTCGATATGGCTTGCTGTTTTAAAACTTAGTAGTTACTTAAACTCAGCCAACCTATATTGTAGTATTTATCTGTTTCAATCCTTCAAAATTTTATGATTTCTAGTGTTATGACCAATATCGCATTTGTTATTTCTCACATTAAATCTCGATAAGGAAATTTGACCTAAAATACATTTGTGTTTCAAAACTCAAGTTGGAAATTGTTTGCATCTTGATTAAGGGAAATAAAGAACATATTTTGTGTTGTCTTAGATTGTGTCTAATTCAGAATTAGACTTTACTTCTATTACATTTTATTTTGATTTGTCTTGTTTTCAAGTGAGATTGTTGGAAGTCAATATGTTCTGTTAATGTCCTTCAGGTTCAAGATCTTCATTCAGTTACTCCTGATTACTTCTTGGAAGTAAGTGGTGCCATTATACACCCACTCTCGTATCAGCAGGTTTGTTTAACCTCTAAGTTATCGTCAAGATAAATCCAGTTTGTGTATGTCATATTTCATCAACTTTCTTTTCTTTCTCTGCCCCACAGGCTAGAAATTTCCGATTCCAATGTGGGCTTGTCTATGTTGCCGAACCGGGGTATGTCTGTCTCTATCTTGTTAATCTAGTGTTGTGTTTATTGGCACCATCAGTGAGGGCTTTTCTGCTATTTGACAAGCATAATAGGATTAGTACCTTTAGTTTGTGTTAAAAATATCTTACACGATGAGTCATGTTTGCAGATATATGTTATATAGAGCATCAGTTCCCCGCCATTCCATTATTAAGAAGTTAGCGGGCCAGGAAATTTCAAGTCTTGATGATTTCATTTATGGTCTTTCTAAGCTGGCTAGGGGTGCTCGAGTGCCATTGGAATATATAAGCCACACGGATCGCCATCGAAGGCGGGTAAGAATCATTCGTTTTGTTTTAAATAAAAAATTACTTAACCATGGTTCGTAAATCAAATAGGTTTTATTGACAAGTTTATTTGTAAAACTGGTAGAAGATGGTCGATCTCGGTTAGAAACTCGATTATGATGTTGTCAATAAATATCGCGGTGCATTTGTTTTTCGAAATTGATATATTTTGGTTTGGAAAGCCCAGTTTCTTGTATATATTTTTTTAAAAATAATGAACGGTGAAGTTCATGGTTTTTTCTGTTGTCGCTTTCTCTAAATTTAGACTTGCATTCTAAATTTTTCTTCTAAACTTAATTTACTGAACTATGTAATCAACAACTCAAGTGGGAATGTTTGATAAATTTACTTGCTAAAACTGGACCGAAAGTGATGTATCTTGGTAAGAAGCTCGATTACTGACTTTATATTATGATGTTGTCGGTAGATTTTGTTGTCCGCTTGTTTTCAGAATTGACATGTTATTTAGGTTGGAAGGCATAGTTTCTTATATGTATTTACTTAAACAATGGATGGGAAAATGCTGATGCTCTATCTGTTGCTTCTTTGTGTATATGTAGAACTTCTTATCTTTTAAGAAATGGTTGTATACTATAGTTCAAATCTCATTTTATTCTTCCTACTGTTGCAGTCTGTCCTTGTCACTATAGACCGCCATGAGTGGTACGCACTCCCTCAAATTTACAAGCGTGACGATGCTACCGGATTATGGACAGCAAAACCTGCTTTACCAGCCGGTTCTCTGCTCTTATTCGACAGCAAAAATAATAGTGTACCAACTCACATGACTTCACCACATACTATCAAGGCTAGTCTTATAGATGAAACCAACAATCATGGTTCGGCTGATATGGAAACTAGCTCAGAATATGCTTCTGAGGGAACTAAAAAAAGGCGTGTAGAAGAGGATTCGTCTGCTGATAGTGTAGTTGTTGCTAATGGTGCTTTTCATGAGCCTAGAGAAGAGAATTTGGACTCGATAGACTCTGGAGATGCTATCGCGAGGGACTGTGAAGTTGTTTTACCATCGGCTAATGCCTCGGCAGCAGAGCGTGTTATAGAACCTACCCTCGTGATGCTTGAGGTAAGAGAGCCTGCATAGATATTACACTGAGGCTTTCGTTGGAACTTATCATCACAAATGTCTTAGAGGATGCTCAACAACATCTTCATATCTTTGAATGTATGTATTTAAGTGGAGACAGTATTGCTCTGATCAGCCCCTGTATGCTGTTCTATAAGATAAGGGTATATTTACAAGTTACATGTATAACCAGTTGTATATAGGTTTTTAGGTAATGCGTAGTTATTTTAGATGGGACCCATCTCTAGATAAAACCACCTCCAGATATGTTTATAAGTGGAGACACTATTCTCTTGTTTTCTCCTCATTCTTCATGTTTGGTTCTCTTTCTAAAATAAAAGTCCACCCGCTAAGAATCGAAAAATGATTAATCGACGTTTAAACTTATATGGAAGGGTGTACAATCTCAGTGATAATTACCCATTGGTGCTAGATTCATGTAACAACGAATCCTCGTGTCACTATAATAACATAATGAATTTCGCAATTTGCTTCTTGTGATTCGGGGTTAAGAACAAAACTACAGTAGTGTCTGCCTAAGAAGAGACGACTTCGAAATGTGATTGGGATAAATTCCAAGCCTACAGTTCTTATCCCATAGAAAAACTAATTTATATAGCATTCCTGTGCAATTTTAAACTATGCACAATGTAAGTCAAAGCTATATTAGTGTATATATCTATAGGACAAACTGTGAGAGGCTGTTTAGTGTGGGTTTGATTATTAAAATGTATTAATGGATGAAGTATTCTTGTTAATACAAATATGTAACTAATAATTCTTTTGACTTTGAATATTCCAGGTTCACGTACCGCCTTCATGCATGCTTGATGGTGTACACGCACAGCATTTTTTTGGTGCAGGTGTCATTGTTTATCATTCCCACAACATGGGATTGGTGGTTGTTGACAAAAACACTGTTGCTGTTTCTTCATCAGATGTGATGCTCTGTTTTGCTGCCTTTCCAATTGAAATTCCTGGGGAGGTAATTGGTAATCACTATTGGGACTTAATATGTTTTCCTAGATTGTTGTTTCACACTAACTTCTCTCTCTACAGGTCGTTTTTCTCCATCCCGTACATAATTACGCTATCGTTGCTTATAATCCTTCTGCTTTGGGAGCTGTTGGTGCCTCTGCAGTTCGAGCTGCTGAATTACTGCCAGGTATGTTATATTTCACCCTTGATTAAGTTAATGTAACAAATACAGGGGGACATATTTGTTAAAACTATTAACTTCTTACCAAAGTGTATAACTGACTTGCCGGAAAAAAAAGTGATACGGCTGAATGGGGTGACCATCTGGCATTGTGTATTGAACATCCTTTTATAACCAAGAACCGAAACTTTTAACTAATATAATAAGGGAAAATTGGAGTTTTGTTTACGAGGACAATTTTAATACCATGCTGTGTACAAACTTATATTTAAAACTTGATGGTTCTGATACCTGTCAAATATCTTATATTGATTTGTCTTAATGCAATGTTGATGAGTTGCCAATCGTGGCTAACCGACAGGATATTTAAATAAAATCTTCCTTAAAGTTTAGATTGTAGAAGTTTGTTGAAGAGTTAAATATCTGTAGTAGAAAAAAACCGAGATACCATGATGAATTACAATCTGTCATAATTTTTAAGATTCAAGTGTTTACATTCTGTGATGATGAGTTGTCAATCATCTTACCTATGGCTTGGTGAAAACTTGTTGTACACGGGTGTGAAATAAAACTCTTGTTTAAAATTGATGAAAGCAATTATAATGGTTATCTGCTTTGTGTCATGGGTTTTGGTAGTTTTTTTTTTCAATGTGCTTTTATCCAAAATTCCAAATTGAGTCTGTAGTTTTCTGACAGATCCCCGTTTACGTCGTGGGGATGTTGTGCATCTCGTGGGGTTAAGTAGAAACCTTCAAGCAACATCAAGGAAATCTGTAGTCACAAATCCATATGCTGCTCTAAATATTAGCTCTGCTGATTGTCCACGCTACAGAGCAATGAACATGGAGGTTATTGAGCTTGACACTGGTAAGTTGATTTGGGATTAAATTAATCTGTACTAATTAGGAATTATTCATGAATCTTTTATAGATTATTATTCATGTTATTCAATGTGATTTATAGATTTTGGTAGTACATTCTCCGGTGTGCTAACTGATGAGCATGGACGTGTCCAAGCTATTTGGGGAAGCTTTTCTACCCAGGTATGAGTTGACACTTGACCCGTTTCTCTTATAGCTATCTACTTAGCATCACTCTTCTGAATATTCTTTCTTTTTTTAAATATAGCTGAAATACAGTGGTAGTACGTCAGAAGATCACCAATTTGTCCGAGGTATACCAATCTATGCAATTAGTGAAGTACTTGACCAAATCGTGTCTGGAGCTAATGGACCAAGCCTATTAATTAATAGTGTTCAGAGACCAATGCCTCTTCTTCGAATCATTGAGGCTGAACTCCAACCTACTTTGCTTTCCAAGGCTCGTAGCTATGGGCTAAGCGAAGAATGGGTCCAGGTATATTTTATCATCATTATTATCCCACTTTTAATATGTTTACAAATGCATTTCTTTGCGAGCCGTTTCAAGTTATTTTTTGTACTTTGGTTGGACTTGCAATATCGGTTGGGACAACAAATGTCAATTTCTTCATATTCTAAAGTCGCTCGGTGGTTATAAACTTAAAATCGAAAGTGTGTAATTTGGTCATGTTTCCGTGGTTCTTCCCATGTAGACCTCAAGCTTGATTGATTTTGCGAAATTGTTTTTTTGTTATAACGGACATAAGTTTAAAAGAGTCGCGTGACTGAAGTTTTATAGGTTAGAGTTTTGTATACTATTAATATACTATTATTATTTCTTTATGCTACATAATAATCTTCTCACTTCCGGTTGTAAAACTTGAAGGAGTTGGATCATTGTCTCTGACAAAACCTTAAACCATTGGACAGTGTTCTGTTATTTTTAGACTAATAATCTTCTGTCACAACAAATTAAATTCACTTTATAAACAGTAAAACAATCCTATCATCTCTTGTGAGCCCTTTCATATAAATTTATTTTTAGTCATCTATTTTTTAATGTAATGCACAATCAAGCCATTGATGTTAACTTCTTATCACATACTCTGAACTTAGTTAGGTTGTTACTTTTTGTTCACATTATCTTCTTATGTGGTTTTGTACTTTTTTGTTTTCTGAGGTTTTTATCTTAAAATCATTTAGAATACAATCAGAAACTTAAAACTGGACTCATTGCTAGGTCAGAGTTCTATTAAATTACGAAGATTGTTATTGTTTTGGGTATTGAGATTCTCATGTTGGGTGGCTTTCATAGGCTCTTGTTAAAAAGGATCCAACGAGACGGCAAGTTTTACGTGTAAAAAGTTGTTTGGCCGGATCTAAAGCTGAGAATAGTTTACAACAAAGTGATATGGTGTTAGCAGTTAATAAAATTCCAGTCACATGCTTTCGTGATATTGAGAGTGCTTGCCAATTATTGGACCAGTGCGACAAAAACGATGGGAAACTCAATATGACTGTATTTCGCCAGGTTAGCGATCTCTCTCTCTCTCTGCTCTTTCTATCTTTTTATAGTATTACACTTTCTTCTCATCTGGTCAATCTGAAGCGTTGTGTTCTTTTATCTTGTTTGTCCTATTTTTGGTCTTAATGACATTTTTTTTAGTTTTATGCGTCAATTAATATTTTCAGTGTTGTGCTAGTGCCGGTAAAAGTTGATGAAATAATGGTGAATTGCTTTCTCTAAAAAATTTAAAGTCGTAAGAGGAAAAGTTGAAAAGTGAGATATTACAACCTTATATATGACCATACTTAATAAAATAGAACTTGCGAGTATGCTTATACGTATCTACATGACTAAGGCCATTTGTTGAGAACAATATGTTATACATTGTCTCTCTACACTTGTAGGGTCACGAAATTGAGATTGAAGTTGGAACAGATTTGAGAGATGGAAATGGCACAGCACGTGTCATAAATTGGTGTGGGTGTATTGTCCATGAGCCTCACCCAGCGGTACGTGCTCTGGGGTTTCTTCCTAAAGAAGGGCATGGTGTTTATGTATCAAGGTGATCCCCTTTTCCCATATTGGATCTTTTAAATCCTTATCCAAGTTGGTGTAGTTTACTTATCTATAATCTTATTAATTTTCTTCTAGGTGGTCTCATGGGAGTCCGGCGAATAGATATGGCTTGTATGCTCTTCAGTGGATTGTCGAGGTCAATGGACAACCAACACCGGATTTAGATGCTTTTGTTGAGGTCACTAAGGTATGCTGGCCTTTACCTGTATGGAGGAGAAATTTAAATACCAATATAATATACTTAGAGATGGATATATTGAGTGTGTGTTGATCTTGCCTATTAGCTGAAATTACCTTAAATTTCGGCCTAAAAGTTTACGATATGTTAAGACTTAAACCATTAGATTAAAACCAAATGATGTTAAGGCATGCCTTAGTCCGCTCGCTCCCTTTCACCCTTTTGCTTCTCTTTTAGCCTAGGTTTTTGAATTAGCCGAATTACTCATCAAGTCAGTTGACATGATAAACCACCCATGCGGCCATTAGTGTCATATGTTGCCTAAATGCCATTTTTTTTCTCCACATTAGACATGTTAGTACACCGGATTAGGTTATCGAATACTTTCACATGTTTTCTTTCTTGTTAAATCTGGCTATTGGTTTAAGTGGTGATGTGACTTTTATTTGCTTTTTTATGTGGTTATTTAAATAAACAAAATTGATTTTGCAACTAACAGTGTGAATATATCCCCACCAATTTTCTTAATATTAAATATATGACAACTTGTTAAATTTAAATTATAAAGGTGGAATTAAACACTTACTTTTGTTTATATGCCAGTATTTAGCTAGCAAAATGTAGCTAGTCATAGTAGACGTTTTACATTCATTTGATTTCGCTCATTGTTTGACAGAAAATCGAAGACGGGGAGTTTGTCCGTATAAGAACAGTGCATTTGAATGGGAAACCACGTGTACTAACTCTGAAACAGAATTTGCACTACTGGCCAACATGGGAACTCAGATTTGATAGTAATGCTGCTATATGGCGCCGAAGAATGATAAAAGCTTTACAGACGAGTAGCTGATAAATTTAGTCGGTAGAGTATAGATTAGTATTTATTTATATATTATTGCAGAGCTTGTATTGAATTGTAGGGTGATTACACCAAGATATTTGGCTGATGTTAGTTCTTGATTTTGTAACAACAGATTATATAATCCTATTCTTGTATATACATATTCATCTCTGAACCAAAATATACATACAATTGAATACTTTCCCCTCATGTCTAGCATCGACTTTATAGGTTCTTATTGTGGCTTGTTGGTTGAAGTTTTTTTTTTTTTGGCAAAGGTAAAATATTATACCAATCACAAACTCAGATACAAGCCATCTCAGCTAGAAAATTAACAGTGGAAACTAGCTTCAAACTAACAAATTTTCTCAGTTCAAAATTGCTGTCATCATACTTTGCACTTCTCCACCTGGTTGACTTGCGGGATTTAAACCATTCCCATAAATATGATCATTTCTCTCCCTCCAGACCTTGATATAAGAATAAGTCTTCTCATCGTTACTGCATTTGAGTTACATTTAAATTTATTTATTGTCTCGAGTGATTTGGTTCGAATCTTGAAATCCCCATTGAAAACCATTGAAAATATTCCCATAATATTTGCTTAGATCAAAATTAATTGAATACTTTTCCTTTTAGTCAAGTATTGTCTTTATTGGTTCTTATGGATTGGGTAATGGTGCAAAATCTGCAGATATAAAGAAGATGCATACATGATACAACAACGTTCCTGATTATTTGGACCTGATTGTGTAAAAAGGTGACGAAAATTGAACTGTTTTTATTTGTTAACTTAAGCACGTATGAGGATATTCTGCAAATATTACAGACTCATGACAAAATATTGAAGAATAAAATCATACATGTTAGCAAAGAGTTGATACACATGACTTGAAAGTTGAGATGCGGCAGTGGAAGGATAAAAATTCATAATAATTCTTCTTTTTATAGATTCAAAGTTTAGTAGTACTACATTATGGCTTGAACATCCTTAACTTGTCAAGATAAACATTAAAAGACCACAGCTTCAACAATTAACCAAAACTAATTACTTTACTAATACTCCGAAATATAGAATCAAAAGCCGGCCAGGCCATTGTCGAAACCATTGCAGTAGCCAATGAAGACTCGCCGTCACCATATAGTATGTGAGAAAAACCATATGTTAAAGAGAACCGACCGTCTACTAAATTTAGGCGACCTGATGATATTTTTTTACATTTAACTTATTAACTAGGATAGCTGCAGTAGAACCATAGAAGCCATAATAAAGATCCTTCCAACTAGATTCAAAGCTTAATACTAAATTATGGGCTTAGCATCTTTAACCGGGAAATATCACCGAGCCTGGTGGTGGTGGATAAGTTGTCGGAGTTGGTGAATTTGATGCGTAATGTGGCCATGTTTTTGGGTAAAGAGGATTGGAAAATGAAGAAAAATAAATAGTAAGCAGGTAAATTAAAGCAGTGGGTTGAGTGACATTATGAGGAAGTTGCAAAACTTTGTCATATATATAGTTGAGTGAAATTATTATTCAGTTATATTTGGAACTTAGAATAAGACAGCCATGTGGAGACAAATTAGAAAAAGTTTGTTTGTTTTGTTGATGATGAACTTTAAAGTTGTGTGATCTAGAAATAGAAATTGAGATGCATGGTCTACCTTAGCTAAAACCTGATAATTTAGGAAAAACTGAACTATTGTTGTTTTGATATTTGAAATAAGTGAATTCATTTTCCAGAGATATATACTGTTAAATAAGAAAACTAAAAATGAATATTGCACGTCCGCTCTCTCATTTCTCGTCGGATAAACTTCCGCCGATGTTCGCAAGTTTCAATTTTTTTTTGATGAACCTTGATTATCCCTATATTTATCTGATTAAACCTAGATGATGAAACAACTACCAAAAAGAAAAGAAAATCTTCTTTCTTGCGTCTAAAAATTGTGATCTATATATGTACCTACATATCGGTATCACACTATCCAAAACTTATTCAGGCGCCACGTACATAATGTATTCAATTCTCATGTGTTAGATGCATGGATGATGTTGATTACGTACATAAAACCGTACTCAATATCCAAAAATCCGAATTCTCAATTTTTACTTAATATTTGATACATATAATGCAGCACCATGCATGTAACATCAAAGTAAAAATTAAAGAGTAAAAATATGAAACATTATGTAACATATATATATAAAGTAATATCATATAACATATGTATTAATTTTTATAAGTGTTCTAGAGTACAAATTTTCGTTAACATTATATAACATATTTACCATTTTCCCGTGATTTGAACTCTTCAGTGCCATGCATTAAGGTTATGGGAAAAGAGGAAAACACTAGACGTACATGAACACTACAAAATAATGTTTGATTTAGTGAGAGTTAAAAACTGTCACAAATCTGTCACTAATTTAAAAAGTTGTCACAAATCTGTCGTAAATTGACTAAACTGTCACAAAGCCGTCACAAAAACCGTCGCTAATAAGCTCGTAACAAAAAATACCGTTACTAATCCCGTCGTTATTTGAGTATTTTTTATAGCGGGAGTTTGTTTGAATACAATCATACATGCAACTAATAAACTTGAATATGTACCATGCATTGTCTTTCTGATCTAATTTAGGAATTAGGGATGTTGGTTATTATATTTATTTATTTATTTTACCATTGAGCTTTGCTTTATTTATTTCTTCAAAGGAATTTTTTTTATTAATGCATAAAAGTCGTTGTACACATGGGACAAAGCCCACATGTTGGCTTTATATATTAATCAAAGCAAATCCGATCAAAAGACGATAAAATGTAGCGGCCATTCCAAAAATGATACAACTAAAACTGGTTATAATTAATATATATATCACATTTTAGAGATAAAAATAAATTAAAAAGGAAAATTCTTGACGATATTCTTAAAAGAGAGTACAATTAAGATTTTTTTTAATTAATGAGTAGAATTATTGTACGCATGAGATATTGTCCATATATTAAAGACTCCTGATATTATTTTAAAGAGTAAATTCTTACAATGTAAGCAAGAGTCGATACACATGACCTGGAAGTTGTGTTGCGGCAACGGAACGATAAAAAATCATAATAATAATTCATCTTATAAATTTAAAGTTTAGTAGTACTATTACATTAATTGTGGCTTGAACATCCTTAACTTGTAAAGATAAACATTAATATAATCCACAGCTTAAACAACCAACCAAAACTAGTTACTTTACTTATACTCCGGAATATAGAACCAGAAACCCGGGCCATTGTCGAAACCATTCCAGTACTCGATGAAGACACACGGTCACCATATAGTATGTGAAAAACAGCCATATGCTAAAGAGAACCCAAAGCAGTGGAACCTTAAAAACCATAATAAAGATCCTTCCTACTAGATTCAAAGATTAGTACTCAATTGTTTGTGGGAATCCTTAACCAGGCAATATAAACACACTTGTTACCAATATTAATATCATAGAAGCATAATTACATGCCATTGACGAAACCATCCTAGCAGACGAAGCCATCTCCTTACGGTAGTTTGGAAAATAAGGCCATACAGGATTTGGAGGTGGTGGTGCGTTGGCCATATACCACGGAGGAGGGGGGTTATAAGGGTAATAACCACTAGGTGGATAGTACACCGAGCCTGGCGGTGGTGGTGGTGGATAAGTTGTCGGAGTTGATGGTGATGATGGCGATGGTGGTTGAATGCATAGTCCGCAGTTAGGGTTAGATTCTTGCCCTAAACTCACCGGAAAAGCAATGAACACCAAAGTGATGAGTAAAAAAGTAGAGATGATGAATTTGATGTGTAATGTGGCCATCTTTTTGGGTGAAGAAAGTTGAATTTGAAGTAAAATAAATACTAGTAAGCAGGTAAATTAAAGCAGTGGGTAGAGTGACATTATGAGGAATTAGTTGCAAGACTTTGTCATATAGTTGAGTGAAATAATTATTCAGTTATATTTGGAACTTAGAATAAGACAGCCATGTGGAGACGTGTTGGAAAAAAATAAGATGTACAAATTAGAAAAAAGTTTGCTAGTTTTGTTGATAATGAACTTTACAGTTGTGTGATCAAGAAATAGAAATTTGGGATGGTCTAGCTAAAACCTAATAATTTAGGAAAAACTGAACAATTATTGTTCTGAAATTTGAAACAAGTGACAGTATTTGAAGTGGAATTTAGCATTGGCTCATAGCAAAGGAATAGGATAGGCATTGAAATTACAATTTATTAGTTCCGAAAACTTGCAGGGTTAATTTGATGATTAAGATGAATAAAGCATGTGAAGTTAACAAAGACCCAATCACAACATTGAAGACGATAGTAAGTAAAATCATTTTCCAGATATACTGTTAATTAGGAAAACTAAAAATGAATATTGCACGTCCGCTTTCTCATTTCTCATCGGATAAACTTCCGCGATATTCCCAAGTTTCAATTTATTTGGTGAACCTTAATTATCCCAATTTTTTATCTGATTAAACCTAGATGATGAAACATCTCCCATAAAAAAAAAAAAAATCTTCTTTATTGCGTCTTAAAATTGCGATCTATGTACATATTGTAGAGCACTATCAAAGACTTATTCGGGTGCCATGTACATAATGTATTCATAGCGAATCCACTTCTCATGTGTTGGATCACATGTAGAGGTAGATGATTCGAACTGTTTAGTAACCTGTACTTAGGTTGTGGCCTTGTGGGGGAAAAGAGGAGGTTGTTTCGGATACAATCATACAACTAATTAAACTTGAATATGCTTCACTCCCTTTCTAGGTTATAAATCAGGACGTTGTTTATTACGAGTATGAGTTTTTGTTTTTTTTGGTGCTTCGGAAAATAGCAAAACAAACTAGGAAGAGTCTGTGTCGATGCCGCTCATATCTTTCCGTAACAAGTCTGTTAAGCTTGCAGGAACATCCTCATGAAGTTGAAACTCGTCATCCATATTTTTTCCCATCTTTGCCAATTGGTCGGCACATCCGTTTCCTTCTTGAGGAGCAAATGTAATTTTAGCGTTACACTTAGTTACCATGTACTTTATGTCCGTAACTAAAATGTAGAATAGACAGTTTGGTGGCGTCTCTTCAATTATAAGCTTCACAGCCAAGGATGCATCAGATTCTACATCGAAATCATTAAAAAATTTAGCGATGGCGATCGTAAGCCCTCGATAAATAGCCCATAGATCAGCCTCAAGCGGGGAACGCTGGTCTAATCTTCCGATAAAACCCAATATCCACCCACCTTTATCGTCCCGAAACAGTCATCCTATACTCGCTTTATTACCAATTTCTTGTTGAACACTAGCATCGACATTTAGTTTCACACGCCCAGTGAGTTTAGTGCCTTAATCATGGTCCACATAAAGTTGGATTTTACGGGTAGCTAGTTCAATGTTGTCCGTAAAATCCAACTTTTACCAGAGACCAAAATAAACTTCCAAGAAACTCCGTTACGAGTGATTTTTAAATTGCAAATTCTTTTCAAGCCAGTTTTTAAAAGTAAAGTGTGAACTCTTATGGAGCCACTGAGGCCACATAATTCTGTCCCAAAAATTGACTGAAAAGGGACAGCTCCGAAAAAGATGATTTAAATCTTCGGTTGCAGTTTTACACCGAGGACAAAGATCATCTTCGGATAGTCCCCTTCTAGCTCGAACCGAGTTCGTAAGTATCTTCCCCTGGAAAACAAGCTAAAGAAAAATAATTAGTTTCGGAGGAATTTTTAACTTCCAACTCCAACCTTGTCGACCTTGGTTGGGTCCGGATTAGAAAAGATAATATAAGCAGATTTAGTAGAAAACTTTCCACGTTTTTTTATCTTGGATTAATTCGCTATTAGTCACACTTTTGATATTTTATCTCTAAAAAGTCACACATCAATGTTTACATCCCCAATAAGTCACGCTTTTTTAAAATTCAACCAAATTACAAAATTACCATTATCACAATCTAGAAATTATTATTTCTCTCTATTAAAATCTAAAAAAAAATACACATGAAAAAAATAAGAATATTTTCAAAATTACAAAAAATGTATATAAAAAAAACTCACTTTTTTAACAAAAAAAAAAAAGATTCTTTCATAAAAAAATAGTTTTTCACAAAAAAAATAAAAAATTCCCACAAAAAATAGTTTATCCACAAAAAAATATAAAATTTCAAAAAAAATCGAAAAAACCCAAAATATATAAATAAAATCAAGAAAAATTAAAAAATCATACGAGTTCATCAAAAGTGCATACATATCAATAAAATTGCATACGGATACATAAAAATTGCATAAAAGTGGATACGGGTGCATAACATGTGCATAAAAAGTCAATAAAAGTGCATACAAGTGCATAAAAAGATCAAAAAATCTAAAAATTCATTAAAAAAAAACCAAAAAACCCGAAGTAAATAAATAAAATTAAGAAATAATAATAATAAATTAAAATCATACGAGTCAATAGAAAGTGCATACGGGTCGATAAAAATATATAAAATTTTCATAAATCGTGCATACGGATGCATAAAAATTGTATACGAGTGGATAAAATGTCAATAAAAGTGCATACAAGTGCATAAAAATGCATAAAAAAATACATACGAGTGCATAAAATGTCAATAAAAGTGCATACGAATGAATAAAAGGTCAGTAAATTTGCATATGGGTGCATAAAAAGTGCATAAAACTTAATAAAAGTGGATACGTATGGGTGCATAAAATATCAATAAAATTGCATACGGATGCATAAAAGGTGCATAAAATGTCAATACAATTGCATACGGGTGCATAAAATGTTAAAAAATAATAATAATAAATAAAAAAAAAACCGAAATAAATAAATAAAATCAAGAAAAAAAAAACATATGAGTTAATAGAAAGTGCATAAAAAGTGCATGCGAGTCAATAAAAGTACATAAAAATTACGTAAAATGTGAATACGGTTGCATAAAAGCACCATAAAAAGTGCATGAAATGTGCATAAAAGTAGATACGGATAAAAAAATTTGCATAAAAGTGGATACGGGTTAATAAAAGGCGCATAAAAGTGGATATAGATCAATAAAAAGTGCATATGAGGTGGATCAATAAAAAGTGCATAAAAGTGGATACGGAAAAAAAAAATGCATATAAGGTGCATAAAATGTTTATAAAATATTCATTAAAATCTATACGAATCAATAAAATATGCATAAAAGTTGATACGGATCAATAAAAAGTGCATAAAATATGGATACGGGTCAATAAAAAATGCATTAAAAGTGATTACACATTTATACTTATTTTCTTGGACTTATAATGATAAAAAAACTCACACTTCACAAATGTCTTATTTACAAAAAATGTGAGGAATTTATGAAATGGATGCGAATCAATAAAATGTGCATAAAAGTTAATACTGATCAATAAAAAGTCCATAAAAGGTGCATAAAAGTGGATATGAGTCAATAAAAAGTGCATTAAAAGTGATTACACATTTATACTTATTTTCTTGGACTTATAATGCTAAAAAAACTCACACTTCACAAATATCTTATTTACAAAAACTGTGAGGAATTTATGAGGTTTGTATCTATTACACACACCGACACACATACACAATTTCATCTATACATAACAAATAAGAATACATCATCACTGCTTTATCTCAAAATTCAATAATATCAAACTTTGTATGAGTAAATTGCAATGATAAGCTATTCTAACAAAACACATACCAATTTACAAATCTAGTATTGCTAAATTCTGAAAATTCCGATTCATAAATAAAAACTGATTTATATGAAAATTTAAAAAATATTGTTAAATAGTTTCCCCAAATTACTACCAATCAACATAACAAATCAGTTTTTTTTCCAACAAAAGTGACCAATTGACACAAATTCAGCAAAAAACTCAAATCACCTTTGTATTCAACAAAAAAACCATACAAATTAATTTAAAACAAATAGATGAAAACCAAACAGAGTTTTTCCACAACCATTTAAATTCCCATAGCCATTCACCTAGTCACAGAGATGAGTTCGATTTGACTAACTCGTCCATGAGATCGACATAAACTGGGCACCATATCTTCTATTGCCATGAGTTACAAACCCGTCATTCCCATGGGTCCATTCATGTGGTCGTAGGAGAGAGAAGGGGAGAGAGAAAGAGGAAAAATGTCGGAGAGAGGTGAGAAATGATGAGAGAAAGGTCGTAGAAGTGTGATAGTGGCAGATCTCTGGTTGGAGGTGGCGGAGCTCCAATCTCGTTAGCGATGGAGATATAAGAGGAGATAGAGAGTAGGGATGAATGGATGATGGAAGAGGTGATATTTGTTAGAGAGAGAGAGAGTTCACGTGAAATAAACAGAGTGAATTCTAAAAATTAGAATTATGAGACTATTTATATTTAAATTAAGTGTGACTAATTAGGGATAGTGATGTGTGACTTTTTAAAAATTAAGTTTGAAAAGTGTGGCTAATTAGACATTTTTTCTTTTATCTATCCATGTAGGTAAATCCTTACCTTATAATAAATTTTTAATAGGTATACTAAGCACCGAACTTGCCATGTTCTCCCCCCAATATATTAAGGATTTTAGACGTATCTCAAACACCTTCATTCATCAAACCACTTACTTTGAGATTTTCAGAAGTCTTAGTGACTTGTGCCAAGTTACAAAGTGGGGAAGGATCACACCAAATGTTATCCCATAAGTTTATATTCTTGCCATCGCCTACTTGCCAGTGAGTGTTTTCCTAATGAAACTCCTATATGCCATTATACTTCTCCACGGGTGCGAGGCTGGCCGAGAGCAAGGCCAATCCCAAAAAGAGTTGTTACGAAGGTATTTAGATTTTAGAATTTTATCCAAGGTTTGTTTTCTTGTGAAATGAAATTCCATCCCAACGATCATGAGTTATTTTGTTGTTACCATTGCATTAGTTGCTTCTTAGCTTTTATGTTTAAAGTTTGGTGTTTTTCGCGCTTGTAGCCTGAAGAAGTAAATAATTTTAAAAGCAGTTTATTTGTATTTGCTTAAAAGTCGTAAAATCAAACAAGCACGTAGTGACGTAAGTGATTTACTCCCATCGTTTGTAATTAGAGAATAGCTAGAGGTAGAAGTTCGGGAATTTCTTTGGCATATATGCATGCACTCGATCTTACGACTTGTGTCAAAATATACTATCCAATTATTATAAAAAATTATCACATTCGTTTCCCAAAGTAAAACTACAACTATTTTTTACACTTTATTTACCGAAAATATAAAGTGTAGAGTATTTCTAATTAAGGGAGTATAATAATTATTTTTATTTGGGGGCTTTTTTAAACATTCACAGTTGGACAAGCTGGAAATTTGGCAGAATTAAATTGTCGGGTTGTTTATTTCTTTTTGGGTATCTTGTTCTATTCGATAAATTAGTTGATATTTAATTATTTTTTATGTTTCTAGTAGCATCAGCCAATGAGGTATCAAACTTACCCAGAAAAAAAACAAATGAGCTACCAATAAAAATCACTCGTTAGATTGGCAAGGCAACTACGTACTATCGAGTATTCCATTAGCAATCAAATTAAAAAGAAAGGGAAATATTAGTTATTGTTCTCTCGCGAGCTTTACTGGATTGAACGGTAATTACTACCGATATGTGATTCATTATTTTTTGACTCTATTTGAATAGTTAATGTAATTTTCAAATCATTGATTTTTTTCCAATCCAATAAGTGATTACGGGACAATTCTTTTTGGCACGGTTGTAATGCGTTCCAACCTAGATGGTGATTTGTAGTAAACAAAGAAAATGCAATGTTAGTTTACACCAATATCTCAAATCCTCAGTTGTTCAGATTCAATTCTGAAATGATATAAAATTTGTGGAGAAGTTTTGAGTTAAAACCATGGTTATGATTTACTTTATTACTTTGAAAAAAGAGAGGGAAAGTTACTCCAATAAAATGTTTCGGCTGTTGCTTTATGAATCAATAAATCATACAATATGCTCCATAATATCAAAGATTTCACATGAGATGATTACTGGTGGTTGTTATCTAAAAACGTGTACTACATGCATGCATGAATTTAAATTAACAGTCAAGGTAAAACCATCCCTGTTAACAGTTTCAACCATTCATGAATACTTGCCAAAAGAACCATTTCATGAATCTTAGCTTCGATGAAAATAGACGATATCATATTCTATTTAGCGTGATAAGTTGTTCTAATTCATATTTTGTCTATAATCACCTGTTGGACGAGTGTTCGAGGAAAATAAAAATTCAAGTTTTGCTTGCACTTCTTGCAATTATGTAAAGAAACTAACATTTCTTTAAGGAAATAATGCTTACGGAAAGCATCAGTGATTGTCCCATTGAACTGGATGTGATACCTACGTTGAAGTGTTACTTATAATCCTATATTGCAAAAAAAAAAAGGGGAAAAAAAAAAAGGACCCGGAGATACACTAGAACATGATACTAAGCCTTGTCTTCATTACATCACATTTGATCAAACAAGTTCTTCAAGAGGCTCAATTCAAGTTTTAAAATTTTAAAGATGGTAAAAATCCCTTCGATCGGGAAAGAATATAACTGCTTTGTTAGAGCAAAAGTACTACTGCTTGCTCTTTTCTTTCATCAAATTTAACAAAAAATTACACTCTTTCTTATTTTACATTGCACTTTTACATCTATCCAAAACATCAACTTCACTATAAATTTTCTTATTTTGTTTTTTAATCCATATTTTGAGGATTATAAACTACACTTTTATAATAGATGCTTGCAAGAGCTCCAAATTTGTAGAGTCTACTACACAATAGTGATTTAGGGCCTATTTTGATTGTTTTTGGTTTTGGCATCACAGTATCAATAAAGTAGTATATTTTGTCTGAATGTATCAACTCGGAAACTGATTGATCTGCCTATATAATTAGTCCCGTTTTAAATGGAAAATTTATCTTACTCATTCTGAATGAAAAAAGGAAAAAAGAAAAAAAAAATTAAAATTTTAGAGCTAACTAGTGGTTGGCCTACTTTAAAGAAGTATCCAAATGAAATACTAGCTGCAAATATATTTTTCACCCTCTAGGTGCAAATATAAAACTTGTCACAAATATCCATTAAATGATTATTTAGAAAGTCTTTTTATCAATCACCAATGACAATAAAATTGAAAAGTGATATGCAATTAGGTTTACGAACATTATTTCAATAATATAGCAAATCTTCAAAATTCAATATTTATAATACTTGTACCACAAGTCTGATAATTGGAACATGCCATCAATTGATTTGTCATTTAGAACGAGTTGGACGATTAACAATGAACGCATGCAAGTATACATTATGCTTCATGACAATATTAACTAACACTACTCCGTATCATCTTATTTTGTAACTACAAAACCTTTAATATGGCCTTTAAATATTTCTACAGTGTTTATATAATTTTTCATCAGCAGTCCCTGAAGTTTTCAGGAAAAACTAAAACTCTAATTAAGTCGCGAATCATGACTACCCATATAAATTTACGCTAACTGGATGTAATAATTTATAATTTTGAGGTGATTAGTGATTCTAGGGTTGAAAACAAGTAGCCGGAGGAGGAGTTTTTTTTTTACAGATCGAGGAGAGTATCCCAAAATTTGTAGTTTTTATGGCAAAAAATGTAATATGCCTTTAAGTATCTATGTTACCGCTATAATTAGCTAGTAGATGTTCATGTATTATTTGTAACTTCCACTCTTCCAAATATGCTTTGAAAACTATTTTCTTAGGTACTTGCTTTGAGAATATATACCTATATATATGTGATGATCGATTTTTTAAATCAAAAAGTTGTCATTAAAAAGATTTTAACTTTTGAAAAACTACTTAATTTTGATATAGGTGAATGTCTGCAGGTATTACGTGCTAAACTGGTCAATTTATCGAATTCCGGAGCTATCATAGTCTATATTGTTCTTCTGCTCGTTGGCAAGGTGAATAGATATTTTACCGCAACATTGAACTTCAGAAACCACATAGTGATCCGTCAGAACAAGTCCCTCTTTCTAAGATTTTTGTTGTCTCGCGCCCATTAATTTGAAACTCAAAAAGAGTTCCCTGAAGTTGACTTTCATCCCAGATTCCCCACACACAACTTGTTTATTGTTTCTTTTTTTTTTGGTTGCAACTTTTTAAAATAATTATGGTTGTTATGGGAATCAAACTCACGCTATAGGCCGTTATCGTGCCATGTATTTCAGTTGTACGTAGTAGTTTGTACTTTGTACATTGTAAATCATTGGCGATGAATAAAGATTTGCAAATTGATGTTCTCTCTGAATCTCAGATTACTCACTATTTCTTGTAGCTCAGTATTTGTTTTCGCTATTTGAGTTAATTTTCTTTGATATTTTTTCTTCCGAACAAAGTGCTTGTGGCTTGATTCTGGATTATCTCTTTTGATTTTAGCTAATGAAATTGTTTCGTTAGATCTTTTGGTTCATCGTATGTGTCATTTGGTCGAGAATTTAAAAATAAAAATAAATTAACAACTTTATTTTTTGTATATATATCATATTTTTATAGCACTATTGTGCTCATTTTTGAAACATGCGCGTTGGATATATATCATAATGGAATTATTAGCATATGTGGAATTGTGAGAAATGAGCAAGGGAGAATAGTTGTAGCTTTTTGAAAAAGAATGATTGGTGAATATGCTATAGAAGCTGAACTCTATGCTCTATTTTGTGGGCTTCAGATTTGTTATCACCTAGATATGGATACTATCTTTGTTGAAGTGGATGCAAAATTATTGCTGAAGTGGCATAAAATAAGAGACAAGGTGCTAATTAAATTCTTAAATATATGGGAAGATATCTCGCTTCTTGCTAAATATGTTATGAGTAATTTTGTTCATATTTGGAGAGAGCAAAACACAGTTACAGAAGCTCTAGCAACTATAGATGCGAAAGGTGAAAATAATGTTTTCTATGATGATAAAGAATACCAAAAAAAGTATATGGACTACATTGTCTGGATAGAGAGGGCTTTGTGAATTTCACAACAATGTAGTTTGGTATATTTTCTTCTCCGTGTTTCAGTGGCGGCAAAATGAAGTTTAAATGAGTGTTGGTTTTTGAATTATGAATTGAATAAAACAGTTCAATGGGAGAAGGTTTTAGTGTCTTAAACTGCAGCTTTTAAAATTTTCTTTGTCCCCAGTTTGTATCTTGCTAGTTTTTCTGTTTTGTTATACTTTGTAAATGCAACCTTTAAGTCGGCTTAATGCCTCTGTTTGGTTGTAATCTGGGTAAGGTCCCAAACTTGATGTTAATGTAATGGGATGGTGTCCCTTGGCTTAAAAATAAAAATAAAAGTTAAATAGCATGAAAATAGCCATATGTATAGAAAAATTGTAGAGAGACTGTTGATAATGCTCTTAATGATGTTAATTTACACCAATATCTCAAAAACTCAATTCTTTAAATTCAATCGAGAAGTGATACAAAGTTTGTAGTGAAGTTTGGAGCATAATTACCGGGCAAGGAAAAAGAATCACCAATCGAAATGGGAAGCGAAAATGTGAAACGTAAAAAAAAAACAAAAAAAAAAACAAGTTAAATAACAGAAAACGGGAAACGAGAAGCGGGAATCGAGAAACGAAAACGAGTTTTTTAAAAGGGAAATAGAGTTTTCCGATAACTATGGTTGGGAGTTAAAACCATGGGCATGATTTACTTTACTTTGGGCAAAGAGGGAAAGTTACTCCACTAAAATGCTTCAATTGTTGCTTTATGAATGACTAAATCATACAATATGCTCCATAATATCAAAAAGATTTCACGTGGGATGATAACTGGTGGTTGTTATTTAAAACGTATATTATATGTATGAATTTAAATTAATTAATAGTCACGATAAAACCATCCCTCTTAACATGAGTTTCAACCATTTCATTAATGCTTACCAGAAAAGCCATTTCATGAATCTTAGCTTCGATGAAAATAGACGATATCATATCCTATTTAGCATGATAAGTTGTTCTATTTCATATAATGTATGTAATCACCGGTTGGACTATGGGTGTTCGAGGAAAATAAAAATTCAAGTTTTGCTAGCAAATCTTGCAATTATGTAAAGAAACTAACATTTCTTTAAGGAAATAATACTTATGGAAAGCATCAGTGATTGCCCATTGAACTGGATGTGATACTTTAATATATACCGACGTTGAAGTGATATTTTTTTTCCGGTAATTAAGTACGTTGGAGTGATATTTATAATGATAGATTGCAAAAAAAGGGAAAAAAAAAAAGAAAAAAAAAGACCCGGAGATACATACAATAGCCAATAGGACAGATCACTACAAAATAATGTTTGATTTAGTGAGAGTTAAAAGCTGCTAATTTAAAAAGATGTCATAAATCTGTCGCAAATTGACTAAACTGTCACAAAACCGTCACAAAACCGTCGTTAATAAGCTCGTAACAAAAAATATCGTCACTAATCCTGTCGCTATTTGGGTATTTTTTTTTTTATAGTGATACAGTAACTAGTAAGCGGCCAAAATTGTTCAAAAGTAACTAGGGCTTATTTGATTGTTTTTGGGGTGTTTAATTACCATCACAGCATCAATAAAGTAGTTTATTTTTGGTATTGTGTCTTAATGGAACTTCTGCATGTTGTACAATATATATTTACAAAATCCCATCAAGTACAACTAATACTATTATAATTAAGTTAACTCAATTTTCAATTTTCACTAAAACTGGTTTCAGTGTAACATTAGCATTTTTTTAATCTCTCCTTGTGATATTAGATCAATGAAATGGATTAATGTGCATCGTGGTCAAAATTTTGAGACTTTTTTGGTGTTTGCCTATTTCATTTTTTAGGATTGCTTACATTTTCAGAGTATTTTGTCTGAATGTGTCAACTCGGAAACTGATTGATCTGCTATATAATTAGTCCCGTTTTATATGGGAAATTCTAGGTCCATGCAATATTTTTCTCCTCTAGGTGCAAATATATAAATCTGTCACTTTTATTCATCAAGCAAAGGGAAGTCTTAATATCAATCAGCAATGACAATAAAATTGAAAATTACTATGCATAGGAGTTATAATTACGAACAATTTATGATATAGCAAATCGTCGAAATTCAATTTAATTATAATATCATGTACTATATATATATGTACTATGCCATCAATTGATTTCTCATTTAAAAGTAGTTGGACTAACAAAAAACGCATGCTAGTATATATGCATGCTACTTGTTTCAAAAGATGTATACGCTTCATAACAATATTATACCCACTGCTCCCTATGATATTATTTGTAAGTATATTATATATACCCTTTAATATGGCCTTTTGCTATATATTTCTAGAATACAAATAGTTACATTACGAATACAAATAATTATATTAAGAATACATTAAGACTACAAAATAATAGTTTTCTCTTTTCAACATGTTTGACCGACTGCATATCAAATGGCATGCACTTAAATAACTCAATGCTTGTGTTCAAATATATTGAAAAAATCCTTGCATACGTGTTATGACTGGTCTGTTTTTCGCTCAAGAAAATAACCCTCGTGATGGCATGAATCGGGGCTTAATCACTGCCCGACTCGCTCAGCCAAACCAATACTCACGTGCACTCGTGTTTCACTCACAACACTCGTGTATCGCTCTCAAACGCAGCCCGTTTCAAACCCAAAACAGGGCTGGTTTCTGTGACACTAAACGCAGGAATATAGACAAGCAAACATAAGTAAACCAACACCAAAATTACAACCAATTGACCAACCTTTAAATTATAATTCCGTTAATAATTACAAGGACTCGGTTATAGACATTTCTCTCTCAAAATTGACTCTATAAACAAAATACAATCTGTACATGTACTTATAATTTCGTACATGACAGTTACAAGCATAAAAGAAGGGTCAAAACACTACAACACAACAACAATACAGCGACGGAAATATCCGTCGCTAAAACGTAAAATCCGTCGCAGATTGGCTCTTTGTGACGGAAATTTCCGTCTCTGAATTCCGTAGTTAAAGTGCTTGTGGCTAAATGTTTGCTACGGAAATCTTATTCCGTAGCTATTTAGTGACATTATAGCGACAGATTTTCTGTCTCTAATTTTTTATGTTGCTACAAAATTCCGTAGCAAAAGTCTCACAAAAACCAATTATATAAAATAAATTATAATATAAATATAGTATAAAAGTGAATAGTTACCCACGAATATACATTGCTATTCTGTCGTAATTTTTTTTATTATAATGTATTTTTTATTTTGATATTTAATTTAATATATAATAGAAAGTTATCAATATGACAAACCCGTGCCAATTCCGTCACACTAGTGTGATTATTTAAAAAAAATATATTTTAATACAATTAACAGAATTAATTTTATTAATTAAATAAAAATTAAATTTATTAAGTAAACATTAATAGATATAAATAAAACTAATCCACAAGCCAAATAACATGCTATAATGATAAACAAAATTTAACCGAATTCATATTACGTAACAGTACCGATACTAGCAAATATTACATGCCCACAATATTAAAATGTCATAAACGGTTCACATACTTCCATGACCCACTAAACATCAACGGTTCCGATGCTAGTAAGATTACATGCCCAAAATACTAAAGTCATAACCTACTCAGATGTTTCACATACTTCCATGACCAATTAAATATCAACGCTACCGATGCAAGTAAGATTACATGTCCAAAATACTAAAGTCATAACCTACTCAGATCTTTCACATACTACCATGAGCCCGAAGAGGATGGGTCACTCGATAGATGACGAACTCTAGACTCAGGGGTTGGGGATCGCATCTGATATTGGGCTTGCATATCTTGTGGCTGTGTCTCAGGAAAAGAGTTAAAACCCTGCCGAGAAATAGGAGTATCATGTGATTCACAACCACGACCATAAGCTCGAACGCCACCTACGCTAACAGAGGTTCTACCTCTGCCAGAGAGAGAATATCCAGACCTAGTCATCTGCATTGAAAACGAGAAATAGTAGTAAGGAATTAGTTTTAGAAAGAAGCTGCATAATTTCAATTTTGTATGCAAACAACTAATTTTCTTTGCACAACTAGTTTTAGACAGATAATTATTCATGAACATAATAAACATGCACCCAGCAAAGCTAAAAGCATACACCAATCTACACAGAAAGAAAACATCCCTTACACTGGCTCAATCAACACAATCACCAGTAAAATTCTTTTGCAACCAACCAAAAGCACTTATACAGAGCATTAAGTTGCTTAATAGACACAACTAAAATATAGAAAGAAGCTCATGTATTATTATTGTTCACGAAAATAGTTTTTCACGCTGTCTCCTGACTATCATGTAAAATGCAATAAGGACTGTCAAATTCATATACATTCAAATTGTGAAATGCATTGTGATCTATTTCATACCGATATACTACTGCATTCTTTTATAATTTTTTTTGAAACCTTTCATCTGCAGGTGTCTATATCCTTTGATCTATTATTCATCTTGCAATATTATGTGTTGTATCTGGCGAGGGAATGTCAGCATCCCCTCGTCCGGGGCAATAACGCCCCCAAAGCGGGCCGTCCGGGCCTCATCAACCCTGAATGATGCGACGCCCCGGATTGGGAGGGCCGAGCCGTGCTGAGGCCGGCCCAAAGAAGCGTGTTGAGTACGCTTCCCCAATTAATGCTGCTGCTCCCTTGGGGGACCCTCCTGACGTTTCACCGACGTGGCCCAATCACAGGACACCTCCTGTGGGCCCCGGGAAAGGACAGTACCCTTGTCAGAGTCATAAATGACTCTGACGCCGTTGGATCAACATCTTACAGTACAGTGATCCAAGGGCTAATACGCCTCTGATCACACTATAAATACCCCCACTAATACCACTTAAGGAGGGGACGCACAAATAGAGAGAGGAGAGATAAAGCTTAAACAACCCGGACCCCCTGAACACTATCTGTACCACTCGATACACCGACCTGTAACCGGCCCGGTCCCTCACCCTTTATTATATTCCTACTTTCAGTTAACATCGATACTGACTTGATCGTCGGAGAGGGAAAACCCGGCAACAACCCCGGGCCCCTGTTCGTTCCTTGTGCAGGCACGAAGACCACCTGACCGCCGGAGCATACCTGACCGCCTCGGAAGATCGGAGCCAACGCGAAATATATAAGCCGAGCCTAGGAATAAAATTAGGCCCGCCAATTGGCGCCGTCTGTGGGAAACGAAAACGCATTAGCTTCGACTCCCCGTCCTTAAAAGAAACATGTCTGGCAATAACCGATTTGACACTCCATCGTCTCGACCCCCCCACGTTCTTGGGATGCCATGAACGCTTTCTTTTGATGAGACCCCTAGGACCGCATCCACCAGGGAGCCCATTCCCCTGACCGCAACAGCTCCCGCACCCCGATCGCGGGCCGAGCTGACAGAGATGATGATCGATATTCACCAAAAAGAGCTCGTCGCTCTTGCGGCCCAGAAAACCTTGATAGCCTCGCTGATGGAGCCGGAACTCGAGCCCGCTCAAGGCGCGAGCCAAGACAAATCGGTTCCCATCCCCGTTAAAAGCGTGATGTCCAGGTTGGGACCCCTCCGACGACCCCCCCTAGAGACTCCCAGGGAGCCGGCTAGGGGTGCGGAGTCGGAGCATTCCCAAGAAGGAA